>CM072511.1:88734943-88764943 GCA_036898135.1 Oncomelania hupensis | reverse complement strand
TAATGTGCTCATCCAGTCTATTGAAAGTGACATGACTCATTATTGGAAGTCCAAATGTTGTGCCAAGCTTTTGGATGGCTCTATAACCAGACCCTATCTCATGTGTATACAATACACACTGTCTGTTTACTTCAAAGGGTACATTACTTATATGGTTTTTGTTGTTGATCTTAGGAGAAGAACACTCTGTCTTGTAGTACTTGCACATACTACATGTTAGTTTCAGTTCAACAGCCATACCCATTGAAGGACTAGACGTGATGCTAAGGGTGCCAGTACATTCAAAGTTTGGGCATTGTACATCAGCCAAAAGCTTGTCGAGCTGACCACACTCGGCAAATAACCAATTTCTCTGCGGTCTATGGTCACTGTTGTCAGTACAACCAGGCTCACTGTCTTTAGAAAATCGTCGAAGCTTAGATGCTGATGAAGAAATGTGTGCACTAGTAGTTTGTGTGTCACTGTCAGGGCTACTTTCCTTTTCTGCTAGGAGCGATGTTGACATAGGTGTCATAACACAAACCTCTTCATTTTCCGGCTCATTCAGCTTACTACGCTTTTTCTCCCTGGCTTGCATCAATTGAGAACATCTTTTTCGTCCACTCTTTCCTTTGAACTGCCGTGTAGGCGTCGATTTTGCAGGAGGCATTTCGGAATTTTATGTAAAAACTATAAATTCATTCGTTGTCGGTACAATATCAGCGGAAACGTAAAGCCAACTTCTGCGCATGCGCATACATTTCCGACCAACACTTTGGCAGCCGAACGCCATTCGGGAGTAAAGAGAGCCAATCGGATAAAAATGCAAAGCAGGTCAAACAAGCAAGGTGAAGGCTGTTTCCATATATGGTACTTTCCGTACAAGATACTTGTTCTGTTCGCGCATCATTTAGTCCTTCGTGAATAAACTAAGGGAGATCATCCCAATATGACAAGAAAGAGCATAGTTTTCTCGTTCGTGCGGTATATGACATGAGCCTATTTTTAGAATCGAAACTAGCGTAACTAAGGGTGGAAAATGAATGAAATGGAGGTATAAACAAACAAATTCATCATCAATATCCACACCCCACCCCACAAAAACATCAATTTTAGGCATAAAAATGTAAATTTCAAGAAAAACTGATGTATTACAGTTATAGTAGACACATTGTAGATGCAAAATCTGTAAAAATCCCCAAAAGTGATTTTTTGAAAAAAAATTAGATTTTATCATTTTTTTCGTGTTTAGTCTGGCCTTAAACATTGGAAAAGACGACTCGGGCAGGAACTGACTTTGAGCCAGCAAGGACCGTGAGAAAGTTGGGAGGAAAAACTCACCTGTAATCTCGCTCCGTTTACCTGCCAGACATATTCACCTGGTTTATCTCTCCTTTCTGCACCCAGCACCTCGCGGAGGGGGCTAAAATATACCGGAGTCCTGTCTTTGCCTTCACGGTTTGCACTAGACGGTTGAAACAAACGTGTCCCGAAAGCTTATTTGACATTTGAGCTGAGCATCATAGCCCGCTAACTATTTGCACAGACCTATGTTACTTGTTAGTTTTTATAAGTAAGTAACTAGTTGATGGACTGCCCAGTGAATAGCAGAGTAGGCCTACGTGTGAAAGATCACATTGCTGAGATTAAACTTCGAAAATGAAAGTGCACACGTTGTGCAAAATGTGGTGGCATGCAGTTGTTCCAGTCGAATGCAGCTTTTTGCGTTCCTTGTGTGGAACCGCTCGCGCGTTTGCTGATGAATTGGCAGGGAATAAAAGGAGGTGATTGAAGCAGAGGAGGGGCCGTCCCCTATACGCTTAGGTGTCCGGTGACAGATATCTACTCAACAACAAGAGGAGGGGGGAGGGTAGGGATGTGTGGGGAGGTGAACAATGTAGGTTGGGGGGAGGGGGTGAGAGTGCGCCCAAGTGAAATAAAAGAGATGTGAAGTAGCTGGGTACAAGGGTACGCTCAGATGTGTGTGTGTGTGTGTGTGTGTGTTTGTGCTGATCGATCAGTGTGTGTGTGTGTGCTGATCGAACTCTGTTGGTGTGTGCGTGTGTGTGTGTGCAATAGAGCCTTTCTACAATCATGATTAAGCTTGAATACTGTCTTTGATGTATTCACTTCTCTAAATGCATATATTCATGCGGTTTATGGAGAATCAATCTTGAAATGTGAGTATGTGTGTCTGTGTGGGTCTGTTTGTGTCTGTGTTGTGAGTTCTTAATAACAAAAATAGGATCGGATGCAATTTTCTGTGTATGTGTATGTGTGTGTGTGTGTGTGTGTGTGTTTGTTTGTTTGATTGTGTGTAAAGTTGGGGGGAGGGGGAGGAGGAGGAGAGGAGGGACGATATATTAGGTTATTGACTTAATGATGTAAGAAACACACCTTAGTAAATCATATATCAAGAAAAACAAAAATACAATGAATTCGCAAATATGTCCCGCCACATGAATATCAGTACAATTTATCTCCAAAATCTGCACTCATCAAGCCGTTTTGCTTCACCCCAACCATTTTACCTTTTTCAAGGTGCCAGGTTTATTCTAGATCCTATCCTCCGCAGTATCCTGGAAATAATTATGTGTACTGGCGCCGCTGGCGATGTGCTCTTCCTTGGGACCCTCTTGCTGTTCCCAGCTTTGATTAGAAATAGGAAAATAAATAACCTCGGTTACTACTGCTGAGATCACAGTGATAAACAACAGCGCGGCACTGTTTACCTTTCCTTTAACGAACCAGATTTTGCGTGAAAGCTCACAGATCGAGACGGTGCAAGAAGCAATGCCAAGCAAAAGAAGAAGATGAATTTTACGATGGTAGAATAGATGCAAACAGAAGCAAGAAGAAGAAGAAGAAGAAGAAGAAGAAGAAGAAGAAGAAGAAGAAGAAATATATGAATGAGAAGGGCCGAAGACGATTTACGATGATAGAGCAAATCAAAGTAAACAGAAGAAGTTTGATGATGATAGACCTGCAGATTATCAAAGACGAAACTGAAAGAGAAGGAAGAGGAGAAGACGCAAAAATAAATAAATAATAATAAATAAATAAAAATAAAAATAATTGTGTGGTTATATTAAAAGAAGAGAAACATGAGCGGTTATGATGTAAACCATATTGAAGATGTGATTATGGTAGCGAGAGAGAGAGAGAGAGAGAGAGAGAGAGAGAGAGAGAGAGAGAGAGAGAGAGAGAGAGAGAGAGAGAGAGAAATTTCGTTATTTGGGTAAGAGATTCATGAAAGCATGCACACACGTTCGTCTATTTTCTACGGACACTATAATTATTTATTATATTTCACCCCCACCCGCCTGCCCCCCACCATTTTTTGTTTATTTATTAACCAGTCACACCACCGCTCGTTTGCATAATTTAATAATTATTTCCACTTCAAAGACACCTTGCTTCACGCGGAGAACATGTGGTGGGAATAATGACTATCGGTGGGAGATATACTCTAGTACAACTGGGTTAACAGATTGCTCTGTTTAGTAAAAGAAAAAGACTGCTTTTGAATAGCGCGCATACCAGTTCAAAGAGCGACTTAAGGCACAGTGGTAGATTATGAACTGTTTTTAAGGCACTGCTCGTGCTAGTGCTTTAACAAGAAGTGTTCTTAAATAGCACGCATCCAACTTCTAACAGCTGCTCAAGGCGAAGTCGCTGGTCACCGTGAAATAATTCGATCGGTTCTTATTATAGCGCGCACTCCAGTATAAAGAGCTGATCAAAGAGCTGATGACCGAGCTCCAGCATGCACAAGCTAGTTTTGTGTGTGCTGATTTCAAGATCGAAGCTACCTATAGCTCGCGATTGCCTATATCGCACGCTTGTGCCAGGGACCGCTTAGCCACGCCTGCCGCTTATTCGTACATTTACATATTTAACAAACACACAACAATAACAACATCAACTTTTACGATTTATAGGACAATGTGGTAGAAAAATTTTAAAGAAAGGAAAGAAGAAATGGATGTACTAAAGAAAAATAAACAAAAGAGAGTAGCCTACAACAATGAACAAGCGGACGAAGGAAAGAAAGAAAGAAAGAAAGGACGGGAGAATAAGAAGAAGAAGAAGAAGAAGAAGAAGAAGAAGAAGAAGAAGAAGAAGAAG
This sequence comes from Oncomelania hupensis, assembly GCA_036898135.1. Classification (NCBI taxonomy): domain Eukaryota; kingdom Metazoa; phylum Mollusca; class Gastropoda; order Littorinimorpha; family Pomatiopsidae; genus Oncomelania; species Oncomelania hupensis. The sequence goes on along the minus strand of CM072511.1, from coordinate 88,760,836 downwards.
AAGAAGAAGAAGAAGAAGAAGAAAGGAAGGAAGAGGAATGAAAAAAGAGCAAAAGGCAGAAAGAAAGAAAGAAAAAAAGAAAGAAGAAAGAAAGAAAGAAAAAGAACAAGAGAAACAAATATGACAGACGGACCACACACGAAGCATATAGACTACATACCGGGCTAATTACTAAGCTCTAGGTACGGCGCTAAAGCATCTTTAGATGGACACAGATCTTAAGAAAAGGCGTGACCTCCGCACGACAACCTTGTGTGGCCGCGTATCCTCTCTAACCGCCAAGATGACCAGTTGACAGACTGATTACCGGAAACCCATTTTTCACAGCAATCCAATTCTTCTATAGAAATTCTCTGGTGACTAACCTGAGTTGAAAAGGACAAGTGCGGCAAACAGCTTAGAATTTTGCTAGTAACGTTTAAAAAAAGAAAGAAAATAAAGCAATGGTTCGTACATAGAGCGCTTGTCAGATTAAAGAACTGCTCATGGTCTTAACCGACGTCAGGATCAGGCATAAAACTATTGGGGGGACAAAAAGAGGAAATTTAGTAAGGATTGGGAAAAGGGGCATCGACAGAGCGAAGCGCCCAGCCCTCTAAGAGGAGGGGGGGGGGGGATTCCGGATGCATGCAACCCCGGAAACTTTTTTGAAAAGACAGATGCAAAATGGTGCAATCTGGTTACAATACAATACAATACAAGATTATTGCTTTAGGTCCAGCGGACTCTTCCGAGCCAAATCAGGACCACGCAATCTGGTTAGTCTGGCCAAGTAGTAAGTGATTAATAAGTTATAACAGTACTCTAGAGTTCACTCTTTGAGTGTGTTTCGACACAGGGCTGCCAACTGCTGACTTCATATCGATATGTACTGTGTGCTAGATCACTGTTGTAAATTTACAAACGGACTGTAAGTGACAGTGAGGGAGAGAGATAGTTCTGTTGTGGTGGTCAGTCCCCAAGGGCTCCCGGTTTTAGGGCTCGGAGTTCTTTGCTTAGTCTGATAGGGCCTTTTTTCAGGCAAAACGAGAACAGGTGTGAAACCTATGCTAATGACCATCGCTGCAGTTGAATCGCGTGGTTTTATGATTGCTCTTTGCACTAATCTTGTGCTAAATCAAAGGAGATTTTCACCTATATCAGGCTGTCGGTCATCCGGAAATGCTAAAAATGATGAAAGGTCGTGAGAACAGTAGAACGGGTAGGAACAAATACATCAAAAACAATCATTACTTCTAGCCTCATTCGCCATTTTATTCACTGGGTATAAGGTTATTTTATTAAAATAGCAGAACAATAAATCGTCAATGCAGCGAAAATAGTACTTCATAAAACTTACGTTTTTTTGTGTTTTTTTTACAAATAATATTTACCTAATCCTAGGATCTTAATAATGTCAGATGACCATTTCACTCTTCCTGGAGTTTATCGCAAGGGATTTGTGAATATTTGTGTATGTTATGTGTGATTTCATCATTTTGTGTGTGCTGTCTTGTTGATACACGATTAAAGATGACATATTGTCCTCCTTCAGACCTCACTGCGTAGCAAAGACTGACCGAGCCTCTCCACTATCTCTGCCGCTGGTTACAAACATATTACAGGTGTTCTGGAAGTATTACGTAATCGCTGTCCCCCCCTCTCCCCTCCCCCCCCCCCGTGCAGAATTTTAAAAAAAATGGAGAGCGTAGGTCCAATTACGTTACTCGGCGTAATACGATAAGCAGCAGATATGGTGGAGTGGCGACGTAAGTTCGGCCAGTCTCTGCTACGCAGTGTGCATTCAGACACCACGTCTGCGACATGTGTATGCTTCGGGCATGAACTTTCGTCATGGATTAACAGCATACCCGCCCCTTTCACTCGTTCAGCACGAACGAATAATTTCAATAAAACATCTGTGGCAACATAATCCTATATTGGTTTTGCTTGATGTCATGAATTGGCTAGTTTTACCCTGCCCAGTGACTATTTAGCCTTGTGTAGTTATTGTAACATTAAGAGAGTTAGTATAGTACACAGCCAGCAAGTAAATTACACAGCAGACCACACACGGCGAGCGAGCCACCCACATCGCAGTGAGTCAGCACTTGAGCTTTGAATCGGACCGTTTTAACCAATCAGCAGCAGGCTAAGTGGGTAGAGCAGTTTTGACTGTGTCAGATCTTAACACAGTTTGAATCAGTCGTGTGTGAGACGAGGAAGAAGTAACATCTCCTTAGCTAGCAGAGAACTATCTTCACTCATAGACCAGGAAGCAGGACTTAGAATCTCAGAATTCTATTTAGTCAACACGGGCCTGAACTTGTCAAACAGGTAAATGAACACACTTCTGTTTCATCGTGATATATTTATATTATTGTGGAAATTATGTTTGTGGAATTTGCTATGCATAAATGTGAATTGTTAATCCGAATTTGCGTGACCATGTGGAAAGAGCCGACCACGAGGCGAAACACGACCGGTTGCGCCGCCATGTTGCATGCCGTACGGAACCACTGTTGTTTAACTTATATGTATGTTTGCAGACCAGTGGCTGTACTACTGAATGTTTATATTATTATTAATCCTGTATGTGTATAGTTAGACACGATTGATATTTATGTATGTATAGGAATTTAGAGTGAGATTCCAGTGGACCCCGGAAGTAGCAGAATGTTCGTCGCTTATGTATAGAGATGTGGAGCTATCACTGAGGGCTACTTTGGCTTTCAGTGAGACGCTCTGCACAAACCGATTATTCAGGGTTGTGCAGAATTTCGTCTCTTATATTACAGACGAGCAGGCGAGCTATCCCGAGCTATCCCGAGCTATCCTGTGCACCCCACTCCACAGAAACGACTGGTTGGTTGAGGAGGCTCTACCGCACAAGCCGGAAAGAGCTACCTTGAAAAACACCCTGTCAGACCCCACAGCGTGGCAAGGGAACCCAACTACACAACGACAAAGGTGTACCAGAAGCTACCTCACAGAAGGACTTCGACCGCACCATCAGAAAGTTAAGTGTAATCGACAAAGGTGCACTTAAACTGATCATAACAGGACCACAGTAGTCCAACTCTTCAGAAACTGTAAAACGGACCACAGTAGTCCAAGTCTACATGAAATATAATAGCAAGTGCCCGAGGAAGATATAACAGCTGCCTAGACTATCAGCGATCGAACTATTAGCATTGAAAGAGACTTTTTAAGTTAGATTAGTACTTAGAGAATCTTGTATAGAGTAGAAGAAATAAATGTGTGATTTTAACTGTTATCAAGTGGCTGGACTACATATGATTCATAGCCGTGTGAAAGCTAGTGTGACAGTAATCTTGTACCATTTTTCTATCTATCTCTGTACCCCAACCTTAACACAGAACGAGCTAAACAAATAAATTTATTAAAGTAGTTCATAGGGTGACTTACTAGCAGTTCCCACCGAATAAACGTGAGGGTCCATAATTCCATTGTGCAGAGCCCATAAACCCCACGTGACACTTGATAAAGATTTTTATAAATCAAAACATTAGTAGTTCTTAACACAGGTGTTGTTGTTTTTATCTCTTCATAATTCTATATTTAAATCCTCTGACTGTTTAACCCTTTTTGGTGAATTACGCAAGGGTTATATGCTTACTTGTGTTTTATATGCATGATTTTATTATGTGTTCCCAAAAATATCATCTGGAAATACTTTGACATAGTTAGGAATAAGAACGAGCCAAACGTCTGTCAGGTTGTCGGTCCGTCCGTCCGTTGGTTCGTCGCACGACATATCTCAAGAACCACTCGACATATTTTATTCAGATTGCATATGAACATTACATGGATTAGTGTCCAGCTTCCCGTGTCATCATATTTGCCCTATTCCACAAGTGAAGATCGCTGGGATTAAATCTTTCCCACAAGCAAATAGAAAACACCGTAGTAGTCAAGTGATAGAGTGTTCGCCTGGCACACCGAAAACAACAACAACAACAACAACAACAACAACAACAACAACACAACAACAACAACAACAACAACAACAACAATAATAATTATGTATTCTAAATACGCGCCTTTCTCCAAATCAATCAGGCTCAAAGCGCGGCGATCTGTACTAACATACACGCTCACCTGTCTCATCCATCCTCACACACACACACACACACACAAAACAAATACACACCCATCACTCGAACAGGTGGTGTAAAGGCAAGGAGATCGCTATAGGAAGACGGAAAGAAAGTCGAATTTTTATTTTTTTGAAATTTTTATTTATTGACTGCGTCCAGTACCATTATTGAAGGGAGGGAGGAAACCGGAGTGCCCGGAGAAAACCCTCGATGACCTCAATAGTTTCGTACCTAAGTCACATACGTTCGCCCTTTGCGGGAATCGAACCCGCGACCTTCGGCATAGAAAACCGGCGACTAATCCACTGCATCACGAGACCACCGATGACCCAGGTTCGAATCCCATAGTAGGCGAAATAAGAATTAGCAATTTTTCTCTGTCCATTTTAGCAGTAGGGTTGCTCTGGTTGTTCAGTGTTGCTTTAGGTCCCTACCCCTGGTTCCCTGGGCTGTTTATCCCCGTCTGCCATGTCGCCAACGGTGGGTGTAGACGTTAAACCTCAATGTTCATTAAAGAAAACGCCACGTCTTGCTCTGTGTCTCCAAAACGGCTGATCAGATTTTGAATATTGTTGGTATACACGTATTTCAACTCACGGCCAATCTTTCCGTGGTACCTTTGCTCTCTCCCTCAAGGTCAATGTTTCTGAGGCCAATTATTCACAACTTTCCGGCACCTCTCATAAAAACTCGTGGGTATCGCCATTATAAATTAAAACGAGGTTAGAATGAAACCAAGTTCCGGTCTGGCTTGTTTTGCTTTTATCAAAGCTTGATGCGTGACTTTTAAATATGGCAAATTGCCGAAAACGACGATTTTTAGAGCCAGAAAACGAGTGGGATAAGTATAAAAACGGTGGAGGAAGTACATGCTCAGTGAAAGGATGCAAAAAAACAATCGTAGAGGCCTGTATTTGTGGCGACTTCGGAGGTGCGTCGATCATCGACAGAAATTGAAACAGGACCTGAAGACTCTTGTAGTTTTCCATAGCTTCGCCGTCGCAACCTTCACAAAACATGAAGTAGTTGACTATGTTAGGCGAGCGTTGTGGCCAAGTGGGCTAAGGCGGGACTAACTTGCCGTGTCCACAAGCCAGAAACCAATGGCGCCTGACAGGTGTGGCTTCGAGCCAGCTTCTGGGCGTTATGTTTCTCCGAATATTTTTCAAAAATTCACAAATAATGTTAGGTAGGTAGGGTTTAGGCGCGCCACTGGCGATAGAAAGGGATAATAAACTGCAGCAAAAAAAAAAGTGAGGGTACGATACTGGTGGCCCACTGTAAAACTTCCCATTGTACAACTTATGTTAATCTGATGAATAAAAATTGATGCAACAACAACGGAGAAAGAAACCGGAAGTATCATGTTTCAGTGAGGGGATTCCCGTTGGTTCATAGGATAGCAGAAAAGTGTGAATATTATAAGTACGTTTAGCGTTTTTCTTGAAATTGGTATACCGATTTTGATGATATTTTTGCTTCCAGACAGATCAGTTAGTGGCCCACAATTTTGTTTTCAGTTTACTTCTTTAGTTGTATTTGTCAATAAATAATTTATTTGCTCTGCAAACTTTGTATTTTTCCGATATTTTTGAAGAATGGTCGATGCTTTTGAATACTAATTTTCCGCAACATGCTAAAGTCCCTAATCTATTCACAAACTTTCAAACATCGAAGTCAGTTTTCACAGACTTCAAGGGCCTGGAGAAGGTTCTCCAATTCCCCCCAACTTTCACTAACTTTCAATGACCGTGCGAACTCTGTTCAAACAAGGGACGAGGTCACTTACATCAGAGGAGTATGTATGTGCGCCTTATGGGAATGGACTTATCCCATACACAGGGGCAAGTTCACCCCATGGTGACCGAATCACAAATCGGTCCTGATTTGGCTCGGAAGAGTCCGCTGGACCTAAAGCAACAATCAATCAATCAATCAATCACAAATCAAGGGGGTGGATTCGCCCCAACACAGGGTAACTGACTTTGATCCACAGTTATCTACCTTGTGGTTTAACAACAGATCACAAAACTCATGCTTAAACAAACGATCTTTACGATGGTATAAACTAAAGTACAGTTGTTTTTTATTGATTGTTTAGTAAATTTGACTTTAAACTATTTTTTTAAAGAGCAACAAAAATATAGGAAGAACACGTTTTCGCGGTTTTACCCTCGGTGTGGGGAGGGGGGGGGATTGGTATGGGCATGGAGAAAGTGCGCAAAAGAAACAAAAATAAAACAACAAAGAAAGAAAGAAACTGGGGAAAAAACCACGAATGTAGAACAGAAACAAACAATGAAATGGCTAAATAGGTGAACTTACATTAATAATTACGAACTAAGAAAGAATAAAGATTACGAACTAAAAAAGAATAAAGATTGGACGAAACAGTTTCTTTTTAACAACTAAAATATCTCTAGGGGTCTGCAAACCCCTCAGCGGCTGCGGCAAGATGTCGCAAATTAAGACTGGCTATCGGTTGACCACTGGCACGGTGTAGCAAGCCTATCAACATTGCTGTCATTGCTAGCGTGTATGGTCCTAGGTTCGGGTCCAGATAAGCTATTCACAGATGTGCGCTATGTGCGCTATGCATGCACTTTACACTCCTTTCATTGCTTTATGCTAGCGAGTTAATGGGAAAGCAGGATGCATGGAGAAAGGCGATGGCACATGTTGCATTGCATTGACCACAAGGTGAGACAGTTCGTGCACACAAAACAACAAACAATCAAAACCCAGAATAATTAATAACTGCCGGCTTGTTTGTGGTCAGCCTGCTGTCGAATGCAGTCAGCTACTTCATTATTTAGTCTCTTGACGGCTGAGAACTGAGGTACTAGCCATAACAACGAAGGAATACCGATTGATACGGCCAACAACCTACTTTGGCGAAGAAAACAGCCAAGGGCATGCAATGACCAAACTCGCTAACACATAAGTCAGCGTTTGAATTAGTGCTAAGAATCCATTGGCCTTGGTACCGCCTTTTCATTTACCTAGTACTTGGGGTATTCTATGTCTTACAGTAACAACTGAAACAGAAACCCTGTTTGAGCTAGCCACGTAGTCCTGCCATGTATCATTCATATTTCAACCATCCCTATCCTTTGGGGGCTATCTATTCAGCTATGCGGTTTCCAACCCTGGTCTTTTCTTTCTATAGCCTACGTCGCTTTGAGATTCAGTCGTGCATAAATCAAGAGGAGTAGACTTCAGCTGATGTGATGCATGACACTCACTGGCCGCTGCGAATATTTTCCAGCATCCAAAGGGTCCATCGTTTCGGGGGTAGATGAACAAAAATAGGCTGACAAACCGAGGTTCTGAGAAGCACAGAAGCTATTTTTTCACAACAAAGTCCTATATCTGGACCGTCGGATATTCAAGAGATCACTGATGCTCATGATTGTCTTCTCGCAGACACTGGTCTTCCGTAACAAACTGCTAAGCCAATCTCCCAAAGCAGTCAGAGTGTATAAAACATGCGAGGCGGCTTGTGCTAGTTCCATGTGAGGCTTGCACTAGTTCTATGTGAAGTAGCTTGACTTCCTGAGAGATACAGTCTGAAGAAAGGCCATGAATTTCTGTTCACTACTCAATGCTTTCATCCATACTTCAGGACCTGTTTGAGAGTCGTTCCGCAGTGGTTTGCAGGACGGCCCCGGAGAAAAGTTTTGAAAAGAAAGAATACTAAACACTAAAAATAAACACTGAAAGAAGTAATAGTGTTAAAACAAGAAATTCTGGAGAAAATTAAAACTAACGGTGAAATGTAACAATGTACGTTTCTTGCTATGAATGGAAAGCGGACAAACATGAATCTATTCGCAATAATTATAGGCAAGCGATGAGAACTAGACTGACAACAGCGCATGTTCTGGAGGCTGTCACAACTAAACGTATAGCATGGATGAGAGCATTGAGTAGTGAACAATTCATGGCCTTTCTTCAGACTATTGTATCTCTCAGAAAATCAATCTTCTTAACATAGAACTAGTGCAAGCTTCACAAAGTCGTCGTCGTGGCAGTGGTGAAAATGACTGGACGATAAATATGACGTCATTCACGTTATGTTGGCCTACAACCAGAAAGAATATAAAGTATTTTAAGAAAATTACGCAAAACAAACCACTAAAATAATATCAGATTGACAGCCTGTTCTTAATTTCTGGATGACCTGATGAACTCAGAAAGCAATTATCCGCCTCATCAAGTAATAGCAGCTTCCGATCAGGTTCCATGACAACTGTTCCCCATGGAAGGCAAATCTTTCTGCGCCGATGCTGACCGCAATTAGTGCTCGCCCTTGAGGGGATGACCACTCTTGTCTTCCAAAATCTTCAACACCGGATCTCATTAGCTCGAATCATGTCCCGCATGCGTTTCACAGGTTTCGCAGTGCACTGTTCTTCAATAGTTTCTCATCCTATCCTATCATTTCCCGTAACTCGAAAATCGTTGGGGTATCACAGATGATCGTTTAACCAGCCCACTCCATCTTTCTCTGTCCTCAGCAACCCTCATGGCTTCGCTCAGTGTCATTCCAAAGGCTCCGGAGATGGTGTAAAACCTCTGTACCAGCTGTTCAATTTCTTGTTCCTCTCCACCCAATCCATCAACGTCATCACCCAAATGTAGGTTGGAGTCTCTCTTAGAACGATTAAATAAATAAATAAAATAAAATTCAATAATGTCAAAGGACGCAGTCAATATAATTTCAAAAATAAAAATTCGATTTTCTTTCCGTTTTCCAATAGCGATGTTCCTGCCTTTACACCACCTGTTTGAATGATGGAGGCGTATTTGTTGTTGTTGTTGTTGTGTGTGTGTGTGTGTGTGTGTGTGTGTGTGAGGTTGGATGAAACAGGTGAGCGTGTATGTTGGTACAGATCGCCGCGCTTTGAGCCTGGTTGAGTTGGGGAAAGGCGCGTATATACCATCCAGTATTATTATTATTATTATTATTATTATTATTATTATTATTATTATTATTATTATTAAAATGTCTACCTCAGGAATGAACAGTGAAGAGTACTGTTTAGAACAAAAGAAGCAAAATTGAATTCAGACTAAGATAAAGAAGGGCTTCTTGAAAATGAGAATTACTTGAACTGTTTACGGACGTTAAGAGATGGATACTGAGAGATGATCTACAGCCATCAGCAGAATGATGCACGCAAGAAGAATGCTATAAGATGATATAAAATGATGCTCCTTCGCATGAGAGTATAAACCGATGTCTAGTGTGTGCCCGCACACATTCCATCGCACCGACTTTAAAGATCCAGACGTTCATGTTCTAGATAGGTGAGTTTGCCAGTTACATAAATACACATGGCAAGCACTTGGTCCCTCCCTCTTCCCCAACCTTGGTAGCCCGGGATTGTGCTCAATTGTCTGAGATGTTAGACAATGCGCATAAGGTTGGCGTCTCGGGCGGCTTGAGATAGATCCTGTTTCGGCTAGGGCCATAAGCAGCGCTCGAACTGGAAAAGCGCCTTTAGAAGAATACAACAAAAACAACACAAAAAATATGGCACATATCTAGCCCAGGCTTATCTGTGAAAATATCTCAAACAGCGGAAACCTCTCTAGTGAAGAGTTTGACACAAACAATACACCATGCCAACCTTCTGGAATCGTGACATCCTGCCAACCTTCCCGCACTAGTTCATCTTGAAAAAACCTCATACCTAACACCTGTCATTATCGTAGAAACAGGAGATGAAATTCTTTAGAAGAGCCCGTGGCATTTTAGTCCGAGATCACCATGCAATTCCGAACACAGGTTTGGTTTCAGAAGAACATGATGTTCCTCTTAAACTTTGGAGTCGAGGGTAAATTATAGTGTGGGGAGTGAGGGGGGAGGGGAAGAAGGAAGAGAGGAGAGAGAAGTGATTGGAATTAATTTCCAGACATTACCAACTTTTCCCTGGCAGAGACAGACGCAGGTCTGAAAGGTCATCCTGACCAGACACGAAGTTTCAGGATTGCCGCTGGCATTAATTACCAATGCAAATTAACTTAATCACTCATCTTTAAAACTTGTTTTTAAAAAGTGTACAGAGCTAGACTTGGGTTAAATGAACAGCAAAATGAGCTTATCACTCATCATAACAACTGATTTTATTAAGCCTAAAATCATTTAATTTGTGAACAGATTTGAAATAAATTGAATTATACTTAAACTGAACTGAATAAACCAAACCATTTTTTTTCATACCGTTCTTTAGGCAGGACCGAAATAATTAGTTCATCTTTTTTGTCCTGATCCTAAATCCTATATTCATATCCCGCCTCAGTCGGCGTTGAAGAGACTGATGATCGTCTGAAACTGTTATTGACGCAACCCACTGCTCCTGACAGTGAGGTTGTTGATGACGGTTGAGAGAGAGCGATAGGCGAGCGTGACGACTCGTTCCATGTCATTTCCTCTGAGCTGTGTACGTGTGCCAACTGATTAAGTCGGAGGCTAACAGATTACAGACTATCAAGGGACCTTCCGCAATATTCCATAATTATTTTCTTTCAGACAGAAGCCGTCACCAGCCTGAGTCGGGTATCACGAAAGCAATCAGGTTCAAACTTTCCAGACATGTGTGCATGCCTACAAAAGATGCTGATTTTTGGCTGTGGAGGTTGGACAGCGAAGCACTGGCAGAATCCACAGCCAATCAGTTCCAGCTTCTTTTTGAGAAGTTGGTAGTTCTTGACTACATCATCCGACATACAGGTAAGTATTTAATAAAAACAGATGTTATTTTCAGAAAAGTATTTGTTCTGTGAATTTATTTATTCTACAGGAACTAATGAACAACCCAATTTAATATGTTCTTAGGAAAACTATTTAACTTGAGTTTACGCCTCCACCAATCTCCCTTTTTAATCCCACGCAACAAGCTACATCTATTTTAAAAACATATTTAAATTTTCAAGTGGTTTCTTTTTTTTTCAGATAGAGGTAATGATAACTAGTTGATAAAGTATGATCCTACTTCTACTTCTGCTGGTTCAACACACCGTAAAGATGCCGTTCAGGAAGCAGTGTAAGTTTTGCAGTTTTATTAAAAAGATACATGATGGAGGAGCTTGGCATGAGCATTTCTGTGAAATGAAATTGTGCACTAATGAACATTTATACTGGTAAATAAATACATTATATTATAATGTATTGCCTATACATAAAATGTATTATATCTGTAACAGCAGAAATAGTGACGACAAAATGTAGGAACTTAGCTTAGCGCAAAATAGATACCATTGAATGAAACTGGACGTTAAATCAACAGTTATCTAAAAAGCAGCACACACGTGTCAAATTAACTTCCTTGAGACAGTCACACCGACAGCCGCTCCAGATACCATCTAACAGACTTAGCGATCCAAGACTAAATAGCATACGTGAGTCAAAACTGACCATAACTCCGTCTTCGTTAACTAGCCTACTTCACTATGACCAGAGTCACTGAGACACTAAGTAGCCTAGGCTCCGCGTAATCGTTATTGCATCTATCCTCTGACACTCCTATTCAAGGATAATTATACGTGTCTGGTAACTAGGACAGGTGTGGAAAATATTCCAAATAAAAACGATTAATCCCGTATATGCGAGATCAACTAAGACAAGAGTTAAACGATTTGTCAAGAAGACTAAGGAACGCCTGCATATCGTTGGGGCCCCAATCTTAGCTAGTCAGTCGGAAACTAACTGCCAAGCTGCGAGGGTTAACCAAAGGGACAAACTGCAGTGAACGATTATCCTCAGCCTTATCATCAAGATAGACTAGAGACGATTTCACAGATCCCAGAGTCTAAAAGTAAGATAACATTAGTAGTTTTGATATGTGTATGTTTAATTTATATTGATGCCATGTATTAATAATATGTTCTTGATATATATATATATATATATATATATATATATATATATATATATATATATATATATATATATATATATATATATATATATATACATACATAGTTACAGAAACAGATTATTGGTTCTGAGACAGGATGCATGTGGATGGATGTATCTTAGCCTTAAGATTCGAATCGAATTATGCATATGGGAACCTTGCAGGTGTCTGATGCTATAGACACTTTGCAGAGGAGACCGCACCATTATATCTAACGAGAATATTGTAGCCAGAGCTCTGACTTTTACAGGTCAGCTCTGAGACCAGTTTGTGGAGACAAACGCATGACGCTTGCTCCCGTGGTACAGAAGGAGAACAATCAAGATTCCACCTCTCCACGTCCCACCCTCGTATCTTCACGAGTTAGACGATTCATTCGCTCAACCTGAGAGGCAAGACTTCTCAGAAGGACCCAAGCACTCTCATCTACAGAGCAGCTAAGTCACCCACAAATGCCATCTGATTTCACCCTCGAGAAAATAGTCAACCACTTGAATATATTCGCGTAGCGTATGAAGAAAAAGACCTGCTGACAAACTTTCCCAGCACCTCGAACTCTTAGAATTATTAATTTACCGGTTTAATGAAGTACATGTAAAAGTTGTGTTGAATATATAAAACGAGAAAGTACATACATATGGCTGGTGTCATTCTATTTGTATTGTTGTGTAGCTATTACTTTTCTTCTCTCGAGACATAATAACCTAGTCTTTTGATTAGTAATTAACGGTTCTCAAGTTGAGCCAAATGATACTAAAACGCCCGAGAACAAATATAAATTTTATGTGACCAAAGTGCCGTGATCAGTCTCTCACACAGCTTTCGGAATTCTGGTAAAAGAACGATCGATAGTGGTAGCACATCGCCCATCTATCAATAAGTCTTACCCCATAGTAAGATAAACGTATCTTCCCCAGAATATCATCACAATATCTTACAATACAAAAACGACGTAAACGAAAGGGAGACAAATGGCGTTTTGTTTTGCTTAGGCACACAGTGGATCTACTACCTATATATGCTTGCGAACCCCCGTTGGGGTGCCGGGGATTTCAGCATAAATAGTATCCCCACTTTCTGGAAATTTAGTGCTTTAAATTCCCACTGTCGCTGTCTTTCTCATTTGCTCTTTCTCATTCCTGCTCTGTTCTATCAATCTGCTATACTATCTTCTTCTTCGCTAGACCAGTCACCTACTTTTTTTTTCTTGAAAACTCTTCCGGGACAAGACTCCTTATTTGTGTATGAGGTCTGTTGGATCAGCTTGGGAATATTGGACGCTTTCTGCCAGGTGGTCACTATGGCTTCCAATGATGTTATTATTTAGCAATGTAGGCATTTTATATGTATGTGATTTGTTGATATTTTATAATGATGTTTGTCTTCTGTTTTGTTTTTGTAAACGGGGGTTCGATAAATTAGAGTACAGCCTCAGCGTCCCCTTGCGTGGGAAGTCTTTATTGTAAAGTGACTGGCTGGTGGAGAGCTTTCAGTTTTACCACTAGGGTTGTTTCAGCAGATCTTTTATGCGGATCAGGGGTTGTCCGGTCCTGATTTGGCTCGAAAGAGTCCGCTGGACCTAAAGCAATAATCACGTAATGTAATGTAATATGCTTGCGAAACATGGATCCTCACAGCAGACCTAAAACGAAGAATACAAAACATGGAGACGAGGTGCTGCAGAAGACTTCTTGGCATTAATAGGACGTTAAACTTCATTATTAATTCCTCCTCCTTCCTATACCCAGCACAATGCCAAGTCCAACGGACCATCACACAAGGCACGGCGCTAGGAGGCAGAAGAAGAGAGAGACAGAAAAAGAAGTGGGTGGACAACATTCCAGAATGGACTGGCTTGACACTGAGCCAAGCCATGAGGGTTGCTGCAAGGACAGAAAAAGATGGAGTACGCTGGTTAAACGATCATCTGTGGTGGCCCAACGACTTTCGAGTTACGGGATAGTACAGTGGATCCCATAGGTCCCTATTGTAGAGCAAAGCAGATAAAGTAAAAAAAAAATTGAGACTATATTGTATGAGCGCACATATTAACGTTACATTACAATAAATGCTCAATATTTACACGAGTATTCATTATTATATGACAAATATTTACTGCACTTTAGGCAGTGAAAATCCTCAAAATATGATAAGATGAGATGAGTTGAGATGAGATAAAAACACTTTATTATCTGAAATCACGATAAATTAATATGTGGTGCGTAGCACAAGAACTTAAACACTTGAAACAGTCAACGCATGAACAAAACATAAAATCTAACCTTTTTTGCTTCTGTTCGTTGTAATCTACAAACCAGCTTTGAAAGAAACTTAAATTTTAAGTGATAGAAATAGCCACTATCACAATTAAAAAAAAAATCCTTGGCTTGAACCGTGCGTCTACATGTACTAATCAGGTTTGACTAAGAAACCAAAATGTAGGGTTGCATCGTTTTTAATTCGCCGTAGCGCGAATCTGCAACAGATGTTGCACAAGTATTTCCTGAACAAAGGCGTGGGAAAAGAATGAAGCTTTACAGAACATGCATGTTTAAAACGCCACCTCCACAACCACCACCAACAACAACAACCACAACAGCAACAACAACACACACACACCAACTCACACGAACGCACGCAGCCACGCGCTTGCGCACTCACACACACACACATACACAAGCTTACAAGGACAAAAGCTAGTAAAATAGATGATGCAGACAAGGATAAGTATGGACGACTTATGTAGGACTACATAGACATGCCCACATGCATACATCCTTTTCGCTCTCCTTACTCTCACACGCATATACTCCCACGCGCGCCCAGGCACAATGCTTCCCCTCAGACTGCATGCACTCACGCCCATAAAAACTCACGCGCGCCCCCTGTATGCGCAGGCACATTATGATCTGACAACGTGACAAGGTCGAAATGATTCATTACATCACGAGTGCGTCAGATGTTTACACGTGTGTGTGTGTGTGTGTGTGTGTGTGTCTGTGTGTGTGTGTGTGCATGTGTGTAAGGTAAAGGTAGTCCCATAGCCTTGTGGCCGTAGAGGAGCGTAATGTTGGAGATCACACTTATCTTGGGCCAGCGTAATGAGAGTGATGCCCATCTCTCTCCCTCGCTGCTTTACCTTACCCACCCTTAAGAGAGTAGGTGGGAGCGTTGTTATTTGTCGCTTCACGTTTTGCAGTCACCCATCCAAGTGCTAACCGCACTGGACGGTGCTTAACTTGCGACACAGTAGCGAGTGCTCCAACCACTGCGCTATCCGACACCCCGTCCGTGTATGTGTGTGTGTGTGTGTGTCTGCGCGCGTGCGTATGACTCTATATTTAAGTCTTCGCATGTGCACTGTACATCCGTGTGTTCCTGTGTCAGCTGTGCTTACGTCAGTACAGGGTAACGGTATTATGGCCCGCATTTTAACCCTTTCCCCCCTCATCTCCCACCTCCCTCTCCCCCCCCCCACCAGGTTCAAGCCTAACGTAGCTCCAGTTTTCAATGTTAAACGCTTTATACACGGCGATGTTATGTAAATGCATGGCACTGACGTACATGCACGCGTGTCGAACTAAAAAACAATCAATACATACGCTGGCCGACTTCGGACTAAAATTATTTTGTAATAGTCAATGATCATCAGCGCTTTTGCAAGGTGACTTTGAGCTAAAGTCGTACCCAAACAGGTTTATACTGCATGCCTGCAAGAACGGCCATACAAAAATATATAAATATACGGAATACCGCATTGTAAACTAACTTGTATACATATGTATGAACAAGGTAAGGGCTACCCTCAGAAGATAAACGCGTCCACCCTGGGAAATAAAATGGATTAAAAAAAAAGAAGCACAGTGGAAAATAAGAAATAAGGAATTAAAAAGCAGAAGGACAAGAGTAACGAGAACAAGATCTCGTTCTTTTCTCTACACCCTTCCCCACCACCCCGCTCCCCCATCTCCCATCAACTCATTCCCCACTCCGCCTTCCAAAAATCAAAGAAGGGCGTAGCCCGAAAGTCTTTGCTTTTATATTTTTCTTGGTGTTTTTTGTGTATTTTGTTTCTGATTTCTAAAAATCAAAGAAGAGTAAGAGAACAAAAAGAAAACAAAAGGAAAGAAATACATAGTCAGTCTTTGGTTATAGAAAACGCTACAGCTCCAGTTATAGGAACTGTGATTTTTAAAACAGCCAGAGACTTTAAGTAAGGAGGCTTTGAGGATTTTTGTGGGAATTTAAATGATTATGGGAAACTTAATTAAAGGGATTGTGACGTGCTCCCTCAAACAACTAAGCTGTATCATCAGATGTCATACATTTTATAATTATATATAATCAGCTGAACAGCTCAAATAATCTTTTGTCGCCTGCTGTGGAGTGGCGAGTTGCTTCCAGTTTATACAGTTGTGTTCTCAGACATTTCTAGTTTATTTATTGATATCTTTATGTTCTTATTTATGGTTTATTTTTAAACATATCTCGCGTAAATCATGTTTATTAATAATCACATGTACAGTTTCTTTAGTTCTGTTCCTAGTATTATGTTTACATAGTTTAACAGCCCTGATACCAAAAAAAAAAAAAAATAGTTGGGCCCCTCTTTGTCCCTCACTTCTCAGCAGCTGTTGTTTGCCAACACTGTGGCTCAAACAAGCGCAGTCTTCAGCACTCGATTAGCTTCTCAAGGGCAAACAGCCTGCACTTCGAGCTGATTCGTTCAAAATAATAAACCCACTTCTGACACTACTGACGTTTTGCTGACGTCAGCAAAGCCTCCCTGAGTCCCTGATGTTTTCTACAGGCACAAAAGGTGTCACCTTGAACTGGATTTTATTTGTTAAAGACAAAAATAGCGAGAATAGGAATTTCGAACACTAGACGTAGGGAGAAAGGTAATTTACTATTGATTTTCTTACTTCAATGGCTTTCATAAGCCTGCTTTCTTTTTCTTTTCTTTTTTAAATTTTTGTTTGCTTTTTTTGGTCTTTGCAATGTCAACGCATGTTTCCACCATTTGGTCCCAGCTGATCAGGATAACACAACACACCCACACCCACGCACACACACACACATACACACACACAGTCACACACACACACTCACGCATTAAAAGGGGCTTTGGTCATGATGATGATGTGTTGACGCTGCGTGATGACGACACACACACACACACAAACACACACACCCACACGCACACACACAAACAAACATTACAAGTGGCTTTGGTCGTAATGATGATGTGTTGACAATGGAAATGGACGGTGGAAGTGATGACGATATTGAATGTGGTAGTAATAATTACCATTGACAATTGTACGTGGTGGTGATGCTGCGGCTGCTGCTGCTCATAGCGACAACGCCGATACAAAAGGTTACCAGTACTTAAGTGTGCCAAGGTTCATGTTTTTATTTTATTAATGTGCCATGTGACGACACCATTGAGCTGTGGATGACACGTACATATTATGAAAACAACCATGGGCAATAAATCACAACCTTATCTTTCCAACTAAATAGCACAAACTGCTTTGGCACTTAAAAATTGTTCTGTATTTATTGTCTTTCTCCTGAGCACGCAGCTCATGGTATGGAATTAAGGATTAAAATACAGTTGTTATCATCATCGTCGTCTTCTTCTTTCTCGTCGTCGTTATGATCACCGTCGTCGTCACTATCATCATCATCATCATCATCCTCATCATCATCATCAGCTTCTTCTTCTTCTTCTTCTTCTTCTTCTTCTTCTTCTTCCCCACCGCCGTAGCTCAAGTGGTAGAGCGTTCGCCTGGCACACCGATGACCCAGGTTCGAATCCCGTGGTGGAGCAAAATAAAAAGTGGTGATTTGTTACTGTCCTTTTTAGCAGTATGATTGCTCTGGTGGTTCCCCTTTGTTCCCTGGGATGGTTATCCCCGTCTGCCATAACGCCAATGGTGGATGTAGACGTTAAACCTCATTGTTCTTCTTCTTCTCCTCCTCCTCCGCCTCTTCCTTCTCGTCCTCGTCGTCATCGTCATCATCATCATCATCATCATCATCATCATCATCATCATCATCATCATCATCATCATCATCATCATCATCATCATCATCATCTACTTCTTGTTCTCTTCTTCTTCTTCTTCTTCTTCTTCTTCTTCTTCTTCTTCTTCTTCTTCTTCTTCTTCTTCCCCTCCTCCTATTCCTCGCGTCGTCGTCGTCATCATCATCATCATCATCATCATCATCATCATCATCATCATCATCATCATCATCATCATCATCATCATCATCCACTGTTTGAATGTGTAATATCAGCACACCACATGCATGCTGTAACAGCGCTTACTAGCCGACAAGCGTGGCGCCATCTTGCCCAAGCCAACCACGTGTCATTGTTTGATAACAATAACGGCTGCAGCGAACTTTGTCGTATAAACAGAACATGCTTTGAATGTCAATATTGTATTACATGGTGCCTCAAACAGTGTACGCATCTGGCCCGAATCTCAAAAGACAAAACAGGATGAAGCACATCCGCCTCTTGTGCGCACACCTACTGTATCTCCACCTTTCTGTACTCTCTCTCTCTCTCTCTCTTCACCCACCCCCATCCAGATGCTTCCACTCTCTTGGTCTATATACACAGACAGGCACTCAACATGCATGGCTCTGCTGCAAAACTGATCTATCGGCTTTTCTCCGCTTGCTACTTGTCGTGTCAAACACGTCGATCTGTTTTTAAATAATGTTGTTTTACTATGATATCAAGATTAAGTTTACAAAATCTCTCTCTCTCTCTCTCTCTCTCTCTCTCTCTCTCTCTCTCTCTCTCTCTCTCTCTCTCTCTCTCTCTCTCTCTCTCTCTCTCATATATATATATAATATATATGTTAACATCCTCAGACATCACTTTCTTTTCAATCTTTTTAAAGTCTCCTTCCCCCTTAATTGCCACCTGAGGTCCTGCACCGTCATCAGCTCCATAGTAGTTTGGATGATTCCAATGATTGCACGGTTCATTCCATTTTTTTTCTCTCCAAAGAATACCTTTACAGGATTGTCAGTGGGTGGGCTAGTATTATAACTCAGAGAAGGAAACAACAATTATGGCTGGTAAAGATGATGATAACAAAGTCAATTTCTAATGTGTAAATACATCTAGCACGAAGAATGCTCGTGCATTGCACATTATAGGGCTGCACACACACACATACACAAAAACACACCATTACACATCCACACACACACACACACACACACCCATCCACACACACACACACAAACCCACACATGATATCACGTCGATCCAGTTTCTTATCATGAATGATCAGGCCGGTCTGCCTTACTTGATATAGCTACGGGCTGGCTATGCTTTCCATCCCTTTGGCCTTGGACTCATTTCTGTTAGCAAACTGTCTTTACTTTGTAACTTCTCTCTCTTGCATGATCAAAACTTACTTTTGTGTTCTCTTGTCCAACCTTCTCTCCACCTCACACCCCTCGCGCTCTACACATACCCTCCCCTCTTTCTCTCTCTTCATTCCCGTCCAACTGCTCACTGAAAGCAATATCACTTACAATACATACTTACAATTCATAGTCTTAGCACAGTTTGTTTGGTCTTTTTCCTCTCGCGCGGTGTCAATTAACAAACCGTTCAACAATTTATTGGCTTTTGTCACGCGAGTCTTGACAGCTGCCAGTTTGTTATAGAAACTAACAAAATAGTAAGTGGCAGTTATTGATACCAGTCCTTCGATCCCCTTCGCAGCTTTTGAATGCAGCTTTCGACAGGGGCAAAAAAAACACCATCTATCAGTATCAAACCGATCCATGTTATTGTGGATGTAGACATTATTATTAGCGTGTACTCTAAAGTCTAAGACTAAAATCTATATTAAAAAGTGACATGATGATTGTGGTGGGTTTGTGATAGTGGTGGTGGTGTGTATGTGTGCATTTATTTGTGTGTGTGTGTGTGTGTGTGTGTGTGTGTGTGTTGACAGACAGAAAGGCCATTAGACAGAGGCAGACGGACAGATAGCCAAGGGGACAGAAAGACAGACCAGATCGACAGAACAGATAGAAAGAGAGAGAGAGAGAGAGAGAGAGAGAGAGAGAGAGAGAGAGAGAGAGAGAGAGGAGGGGGGGATCGGGGAAGAGAAGAAATCATAATGGTTTATTTGTCCGCTAAAGTGATGGTGCAAAAATAAATAAATTAATCAAATAGATAAATGAAAAAAAGCGCCCATATTCCTCCCCTCCCCCCACTCTCCCCCCCCCAAAGAGCCACACACAAAAATGATTGCGAAAGACAAATATGATGCAGAAGCAATCTTTTACAACAGCCAGTTTGGTTCATAACTAGAAGTGAAGAGAAGAGAAGAGAAATGAAGAGAAGAGAAGTGAAGAGAAGAGAAGTGAATAGAAGAGAAATGAAGAGAAGAGAAGAGAAGAGAAGTGAAGAGAAGTGAAGAGAAGGGAAGTGAAGAGAAGGGAAGAGAAGAGAAGAGAAGAGAAGGGAAGGGAAGAGAAGAAAAGTGAAGAGAAGAGAAGAGAAGTGAAGAGAAGTGAAGAGAAGAGGAGAGAAGGGAAGAGAAGAGAAGGGAAGAGAAGGGAAGAGAAGAGAAGAGAAGAGAAGAGAAGAAAAGGGAAGAGAAGTGAAGAGAAGAGGAGAGAAGGGAAGAGAAGAGAAGGGAAGAGAAGAGAAGAGAAGAGAAGAGAAGAGAAGAAAAGGGAAGAGAAGTGAAGAGAAGAGAAGAGAAGTGAAGAGAAGAGAAGAGAAGAGAAGGGAAGAGAAGGGAAGAGAAGTGAAGAGAAGAGAAGAGAAGAGAAGTGAAGAGAAGAGAAGAGAAGTGAAGTGAAGAGAAGAAAAGAGAAGAGAAGAGAGATGGTATCTCTAACCTATCCTACGTAAAAGGACCTTATTGAACCCATACATCTTGCCCTTCTTCCCCTCTCTACATCACCCCGCCTTCAAAGTTAGCAAGCAAACCAAGTGTACTGAGCGGCTTGCAGATTGCGAAATGTCACGCCAAACTCACTAAAGTCACGCCCATAATGAACTGCAAAGAACTATACCATTCACTTCCTTATGTTATTATGCATGCTTCACCTGTAAGCACCCGAGAGGGTATCTTGAAATTAGTAGGGTAGAATAGAGTTCATGCAAAATCAAGTAGCCTGTCACACTGCGTAGCGCAGACCGTGTAACAAGAGGACCTGTTTACCCTGCACAATTTAAGTTTTTGCTTGTTTGGTCAGTAGTAAAACTCAGAAGGTTACTGTTAGTCTAAAGCAGACGACAGAAGTGATCATGCGCAACACAATTATAGCTTGATACAAGCACAGTAGTGACATCATCGCAGCCTAGGATGGTGTTTCGAATTTTACATCCACTTAGATGTCTTCAGCCAATCAGATCACAGCACCGTTAGGTAGAACCAGTTCTGACTGGGTAGGCCAAGGCTAGGTAGAACGTCAGTCTAGTTTGAAACGCTGAGCAGTACACAGTACACTGAAGCAGAAATCTCTCTCCTGAGAAGATTAGACAGCAGTAATTGTTGAATATTCTAATTCAATCAAGTAGCCACGGCCTGACATTGTCAAACAGGTAAATGAACATACTTCTGTTTCATCATGATGTATTTATATTATTGTTTAAATTATGGTTGTGAAATTTGCTATGCATAGTATTAAATTGTTAGTCTGACTTTGCGTGACCACGTGGAAGAATCCGACCACGAGGCAAGCATGACCGGCCGACGCCATGTTGTATTATGGATAGAACCACTGTTGTTTAAACTGTATGTATGCTTGCAGACCAGTGGCTATACCCGAGAATGTTTATAATATTAATTCTTTCTTTATGTGTATAGTTAGCCACGATTTATATTTATATATGTATAGGAAGTTAGAGTGGAGATTACAGTGGACCACAGACTTAGCAGAATGTTCGTCGCTTATGTATAGAGATGTGGAGCTTGTTACGTTGAAACGCGCATGATGGTGCGTGTGAAATGCGCACGATATTATCTGTGAAGGGCGTGCGATGGTAGGCTTGCATGTGTGACGCGCGCGATAGATCTGTTCGTTTTATTTTGCAACGCATGCAGTAATAGAGTGTATTTACCTTTGATTTGATTTTGCGTTGTTATTAGAAGAAGCTTTGTATAACGTTGATAATTTTAGTTGGTCGATATTATTTGAGAATTTTCTCGAGTCAGTTGTTTATTATCGATCAAAGCGTATGGATAGTTCTAGTGGTAACCATGGAAGCTTCCATTCCAAATAGGGTTGTATGACGTGAGACAGTGATGATGAAATTACTTTTGATTGGTTGTGGTGTTTCATGTGGGGTATTATCGCTTGTTCTGGAGTATGTAGAGACTATATAAGTGCCGCGCTGTTTCAAAGAGAGAGAGAGTTGAAAGTAAAAAGTTAAGAGTAAAATGGTGATTGTATGCAGTTGTTGATGAACGCTGAATAATGTTTGAAAACTTCATATTCGACTCTGTGCCTTGTGGCTGATTGAACGGGTTGCGTGGATAAACGAATCTGAGTTACACTTAATCAGGACTTCAGCATTGGGGCTGAATCAACTACTGATAGAAAAACACCAACATCAAACGAGTGTAACAGAGCTATCACTGAGGGCTACTTTGGCCTACAGTGAGATGCTCTGCACAGACCTATTATACAGGGTTGTGCAGAATTTCGTCTCATATGTTACAGACGAGCAGGCGTTATATCGTGAGCCCAACTCAGCAAACGGCACAACCACGTCGACGCTTACAGTTGGCTGCCGAGGCATCTCCAGCATTGCGCGCAGATAGCCCAACCGTCGAACAACAAAGCCAAAGAATACACGACAACACAGTTTGTCCCAGAAGCGACCTGAACGCAGCGCTTCAACCATGCAGTTAAGTGCCACAAGAAACGGTGCACTAAAACTCTGTATAAACAGGACCACAGTAGTCCACTCTTCAAGAACTATCCTATCCTATCCTATCCTGTCCCATAACCCGAAGGTCGTAGGGGCACCACAGATGATCGCTTAACCAGCATACTCCATCTTTCTCTGTCCTCAGCAGCCCTCATGGCTTCGCTCAGTGTCAAACCAGTCCATTCTCGAATGTTGTCCTCCCACCTCTTTTTCGGTCTCCCCCTTCTTCTACCTCCTTGCACTGTGCCTTGCAGAATGGTCTTTGCAAGGCCTGATGATCTGGTGACGTGGCCATACCATCGGAGTTTCCGTTTCTTCACCACTGTGAGCAGGTCATCGTGTTGTCCAATGGCTTGTGTGATGGTCTGTCGAACTTCGTCGTTGGTGATGTGTTGGGTATAGGAAATGCACAGAAGTCTTCTGTAGCACCTCATCTCCATGCTTTGTATTCTTCGTTGGAGATCTGCTGTGAGGGTCCATGCTTCGCAAGCATATAGGAAGATGGAGATGACCAGAGAGCGCAGCAGTCTTACTTTGGAATGTAGACTGATGGTTCTGTCTTTCCAAATGGGCTTCAACCTTGTCAGTTCAGCAGTTGTTTGTGCGATCCTGGAGAGGACTTCCTGTCGAGACCCATTGTCTGACACAATGGCTCCTAAATATTTGAAGCTGTGCACTGTGTTGAGGGATTGGCCTTGTACTTTGATGTCCGTGTTGATGCCATTGGTGTTGTTGGTCATCATTTTGGTCTTCTCTGCACTTATTTCCATTCCATAAGCTCTGGAGGTGGTGTCAAGCCTCTGTACAAGCTGTTCAAGTTCTTGTTCCTCTCCAGCCAATCCATCAATATCATCCGCAAAACGAAGATTGGAGATTGCTTTGCCCCCTATGCTGACTGTGCCTTCGTGATCTGCAAGAGCATCTGACATGATGCGCTCTAGGAAGAACGCTGACCCTTAAGGCATAAAGTAGCCAGTGCCCGATGAAGAAAAAGTAGCTGCCTAGATTATCAGCGAGCGAACCATTCGCATTGACAATTGAACTTTTAAGTTAGATTCGTATTTCGAAGATCGTGTATAGAGTAGAGGAAATAAATGTGTGATTTTCACTGTTATCAAGTGGCTGGACTACATAATTATGATTCATAGCCGTGTGAAAGCTAGTGTGACAGTGATCTTTTACCATTTTCCTATCTATCTCTGTACCCCAGCCTAAACACAGACCGAGCTAAACAAATAAATGTATTAAGTGAAGTCAAAGGGAGAGAACTAGCTATCCCCATCGACTAAGACGAGGAGGTAATAGCAGTCCATTGCGCAGAGCCCAGCAACAATAAAAACCCCGTCACAGACCGGCAGTGTCTTACTTCGCCTCTTCACCTCGGTCAGTCTCTGTTGCACCGTGTTTTTCAAGCCCGTGCGATGGAATGTATGCGCGCCCAGGGGAGACCTCGGTTTGTACTCTCGATTTATACTCTCCTCCTTCTATTTTTTTTTTTTTGCATCACGCATGTTGGGTGCCTATAATGAATTCGCGATAGAAGAATTATCATTGAAGTTTAACGTCTAAATCCACCATTGGCGATATGGCAGACGATATTTAACCATCCAAGAGAGGAGGGAGTAAAGGTTCTAAATCAACACTGAACCATCGAAGCAATCACAGTGCTAAGATGGACAGCGAAAAATGGCCACTTTTTATCTTGCCCACCACGGGATTCCAACCTAGGTTCATCAGTGTGCCAGGCGAACGCTCTACCACTGATAACAAAGCGGTAGCCGGCAAGCACACATACTATAATAATTTATATAGCATGCAAGGCAAGTGTGTTATAATCTACCACGTTACTATCGAGGATCCACTATATACGCCCGACTTGGGTGATGCCCCCAGGCCTGTGCTTCGCACTGAAATATTATTGTCAGCTACTTTTGTATCCTATCCTATCCCGTAACTCGAAAGTTGTTGGGGCACCACAGATGATCGTTTAACCAGCGTACTCCATCTTTCTTTGTCCTCAGCAACCCTCATGGCTTCGTTCAGTGTCAAGCCAGTCCATTCTCGAATGTTGTCCTCCCACCTCTTCTTCTGTCTTTCTCTTCTTCTGCCCCCTTGCACCGTGCCTCGCAGGATGGTCTTTGGAAGGCCTGATGCTCTGGCCACGTGGCCATGCCATCGGAGTTTCCGTTCCTTCACCACTGTGAGCATGTCATCATGTTGTCCAATGGCTTGTGTGATGGTCTGTCGGACTTCGTCATTGGTGATGTGCTGAGTACATGAAATGCCCAGAAGTCTTCTGTAGCACCTCATCTCCATGCTTTGTATTCTTCGTTGTAGATCTGCTTGTGAGGGTCAATGTTTCGCAAGCGTATAGGAAGACGGAGATGACAAGGGAGCGCAGCAGCCTTACCATGGAATGTAGGCTGATGGTCAGGTCCTGTCTTTCCAAAAATGGGCTTCAACCTTGTCAGGGCAGCAGTTGTTTGTGCGATCCTGGAGAGGACTTCCTGTCGGGACCCATTGTCTGATACGTTTGTAGCCAAGATGTAAACATTTAACAAGAAACTGGTTTTATGGCCACAGACAGGAATATTGAACTCGGTATTCTATAGAATACCTAATTATTTTGTGTACTCTGAGCTAACACCGTTAACAGTTAAATATTTGCATTTGAAAAAGCGATTTGCACTAGCAGTAAGTTAGGTGCTGTAGGTCTGTTGAGCTAAGCTGAAAGGTGCGTGCATTGTTGCATTATTACTTTATGTTTGTGAAGAATGGCCATTTAAAAGGCCGGGGTATCGACGACGTCTGTATATTTGTTGTAACAATGAGTTAGTTTAATTTCGAGAGTGCATTGTTTTCACATTAAAAGATGATATAATGGCTAACCGTTGCTCAAACCGACGCCAAGCTTAGAATTTTAGGTGTCTCG
>CM072511.1:88667443-88732443 GCA_036898135.1 Oncomelania hupensis | reverse complement strand
AAATCTCTGTTCGAACATGCTGCAAAGTGAAGAATTTCATTATGGCGTTTGTTGTATACATGTATCTTTCGTCTAATGAGTAAACACTTCTAGATCTACTGCTTTGCTTTGATCAGACACGTGTAACCTCATTTTTACACATTTCACTTTGTGGATATTATTTGTGGATCAGTATTCACCATGTATTAATTCAAATGGTGTTGTGGCCACTGGGATATGGCCCCATCAACAAGGTCGAAAAAACCAACCCTTCAAACATTCTGTCTTTTGAGAACGAAGATGGTACACTAAGTCACCAATACTCTAGATCCGATTCAGAAGACATTTATAACTGTTCGTGAGTACGTGAGTTTGTGGAAATACGTGCTGTACCAGAGGTATGTCGGTCAATATAAACCAAAAGGTATATCGAGCACCTGGGTAAACTACGGTAAACTTCACTGCTACTACTACCCTGAGACCGAAGTCACCGACTCTTCTGCGGCACCAGCTGATCTCTAACAGTCGACAATCGAACTAAGAGAAATAGATGATCTCGCAAACGAAAGTTGACTTGTACTACACTACGTACATGGTTATTGCTTTAGGTCAACTACACAACGTACAAGGTGCTAATTTAATGGAGGGCCTGTGGTGAGTGGGTGGACAATGAGTTTAGTAACCTGCAGGCTGTAGTTCAAACACTTGCAACATCCCATAAAGAGCCTGACCCGGTCTCTAAAAGCGACATTCTGCAGCCTAATTTGATCACAGCCAAAGCCATCGTGAACACGACTGTTGCACAGATTGATGACCTATCTTTGCGCTCATCAAGATCACATGGATACACAAATGAGATGTCGCGTTGTGTTCAGGCTCTGCTACTAAGCGGCAGCAGTGTAATATCTCCTGCGAGGGATGAGTTGACCGCTGGTCCTCTCCCCACACCTGCGAGATGAAATTTCAGCCCTCAGGTCAATGTTGCAAGAAGCACGTTACACAAAAATTTGAACTGGATGACATGAGAACCCTGGTAGCTAATACTTCTAACATCCCGTGCCAGCCTGTTCCATCACACTCTCGTCCTGTACACAATGACAAAAAGCCCTGCCAAAGTCAGCAAATCTTCCCTGTCAGTCATCCATGACGGTCAAACAACGATCCAAGCTCAAACCCAGAACTAAAAATACAGAATACAGAATTTATTCAGCCAAATGACAATATGCATTGCACGTGAATATTGCTCCAATGTTGGTAAACAGTGTCACACAAACACACACAACACCCACCCACACACGCACACAACACACACACACATCCACACACACACTGAACGGTAGGTAAATCATATTTAAAAGGTAATGCTTATTTAAAGACCCCTGTTACTTTAAAATTTGTCATGAAAATATTATAAATAGTCATGAATAAAAGTTACGTTTACTTAATAAACATCTCTCTCTCTCTCTCTCTCTCTCTCTCTCTCTCTCTCTCTCTCTCTCTCTCTCTCTCTCTATCTATCTCACACATACACACACGCAAAACATAAGCACATGCACTCAAGTCCATACACGCACACACTCAAGTATACTTACTCCTCAGATTATTAAGATTGGGCTAGATCACTACATTTTATATTTATACGCATATATTCAACATTAAAATTGTAGTGGAGTTATAATGAGGAAAATGCACATGATTAAAAGAGATAAACGATGATGTCTGGAATTCAAACTGCTTGAAAATGCACTCTTACCCTAAACTACCCTAACCCATGGACACAATAAATAAATAACTACATTTAAACCAAAATTTAAAAAAAAGTCATACTGACAAACAGCATCGACAAAAGGGGAAAAAAATAGAATGAAAGAGAGAAATAAGGATCGAAAGAAACCCACACAAAAGAAAGAAAGAATAGAAGTGTAATAATGGCAGAAAATCTTCTATGAGCAGATAAGAATTTGTAAACTGAGTTGCAAGGCCATTGACCTGATTCGTGCAAATTTGCATGTAGCCTGTGTCCTGAATGTCGGAGTAAATTGATATACAATAGATAACAATAATAGAAGGACATTACACAGTACTTGCTTACTTACCTCAGCACCTATAAGCTTTAATTATACTGACATTAGCAACATTTCTTTATCTATTTATGTATTCTTTTATTTATTTTATTGTCCTTATTTATTTACATTACACTTTTATTTATTTAGTTATTTATTTAGTTTATTATTTGCTTGTTTCTTTATGTACCTATCATTGCGAATCCAAGAAAAGAAGGAGCAAGAGAGTAGAAGGACGAAGTAGAAAGCCGAAGCAGAGGAGAAGGGTGAGCTACTGAGACGGAAGAGAAACAGAAAAAGGCGCAACAGGGAAACAATTTGTTGCAAGAAGAAAGACTATGACGATGACAGAAGAAAAGGAATTATAGGGAGGAGAAGAGAGAAAGGGAAAAAAACCAACGAGGAATAGAATGAAAGCACAGAAAGTGGATTTCCTCAGATGAAAGGATCCTATCCTATCCTATCTTATCCCGTAACTCGAAGGTCGTAGGGGCACCACAGATGATAGTTTTAACCAGCGTAATCCATCTTTCTCTGTCCTCAGAAAAAAACATAATTATATGATTTTGAGAAAAGACAAGAAGTTCAGTATACCGCACCCTTTCCCTCCCCTCCACCTTCTTGCGTCACCCTCATCCCCCACCCATAACTTCCCTTTCTCATGACCTGTTCTCTCTCTTTTATCAATTTTGGCGAGATTCCAACGAAACATAAACGTTTTGATTATGTAAGCAGTATTGGTAAACAAAGGACGAGCACTGCACGGATTGCAGATAGGGAATCAGAAGGGGAAGATGGGTGAGGAAGAGAGGGGAGAGGGAAGAGGGTGACCGGCGAGTACTCTGAGCTTGCGTTTCCAGTCAGCAGCTAGAGCCTGACAGAAGTCCTTGAGATAAAAATATCACGCTTTCGGCTCCGGCCGGAGTTGTAGAGCCCCAATCTCGGCGACCTTGGCCTGAAAACATAACGCTATTTCGATGACTCAGTCTGCCTGTGCACTGTTTTTATTCGGCCCTTCCTGTACTTCTTCTAGGTACTCTTCTTCTACCAGAAAGAGTTTATTCAAACTTACATAGCATAGTCGGCCAATGTTCTTCAATTTGTGGTATCGAGCATGTTCTATTTCTTCTCTTATATCTCACGTTTCTCAGTCTTTAACATTCGTCTGCTTCTACGTCTCATCTTCCTCAGACCTCGTGTTGTTGTTGTTGTTATTATTGTTGTTTGTGTGGTTGTTCATCGTCATCTTTTTCCTCCTCCTCCTCCTCCTCCTCCTCCTCATCATCATCATCATCAACATCATCATCGTCATCATATTCATCCTTACTTTCTTAAAGTTCTTCTTCCTTTCCTTCTCTCTTGAACAATAATAACAGGTAGACTATAATTATCACTGTGAAAGAATTGTCATTTCTTTGCAAATAAGTCAGTACATCTCCGCTCCCCTAGCCCCAGCTCCAGGTCCCAGGCATAAACCCACACACCCTTCTGCTTCAGCTCACTTAAATACAAAATGTTAAGCGCTCGGAACATATAATTAAAAAACAACAACAACAACAACACAAAAAACCAACTGCATACAAAAAACCTCTAATTCTCCTATATCTTCTTGTCTTTTGTTATGATACTCATTATCATCATGTGTATGGTTTGCCATGCACACACTTCTTGCCGCCGTCCGATCTTCCTGTATACAAATACGAAAGACCTGACACGTTAAGCAGCAGTTAAGGTATCCACAAAGTAAAAATGATGAATTTTGGTTCAGTTAATCTTGAGATAAGGTAATAAGTGTGTTTTGAACACACACACACACACACACACACACACACACACACGCACACCCACACACCCACACACCCACACACAAATTGGGAGCGACGGACCAACCCGACCGCTACTAAAGGATAGTCCATGATTTGAAGTAAACCTACCTGTACACCAGATCTCAACAAAATCGCTTAAGCCATTTTTGAGATATTTAGCAAAACGTGTTTAGCAACAAATAGGCTCCAGTGACCTTGACCTTTGCCGCAGAGAAAATATAATGGCACGAGATGCAGGCCACTGACATAGGTAATGTTTATATGAAGTTTGGTCAAAATCTGTTGAGTGGTTCTTGAGATAGGGCTTCCAACGGACCGACGGTCATTTAGCTCGTTCTGATCCCCTCCTTCTCCCTGATCCATACTACCCCCTGACTATTTCAAAGTATTTCCAGTCAAGTCCAGAAAAGAGACCTAAGCGGTTATCAGGTTATCATCACGTCAAAACATTGGAAGAGTTTCGTGCGGTTACCTCGGTGTAATCTGGCTAAATAAAATGCCCAGTCTTCCAAACTGCGCAGCTGAGACTACCGGAGGCTTAACGGTCGCCTCTCCTTATGACTCGGGCCTCAGTTAGGCTGTGTGAAAGGCTAGTCTCAGTATCGCAGTGTGACACATCCTTATCTCAAGTATGAAAAAAAACAGGGTTGAATCTTTGCAAATCCTATCCTATCCCGTAACTCGAAAGTCGTTGGGACACCATAGATGATCATTTAACAAACATACTCCATCTTTCTCTGTCCTCAGCAACCATCATGGCTCCGCTCAGTGTCAAGCCAGTCCATTCTCGAACGTTGTCCTTCCACCTCTTTTTTCTGTCTCCCTCTTCGTCTGCCTCCTTGCACCGTTCCCTGCAGGATGGTCTTTGCAAGTCCTGATGCTCTGGTGACGTGGCCATACCATCGGAGTTTACGTTCTTTACCATTGTGAGCATGTCATCGTGTTGTCCAATGGCTTGTGTGATGGTCTGTCGGACTTCGTCGTTGGTGATGTGCTGGATATAGGAAATGCCCAGAAGTTTTCTGTTTACTGTAGCACCTCATCTCCATGCTTTGTATTCTTCGTTGTAGGTAAGCTGTGAGGGTCAATGCTTCGCAAGAGTATAGGAAGAGGGAGGGTACAGAGGAGTGCAGCAACATTACCGTGGAGTGTAGACTGTCATGTCCAAATGGGCTTCAACCTTATCAGAACAGCAGTTGTTTGAGCTATCCTGGAGAGGACTTCCTTTCGGGACCCATTGTCTGATACAAATGCTCCTAAATATTTGAAGCTGTGCACCGTTTTAAGGGATACGCCTTGGACTTTGATGTCCGTGTTGATGCCATTGGTGTTGTTAGTCATCATTTTGATCTTTCCTGCACTTATTTCCATTCTAAAGACTCTGGAGTTGGTGTCAAACCTCTGTACCAGCTGTTCACGTTCTTGTTTCTCTCCAGCCATTCCATCAATGTCATCCGCAAAACGGAGGTTGTTGATTGCTCTACACTATATGGTGACTCTGCCCTCATGAATGCAAGGGCATTCTGACATGAGGCGCTCCAGATTATTCTGAGGTTTGTAATGTGCTCAGTGATACTTTCCCCGCCCTGAATCCTGCTTGTTCTTCAGTATTATTTGTTCAGCTTGGGGTTTCAACCTGTTGAGTATTATTTTCAGAAGGACTGCTGTTATGTCTGATGAGACAGATGGT
This sequence comes from Oncomelania hupensis, assembly GCA_036898135.1. NCBI lineage: Eukaryota > Metazoa > Mollusca > Gastropoda > Littorinimorpha > Pomatiopsidae > Oncomelania > Oncomelania hupensis. Next base: position 88,726,885 of record CM072511.1, on the reverse strand, counting down.
GCGGTAGTTGTAACATTCCTGAAGGATACCCTTTTCGGAAGAGTGATGACAAGCCACTGGGTCCATGATGTAGGCCACTCCCCACTCTGCCAGATCTTGTTACAAATAGTGGCGAGGGCGTCAATCATCGCTTCAAGAATGCCAATTCTTCAGATATGTTGTCCACCCCCGCTGATTTACCTTTCTTCAGCGATTGCACTGCTGGCTCAACTTTTCGGAAAATTGGGAGGATTTCTTCCTCTTCTCCCGGAGGTGGCAGTTGTTCTGGGGACATGCTAGAACTGATGGGTCTCCGTTTGGTGTGTGGTTGTAAATGTCAGAGCAGTACTCTGTCCATCTATCCAAGACTTCTTGTTCTTCTGTAAGGCACAAGCCAGACTTACTTTGGGCTGTTTAACACTTGTCAGCCGCTTCACAGTCTGGCAGCCTTCTGTTGTTCTTGTTCAGATTTCTCTATTTCCTGGCATTTATCTTCTATCAAGGTCTCAGTTGCTGTGCGCATGCCTTTTCGGATGTCACTGTTGATTTTTAGATAGGCATCCGCTTCCTGTGAGGTGTTCTTTTTCCTTTTTATCTCTCTTCGTTTGTCACACAGGTTCAAAAGTTCAGGTGTGATCCACGGTTTCTCCTTTGGGCGGTGCTTGCCAAGGATCTCAGTGGCGGCATCGGTCACTTCTGAGTAAGATGGTGCTCATGGTGTTGACATCTAATTCACCAGCTCCCAAAATGAGCATTGGTGCAAATTTCCATCCAATTGTGGCTTGCAATATTTCTGCATTTTCCTGTTCTTGCAGTTTGTCCAGGTCGATCTTCAGCCTGGTACACTTTCCTTTGTTTACTCCCTTCAAGTAGAGCCGGAAAGATATCATCACGAAATCGTAGTCACTTCCGATGTATGCTCCTTGGAAGGTGCTTGTCTTGCCAATGTTGACGCTTGATTTGAAGCGTTTCTTGATCATGATGTAGTCAAGCTGGCTGTGATGCTCCCCGCTGGGACTGTGCCAGGTCCATCGTCTGGATTTTTTGTGGGGGCCCAACGTGTTTGCCAGTATCAAATTATTGTATCTGGCCAAGTCCAGTTTTTTCAGACCTCTGTCATTTGTCTCGTTGTTGCAGTGGGATCCATATTTGTCTTCCCAGTTGTGGTGCGCGCATTTTGGCCAACCTTGGCATTTCAGTCGCCTTGCACTATGACTATGTCCTTCCTCGGCTCTTGGTCAAAGCACCATGCAAATGTTCATGGAAAGCCTCGACTTTGCTGTCGTCATAGTCTGATGTTGGGGCGTATGCCTGTATGATAGTGATGTTGAAGGGGGTTGCTCTCAGACGGATGATAGTCTACTGGAGACTGGGCGGCAACCAATGACAGGGTCAGAATGTTTTTGTGGACCAAGAATCCAACGCCGTGTTCGTGACTATCTCTCCCGCTGAAATAAAGCTTGTGGCCTTTGTCGGTCGTTATTTCACCTAGACCTTTTCAGCGGAGTTCACGGATACATAAAATGTTCCATCGATAGTGGTGAGGCTGGTGGGCAAGTTCTTCTAATTTTCCCTCCGCAGTTAGGGTCTTGACATTCCAGGTTCTTATGACGATGTTGTCTCTCGTGCGGATCTTGCTTAGTTGTCCATCAGTAACCCACTTATCACATCCGTCCTGGTGGGCAACGGAAAACGCGGTCTTTGGCGACCCGGGCGACGACCGATCCGGTATGGAGTAAGCGGTTCTTTTCGTCATATATGTCTCGGGCAAGAAAGACCTGGTGAGGCCCACTCCTCGCCAGTCTGTTGGCCAAAGCGGAAATCCACGAGTACAGTGTGGCTCGCCAGGGCCCGAGCACGTGGTCGTTGAATCTATAGTAACGTGAGGTTCTTCTGCCCTGGCCGGTGACTTCTGTGTAGAAGACTTCCGCCCTGTGATGCCGTGCTGACATCGCGACACGCCTGGAAACGGTTGGTCTATTCTGTTCAGTGCCCGAACCCACATGGTTGAACAGGACGGCGGAAAAGGACATCCATACTCGAAGACTAAATGTGTGTGTGTGCTGTGGGGAGGGGGGGGGGCGGGGCGGGGGGATGCATGAGAAGGGTGGAGGAGATGGTGGGAAGCATGGGCTTATGAATGTTTGTGTAAAGTATATGCCTGCTTGGGATGCGTGAGTGTGCGTATATATTGTGTGTGAGTGTGCGTGTGTGTGTGTGTGTGTGTGTGTGTGTGTGTAGTATAGTGTAGTGTAGTGCAGTGTCTATGCGTGCCTGGGGTACGCGAGTGTGCGTATATGTTGTGTGTGTGTGTAGCGGAGGGTGGAGGAGAAAAGGTAGAGCGAGGAAATGGAGTTGTTGTTGTAGTGGTGGTGGTTGTAATATATTTGATTACTATTTTTCACTGTTAGGAGCATTTAGCGAATTTTTTTTTTCGTAAATGAATAATTCAGAGCTTGCAATATTTGTGTGGTTTGTTTTTTTCCCGCCCGGAAAACATCGCTAGCAATTAAGCTTTGAAGAGGTTGATTAAAATAAAAATAATAATAAGACGAATTAGAAGGAGGAGGAGATACCAGACACTGACTGGTGCCAATGACCAGGAGGAAGAAGAACTGAGGGGTGTTTTCATGTCAGTAGGTCAGTTGTGTTTACTAACACAACGGTCCAAGGGAAGTCGATAAAATGCTATTTCGTCTGGATCTTGTTCCAAAGGAATCTCTCTCTCTCTCTCTCTCTCTCTCTCTCTCTCTCTCTCTCTCTCTCTCTCTCTCTCTCTCTCTCTCTCTCCACACCCAATATAATACACTCTCTCCAAATCCTCTATGTCTCCCTCTTTTTCTCCCTTGCAAATCCCTCGATGATCGCACTACAGTTTATAACTAACAAATGTACACTTATTTATTTATTTATTTATTTATTTATTTATTTATAAAGTGTAATACATTTTTGCATATAATTATTATCATAATTAAGTAATTTACTTTACTTCTCTTTGTTATTTGTTTAATGGTGAAACGGCGTGCAAGAATCGCAGCTCTCTGACCGGAAATTTTCCTGCGGGCAATTTTATTAGTGGCTACGTATTCAACCAAATTGATATTGTGCTAAGGACGAACAACAAAAATACGTCTGTGTTCATTGCATATCTGTATTAACTATCAGACACAAGAGAACATTTTCACTTCTTTTCTCTTGCATAATTGAGAGAGAGAGAGAGAGAGAGAGAGAGAGAGAGAGAGAGAGAGAGAGAGAGAGAGAGAGAGAGAGAGAGAGAGAGAGAGAGAGAGAGAGAGAAGAGAGAGAGAGAGAAGAGAGAGAGAGAGAGAGAGAGAGAAAGAGAGAGAGAGAGAAAGAGAGAGAGAGAGAGAGAGAGAGAGAGAGAGAGGATTTGTAACTCAAGGGAAAGCACTCGTGTATTGCCTACGCACTCGGAGGAGCGACGCGTCCTTCAGTTGACCTCCCATATTTAGGCGTTCACCTGTGTGTGTTTGTGTGTGTGTGCGAGTCGATCAAGCTGGGATCGGATGACAATAAGCTGGCTGGCAGTTAATGTTTGTTTGAACCCTACACTGAAGCTACGTAATCCTGGTCCGATAAAGGCACTAGGGAGAAATAAAAGGGCATACACTAGCAGACGCACACGGAAAGGCTGGCTCATGGATAAGCACATCCACACAGACACTAAAAAACACACACACACGCAGACACACACCCACATAGACATACACACGAACACACAGACATTACATTACATTATTATTGCTTTAGGTCCAGCGGACTCTTCCGAGCCAAATCAGGACCGGACAACCCCCAATCCGCATAAAAGATCTGCTGAAACAAGCTCTCCACCAGCCAGTCAATTTACAATAAAGACATCCCACGCAGGGGACGGCTGAGGCTTCACCCCAACTTATGGAACCCCCGTTTACAAAAACAAAATAGAATACAAACATCATTATAAAATCAACAAAACACATATATATATAAAATGCCTACATTGCTAAATAATAACATCATAGGAAGCCCTAGTGACCACCCTGCAGAAAGCGTCCAATATTCCCAAGCTGATCCAACAGACCTCATACACAAACAAGGAGTCTTGTCCCGGAAGAGTTTTCAAGAAAAAAGGTAGGAGACTGGTCTAGCGAACAAGACGATAGTATAGCAGATTGATAGAAAAGAGCAGGAATGAGAAAGAGCAAATGAGAAAGACAGCGACAGTGGGAATTTAAAGCACTTAATTTCCAGAAAGTGGGGATACTATTTATACTGAAACCCCCGGCACCCCAACGGGGGTGGAACACACACAAACAAAAACACATACAGACACACACACAGGCACACAACCTCACACTGTTGCACAGACAGATCTGACGTATGACAGGCAAACCATCACACACACACGTAAACATATATACACACACACACGTACACACATACCCACATACACACACCCGCGTACACACCAGCTGCATAGAATATTGGTCGACACTTATTTTGATTTGTTGCAGGTCTACTTAATTCACAGAGGTCTATGAGATCGAACTGAAAATCGAAGTGAATGGCATCCTACAATTAAGCTAACCATGAATAGCCAGCCTATATAGGACTCAGAGGTTGTAAACTATGTTATTAATGTAGAACAGCCAGCCTATTTGAAATTCCATGCTGTACAAAGGTATGCATAAACTGTGGTAATAGTTTTTCATGTACACAGCATAGCCAGCCTATAAAATCCCAAGTTGTACAGAGTTATACAATTACATTAACTGTACTAATAGCTATGCATGTATACAGTGTAGTCTGTCTATATGGAATTCGATCGTCGTTTAAAATTATAAACTGTACTTATGTTATGTATTGCCAACCTAGCTAGTTCTATCCTATCCTATCCTATCCTATCCTATCTCGTAACTCAAATGTCGTTGGGGCACCACAGATGATCAGTTAACCAGCGTACTAGCAAGTCATTCATAATGATATTCCATGTTGTACATGTAGACACATATAGGCATGCTTTCATACTCCCCAAAGGCCAAAATACATGCAGACCTATGAGAATGACGCAAACAATGCCTGTGTATCTCGGTGATGCATAACACCTGTGAATACACCTAACAGAGCAGCATATGAACGTTTATACAGGAAAAACAACTTAATGATACAGGAAATTAAAGGTCGATATTTTTAGTTCGAGTTCAACACCTGTAGTTGGGTGTTTGTGTATAACAAAGGATCCCTTGATAAATATCAAGGTCTTTGTGTATAATGAGGGGTTCGGGTGGGGTGGAAGTATGATGGAGAAAGAACATATATATGCCTATGCCTATAGTGTTTAAAGGGCCACACATAATAAAGGAATTAAATTTTTTTGGGTGACAATGAGTTTACATGGGATACTGCATTGCTGTCGCATTAAGAGATAATATAAATAATGGACAACTGTTGCTCGTATGGACCGCTAAACTGTACAATTTTAGGCATCAGTTCCTTGTCTTAATTTAAAAAAAAAAAAAAAAAAAAAAAAACACCCACTGTGGCCGCTAAACACAATTTCACGGGGCTGCTATTTTCAGAATCAAACCCAATACAATTAGTGGCCCATAAACAATTAATAAAAGTGTATCGATTTATATTATAAAACATTTCTTTTTAAAAGGTTTGTGTGTGCGTGCGTGTGTGTGTGTGTGTGTGGGGGGGGGGGGTGGTGGGTGGGAACGCACAAAAGCGCACAAATGGGTAGCAGACCTTGTCTTTTCTAGTAACAAATGGGTTTATTTGCTTGGAACCCACTTTTTTCCAGGAACCCACTTTTTTCTAAGTGCGCGGGAGTGCTCTTTTAGTGCATGGGAGTGCAGTTGTAGTGCATAAGAGTGTTTTAAGTACATAGGAGTGCACTATCCGGGACGGAGAAAATACAGTGAATTTTTGGAAAAGTTTGAAGCAAAATTCGACCTACTTCGTCGCCTAGCTATAGGAGACGATTTAGGTCAACTTTCTAGAGAAGGGTTGGGGTAAGGGCTAGTTGCAGCGCTGCAACTAACCCTTGCCCTAACCCTTTTCCATCAAACAATGACTTTCCGATTCCTACATTCTTAAATGAACCCATTTCTGATGTATTGCAAGTATGTGGGTGTGAGGGTGTGTGTGTGTGTGTGCGCGTATGTGTCCAAATATTTTTTTTACAGTGGGCAACACTCACTGTGAATGTGAAAAGGACCTGTGCAGTGCTCAGTGACGTTGAAATGTGGGATCTTTTGAAATAGTTATGCATTTTTAAATCTCTTACAACCATGGGGATACAAAGAATGAAAGATTGTGCACAAGACATAGTTACATCAAAGAAAGTTCAGTAATCACAAGCTAAACTAAAGTAAACGCTCTTTGGTTACATCTAAACAGATGTAACAAAGCATTAACCCCACCAGATTTAGGCTTGTTTTAGTCAAACTTACAGTACGTACTCCCAGTCCATCTGAATACAGAAATCTAAAAAAAGTAACTAGGTCTTGTTTAAAAAAAAAAAGAGAAAAAAAGTGGTCGTCAGAGGGCTTTAGATGACTAGAAGGCTTTCACGTGACTGTGAGTCACGGATACACTTTATTACAAAGCAAGAGACGGATTCTTATTGTACAGATCTCTAACACTGGCTCGGAAATCTCTTCTGTCGTCTTTTGCAAGTTCGTACTCTCTTTTCCTCTGTCTCTCTATCAGTATAATTATATTAGCAAATAGTAGCATGCATTGTTGTACTGAGGCCTACGATTAAGTGCTTTCTTGTGCCTGTGGATAGAACCGAACCGGAAACCGAAGAAATAATTATTAGTTACTTATAATTTATATACTATACCAGAGACCGCATATATTCTTTCATAGTCATTGGTTGCTTTACCGTTCGAACTGTACGATTCCTTAGAATCAGTAGTAAGTTATCAGAAAGTTCAAACAGTGGATATGTTCCGCGCTTTTTGGGAATCTGCGCAATTCTAGAATTGGCCTGCCCATTTTGGGAATTCCAACATTGGTTAGGGTTCGGGTTAGTTTTAGGGTTAGGTCCTAACCCTAACCCAAACCCTAACCTTGGCAGCCAATGTTGGAATCCAAAAATTGGGCAGCCCATTCTAGAATGCTACTAATTCCAAAGAAGCGCAGATTCAAAAAAAGCGCATACACTTCTTCTTGTCTTTGGTTTGGTTTGATAGAGTATAATCATAGACATGAGCATTGATGAAAATGTAACTATTTCATAGTATGCATAGCACTTGGTATGAATGCACATTAATTCATTATACTCAGTACTTATTTATAGACAGCTATAAAAACAATCCAGGCCTATATTTTACTTAGCAATACTTTGTGATTGTGCAGATCTAAATAAATGTGACTGGATTATAGGCCTCTAGTCTTAATTGTTCTTCTTTTGTTTATTTCTCAATAAATTACAGCTGGCAAAATGGCGGAAAGGGGGGATACAAACACAACTAGCAAGGCGGTAACAGTGGATCTCATAATAAAGCTTGGTGGTGCAGCAATCACTGACAAATCCAAACTGGAAACATTAAAAGCAGATGCTCTAATGCAAGGAGCAAAACTTGTCCAACGCTGCTTCGAGGCTGGGAAAAGAGTGATCGTTGTCCATGGAGCAGGGTATTGTACCAAATTAATACTTCGTGTTTTGGGGGAAATAGGATAGTACTTGATATAGACTGCTGAACAGTGATGACTTTTCTGTAATAATCGAAGATTACACTTTGTGCAAATAAAATATTGTTCTTAGCTTCCTCCCAAATGTCACAACTTTTAGAGGGGTTGCAAAGGTGTTAAGACTGAAGGTTCAAAGCTAAGACAAATATTTTAAGCATACAGATGGAAATTGTTGTTTACATGCATACAAAAGTGTTGCTTAAGATCTACTGAACGTTTTTGAGCCACATCAGGGCCTAATCAAATGTTGTCCATCCCAGTGACTACATGGTTGAACAGGGTGTCGACAACTTAACATGCTAGCACATCAAATGGGAACATTTGTGCGCAACATCATAACTAATCTGATCTGGTAGCATGTACGTCAGATGTGAACATATGTGCCACCTTATCACTGCTGCTGAACTTTTGAAGTCTGTAATTTAAATTTCTGACAGAGGTATCTAGACGTCTTTGTTCTGTAGATATATATATCCTATTCCTATCCTTTTTTTTTTTTTTTTTAGTTTGGATTTATTCGTTACACATGCAGGCAAATATTTATATTTTATATATTTCCATTATCCACTGACCTCAATCTCTGAAGTACTATCGGCAAAAATAGAATTATAATTTTGTCCACCCCATTTCAGTTCTTTTGGACATCACCAAGCAAAGCATTACAAAGTGAATGAAGGCTTTGATGCTGATCCTACACATGCTGGCTTCTGGTTGACGAGGAATTCAGTTACTACAGTATGTATTTGCATGTATATCGATGGCGCAGTAATATAGTGGTTTCGGCAAACATACACGCTAGCAGTATTTCATGTAAGCAACATCGGGAAGAGTTGGTACTTGGATGGGTGACGATACTTGGAAGGCAACCACCAAACGACACAAAAAGATTGTAACAAGAGCATGACACACCCCAGTCTACCCAGCTGTGCGTGGATACCTAGATCTATTTAGAACTGGGAAAGGTAAAGCAGCATGGGAGAGGAGATAGACATTGCCCTCATTAAGCTGAGAGAAAAGGAAGGTCCTAAACTCTTCCCTCCCAAACGACTAAAAGATTACGGGGACACCTTAACCTTTTCTTTTTTTTTTTAAATCTCTATGCCTGTAGGAAGAAACTTTTGATTGCCTTTGTTAGTTCTGGATGAAAATGAACTCGCTTCTGAATTGTGTGGTATTTTGCGCTGTGACAAGATTCAGCTGAAAGTTTCCAGTATTTATTCAACCAACAACAACAAGTAATAACCAAGATAGAAGTATTGACAGTTACATGATTGCATGAATTAATTTTTTTTAATCCTCAAAAATGACAATGTATAAATATAGTAAAGTGCTGGCGCAAAGCTTTATTGATCTAAGGGAAGCAACTTCGTTTATAGTCTGTCACAGTGTAACATTTTTATTTAAAAAATCTTTTTCTTTTTTTTTTTTAAATTGAAATGATTTGCAGTTACTTTTTTTTTTTAGCTCAACAGACATGTTGTGGAGAGTCTTACAAGCCTGTCCTTACCTGCTGTGAGCCTACCTGTAAGTAACATTATGTTTCGCTGCAAGTATGTTTGTAATAGGTAATGTTCATTGGCAGTTTTAAAAATTTGGCCAAACTGGTGTGAAGAGCTGTATTTAGGGAATTGGTTCCATGCAGTCATATTTGATTACCCAATTGTTTAATTATTATGTCACCCTCAGCCCTCCTCCATTATTTGGAATATTGATATTATTCAATTTCTGATGCAGTACAGCTAGTCAACCATCCATTGCATTGTTCTTGAGATCCCCTTTGTTAAAAATAAATTAATGGCTGTATTCAAAGATTAAAATGATTCAAATTGATCCAATATCCCCAGCTGCTTGATTTCTTCTTCCTGGAATATTGTAGAATTTTGAATCTGTTATTCATTGTTTATTGCATTCAAATTATAACTGGTTAATGAAATTACTTAAATCAGTAACTATTTCCTAGCCATTCCCTGCATGGAAAACGACAAAGAAAGAAGTAAGCAGCTGGCCTGCTGGTGCAACTGAGGATGTGATGGAAAACAATTTCATACCCGTTTTCCATGGCGATTGCGTTTTGGACACTGATCAGGGATGCTGTATTCTCAGTGGCGACACTATTATTCAGGTATGTGAAAATATATTTTGCCAGCAAACTACAGCACTACTAATTTTTTTCTTTAGAGGGAGAGGTGGGAGTATTGGGTCTACAATGCAAACAATTGCCTATAATTATAGGCATAATTGTGTCTGTAAATAATTATAACACATTGATTTATATAGCACACACATTTCATACACAAAAATAGAGCAAATTCAAGGCACGTGTTTGTTACAGTGGACAGCAACATTTCTATATGACTGGCCTAAGTACATGAAACCCAAAAATGAAAGTGAGAGAGGAAGAAAGCGGAGAGAAAGACATGGGACAGGGGATAGGAGGAGAGGGTTGGGTGGGAAAATAACCTTGCTCTAAATTTAGGAAATAAAATTTAAAATTAAAATAAAAACAAAAACAGAATGGTTTTAAAATATATAAAAAAAATACTTTACCTACTACATGTTGGCAAATTCAGGACATAAAGAGTTTTATAAAAGTGCTATACTTTTCAAATCCAGCATAATACATAAACTCGGAAATTAATTGCTTCTACTTCCTAAATCTCAGCATGTTCCAAACACAGGAAAATATTTACCTATTATATTTTTAACATAGCATTGTTGCAAAATTGTTGTTGATAGGATCCATGCTTTATGTTGCTGCTTGCAGATCCTATGCCAGCATTTTGATGTAGAGCGTGTAGTGTTCTTGGCTGATGTTCATGGTGTTTATGATAAACCTCCTGATCAGGAAGGTAATTACTTTTCTTTTGTCCAGTATTAAAAGATTGTAACCTAGTTTTTAAAAGGTAATTTGTTTTTTCAATTTGCATTTTGGATCATGCAACAAAGGTCCTACGAGTCTTTGCCAAGAATGTGATTGATTTGTATTGTTGAAAATTGCTGCTAATAAATACTTTTCAACATAATTTGATACAGTTCAGAAGTCAACTGTTGCTGCAATACAAGCACAATTTACAAACATTGGTATGAGTTATCAGATACTGTGGGTTTCCTGGCAGTTGTAACACAAATAATATGTTAATGTGTCAATTTCATGATTGACTAAAAATATTTTTTGTATGTTTTATTCTGCTTTTTAGGAGCAAGCCTTATTCATTCTTTAATCTTCCCCGGCGTTGCGAACATAGAAGACAGCATCACACTCTCTCGTTCATCTCATGATGTAACAGGAGGAATGCTAACAAAATTGAAAAGCGGTGCATCAATTGCTTCGTCACACCGTACAAGAGCTTTTGTCACCAAAATTGGATCTGAGGATGCAGAAAAAGTGTGTCTAAATATTGACATTCAAATAGAAGATTTGCAAGCAACAGAAATAATTGTGAAATAATAAAACAACTATGTGTAGTAAATTTTATTTAATTTGTTTTTGTTTCAAAAGCTGCATCTGCACACTGTTGTACACAAATATGTTCATCTGAATTATAACAAACATGATTCCAAACACACACACACACAAACATCCAAAGTCACCCACACACGCACAATTAAAATAGTATACTGTCATGATCTTGTCAACTTCAGAATCATGAGTGGGATACCTGAAACAGTCCGGAAAAACTTTGCAATATATATATATTTTTTCAATTTGTGTGTGTGTGTAAAGATGTTTGAAATGGTCATCAAATTGTCTTCTCTTGGTTTAGTGACTTGCCAAGCAATAAAAGTTACATGCAACCACCCCAGAAACAAAAATAATAAGGAGCTGGATGTTAATGAACAGATATAAATGTAAAACACTTCCAATTATCATTTTTAACTAACCACGGTATACTTATAATTATAGAGGAACTATACATAATTTAAAACTAATTGTACAACTAAACAAAACCATGTATAAAAATGAAAATTAGCAAAAATTTAGAACAAATGAGTGAAACCAAACACAACGTAAAATGGAATTTAAAACCCATTTTAAAAAAAGGGAACGTATGGAGCATATTATTACAAGACTGACTTACCAGTGTTTGTGCGTTTAACAACTTCTGTCTCAAACAGCTTACTCTTTCTGATGAAGTCTGTGAAACTTGAGACGCTACCACCAACTCCAAAATAATCGCTTTTTGCTGCAACCAGTCTGCATAGCATTAAGGAGAACTGAAAACTATGTATAGAATACAGACTGCTTGAGTCAAGTGAGTATACACAAAAATATACTTGTGTGTTACGTTAATGTCATGAAATACTGTTATGAAGAGGAGTTGTCAAGATTTGTAATGAAAAATGAAATATGTGGTCAGCATAACCAAAAGTGTAACCAGCGTAGCCATTGATATGCCCACCAAATTTTTTTCCTGTCAAATAATTTAAATCACATGTGTTGTCAACCTGCTTGTTATAAATTGAAGTGCCAGAAAAGGATACACGGCACCAGTCTTGGATAACAACTTGGAGAAGACGCACAGTAACTTGCTATAAGACTTCATGCTGTAGATGGTCTCTGATGTCAGTATCAAGTCATACCTGAAATAAATACTAGCATAAATATCTCATAAAATCACTAACACTAAATGTATTGTGTACAAAATACTAAGCAAATAAATCTGTGGTGGTGAGGATGTTGGGGCGAGTGGACTCTTGACACAAAAGTCTGAGATGCTGGAGTGAACCACTGCTACTTCCATATCTCCCATCATCATCAGCATTATTATGATCATAGACGGTCCTGGTATCAGTAGGTAGTCCAAGCCCTTCATTGGCTCTTGTCCGCTCGGCAGTTTTGTCTCAGTTTTGACTTCGCTTTCAACACTTATTATTAATGTAAAACTGCATCAAAACGAACAGTGGCTGTATTCAAATAAAAATTGAAAGCTTTATCTTTACATCTGTGTTGTTTTTAATGCATGTTTATGCGAAAGATTCCGAGAAAACAGCTTTTGAATACGCTTCTATCCGAGAGCTGAATGCCGCTCCGAAACAAAATGTCAGTGCGTCTGCTGCGAGGTTGCTCGTTTCAAACTCAAAGCACTTTAAGATATTTCATTGGATGGCCTAAAAATAAGAACCAATGAGAAGTTCGGATACTTAGCTTCATTTACATATCAAATATGGTGGGCTCTGATGTGTAAACGTGTTGTTACGAGCCGAACAAAGTGGATAAAGCGGTTTTGATGTAAGTTTGATTTTAACTAGAAGTTTAAAAATTAGCAAGAAATAAAGAGCAGACTTTCCTTTATAAAACTAGGGTATTTATTAATTTGTGCATTACTCTATTGCGGAGCACTTTGCCTTAGAAAAGTGTACCCAAACGGTGTTCGGGTTTTCTTGCGGCCATGGCGAAGTGCTGAGCGTAGTAGCACACTAGTAGGCCTATAATTTGCCGGCACGCACTGCGAAATTTATGATTTCCCAACTTTGAAGCACCAAAACGGCTGAACATTACATGGGATAGGCCTGAAGAAAATTGGGCTTGGAGTATAACATATGAAGGGGTTACCTGTCAAAACTCAGTTTCTGGTATCAATATTGGCTTCACTTTGAGACTCCAAAGTTGTCAATTTCTTCAATTCCAAAACATTGCCAAAAAAACACCAACATTCGGCATTTTCTATTTGTTCTATGGGGGACAAAAATATACCACTGTGTTCAGAATGAAAAGCTCTTTAAATCTATGTCAGTTTTGTGATGAGGAAATATCATTTTTTAAAAATGGCTTTTGACTACCTAGTATCAGCCCTGTTTTTTTTTTTCCTCTTTACAATACTAAGCCAAATTATTATATTAATTGTAAAAGTAATCACCTGTGACTTTTACTTTCCGCAAGATAAGCAAACCTGCTCCAATCCCCAACAAAAAAGGAACAAGAAGATAGGTCAATGCCATTCAGCTCCACATTTACCATTGTGTAGTCTTCTATAACCTCTTTATTCTGAAAAAGAAACCATAAGCACCCATACAGAATTCCTGTGTGGTGACTAGAGAGGATTTAAAGAAAATTGAAAGATGACTAACTTAAAAACAATCTAACAAAATAAGCTGTGACATCTGCAGAACATTTTGTTTTACTGTATGAAATTTTAATGAATAAAATAAACTTTAAAATGTACTCGTGACATCGCAAACCCAAACAGTGCATCCCAAACTGTTTTCTTTGCTCGTCATGCAACACTGTAAGGGAGATAATTCAAACACTCCAAAGAATACAAATGCCGAACTGTAGAACATTTCAACGCCAAGAACGACTGCATAAAATCAAACTAAGACTTCCTATATCAAACGAAAACATGCATTCTTCTCCCTCAAAAGAACTTCCTTCACCTTTGTGCACCTACAAAGTGCGGACTACACAGTAATCGGTGTAGGCAGAACGTTATAATTTTGCCCGCACTGGTGATAAATATTGTCCCAAATGCAAAGGGTCAAAAAACATTATTCCTGTTAGAATCCTGATTAAAATGCAGTTGTTGCTTTCCTGTACAAAATCCTGTACTATGGCATCACTAAAAATTACATGGCCGATCAATCCCTGTGGGAAAAAGATGACAAATAGAATCAAGTACACAGTTACTTACAAAATCTTGAAAATGTACCGAGGAGGCCCCCATCTTGGCTGCTATGATTCCAGGTAAACCTGCTCCGCATCCTAGATCCAGGACCTGGCTCCCTTTCACAGGTAAATCACAATCCAGCAAGTAGTGACACAGGTCAAGGCTGCACTCCCATACTTTTAGCCCACCTGCATAGACAATCACAATGCTACATTTAAAAAAAATTTTTTTACATCACACGTTTGCTATCCAATCTTGTCAAATGTTAAATATTAGCTAATTAAAAAATTATTTTGCTCACAGACCATCAATCTTGAAACAGAATTAGACATGTTGTCATTATCTTTTTTATATTTTTTTTAAACTAGAAGGGCATATGACTCGCATACTTCTTTTGGAACTCACAATATTTAATATGAAAATAAATACCCCCCCAAAAAAAAAACATAATGAAATGGTGGCATTAAAAGGCAAAGCAATACCGACTTTGATCTTTTTATGCTCTTGACCTTGACCTCCAGCTCCAAATACACTCATGGACTATCAAATAAACTATACCAAAAGTTATATTATGCCTACAAAAAGTGACCTTGGAATGACCTTGACTTTCAGTGACCTTGACCTTGGGATGACCTTGACCCTCATGTGAACTCTCATGCATGTCTGATCAAACAACTCAATGTTGTTGCACATTATGGGTTAAATAAACAGCCATTCCACTGCATAATGTTTTCGCAAGGGCTAAAATGACCTTGGCCTTCAAGATCAACGCAAAAATGGAATACAAAAGATCAATCTATCATCTCTAAATAAAACAAGTTTAGACTATCTCTGACAGTTTAGAGTCAAGGTCACTTCAAAGTACCTAAACTAACCAACTTTGGACAGCTACAGTGACCTTGGAGTGAGATTGACCAAATGTGTACAGTATGTGTGTCTCATTGATATCTATCATGCATCAAAGAATCGTGTTCATTATTAATAACCCAGAAAAAGTGAAATTTTGTTAAAAAAAAAAAAAAAGTCTTTTTTTTTTACTAACACTTTTTGACCCTGTGAACGTAACCTTGAAGTGAAGTCATTCATTCACTGATCATTTATATGGGAATACACCATCTTACTAAGTTTGGTTGTGATAGTTGAAATAGGTTCTGAGTACTTAGCCACTTTAAAGTTTTGCACAGACAGATGACGGACAGCTGAGAGAGGACAGACAGACGGACGGACGAAAGGACTTTATTTTTCAATGTAATTTTAGGACTATTATAAGGACTGATCTCACAAAGATTTGCAAAAATATGGAAAAATTTTTTTTTCGGGGGGTGGGGGGGGGGGATGGAGGGGGGTGAGTACATAGACTCGCATTGCTATGCATACGAGTCAAAAAGAATAAAGATAAAGTAACATAAAAAACTGAGGTAAATCAAAATGTAGCACAACGCAGAGAGGTCTGTCACCTTCATACTGTCCAGCCACCAAATCTGAATGATTCGAGATGGCCTTGACCACGCTACAATCGGATTCCAGTCCTGTCTTTTCTTGAAGGAGAAGTTCCTCTACTGCTGCCGTTGCTACAGTCACCAACGTTTGATTGCAAAATGTATGTTTCACTTTGGGTAAATTCTGCAAAATTGGAGTAAAATTTGAACACTAATTTTCAACAAGTGTATGATACAAGTCTACGTATCTAACGCAAATGGCACAATTTCTGCATACATAAGCTTAATTAGGTTAGATAATACTACTACTAGGGCAGTAACTGACCAGCACAAAAGCGATTGTCTATACAGCACTTACTCCACTACATTTTTGAAGTTATAATACTTATGTCTTTTTCTCAAGGTCCTTGAGGTTATTGCATGTCAGTATATATATATGTATACCTCTATTACTATATCATTATATGGTTTCAGGTGTAATCCAATTGTTGATGATTCCCACACAACAGATGGGTTGCATTGAAGATGCAAGAAAAATGATCTATCATATTTACAAATGGTTACAATTAATATTTTAAAATTTTTTTTTAATGGCTAAAGAGGAAAATACATGGACAATATCCCACTAATATGAAACATCGCTTACTTGAAACACTGTGCGTGAAATGTATCTGTAACTGTGTGGAATTAATCTATTATTGTGTGAAATGTATCTATCACTGCATGGGATTTATCTATCACTTGCCTAAAAACTACTGCATGGAATTTATCGATCATTAAGTTATTCAGCCAAACTTAGAATATCTCAGAAAACTTGGGAGTTTTTTTTTTTTTTAGAAAAGTACAAACTAGGGTTTTAAATGAAGTGCACAGATTTGGGCCAATGAAATGAAGAGAACAGATTTTGGCCAATGAAATGAAGAGCACAGATTTGGGCCAAATAGCAAAAACAACAACAAGACCTGTAAACTTTTATGTCTTTCGGTAGAGGCAGGTATTACTTCACAAGCCTGAGGACCTTCCTGGTCAGTTGCAGCTGCATTCTTGCAGCTCTTTCTGGTGCTACCTGTTGCCAAAAATAAAAGTAATACAAACTCAAAACTGGAAGCTTCAGACTTTCAAGTTCTCATTGCCTAAAACAATTCTTGGACTTTGTAATCTTACTAATAAATATTAAAGTATTATGAAAGTAGAAAGCCGTAACTCGGAAGTCATTGGGGCACCACAGATAGTTTAACCAGCGTATTCCATCTTTATCTGCCTTCAGCAACCCTCATGGCTTCGCTCCGTGTCAAGCCAGTCCATTCTCGAATGTTGTCCTCCCACATCTTTTTCGGTCTCCCTCTTCTTCTCCCTCCATGCATCGTGCCTCGCAGGATGGTCTTTGCAAGGCCTGATGCTCTGGTGACGTGGCCATACCATTGGAGTTTCCATTTTTTCATCACTGTGAGCATGTCATCATGTTGTCCAATAGATTGTAAGATGGTCTGTTGGACTTCGTTGTTGGTGATGTGCTGTTTATAGAAATGCCCAGAAGTCTTCTGTAACACCTCATCTCCATGCTTTGTATTCTTCGTTGTAGGTCTGCTTTGAGGGCCCATGTTTTGCAAGCATATAGGAAGATGGAGATGACAAGGGAGTGCAGCAGCCTTATCTTGGAGTGTAGACTGATAATCCTATCTTTTCAAATAGGCTTCAACCTTGTCAGGCAGTAGTTGTTTGTGTGATACTGGAGATGACTTCCTGTCGGGACCCACTGTCTGATACAATGGCTCCTAAATATTTGAAGCTTTACACTGTTGTTGAGTGATTGACTTTGATGTCTGTGCTGATGCCATTCATGTTGTTGGTCATCATTTTGGTCTTCTCTGCAATTATTTCCATTCCAAAATCTCTGGAGGTGGTGTCAAGCCTCTGTACCAGCTGTTCAAGCTCTTGTTCCTCTCCAGCCAATCCATCAATGTCATCCACAAAATGGAGGTTGGAGATTGCTCTACACCTATGCTGACTGTGCCTTCGTGATCTGCAAGGGCATCTCACATAATGCGCTGCAGGAAGATGTTGAAGAATGTTGGAGAGAGTAGGCATCCTTGACGCACGCCGATTGTTGTTCTGAACCAGTTTCCGATTGCGTTGTTGTGGAAAACTGCCCTGGTAGCCTTGTCACACAGGCTTCAATAATGTTAGGGTTGATGTTGTACACTCTCATGGTTGCCCACAGAGCTGCATGCCAGACTCGGTCAAACACTTTCTTGAAGTCAACGAACACATTATATAGATGTTGTTGGTGCTGTAGGTATGTCTTGCAGATTATTCTGAGGTTGAAAAATCTGTTCACCCTGCCCTGAATCATGCTTGTTCTTCCGTTATGGCTTGTTCAGCTTTGGGTTTCAACCTGTTGAGTATTATTTTCAGGAGAACCTTGCTAGGATGGATGATAAGGGTAATTTTCTTACTCCTGAAAGTCACCCTTTTTCGGAAGAGTGATGTCAAGCAACTAGGTCCATGGTGTAAGCCACTCCCCACTCTGCCAGATCGTGTTACAAATAATGGTGAGGGCGTCAATCATCACTTCTCCTCTGGCTTGCAGCAATTCTGCGGGTATGTTGTCCACTCCCGCTGACTTCCCCTTCTTCACCCATTGCACTGCTGCCTCAACTTATTCACGGAGAATTGGGCCTGGATGATGGTGATGGTGAATGGGGCTGCTCTCTGACCAATGGTAATGAGTCTACTGGAGACTGGGTGGCAACTCATGCAGGGTGGAGAACAACTGGATCAAGAAATCTCTGAAATCCGGCCAGGGCCCAGGGGCCAAGCCCCGGTATTCGCCCCCTGGAAGAAAATGAATTTATGCAATTTTGAAAGTAATTTAGGGCCTCTCCTGAAAGCAAAAAGCACAAAGTAAACATGAACAGAAACAACACAACAAAACAAAGAATGTTTTATGCACATGTCGTTCAAAAAAGTTAAGAATCTTGATTTGTAGGCCTAACAAAGTTTGAGGTCTACCACTGTTACACACAAACTCCACATTTCCAATTTTACTGGGCACACGTTTGTCTATTTTTTAGCTGTAAACAGGCAAGAATTTGTATAATTTTAGAGATATTTAGGGGTACGTTAGTAAAAACACCACATCTTAGGTATTAGTGACTATAGATTTAAATGAAATACAATGCAAAAAGAACAGAAAAAAATTCTCTTTTGATTATCTACCTTTTTATAGTTCTCTTTTTTATTACTCCACGTGTATACAAAAAAAAGTTTTAAAAAGTCTAAACAAGCCCCCTCCTCTTCTTCACTTTCATGCCAGTCTGAAAGATCGTATGCATGCACACTACTGACACTAATTGTCTAATGTCAGTACCCATCTCTTCCTCCGACTCCAAGTCCATTTCTCTCACTTTAATTTTCATAAATGGAAGCCTGTAAACTCCCCTTCATCAGTCGAAGAATCCAAACCATCCATTTTAGACACACCCACAAGAAAATTTGAAAAAAAAAATCGAGAAAACGAACGCATCACAGAGAAAACTTGTGGAAATGCAGTCGAATGTTTTCATAACAGAAGAAACCGGAAGTCAATTGCCGGAAGTCTCGCAATCTTTCATACAACGCGAGAATATAACCACATGGTTGATACGGACGCTTTTGGACGTTTTGCCTGTTTAGACCTTCGGCCGCTTTTGGCCGCTATGCCCAATAAAGGGTAGCCCCTCCGCTTCTCACACTCGGAACTCAATATTTTTTTCTCGGAAATGCAAATGCCTTCCACGGAAATCCGCGGATTCGCGGACAATTCTCCACCCTGCTCATGACAGTGGCTAGAATGTCTTTGTGGACCAAGAATCCAACACCGTGTTCGTGCCTGTCATCTCTCCCACTGAAATAAAGCTTGTGGCCTTTGTCGGTCATTGTTTCACCTAGGCCTTTCCAGCATAATTAACTGATAATAATGATATCTAAAATGTTCCATCGATAGTGGTCCAGCTCGTGAGCTCGTTCTTCTAATTTTCACTCCGCAGTTAGGGTCCTGACATTCCAGGTTCCTATGATGATGTTGTCTCTCGTGCGGATCTTGCCAAGTTGTCCACCAGTAACACACTTATCACCTCCGTCCTGGTGGCCAAAGGAAGGCGCAGCCCTTGGTGACCCTGGCGACGACCGATCGGGTATGGAGTGAGTGGTTCTTTTCATCGAAAGGTGTGTCTTGTGCAAGAAAGACCTGGCGGGGTCCAATTCTCTCCGGCTCCAGGCTGTTGGTCACAGCAGAAATCCACGAGTACAGTGTGGCTCGCCTTGGTCCCGAACACGTGGTCGTTAAACCTATAGTAATGTGAGGTTGCTCCATCTGGCCGGTGACTTCGAACTGTGTAGTCAAGACTTTCGCCCAGTGATGCCCTGTTTACATCACCCCTGTTAGTTGCCTCTTACGACACGCCGGGAAAACGTTGGGTCTATTCTATTCAGTGCCCGATCCTACAGGGCGGTATATGTTTTGTTTAGGGTGTAATACAATCTAAATCACAATTACGGCATCAACAATATGGATTACTCATTCAATTACACAATAACAGTGGCAGAGCGCGTGGCATTTCTGACAATGTCTGAGTCACTGGCACACCAACTAAATTAAAAACTTGGTAAAAAGAGAATTTATGTGAGGAAATATAAAAATGTAAAACAACAAACATTCAGTATTCCCAGACGCTTCATCTGGTGTCGAAAAGTCAAACATGAAATCACACATTATAATCGGCAACGTTTCTAACGGAAGTCGACTTCTACTTTCGAAATTTAATATGAAATATTAGAACGAACAGTTTAGGGATAAGCTCTGCACAAATAAATTTAATTATTAAACGAATTTTAAATTGCACTGCACAGAAAAATCGTTAACAACTAGCATATTTCCGGGGCCATATTTCTTATGACAAGAGCAACCGTTTTCTATAGTTAACAGCAACATTATTAGAATTATATCTGTGCGCATAAAAACGTTAAGGTGTATCAGTTTTAGTATTAATTCCCTTAGTACGCTCTTCAACGCATAAGAGCTGAAAGAGCAAACGTTACAAAATGGCTTCTAAAAGCATGTGTTTCAGGACGGTCTACGGACTTTCAAGAGCTGCTCGGTCATACATAAATGGCAGACTGAACAGGTATTGACAGATCTTATTAAGAAGACACGTAGCTTTAAGTTTGTTACATGTATTTATTCCCAGCCGAAGTTGAAATCGCTTTTTAACACTTCACCGAGTTGGCCTTGAAGTCGAAATCGGTTTACCGGTACCGGTACTCTTGTATCACTACTCCAATACGTTTGGGACTTTTTGCCTTGTTGTATCAAATGTTTAGTATTTATTAAATTATAACTGTACTTTATGAATACATTGAAAACGTTGAATGTGTGTCATACATTTATTTCATTGATGTAGAAGTTCAAGTCGCTGTCCAGTGTCACTGTAGCAACCTGACAAGGTCATTATCTGACGAAACAAAGTTTCGATATTACAGACCGCTTGGAATATTCTGTGGATTTATCGCTTTTATGTTAGATTTGTATGTTATTAATAAAATACAATGCAATATTGTAATTCTTATTTTGTACAAGTAATACAAATAGTGTAGTTAGGCAATGGGTGACAGGGTCATACCACCCAAACACGAGATTTCTTTTATTTTTGTGCCTTTTGAGGCTTTTCAGAGGTACTGTTCACAATATCTAAACCTTAGAGCATATTATATAAGTCTGTAATATTTGAATTTCAGTAATATGTCAGCCCTACGAATGTCAACAACATCTACAGCAGCAAGTGATAAAGCCAAAGGCGCTGAAACTCCTGAGGTTGACGCCGAGCAGAACAAAGCTGCAGAACCAGGCAACCAGGAAGCATCTGCTGTGGAGAAAGCTCTCACAGAAGAAAAGAACAAGTTGCAGGCTGACTTGAAAGAATTAAAAGTACATGTTCTTAAAATTCTTTTTTTTTTTCAGAGTGAATTCTTTTTAAAAAATCTTTTTTTTAAATGATTAATTTCATTAAAACAATAAAAGAAAGCAAGATCTGAGTGACATTGATGCACAACAGCACAAGTGTTGAAATATATGCTGCAGAAAGTTTTGAACACATGGAGTAAAATTGAAATGTAAAGAGCTCTGGGATTGCTGAATAAATTTTTATTCTTTGGTACAATTTATTGTCTTGGGTCCGGAGTCATTCCTTTTTTCCAAATCATTTTTTAGAATGTTATCCGTACTAAGGACTAAGTTACTGAGTGGAATATTCTTCCTTAAGTCGGAATTACACATAACGTTCTGACTTAGGTAAAATTGTTAACAATAACAATGAACTAGGATACTTACACTTAGTTACAGTTAAGCCACTTAAGGTCATTAATAGAAGAATGAATGGGGTGAGAAAAAGTGGGAACAATGCAACGTAGGCGCCAAAATGTAATAATTTTTGTTCTCATTATTTCTGTTATAGGACAAGTACATTCGGTCCCTGGCAGAAACGGAGAACGTCAGAACGCGTTTGAAGAAGCAGATCGATGACGCCAAGCTGTATGGCATTCAGGGATTCTGCAAAGATCTGCTGGAAGTAGCTGACATTTTGCAAACGGCAACGTTAAGCGTTCCAAAGGAAGAGCTTCCAGTGAACTCCCATCTGAAGAATCTGTTTGATGGACTGACCATGACAGAGAGTCAGATGCAGAAGGTGTTCACAAAGCATGGCCTGAACCCTATTTCACCAGTTGAGGGTGAAAAGTTTGATCCCAACATCCACGAAGCCCTGTTTCAAGTCCCTGCCCCTGACAAGGAAGAGCAAACCATTGCTGTGGTACAGAAGATTGGTTACAAGCTTCATGATCGGACTCTGAGACCAGCATTGGTTGGAGTTTTCAAAACACCGTAATTGTGAGAAGGAATTGCTGTTGAGTCATTTGGGAGTTAATTCCTTAGTGTGGCAGCGAGGTCAGTGTCTGAGTATAATCCATCAATTGACACTTTCTTTCTGGAATAGAAGGAATACCAATGCTTGCAAATGTTGGCTGCTTTTTTGTGGTGACTGTTGACTTTCCAGGTCTCTTTTGTGAGCAAGCATTTTCTGTCATTTTGTGTAAACTAAATGCAGCTGGCACACTGAGCAAATATTTGTATTAGTTTGAACTTTTTCTTTAACGTGGTTATTCCATAAGTCCTGAGTTGAAATTGATCAAAAAGAAAAAGTATGGAACCAAGCTTTCATACACAAATCTGCCCAGTAGATATTATCAAAGGTGAATTTAGTCTAGTATTACCAGTGTGATTGGGAAAATGTTGCATCATATTTCTAGTCACATAACTCTCCTTATATTTCAATACTGATCATTCAACTTAGTAATATTCGCAAGTTTAGGGCAGGCGATATAGTCTTCACCTGATTATTTAGTTTGGTAATTAAAAACTTGACATGACGAAGTTCATTTCAAATTTTTACAATTAAATTAAAATCAAACGAAGTATACCTATAAGACAGTGGCATTGATTGTAAATATGTGCTTTGTTAATTTAAAAATATATAATGTTTTTGGTTGGTTACATTTGTATTGGACATTTTAATGGTATTAAATTCTGTTCTGTTTATCACTAGTAATTAATATTAACTTGTATCAAATTTTGCTATGCTTGATTATTTTGATAGTCAGTCCAGGTAGTTGCATTTGGATTTATTGATTAAGTCGGTTTACATCTTCCTGTAAAACTTTAAACTCCATTCCACTAGGTATGCTGCGACAGTACCATCAGACCGATACTATAGGTGCAATGGTGTACTGTGTTTGGGTTGACCTGGAGTGTTAGAAGTGAGAATTATATTTCATTATAAATATGTACATCATTGTTTGAAAGAATTTACTCAAGAGTTGTTGAATTTGATTTATTAAAAATGTTTTAGTTATTTATTGTGTGTGTGTGTAGTATGAGTATGTGATAGTCTGATAATTTGTTTTTGAATGTGTTGTCTATTTCTTGTAATTAGTGATTGCCAATTTGGAAGAAGTTGAACAACAGAGTTTACTATTTGCTCACATTTTCTAGGTGTGTTTATCTTAATTGTGTAATGGTGCTTGTGTGACAATCGGCAAAACTGTTTATTACTTTGTTCCTTTGAAGAACTATCAAGTAGCTCAGTGGTAGAGCATTCACATGGCACACCAATGACCCAGGTTCCAATCCCTTTATGGGCAAGATAAAAATGGCCCCTTTTCACTGTCCAACTTAGAAGTTTGATTGCTCTGGTCATTCAGTGTTGAGTTAGGTCCTTTACCCCCCACACCCTCCCCGCACTCCCCCTCTTTTATGGGGTAGTTACCTACATCTGATGTATCATCTTTGGTAAGTGTGGGTGTTAAACTTCAAAATCAATGTTCATTTTACTATATCTTGAACTGAAGCACTTTGTTTTGGCGGAGAAGGGGGGGGGGGGGGGGGAGGGGAGAAGGGGGATAATTTTTTAAGGATCATTATTTTGTATTTCTGTATTATTTTTTTTTAAATATGAATTTTCAGGATTTTTCACTTAGTTTTAGTATACATTGAAATAAATAACAAAATGGAGTGGTGCTAATTTGAGTGAAACGTTGAATGTATAAATCTGCATGGTATGATTTGGCATCAGTTACTGATATGAACATTGTGCAGAAGGGTGATGTCTTTAAATAACAAAAATTGATTATTCTGTTTTCTTTGTAACTAAGATCAAATAAATTATGCATAATATGCATGATTTATTGTATAGATTCTTTGGATTAGTGGATTTAATTACACAATTTTCCACAAAATATAAATGCCACTTGGTCAGATTAAAACCTATGAGATGGGAAAGAGCAAAAGGGTAAAGATTTAGATGGATTATAATTTCAATGATATGGATGCAGTAATGAAGGTTTTGAGAGCTGAAGACATTGTCAAGTTATATAGTTATCATTTTACATTATATCCTTTAGGTTGAGATTGTTACAGAAGGTTTTAATAAAAAATAATTGTCACAAATAAAGTCGAAAGTGTTAACATGATAATTTGCATTTGAGTTTGAACATGAGTATTAAAGGTCTCGAGCTATTAATATGCTTGCCATTGTGTACTCCATCGAATTTTGATTTTCATTGGAAATTACATGCATATGCTTACACACAAGCACACCTTCAGGCTCTCACACACCAACACACATACTAAACACACACACACACTTGCACATGTGCATTCATATTGTTGATTCATCATACACTCCATTGCCCTTTGTGCAACCAAGCTAACCTGCTTGTGAGTCTCCATTTTAAATCAGTAACAATACTTTTTCCACTTCTTTTGGATTGCCAGGGTTTTCTGTATAAATAGTATACACGCTATATGAAAATTTGAGGGTGCCGGGGGTTTCTGTATAAATAGTATCCCCACTTTCTGGAAATGTAGTGCTTTAAATTTCTACTGCCACTGTCTTTCTTCGACTAGACCAGTCACCTACAGTTTTTCTTTAAAACTCTTCCAAAACTCCTCATTTGTGTATGAGGTCTGTTGGGTCAGCTTGGAAATATAGGACGCTTTCTGCCAAATGGTCACTAGGGCTTCCTATGATATTATTATTTAGCAATGTAGACATTTATATGTATGTGTTTTGTCGATATTTTATAATGCCATTTATATTCTATTTTGTTTTTGTAAACAGGGGGTTCGATAAATTAGGGTACAGCCTCAGCGTTCCATGCGTGGGATGCCTTGTGTTTTTAATTGTTATTGCCAGTGATTTATGGCATTCCCAGACGTGCAAAGCAAATTCTTCTGTGTGTGACATTTGAAGCGAATAAAGAATCTTAATGTCTTATCTTATGTCTTATGTCTAGTGTTAAATATAGTTTGAACTAGTAATTTGGGTACGGGTGCAGCCGTAAAACAGGATTTTATTAAAACCTCAACGTATTTGTACTACATAAAATTGAAGCCTAAATTTATAGCTGACAGTGTTTTTTGAAGAGGAGAAAAGATGTGATTAATATAATTAATTTATTAAACTGCTCCCTCCTTACACCCCCCCCCTTCCTCTTCCCTCTAACCCATAGTACTAAATAACCCTATCTTCAGTTTGCACTTATTTAAAGCTTCTAGTGAAATCCCGTTTTTGTGACCCTTAAAATTGTCCTCCGTCAGGCCACCGATAAAATATTCAGCGACTTAAAGTGTTCTAGGTCATCATTTAGCAACCCTTTCACTGTCGACTAGACCTAGTTTAAAAAAAATAAAAAAATAAAATAGCGTCATGTGAACTTATACCCGTGTAGTTTCCTCGAATTGCACGATAAAACGGAGCCCAGCAAATTAAGCGGTGGACCACTCTGCTTTAAGTATTTATTTCAAGGGTGAATTTTCTGGAAAATCTAACAATAGCACGTTTTATTTATAAACGCCACCCGCAACCACATTGACATTGCTTGCTCCCTGAGGAAGGAGAGAGCTTCAATACTTCCTGTTATAGGCCTCGTGAATGAACTCGTCTGTCTATACGTTTTCAGCCCGGACGACGGCGCCTTGACCTCAAATACAAAGCTAGGCCTGTGAATTGCTGTGTTGTGTGTGGTTTCTCGACTGTGTTGGTTTCCCCTGTCTGATCTGTGTGCAAAGTGGTTGCAGATTACAGCAAAATAAATATGGCTTCACTGCGTTCTTCCCTCGGTATGTTCAGAACAGTGGTTAGACATGGTAAGTTCACATTCTTGAAGCTATTTTGCTTTTGAATATCGTCTAGATATTTTTTTTGTGTATCCGTTGCCGTACAGTTGCACTGAAAGTAGTAGCCTACACATCGGCCTTCTTTGCAATGAATGTTGAAATAAGTGTTTGCAATTTTCTCTCTCTATTCGTCCGTCAATGCGTGTTTCTCTGGGTGTGTCTTTCCACAGGCAGTGAAGTCTCGACTTTCCTATATATATATACTTATGTAGGAGGCCTAAGAGTTTACAAAGGCAAACTTATGTAGGAGGCCTACGAGTGTACGAAGGCGAAAGAAAAGACTTCAGAGCCTGTGGTCTTTCCGAGACTGGCGGTCTTTCTTCTTTACTCGGCCGTCCGTTTGTCCAGTGTGTGTGGCGTGTGCGTACGTGTGTGTGTTTCTGTGACAGAGTAAGAGTGTACGTGTGTGTGTGTGAGAGAGAAAGAGAGAGAGAGAGAGAGAGAGAGAGATTTTAGTCAGCAAACTTGCAGCTGAAAGCAAGATAGATCTACCATTTTAAACTGTTTCGATTTGTCTAGTCTGTCATTTTAATGTGAGCATTTCACAATAATTATGTGCAAGTGTGGATGTGTCTCTGTGTGTAGAAGAGTTGCATTCATTAATTAATAGGCTTAAAATTCTTCAGCTGTATGCTATATTTTATAGCATAAACATGTGCCATTAGTACAGTTGCATAACTGTCTAAATCACTGGCACCGCTCAGATCAGTGCTTCTATACTGTAAAGTTGCAATGTACCCATGCATGTACAGGTAGACCATTTTGGGGGTGTAGTAAAGAGAGCCACAAGTATATCTGTGAGAGAGCTCAGTGAATGGTCCAGTAAGTGTCATTTGACTTTAGATTGCATGTGCAGTAAATTTATATTCAACCCTATTGAAAGGCTTCCAACCGCTTCAGTTCAAGCACACACACATAGTTTCATAATACCGTCATTAATTTGAGGTGACATCCCATCCATATTCCCCCCGAGCCTGGTGACACAACTCAGGAAGGCACATAACACGCATACGTAACTGACATGCCATCCCACCAAGACGCACCATACAGATCTACACACGCCTACACCTTAGCGAGCATACACAATTGAGTATAATTAATTTTTGGGGAGTTAGTATTACGTAGGATATATATAAAATTTAAAAAAAAAAAATCTGTTCTAGTCAACGTGAACTGGTTACCGAGCTGAGTTGGTTTTTTTTTTCGCAAAAGATATAATGTAGGCTATATTCACTGACCTATAGTTGGAAAGAGTTTGTGCACCAAAGAAATAATATACGTCAGACATATATCTTCCATCAAGACTCTCTACTTCCCCTGCCCCGCCCTCCCGCTCCCCCCACCCCCACACTTTCCCTAACCTTCACCATGCAGCTGTGAATCGGCCTCTCCTCTTGAAGCCGTCTGTACTCACCGTTGACAATCGATCGTTGTGAACTGTCACTACCATTTAGTCCGAAGTTTAAGCCGGTGTGTGCATTAACAGTCCCCTTGTTTCAAGTTGCACGCATCATTTTCGACTCGTTATTTATATCCTTCCCTTCACTTTCGTTTATAATTGTTATACATAATTATGCAGAAAAACCTATTCTATTATATTGTTTGTTATTCCTCTCTAAAATTGTGTAATTCACTGAAGTGGGCTTCAATAATGTTGTGCTTGAATTCATAAGCATAATATATATATTCTCTACAACGTGTACTGGTCTGATATCAACCAGTCAGTCGGTGTTTTTTTTTTTCAAGTAAAAGAAAAAAAAAGCTTGTAAGGTAACACTCCCCTGTTTTAGAAAACATATTGTTACCACACAATGGCTTCAAACTTCAGGCAGTCGTTCGTTCGGCACCAAATCTGCGAAGGCCAAGAAGGCAACACCCCTGTTGATTGGAGCAGCCGCCGCCGTAGCTGGCTATGGAGCTTACAAGGTGTGGGACCTGAACTTCAGCAACCTGCACGATGCTATCAAGACGATCCAGGAGGCCATTCCCAGTAGCACCGTTTCCGCAGCTGCCTTTCCCGCATCCCAGCCATCAGTAAGTGTTTTTGCTTGGTCTTGTTGACCTGGGGCGTGCGCTGACATTCTTTGGTATGGCTTTAAACGATGCAAGGCATAGCGAACAGTGCGAGAACGGTGGAACACGTGTCGTCAGGTGTTCGCTTCCCAACCTTTCCTACCGATAGTATCACCAAAGAGCTTATTACGGAAAGAGGAGGAACTTCCATTATGTCCTATACAAAAATGCGAGACGCTCTCACGGATTATTTCCCTTTGCTCGGGCTGGCTATATTTCATCATCTGCTATATATGAATGATCTGTGCGTGCGTTGCTAGTCCAACGCAAACTGCTTGAGGAGTAGAAAATTCCACTCAAAGTGCAGTTGTACACTTTAACAAGCTATCGTTTTTTATTTAAACAATATTTTATATTACTTTATGAAGAAAAGTTGTATATAAATGGCAAAATAAATAAGTAGTGTTACTTTTGTTATTATATGCGAGTTTATTGATGAGAAAATGCTGATAGATTGGGCTAAAATGCTCTCCGCTTGAGGTTGCTAGCCATGGCACCATTTTGCTTGGCTTCCCGGAAGCGGGTATCTATTTTTAAACTGGAATTCCAAGCTCAATTTTGATTGGATTGCCTTGATATTTGGTGACCAATCAGAGGACACCTTGCTGAACACTTTGGTATATGTTTCTTTTGAATGCGATTACTGGAAGTGATGAAAATGTAGGGGAGAAAATTTGCCTTTTTTCGTTTTACAAGTTAGGTTGTTGTTTTAATTCTTTTCATATTGAAACATACACCCCTACAATCTGTAATGCTTTCTCTGTCAAATGGTGTTAATCTTTTTATAAAATATAGCGATTCAACTTTGGAATAACAATTTGAAGTAGGGTACCATTTCATGCACACAACGATTTCTAGGCTTAGCCAGTCTCAGTACTGTAGGCTGCCATTGTGCACTACGAACTTATAATAGGCCTTATTTAATTTTAAATAGGTCAGTTTAACGTTATAGAAGTAAATTTTTCTTTCTTTTTTTCATGGTTATAATTTACTGTGAAGAAAATTTTAAGTTAGCAAACTTTAAACAATTAATAATGGCCAGGTTTTGGTCTATCAACATTAAGCAATGGTGAGTTGGCCTAGTCCATTGTAAGCTGCCTCCCCTGTAGTGCGCTATTTATAGACGGTATCTTCATCTTTCCTTATGCGCTGGGCTTGTGGAAAACTTACTGTGAGGTAGATCGGCTTGAAAGTATCTAGGTTAGAATAGGCCTACTGGAATCTTGGTACAATTTTTGTTTGTTTTGTTTGCAGTTTGCATTCATTTTAATTTTTATGAGAATTTCTTCAATACATCTACTTAAATTCAATATGTTTTACTTGTAGCTAATAAATTATAAACTTTTGAGTGTATACTTTATTTTTTTATATATATTTTTTGGCTGCTTTCTAGTTTCTTTTACAAATCTTTACCTCTTGATCATTGAGGTTTTTATTTTATTTATTTGTTCAGGTTCTAAGTTTGATTTATTTATTTTATTATTTTATTTTTTTTTTGTAAATTATATACTGAGTGTACTACTACTAGTCTTTTGTGGTTTATTACTTTTTTCGGCCTTTTCTAAATTGGTCTGTTTATTAATATAATCAATAATGATCTTCAATTGTGTGTACTTAGTTATTTTGGGTTTTAATTTCAAATGTATTCTATTTCTAAACAAAGTTTATGCAGAGATGCTGAAAGTGAAATGATTTATTTCATTTTAATTACTTATTTATTTCATATTTATTTATTTATTACACTCTGGCTGGTTTTTGGCAGCTGCAAAAACAGTATATATCATTTGCTCAACAAAGAAAGTGGATAAATTGAACTCAGTGGCAAGAACACATTGTTAGAACAATCATGGTGATGTTACTCAATGATGTTGTTTTTTTTAAATTAAACTAAAAACATATTAAATGATATTTATTCGTTATCTAAATTATGATTTTTTTAATAATTATTGTATCATGTAATTTGAACAAAATACTAAAGATATAAGCAAATTATGACAATATAAAAAATATCCCTTCAAAGAGTGTTAAATTCTGAACAATTTAATATAAAAAAGTTTAAAATCCTCCATAAAGTATGAGAGCTATATTTAAATAAAGTTTCGACCAATCGGAACAAAGGACCCAATTGTTATGCAAATTTATGCATCATAAAATACATTTATATCACATAAACCACTTGTAATAATGCTGTCTTGTAATTTGTTTTCTTACCATTGGCATTTTAAAGCTTTTACATATTAAAAAAAATAATTTACAAATTATTTTGAAAAAAATATGCAAATTTTATGCAAATTAGGTCAGTCTGGTGCGTCTGATCGAATTTTTAAATGCGCCATCGTAATCGGCATGATTTTTTACATAAAGTGCATCACATTTATTATTATAATATGATTTGTATCAATTTTATGTTAAAAAGTATGGATTTTTTAATCACTGAATGGTGCCATTGGCTGGGAGCATAATTCCTATGATTCTGATGTTCTTAAAATTCTACAAAAAAGCCTTATTTTTCGAACTTCAAAAGCCCATAACTTTTTTATTTTCTGGCCGATTTTCAAAATTCAAACTGTTTTGTGACCGTGAAACTCTAAACTATTTAGAAAAAAGCAAACCTGCTCCTCAAATTTTCAAACAAAAAATCATGTGGACTAACAACTTATTGAACCTATGCCATTGCAAAAGAACATTTTTATGGCAACGTTTGCAAAAAACAAACTTTTAACCATCATTATTATTAACATTCCGCTACTGCTGTCTTTTTGTTTTTGTTTATGTTTACTTATTGACATTTATTAGGTGCTTTTATGCTGCTTATGTGTGTATGTCATAGGTTCGTTTTCTGCCCTGGAATTTATTATTTTTTTAATCAACGACAGATATTTTAAAATTAAAATATGCATGACAGACTGTTTCATTTATCCGAAACTGTGTAAATCCGTAATCGTGAGAGAGAGAGAGAGAGAGAGAGAGAGAGAGTGGGGGGGGGGGTTGGGGGAAGAGAGAGCTCTTTCATTCAATCAATTAATCACAATAAAGCACAATAACAAAATGTTTCACTAATAGTGTGAATTTAATTTATATCAGGTGTCCCCTTACCCCCCAACCCTCTCACCTCCCACATCACTGGCTTAATAACATCAGTCACTTCATGGAAAATAATTAATTAATCAGACAGAACAATCAGAACCTAGACTACAACATTCCACGCAATATAGATCTAATGCGCAGAAATTCACAGATCAGAACAAGGACTGAGTATCTACATTACTTTTTTTTCCCCGTTTACACTCAAACGAAAAGGGATTACAACAGATCAAGGACCATTTTTGTGCCTAGGTAAGGGGTTATCTTGCACAGTATTTGATCACGAGGAGAAAACAGACTTAGTCTAATTTAACTTGTTAACATAAGCAGTTTGACGAAGCCAAACTGCCAATCTGACATCTACTTTTGAAATATAAGCACAAATATAGTCAAACAACCTAGCAATAACGTAAACAGTGAGCGACCTGTTGAACATAAACTATCAGCAAGCAAACTGTTTTGGATTTAGCACATAATAGGTATAACATGAATCATTCAAGCCGCTCTCCGATTGTTTTAACACTAACAACACTGCAGCGGTCTTAGTTTAGGCCTACATAAACACAAAAAAATGAAGTTTTTCAATTGCAATTTACCTTTCTTTGTCTCTTGGAAATTTGAAAAAGGACTTGCCAACACAACTTTTCTTGTATCTGGCATTATGGCAATTGATGGCTGTGCAAAAGTCACCGCCCTGTTTCACTCGGTCGCCTTTTGACTTTCTGCCACGAGCCATTTTCAGCATGTCGACAAGGGAGCATAACTCGTACCTTTCATCTCGCGGTTTTGTACCAAGTTTCCCTTCTTTCTATCATTAAGCTCTTTGGTATTACCCTGATGCTCGAGCTGCGCAATGCTTCTGGCCCTACACCTGCGGATTAGAGTGTAAAGTCTAGTCCGTGCACGCACGCATTTCGTCGCGCGGACTTTACAGATCCTGACGCTCCTGTCCAGTGAGGGTCAGTGTCAGTTACGCCAACATACGCAGCAAGCATTAGGGTGCCCCCTCCACTAGCTCCGCTCGCTCAGACTTGTTCTCAGTTGTCTGGGGCGTTATAGACGATGCGCATAAGCAGCAAGCTGGTGTCTTGGGCGGCTCGAGTTAGATTCTGTATATCGGCCAATGCCTTGAACAGCCGTTAAGATTGACAAGCACTATATAATTATAATAACGTTAAAATAAAATAAACTGATTGTCGATGAGATGTTAACAGATAGTTTTGGATAAACGTGATTATTTCCTGTTTACTCGTTCTCATATCTCATATAGAGGATTTTAAGAGTATTTAAGTGCTCTTTAGTGTATAGACAATACGCTTTAACAACGTACCGGTTGTGGACATGTACATGTATGAGCGCAAGCACATCACTTCCCGTGCAGTTGTACCAAGTGGGTGCACGCTGGCACTATTGTTCGATCCAGGTAAACTAGGCACGAGTGCGCCCGCTAAGAACAATCATATCAGAGGAATGTAACTTGCGGGTATGAGCATCTAAAACGACCACCTCGTAGTAAAATGTTCACCGTACAATAGATAAGAAAACTACCGTTATACAAACTTTTACCTACAGTACGCAGTTTAAATAAGACGATCTAAGGGGTAGAACCTCGTAAAATGCACCCAAAACAAAATCCTTTATAATTTATATTAGACTGTTGGGGCGCAAGCTTATTGTAAGCACATAAGGAGAGGCGACGTAAGTCTCGGCCCACAGAGGGATGTTGACTAAAAGATCTGCCACTCGATATGCACTTCACCGTGTCTTAGACCCTAATTGTTACAGAACTCACCATTAACACACGATGATGTCGACAGGTGTATTCCCAAGGCAAGGACCACGCGCTGTACATGTGGATCACCATCAAGCCTACAGCCAACGCCAGAGAAGTGGCACGTGCTGTGTCCAAGCTACAGGCGTATGTGGACGAGGTGTGCGACCCCTCCATGCGGGATGAGGACGATGAGGTCCTCGCTGGTGTGGGCTTCGGTCCCAACTTTTACAAACAGGTAAAACTAAATGATTGTGTTTATAATTTTTGTTTCAAAATATCAATTGTCGGGAAATCCTTATTCATTATTTCTTGTATACATTGTTGGTAATCCTTATTCATTATTGCTAGATACAAATTAAAAGGAGAGACAACTATCCTCTTCATTAGGATGATGAAGATAAACAGTGGTAATATATTTAGCTGGTTGTGTTATTAACGTTTTCATGAAGATGGTAATATTTCAATACAGTAAATACTATTGTAACTGGTAACGAGCGTTGTGGCCTAAGGCGGGACTAACTTGCCTTGTCTACATGCTAGAAACCGATGGCGCCTGAAAGGGGTTGGGATCGATCCCGCCTCTGGGCGTTATGTTTCTTCGAATGTTATTTACTTTCGACTCGGACAGCATCTCAAGGAAGGAGTGGGTGGGAGGGGGTTCTCCGGGTACTCCGGTGTGTTCCCCCCAAAAAAACTAATATTAGGTATCGTAGGTTTGGGCGCGTCAAAGGCTGTGACTACGCCTTTCCCAGAGGAGGCGGCCAAGAATTTCCTGATAAAAAGGGACAACTAAGTGTCAAAAGTCAGAAGTCAAAGTCAAAAGTCAAGATACGAGTAACTGCAGCAGTAATTACTAGTTACCCAGTTTGAACACCTTTGATTCTGTTTCTAAAGAAATTCTGTAGGGCATGTTGGATTGCTGAATATGAATTATGAGGCTGATCGATCCTACTAAAATGTAACGAGTGGTTTACAAAACAGGTATCGGGGAAAACAAAGGAATGCTATCACTACGCCCACCGCAAGGGACCTCTTGGTGAAATGCCAAGTTCACGTGAGTATATGATTTATTTGCCAATTTTGCCCACTTGCAATAATATCTTGCCTAATTTTTATCTTTCAAACGAAGAGATTCATTGTAGATGCTGATATTGATAAGATAAATATGTTTGTACGGTCCATAGAACGCTAGTGTTTCTGTGGAAATTTGGAACTTGAAGAAAATATGTCATAGGCGTAAATGTAAATTGGACCTACTTATTTCAGCTGGCGATGTGTTCATCCACGCTAAATGTAACCAGGTGAGCAAGCTGTTCGAGCTGGCTCAGGTGGTCCTGAAAAGCTTGCCCAAAGATTCTGTGGACAGCGTCGAGGATATCTACAGCTTTGTCTATAAAAACGGCCGTGACCTTTCAGGCTTTATTGATGGTATGTTGTGTATATTTGGAATTGACTTTCTAATAATATAGCTCTTTGTTGTGAGAAGTGCAAGGAGAAGAGGTATCGGGGTAAGGAGGAGAGGGAGAGAGAGAGAGAGAGAGAGAGGGGGAGGGGGGGAGGAGGTGGAGGGTAAGGATTTATGATAATGCATGAAGCCTCTGTGTTAAGTTTTAAAGTTTACTATCTGCATGACACTTACATCGTGTGTGTTGTCAGTGATTGCATGCAATACCGTGTTAATTCCGTTCACTGTCTTTTGTGAACCACATTACGTATTATTCTTGAAATGGATTAGTATTGATCATGTAGTTTACCAGCTACCCAGTAACGGACATTCTTTGTGTCGCAGCATATTAATTATATTGAATATGCTTTTAATTGTGTTTCTCGTGTGCATTTCACGTTGGAATAGAAAGGCGTTTCAATGGACAGACATCGGTGGCTGACAATTTTGACATGAAAGTTTCATCTCTTCCTTATCAGAAACTCGACATTTTGTTGAACATATACAGTTCGTGGCTATCCTTGTTTTTTTTTCTTCACCAGGCACCGAAAATCCAGCGGATGATGAAGATCGTCAAGAAGTCGCTGTTGAAAAAGCAACTGGTGGAAGTTATGTGGTAAGCCTTCTCTTAATAATAATAATAATAATAATAATAATAATAATAATAATAATAATAACAATAATAATAATAATAATAATAATAATAATAATAACAATAATAATAATAATAACAATAATAATAATAATAATAATAATAATAACAACAATAACAACAACATTCTTTTTTTTTTTTAAGTACTCTTGTCCCTCGCAAGAAAACTCCGAGTAAAATGCGTAAAAAGATGTTTACAATTTAATTTACAGAGTAATAACACATCTGTGTAAATTTTCAAGCAGGCTTGCTAGGATATTTTTTTCTTATGTGGATTGTACGTTAAACACAGAAACAACAACTTCATCATACGAATTCACGCGTGCTTTCAATGGAAATTTGATAAAACACGGATGTTTCCAGAACAATCATTAGATCTATGTATGTAGGTCGCAATGTACTCACAAAAGACAAAGCAAGGCCAGGAAATAAAACACGGCTTGCTGTTTAGAACTATAAATTGTATTGCTGATGCTGTGCTGGAATGTTTTAGTTGCTATTGTTGGCTAGCTAGGTTAGGACAAGGGAAGCGGAGAAATATGCATGACAGAATGACAAATCTAATTTTGAATTTTGGTTCGGGTTGCAGATCACTCAGAAATGGATTCATGATTTCAACGTCATTAACAATGAGAAAGGTGTGTTTACAATTCGCTTGAATTATCTTAATAACAATCTCTTCTTCTTCTTCTTCTTCTTTTTTTTAAACAAAACTATTATTCCGTACAACTGCACCCTTATAGGTTTTAGTCTCGGTGGTTAATAATGATGTGAGAATGATGATGATGATGATGATGATGATGATGATGATGATGATGATGATGGATTATGGTGAGGATGATGGTGAGGTTGGTGGTGAGGATGGTGGTGAAGATGGATGATGATGATAGATGATGATGATAGTGGTGGAGTGATTATGATGTCTGTTATATTGAACTACTACGATAAGACGACGACGTTGTTGTTGTTGTAGTTGTTGTTGTTGTTGATGATGATGATGATGATGATGATGATGATGATGATGATGATGATGATGATGATGATATTTTGCCAGCATCAGAGTTGGAATTGTTTGTTTTCAGATAAGACGTTGGAAGGTTGGGTAGGACGTCAGAGGGCCGACAGTGTGGAACTGAGCCGTAAATCTATCACTTCCCACGTCGCCAGGATGACTGGAGGTACGCGATTGGCTGATGGATTGATGACGAATGAAACGAATAAATGAATACATCAATCAATCGCCCAAATCAGTTGATCAATAAGATCTTGTGAACGTTCCATCCAGTCGGTCTGTCAGGTCAGGCAGCTAGAGATAGAACCATTTTACGAATTAAATTTTCTTTATAGTAATTTCTTAAGTGAACTTGTTCAAGACAAGTAGCCTATTTTCACCTAAAACAAATTATGCTATCGAAACTTAAGTGAACCTGAACTGGGTTTCTTTCTGTTGTAATTCTTTCAACAGGCAATGCCTTCCAGCAGAAGAAGGTGTTCCAGATCGTGCGTCAGTCCATGCCTTTCGGTTCTGTGGCCGGGGAAGCTGGACTCTTCTTCATCGGCTACGCCGCGTCTCCCCAGAATCTGGACTTCATGCTGGACCGAATGGTGGGTGCAGGTGGCGATGGCCACTCCGATGACATCATGAGGGTGACCAAGAACGTCAAGGGCACTTACTGGTACTTCCCTGGGGTTGCTGAGCTCAAGAAGCTTGAGTAAGCTAGGGGAGAGAGAGAGAGAGAGAGAGAGAGGGGGGGGGTACTTTTAGAGAGGTACATTACGCATTTGTTTGTTTGAAGAACTGGAGTATGAAATGCAGAACGATGGTGTATATACGATTATCGACTTTTTGAGTATTACATTAACAAAAAGAGGATCGCAAATCGGTGAGAAATGCTTTTCTTGAGCTTCCGAGCTAAAAAAAACAAAGAAACCCAACACCCACAGCTTAGGTAAGATGAGGCTAAAGTGAAATAGTTGATCTGTCTTTGGAGAGCAATAGATTGTGTCTGTTGAAAGAACTTGGTAAAACATTTACAAAGGTGAAGTGTATTTGCATAGTTTGGAGATTGTCTGCCCATTTAGGTTAGATATCATAATATGTCACATGTTTTAGTATTATCATATTTTGAGCGTTACCGTAGGACAAAGAGAGGATGCATCGTTTGGAGAGATGAAGGTTGTATTGTGTATATGACTTTGACCCAGCAGAGGAACACTATCGCGTTTGATATGACCGTTGTTGGGAAATTTAGTGTCGAGCTAAAGAGAAGGCAGGTTTATGGGAAACTTTTGATATGAAGTTAGCTGATTTAACGTTTCTTGTTTCTGTAGTTTGACGTCTTTTCACCCAAGTGATGTTAGACTTGGTGGGGAGGAGGAAGGGGGGAGAGGGAGAGAGAGGCGGGGTGAAGGGGAAGAATATTGAGTCAATGGAGCAAAGAGATAATACAGGTAGGATTCCAAAAAATCAAGTCAACTAAATAACTAAACAATCAAAATTTTAAATAAATGCTAACTTATACAAATGATGTCCTACAAGGCTACACAGTCATCCTTGCGGAATGATCTTAATTATATCCCATATATAATATTCAATGTTACGTAACCTTAGATATTCTGACCAACACGACTGTTGACTTCTCCAAGACTATGCGAACTTACTTGTTTATTGCATATGCTTCTGGTAAAACAACACATGATTAGTAAGGTTTTAAACACTACAGTTAGATAAAATTCTTATTTCATCATGTCCAGGGTGGAGATATGCTGAATTCGTCTAGCTGCAGTATTGTTGATTAACAGGTGCCATTGTGATTGTATATTAATTTTGCAGAGGCATAGAATTAAAACCAGCTCTCCAGAATGTCGTCACTATATTTTGAATACACGATTCGTGTGTTTGAGAAGATTCTATTATTTTGTTGTTATTTGAATATGGCTACATATTATGTCTTGTTATGCAAGTTACGTATGAAAGATATCGATGTTGTAGCAAGTTTCTGGATACCTTTATTGTTTCTCGTAAGATTTGATTTTTATAAAAATAAAGGAGCTCATAGTATTATCTTTCTTTTAAGTGATTTTTAAAATAATAAATTCCAAAAATAATCGTGGTTTAGAGTATTATAATTATGATTTTGTTTTTGCAATGTAATTATAAAATTACATTACCACACATTCTCTACGACCCGTTTAAAGAACCTGTTGTATAAACTTAACTGTAAGAACGAATTTCCTTGTATCTGTCCATTTTCAGATTATATTGTTTACTCTCAATATCATTCACTGCATAACATTAAAAATTTCTCTTCATTTTGTACTCATCAGCTCTGCTTTTGAATGTTTTGAACATATATTAACGGAAACAGCAATTGTGTACATTCTTGTGTAATAATTATTATGCGACAAGTAAAATATGTACAATTAAAACATTTCATCTGGCATATTTTGTGTTATATAATGTACATTTTAAATTAAGGTATTTAAATTCAGCTTATTCTTGCTTTCGTTATTAAAGCAACAAACCATCGCCTGCAAATGGCAAATTTGCTAGCAACTGTGAGACACATGTACATGCACAATTAAAATTAATAGGTTAATTAATACACATGTTGATATGAACATCGAAGTGTTGTCTTTGGTTACAAATATTAAACAAATTCAGCACCCTTACACCGTTGCTTGTGGAGACGATTTTATCAATGTCTTTTTATCGTTTCATCAGGACAAACATACATCCTGAATACAATAATGAATGGGTTTATACTCGATGGTGGAATCATGTAAACGCACAAACGATAACTCGGCATATTTCGCACGGTAGCTTGCCAAGTAAGAGTTATTTCCCGTGCCTGGTAGATCTTTTATCAATAAAACGGCCAACTGCAGTTTCGAAAATAAAATGGGAGGGAGTGGTGGGAAGAATAGGGGGAATCTATTAATAATCTTAACACTTTATATTTTGTTTAGTTGGATCCCTGCTATAAATGCAAATATGGATGCCCACGCAAGAAAGAAGCAGGTTTGAGAAGGGGTTTCCCCCCACCCCTACCCCTTAACAATGATACAAGGTCAGAAATTAAAGTTTTCTATATGTGCGTTACAGTGTAGACTTGCACTTTATTCAGCCACCACAGTCACAGAACAACCAAAGCAGAAATTGTATTGGAAATTTTATACACTTCAGTACTTAATTTTCTTTTTGCTGACTGAGAATTGGCCTACCTTTCCAGTCATTACATTTACACTGGACACAAATTCGTTTAATACAATCCTGCAAAGTGGCGACGAGTCGCGCGTTAAAACGCAAGTATGAAGTTAGTTAGTTAATTAGTTATTCATTGCTTACAGGGTCCAGCGGACTGCAAAGAGCCGAATCAGGACCACATAAATCAAGGCCACAACTTCGCTGAAAGAGGACTCACCCCTGATCCGCATAAAAGATCTGCCGAAACAACCCTAGTGGTAACACTGAAGGCACTCCACCAGCCGGTCACTTTACAATAAAGACATCCCACGCAGGGGACGCTGAGGCTATACTAAGATTTATCGAACCCCCGTTTACAAAAACAAAATAGAATACAAACATCATTATAAAATATCAACAAAACACATACATATAAAATGCCTACATTGCCAAATAATAACATCATAGGAAGCCCCAGGGATCATTTGGCAGAAAGCATCCAATATTCCCAAGCTGATCCAACAGACCACACACACAAATGAGGAGTTTGGTCCCGGAAGAGTTTTCAAGAAAAAAGGTAGGTGACTGGTCTAGCGAAGAAAAAGAGAGCATAACAGATTGATAGAACAAAGCAGGAATAAGAAAGAACAAAGGAGAAAGACAGCGACAGTGGGAATTTAAATAAATTTGGAGAAAATGGGGATACATGTACTATTTATACTGAAACCCCCGGCACCCCAACGGGGAGGAGGGGAAAGGGGAAGTATGAAGTAAAGAATGTCTGGACTATGTGGGACTTTGTTGTGTGTGTGTTTACATGGTCGCCCTTCCCTGCGTGAGATGCTAAAAAAAAACATACACAAGAAACAGAAACGCACACCTATTCAGTCTGAGTCGGAACTAACAACGGTAACTTTGACCACCTCTTTTCTCCCTCTCTCTGCCCCAACCCTTATGCCACATACCTACCTTACCTACCAATAACTCTTTCTCTGTACCAGCTCACTCCAACTCCCAGCCAACAGGTGCGCATTAATCTTTACTTTTAAACGTCCCGTTAGGTCCCTACATTG
The DNA here is from genome assembly GCA_036898135.1 of Oncomelania hupensis. Classification (NCBI taxonomy): domain Eukaryota; kingdom Metazoa; phylum Mollusca; class Gastropoda; order Littorinimorpha; family Pomatiopsidae; genus Oncomelania; species Oncomelania hupensis. The sequence goes on along the minus strand of CM072511.1, from coordinate 88,686,101 downwards.
AAAATGCCTGGCTGGTTTAGGTTTCGGGTGCTTAAGAAAAATCTCCTTTAAAAAAACAACAACTCTGATTAGACTGACAGAAAGAAACAAGGAAAACCCAGACTCTACTATCGGTTGCCAAATGTAAGAAACACGCAATCGGTTAATTAACCCCCCTCCCCCTACTTCACCCACTCGATCCCCCATCTTTCTTTCGTTCTCTCTCTCTCTCTCACTCTCTCTCTCTCTTCCCATTTTTTTCCTGCCGAACGCTCACTTTACTGATGATGTAAATTGAGATTTTTTCTCAATTAGTTCTTTTACTCATCCAGTCGAGGGTTGGACGAGATGAAAGAGATTGAGAAAATGAATTGTGACTTCAGCAAACTATTGCGTGATTGCTGGATATTACGGGCCAGCGCCTTGAGAAGCTCTCTGAGCTTGTAAGTGCGCTATATAAGAGAAATCTCTTTCTCTTTCTTTACCTTTTACTTAAAGGGATCCACTTGGACTACAATCCCTCGACAGAACCGTTAAACATTCACAGTGAATGTTGTCCCACTGAAAACAAATTAGTTTGCAACCAATGTACTTTTTTGCTTAAAGGATTACGCCTCCTCGACAGGTCCGTTTAACATTTCACAGTGAATGTTGCCCCACTGAAATAAAACCCTTGCAACCCCAAACCTCCCCCCCCCAACTCTTTAGAAAGTATAGTTACTGTTTTAATCAATAATTTCTGTTGTTTTTGTGTCTATTAATAGCAACCGCTAGCTACAGCTAACCACTGATCGTAGAGCGTATTGGTATACCAATAAACAGGGGAAATCACTCCCTGTCAGAACAGGAATGGAAAATTAAAACTGTAGCGACTGCAACGAAAGCCCCCTTTATCATCAATACCAATGCGAATTGTAGGGTAAACCCGTTTTTGCCAAAAGTAAACAACTTCTTCGACTAAGAGTCCTTTAACGTTTTAAAAGGTTCCTTACGGCTTATAGTTCCGTTAGGAAAGCCCATTTGAAAGCCTTGGATCCTATCCATCATCAAGGTCTTCGGATCTGCCTGGGGACGTTTCGCACTTCCCCAAAGGAAAGTCTCTACGTTGAGGCCGCCGAACCTCCCTTGGAGATCCGTAGGCATCAGCTCGCCATGAACTGTTTTCTCAAACTTAAAGCAAGCCCTGAAAATCCCGCTTATGATTGTGTTCTAAACCCGTTATTTACACTTGAATACTCCAACAAACCAACGTAAGTTCTTCCTTTTGGTATCCTTACTTTGACACTGCAAGCATAAATATTGACTCTGTTAATGATGACCAATTGCTAACTGTGCTTCTACCTTGGAACTTTATCAACCCCATTATCAACTTCAATCTTACATCCTTTAAAAAAACAAAAAACGACACTTCCGAAACTGTTTATAAGCAACTTTATCTAGAACAATGTTCATGGTACAAAGGTTATGAAAAACGTTTTACGGACGTGTCGAAGAAAGGAGACTCAGTTGCTGCTGCGTCGGTTTCTGGGAGACACATCGACCAGCCTTTGCAAAAGCGTATACCTGATTTTTGTTCTGTTTATACAACTGAACTCAAGGCAATTCATCTGGTTCTGAAACAGGTTTATCAATCCAAAATATCATTTTTAATCGTGTCTGATTCACTGTCAGCACTTCAGGCTCTTTCTACGAGAAAGATATCACAGCCTTTTCTGGCAGAGATTTATGACCTCCTCACACAACTTGTTTCTGAGGGTAAAAAGAAAGTTTTTATGTGGGTACCTAGTCACATGGGCATCCGCGGCAACATTGCAGTGGACAAAGCGGCTAAAGAAGCTCAGCATCAGATCAATAACAAATTATTTCAAATTCTTCCAGATTTGTCTGTTTCTTTGTTTATATCATATTTAAATGTCAGCAGTTTAGTCTCAGTTTGCTTAGTTTTGTGTGGTCTTGATTCGGCCCTTGGCAATCCGCTGGACCCTAAAACTCTGAATATCTATCAATCTATCTATTTATATTTCGGACCAATACACACCTAAGATAAGAATAAGATAAAGAAAGAATTATTAGACGAAGAAGAAGAATGAATGAATGAACATTGAAGTTTAACGTCTACACCCACCATTGACAGCCGCGGATAGCCATCCCAGGGAACAAGAGGTGGGGACCGAAATCAAAACTGAACTAACAGAGCAATCATACTGCTTAAATGGACAGTGATAAATGGACACCTTTATCTTGTCCATCACACGGAAGAAGAAGAAGAAAAAGAAGAAGAAGAAGAAGAAGAGAAAGAAAGATAGAAGGAAAGAAAGAAAGAAAATAGAACAAAAGAAAAAAAATAAAAAAAATAAGAATGCTAAGAAAACAGGTGAATAAAGAAAAACAGAAGTAAAGAGAAAGAAACAAAGACGAAGAAAAAAACAAAGAAGAAGACTAGAAAGTCCAATAAATCAACTACAATCGACAAACGGTGGGGTATTGCAGTCCGTCACCTGCCAACCGCATGGATGAACAATGTGTATATTCTGGACTGAGCTATTTACGAGTATCGGGCCGACACCTGTGCGCATTTTTCAAGGACCCCACAAAGAGAGAGCCAGAGTTCAAATCTCAGCCGGGCCAGTCACTGACAAAAAATGTAACAGAAGTTAATGACAAACTGGAACAGAAGATAACACTTGTCTCTGACTCTCTCACCTTCCACTGCAAGTAGCAGTACCTTAAGTACAATTCAGAAACGTACAATATATCTCGCTGTTAGATCTCTGGTTCTGGCACTTGAGTAGAGAGAGAGAGAGAGAGACAGACAGACAGACAGAGAGAGACAGAGACAGAGAAGGTAGACTACTTGTACTTTGTTAGGTGTAGCATACAACAACAGAATGCATGGAAGTTTCCAAGAACTTACGAAATTAAATAGTGTATGTGCAATGAAAGACATACTTGCATTTACATTTTCTTCGCACTTAAACCATCCTTTAAATTCAGTCAGATAGAGTAAGCTAATTTTTTAAACATTGTTAAAGTATTATTTGGAGACCTTTCTTCACCATGTAACAATATTATTTCCTGTGTCATTGACCTTGCATTAAAATTGTGCATTCAAAAGTATGACATTAATATGAAACTCTTTCGGCAGTCTGAATATAATCAGTCAGTTCTTCATTGTGAAATAACTGCACAATCAAAAAAGACCGCCAACAATTTAAATAAAACGAAATAAATAATTTAATGTAATTTAAATAGTGCAAATAATTAAGAATATTCTTAACATGCCCATGACATTGAACACGTAAAAGTGCACTGAAATGTATTTGTTTTGCATAATATAATGTGCAGCCATTTAGTAACATTTTCATCAATGTTTATTAATCAGTTAAAAAAAGAAATCTCGAATCGCCGACTTAATAAAAGGAGACACAACGCGCCTTTAAAGACACAGTTTAAATAAGTTCAAGGTGCAGACAGCTTTGAAAGTGAGCAGAGTTGACAATTATTACTCATGAATCCATTCCCTTAAATGCTCAAAGCACAGCACCTGCACCAGCAAAAACTACATGAAATTTCTAAAATCCTCACATCTCTAAAATGAAGATAATACAACTCAGCAAAAAATAACTTTATGCTTCACAAATATTCCACTTGTGAAGTTTAATGCCAGGAGTTAAGTTAGGACTTGGTGCACTTTCAACAGCAACAACTTTATAATGTTCTTTTTCACTCTACAGTTCAATGTAAAGGGTTCGTCACACGTCCCATAAACAGAAGAAGTTTGTATTGTTTGTCGATAACCACGAAGAAAAACGGCCTGTCCGCTACAAAATAACCACTTTGTTCATCATCCATACCACCATTCTCTCCTTCATAGTCATCTCCATCTTCTTCAGAATCTTCATAATCGTATTCATCAGAAACCTCGTCATTCATCATCCTATTTTTACTGGGATGTGAAGCCGGTGCTTTTGAGTTTGGCGAAAAGGGAGCATAACCTTTATCCGATGCATTGATCTTGGAATGTGAAAGCACGTCGCCATCTGTCTCGAAAGATTTCGTACTGGGGGTATTTCCATTCTTTTCAGAAATACGGATTCCCGTGTTAGAAGTGTCGATCGGTTCGAAACGCATTCTGTTGTTCCGATAGTTAGTGGTGGAAATTTTGTCGTTGTCCACATCATTGTCATATTTCACAAGATCGTGTTTGGCATATTTTTCACCACCCTGCATTTCAACGTGTTCTGCACCGCTACTCACAGAATTTTCATTACGAGGTTGCAGTTTCCTTTTACTTTTCAGCGTTGCGTGGTTTCTTGTAACAGGCACTTTAGGCTTGCTTTTCATGTTGTCACCAGCTACACTTTTCATACTCTTCTCTAAACTGCGTTTTAGGCTTGTTGCCACATCTGTTTTAGCTCTTACAGCATCCTCTCGATTCTTGACATTCCTCCCGACGTTATGGGTGACATCTTTATCAGCATCTGCATCCACACTCTTTCCATAACGTCTTATGTTTTTCTTGCTTTCGGGTTCAACATTGTGTTTCCTGTTTCGAAGCGGCTGACTCGAAAGCATGTTCTTTTCTCTTTTTCTCCCACCTTTCTCTTTCCTCCACGAGTCTGTTTTTCTGGGCGATTTATTTTCTTTGCTGCCTTTCTTTGGAACTTTACTTCCTTTTGGTAAATTCGATGCGTTGAAGACGGTGCGGTCAGCTGATCGTCTATAACGCCCAATGGCCTCGTCATCCAGCATTTCAAACGAGCTTTCTCTGCCCACAATTCCATCTCCGTCGTTGTCTTCGCCTCGGCTGACTTTTCTTTCATCAGTTTTGACAGTGCCCTCGTCGACGCCGATGGCCGCGTAGTGTACAAAGTCGTTGACGTGAAGCTCTTCGTCCGTCATCCGTGTCAGATCTGCTTCGCCGTCTTCGAACAATCTGTTGACACCGAGCTTCTGAAGGTCTTTTGCTAGCGCCATATGATTCCGAAGCAAAAACCTGCAAAAACAATGTTATTATAATTGAACATCATCATCATCGTCATCATCATCGTTGTCATCATCATCATCGTCATCATCATCATCATCATCATCATCATCATCATCATCATCATCATCATCATCATCATCATCATCATCGTTATTATCATCATCGTCGTCGTCGTCGTCGTCAAAATCTTTATCATCACCATTTTTACCGTCGTCGTCGTCGCCATCATCATCAGCAGCAGCAACAGCTAAAAATCTACATCGTGGAAGTAACTTAGATCATTACCACCACCAACCTGTGTCGTCACCAATTCCATTGTCATCACCACCTCCGCGCCGCTGCCATCACTGCCATCATCAACTCCACTCCCATCATCATCATCATCATCATCATCATCATCATCATCATCATCATCATCATCATCATCATCATCATTATCATCATCATCATCATCATCATCATCATCATCATCATCATCATCATCATCATCATCTTTATCATCATCAACAACATCATCACGTTTCATTATCATCATTACCTGGGCAGAAGAACGATGGTGGGCGAAGGCTGTGGCATTTTGTACAGTAGGTCTGCAATGCTGCCAGTATCCAACAGAACACGCTCAAACTTCTCAAGTTCCACTGATGGGCTGGGCAGGAAAACGAACAGGCTGTATCGAGTCTTGGAATACGGGAGTTCCAGAATCTTCGCACCTGTCACGCCTGCAAGATTGTTTAATTATCACACCTTTAATTAAGAACACTCACTAAAGATTTTTGTCTCTCGAGTACCTGTGCCGTTCGTATGGCTTATTCACAGGAGCGGATTTAAGATTTTTGTCTGTCGAGTAAGCTCCTCATGAATTTACAACTACATTCAGTCACAGGTTCGGATTGTGAGAGCTTTTTCAGTTTTATAGATTAGACTCCTACGTTTTTTAACCCTTTCCTTAGAACAAATCTTGGTATTATGACTTTTGAGTACTACTACTACTACTACTACTACTACTACTACTACTACTACTACTACTACTACTACTACTACTACTACTACTACTACTACTACTACTACTACTACTACTACTACTACTACTGTCTTTTTGGTAATTTGTGTACATAGTTGTAAATAGTTTGTACCTTTACTGTTCCGTCTTTTGGTGAATTGTAGCAAAAGTGATGTTTGATCGAGTGCATGTATTTATATGTAATGACTATGTAAAGCGTGGTGAGTCTGGTCATAGGCTGGGGTACCCGCTATATAAAAATCCGTTATTATTATTATTATTATTATTATTATTATTATTATTATTATTATTATTATTATTATTATTATTATTATTACTACTACTACTACTACTACTACTTTTAAAAGAAATAAAATAATAATAATAATTCATTTTATAGCGCAAAACCAAACTTAAAGCTTGCTCTAAGCGCTCGCACGCAAACACACACACATACACTCGCAAACGATAAATATGTAAACAATGTGGTAAAACATTATGCGACAAAACAGTTAAACCATGTAAGAAATAATAAAATTATTACATCTAACAAGGATACATATTTGAACAGTACGGTACAACACTATGAGATAAAACACGTTAAACATCGTAAGAAATAATAATAAACATCACATCAAAGTATAAAAAGGCATGTTGACAGAGAGACACAAATACACGCACACCCACCCACCCACCCCCCACACACACACGTATACACACACAAAGGAATAAAGTCATGAGCATAACATTTCATATATTAAGTATTGTACTATGTGTAGGCTAGATTCTAAATCCGTACTTCAGGCATTAAATTCCAATTCCTTTAAAGAAAGAAAAGACATTATCATTGAAATTAAACACCTCATTAAATAATTTAATTATAAATGGTACAAATGTAGACTTATGTTGGATTCCCTCTCTTTGTGGTTTTCGATATAATGATTGGGCAGATCGAGCAGCGAGAAACGGTGCTTTACGTGTAAACGCGGTCTCTTTGTAATTACCATTGACTGTCAAAGAAGTTTCTAATTTGATAGTTCAAGAGGTCAAAAAAGGTTGTCATTTTAAACAACAGTATGATAAACATTGCGGAATTCCAAGATCTGTAACTTCCATGGCCTACCGAATTTATATGAATTCTGTGAGAACCAAGTATTGTAAAAATGTTGTGTGTGTGTGAAAATAAATTTTTTCTTTGAAACATGCATTATATCAATGTGACACTGTGAACGATACATTGCCTAGAAATTTAGCAAAAATAGGAGAAATTAGTTTTGAAATTTGTATTCAATTGGCAAAAGCGTTTATATCCTCTTCAATTGGATATGATACATAAGTATTAACTCTGAATGCCCCAATGTATTCCTTTTCTCACGTACTGCTGTTTGTGACTATGTAAGATCATTCCCTTTTTTTTGTCTTATGATTTCCATGAAGAAGACAATAAAACAATCGAAATCAATCGAAATCAAACACAAAGTAGGAAATCAGCATTTAGAATAAATAATGAAGCAATGATAAAAACAGCTTAAAGTAAAAAGGACCACTTAGTGACACGGGGAAAAGAAGTAATATGACAGTAATAAAAACAATAGTCAAAAGCCCTACATAAGAATTTCTTGTATAAAGCAGTGTAGCATTTTACTAAAACTATTTACAAACAATACAGTGCCAACCCGATAAACAATAATTAAAAAAAGACGTGTACAGGCAGTAAAGCATTTAAACCAAGAACATTACGCAAAAGACACTGATGGAAAACATACATCAGGGCCGGACCTGGGGAAAGTCGAAGGGGGGGTTACAGGTTCAGCGAAGGCGCGAAGCGCCGAGCCTTCTAGGGGGTCCGGGGGCATGCCCCCCCCCCCCCCCCCCCCCCCCCGGAAATTTTTTTTTCAAGGATGTAAAATGGTGCAATCTGGTGCTATCTGAACCTTTAAAAAGCCATTTGTGATGGTCTGGGACTTTGAGCTTTTTTAACAGTTGAACTGACAAACTCTGAGGTACAAAAATTATCCTCTGCACCTCCCTTAAAAAAAACAACACACACACAAACATCTATTTATCAGCAGAGATGTTTTGTATACTATTATTATTCACTACTTTTTGTCGATCGCTAACGGTATAAAGCTTTACCTTGTAGTTTATGAACATCACCGCCCTGCTTTCACTTTCAGTCTTGCTGCACTAGGTTCTCCGGCATTAGTACCATTTGTGAATTGTATCTTCTGGCAAAACAGTTCACTGCCTCTTTGAAGTCAATATCAACATCCCTGTGCACTTTCAGTAAAGCAAGTCCATTGAGCCTCTGTTGCCCCATTGTAGAGCGCAGGTAGTTTTTCAGGTTGCGCAACTGACTGTTTGAACGCTCACACTCGGCAGTAGTGACAGGCAGGGTGCAAAGGTTCTTTAGCATGATGAACAGGTTGGGATAAAAATCCCCGTCACAATGTTTCAGTGCTTCTGATGCCGTGGATGGGATGATAGCTGTCGCATTCTCAGCAGCACTTCGCCATTTGCAAACCCACCGTTGGTATTCTGCATCAAGGGTAGCGTTGTCTGGTAGGTCAGACTCCCACAACATTGCCAGTGTCTTCACCCCTTCTGGAACCTGCATGAAACCATCCTGGTTGTCTATTAAAGTGCTTGGCACCAGACAGAGACCATCAACTTGCTAGGTCAGCATTTTTGAACCTCGAGTCCAATTCGGTTGACAGGTGTTCCAAGAAAGGAATGACAATGCTAATCTTGAAATATTCTTCTGGAGTGGCCGCAGGTTGGTTGTCACGGAGAGTCTGTCGGGATGCTTGACGAGGAACAATAACATCAGTTGTCAAAGCATTTGCCATTTTGCTGACTTCACCAAACCAGGCAACGAGTTATAGTTCATAATTATGAACTTAGCATCTTAATTAATATTTCTAAAAAGTCGTTTTTGGGGGATTAGGGCAGTATCAAGGTGAAGGTGCTGGAAGAGGCTTGCGGACAGAACAGGAAAATATGGCTGCATTTACTAATTTAGGCTTAGGGGTTGGGTTACTTGGTCGTTTCAACGGGAAAACGCTTTGGACGTTTCAACGGATCCCTTGAAATGGATTTCCGTTGAATTGTCTATAAATAACTATTTGTACCTTGGACCAAAAGTGAATAAAAACTGCAATGTTTTAAAAACAATTTTTAAAAAATTAAACCTCTTTGCATAAAACAAAATTAATTTTTTTTTTAGTTTGGAGGGAGGGGGGGGGGGGTTCCGGAACCCAGGTAACCCCCCCCTCTGGATCCGGCCCTGTACATACATATATAAGATTGAAGATTCAAGTTTTAATCCCATTACTCGCCCCTTTTGGGGTGTGGAGGATACAAAAACATAAGCATAACAATCATAAAGCGGTTGTAAAAAAAAGAACAGCAAGATTACTAACATTTCAACTTTAACATTCACGACAATAACATTTTGATAATATTGGTAATATTATTGGTATACATCCTTTCCTAATTTTATAAATTTACTCAATATTAGTAACACATGTTTTCTTTCCCGAAACAAATGAAACAAGTTAAACATTTTTTTAAATTGTCGTATTCTTCTTTATTTATATATGCAAATTATCAGTTGCCTGTCACTTAATTATTATGTCGAATTTTGTCATACAGGGTGGGCTTATATAAGCTTGCTTGTTGCCTATCCTGTAAATCATTGTTTGTAATTATATGTTTTTTTCTTGAATAAAAATATTTGTTTAAACCAAGTTAAACATTGACTTGCATGATAAATATTTACTACAAATAAACATTTGTCGCAGATGCTTGTGTTTTGGACACTCAAAAATAAAGTGAAATTCATCTCCAATTGAACCCACATTGCAGTCCCTACAAAATATTTCTTTCCCTATTACACCTTCCCGCTTTCCTAATTCTGTTTGTAGCTTATGATCTGAATAACGAAATTGTATCAAAGTATGAATATAAATATCAGGTAATTGAGATAGTGTATATACTTTTTACGACCAAACTGTAGTTTTACCCTTTTGTAGAAGAAACATTTGCTGCTTTCGTCAAGAGACTGTTTCCATTTCAGTATAAAGTTTTTCTTTAAAGAGAATACAAACAGAAACACACACACACACACACACACACACACACACACACACACACACACGTACACACACCCACCCACAAACATACCACTATTCAATCACTTAACCACACACTGATTATTCTGGATCTAAAAGTATTTGATAAAGAGGTAGGTTTTGAGGTTCCTTTTGAACATGATAATTATGAAACTGGGAGTGCCGGAGGTTGGAGAGCAGAGAGTTTCAAAGAGTTGGAGCAAACACAGAGAAAGATCTCCTGCCAAAGGACTCAAGCGAATACCTCGGGATTGAGAGGAGAGCTGCATCTTGTGAACGGAGTGAACGGAGTGAACGGAGTTGTTCCTACTCCTTCGGATGAGAGTATATAACGAGGTCTAGTCTGTGTCGCATACATTCCATCATAACGGACTTTAAAGATCCTGACGCTCATGTCCTAGACGGGTGAGTGCCGTGACAAGAACACACCCAGCATGCACTTAGGTCCTTCTCCCCCATCCCTGGCTGCCCAGGATTGTGCTCAGTTGTACGGACGTCAGACCATGCGCCCAAAGACTGCGGGTGGGCGTCTCGGGCGGCTTGAGTTAGATCCTGTATCGGCCAGCGCCTTGAGCAGCTCTTGGGCTGGTAAAGCGCTATATAAGAACGATTAATATATAATATAATATATATATCGAGCAGGTTGGTAGTTGTGAAAGATAGGAAGGACAGGAATCAGCGTGCTGACAGTGAAAGCAAAAAGAAGCAACTTTATAATCGATACGATACTTTACAGGCAACCAACAGTGTAAGGTTTTCAGAGCGAAGTTGCACTATAATGACGAGGTTGAAAAAGGTCGAGGGAACAGCGTTGTTCTGAGTGCGCTGAAATCTAGAAAGTTTACTATCAGGCAAGCCAACCAAAAGTGAGTTAGACTCTACTGTCGAGTCGAGAAAGAAAGAAAGAGACAACGAGCTTGTTGGTGGCACATGTAATGAGGGACTGGCGTATTTTGCCAGTCTTCCGAGATGAAAGTTCAGAGCTTTGCACAGAATATTTATTTGCGTCTTCGTTGACAAGCGCTGATACAAATCGGCTTGCGGATCGGATGGTCCCGGGTTCGAGCCCTGGCCGGGCCATTGTGTTGTGTCCCTGGGAAAGACACTTTACTCCTGTTTTCCTACTCCTTCGGATGAGAGTATAAACCGAGGTCTAGTCTGTGTCGCATACATTCCATCATAACGGACTTTAAAGATCCTGACGCTCATGTCCTAAGACGGGTGAGTGCCGGTGACAAGAACACACCCAGCATGCACCTAGGTCCTTTCCCCCCATCCCTGGCTGCCCAGGATTGTGCTCAGTTGTCCGGGCGTCAGACCATGCGCCCAAAGGCTGCGGGTGGGCGTCTCGGGGGGCTTGAGTTAGATCCTGTATCGGCCAGCGCCTTGAGCAGCTCTTGAGCTGGAAAAGCTCTATATAAGAACGATTAAATAAAATGCACGACTAGATTCCGGACATACTTGGAAAAGTCAATTTGCTCATATGAGACAGACCGGTCTGCTGCAGTCTGCTCTGTGAACCAATCAAGATGAGCTCTGTCTTTTCGTCATTTATTTTCAGTTTGTTCGTGCTCATCAAGCTGGTGTTAAAAATTGGTTTTTGGATATATCATCCATTCACTGATTTGTTTACAATGTTAAATATTTAATTTAACAGCAACATTACTAACGTTCCAACTTTAACATTCACAACAATAACATTTTGCTAATATTGTTAATATTATTGATATACACCCTTTCCTAATTTTATAAATTTCCTCAATGTTAATAATACATGCTTTCTTTCCCGAAACAAATGACACAAGTTAAACATTGACTTACACAATAAATATTTACTACAAATAAACATTTGTCGCAGATGCTTGTGTTTTGGACACTCAAAATTAAAGTGAAATTCATCCCCAATTTAAATAAATCTCCCTTCTTTTCTAGCGATGGTATTAGGGACAAGACGTGCAGTTTACCCACACAACAATCGATTCTGTTATAGGTCTATAAAATAAGATAAGATAAGATAAAATAAGATAAGATAATTATCTCGAATCACGAGAAATTTACGTGTGACAGATTTAAACAAAGCGTATAATGTACATGTACTAACGCATTGCTCACACCCCCCCTCAATCACCCCCCCTCCAAAAAAAAACCCAACAACAACAACAACAACAAACCTTCTTTAAATTTTCAGTGTATGTAACATATGAATGGGGCATACCTGTAGGAAAAGCATCCAGTCTGGTGATTGTTTTGAGAGAATAATTTCCAGCGCGGTACATGCTAGGCACAGTAACTTTGTCCCCTTGTCCTGCAACAACCATGGAACATTCATTTTATATGCAAACGACTGCTGTGATTGCCATTTGACAATAACAGATTGTAATGCTTATGAATCACCAGTTCGGTTTCATTTTACATCTACAATGTAGTCACAGTCATCATCATCATCATCATCATCATCATCATCATCATCATCATCATCATCATCATCATCATCATCATCATCATCATCATCATCATCGTCGTCGTCGTCGTCGTCATCATCATCATCATCATCATCATCATCATCATCATCATCACTATACGCTTCCACTCCCCCTACCTCACCCCATTACCGTCACCGGACTGTATACAATTTCAACACACGAAATCACAAAATAATACTATTTCAACAAAGTCGTCTACCTGTGTTAAATTCCAAGTTTATGGTTTCCGCTTCGTCGAAGTTGTTGAGCCAGGATCCTTGAAAGGCCCAGGCACTAACTAAAACAAGAAGACGAGATGTTGGGTCTATTTCCTCCTTGTCGTCGTCTTCGTAGTCGTCAGCTTCATGTAATAGAATGTCATCTAAGTCGATGAATCTGTCTTTGAGGAGAGCTGTTGCGTTAGCTCCTTCATCTCCATTGCTGTTATCTGCTGTTTCTTTAGTGATGTGATCGGCTGTGAAGTGAGATGTAGCATTTGATGCTTCATTTTCTTCTTCGTCGACATCACCGACGACGTCGTTTATGTGGTGGTCATCTTCTGTATGCTCTTCTCGCATGCTCTCATCGTCATCGCCGTTGATTATACTTTTAAATGTTACATCATCAACGACCACAAGTGGAGAAGTAGCTGTCACATAAGCAGGTGTTGTCAATAAGATTTCATCTTCAGAACTGATTACGTTTTCCATCGCTTCGTCTTCTTTAACATCGTCACCATCATCGTCGTCATCATCATTGTCAAAAGGGTCAAACTCACTTAACTGTCGAACGATTTCTTCTCCTTCCTCCTCGTTATACGGAGTATCCCCGCGATGACGGTAACTTCTTTTCCAAAGTTTGTGACGGTGAGTTTGTTCGACACCTCTTCTCCTCTTTGTTCGTAACAACGAAGGGAGGTCTGATTGATGCTTGATGTCCAGAGGGGGATGTAAAGCTGTGTCGATAGACGATGAGGCGGCTATTTTACTGGGCGAAGTATCATCTGCATTTTTGTAAATTCTTCTGGCAGTAGATTGTTCAGGTGAGGATTTTGCATGTTCACCACTAGCACTATGTCTGGCCATGTTCGATTTAGAACCATTTCTGGTCGGTTTAACAGAACTGTTTAACAACTGACCGAAGTAGCCAGGATTTAACATGTCTGGCACGGCATTGCGAGTAGTAGCGTCCACCCAGAGGTTGACGGATAGCTCAGGCTCTGGTGGCTGTACCGCCATGGGAGGAGTTCCATACAACTTAACAAGATGCCGGGAGAAAGTTTGCAACAGCGCAACATCATCCCCGTGAAATATCCCGTGGGCTAAGCGAATCATCATATTTGGGGTCTGAGATGTCTTTCCACTGAAACCCGTTTCGTCTTTCTTGTTGTTCGCAGATGCTTTCACACTGCCGTAGTGAATCTGCTGCTGGGGGTTGCTGTTGGTACCGTAGCTGATGCGGTTGTCCAAGATGTGGTGATCGTCGTTGCGGTTGGTGATGATGTCTTTCAAGCCCTTCTCGCTGAGATCAAGCATATATTTCCCCGCCCCTCCTTCCTGTACGCTTCCAATAAGGTCTCGATGAAGGAGGTTCGTATTGACGTCATCTTTATCGTCCTTTTGGAACGACGTCAACGCTCGCTCAATGGCGGAATGTACACCACTGGTCCGTCCATCGAGATTCAAACCTCTCCGCACCTGACGTTTTGTGTCACCTGTGGTCGCCGTCAGCGTCATGGTCAAGCTGACGTAAGCGCCGAAGGGTGAGATGACGACATTTCCTTGATGACCTCCATCTAAGACGTGGTGGCGGTACAGCTGCTGGGCGAAGGCGGTTGTGGCATCTTGCAGAGTGTCCATTCGGCTCTGCATGACTCTCTCATAGGCTTCCTTTCGCTGTCGATACTGGCGTGCTTTGTGGACGTACAGTGGTACCCGTTGCATAGCAGCTTTACCAACTCCATTGCTTTTGGTGACGTTAGATGTTCCGGAGGAAGTGGTGGACCTAGAGCGTCTAGCGTCACTGCCTCCGAGAACTGCAAAGTAAATAAAATAATATAGCTCAAAGAGAATACCTCCGTCATGAACTGAGGAGAGTAACCGTATGAAATGTATTTTATAAATGGACACAAAAGGGAGTATACAACGCATGAACTGTAAAATCATAAAGGCATAGGAAAATGTATCTGAAACACTCGACAATGATCATAAAACAATCACAAAGGCATATTATACAAATGTATATGTGAAGGACTCAAAAATGATTATATAACGAAAATACAATTAGACCACAAAACATGTGTGTAAATTTTGTTTATAGTTTAAAGAAAAAAACCACTGCTTATAATACACACTTTCTTCAAAACAACAACTTGAACAAGTGAACAGGGACACTCACTTCTCAGCTCATTTATTTTAGTTAAAACAACAACAACAACAACAACACACTATGTCCGTATCATATAAAATAAAGCTTAAAGACGCAACAACAAGAGAAGTCGCAACGTTACCTTTACCTTCATACGACCACCGCCACAACCATCACAATAAAATTAATCGTTCATTTTCTGACAACTGTAATGTTAAAGTGTAAATGTCATTTACAATAAATAACATAAAACATAAAATAAGGTAAGATGAGTCAAGTAAAATAAAATTAAAATAAAATAAAATAACATAAAATAAAAAATAAAATGAAATAAAAAAAAATAAATTAAAATATAATAAAATAAAAAATAAATTTAAATAAAATAAAATAGCATAAAATAAAATAAAAATACATGGAAAAGTTAATGACTCACCGCAAAGCAGAGAAAGAACACAGAAAGCACAGTACACCTTCATGTTTGATTTTGGAAAGATCCCCTGTTTTCTCATTGTCAGTCAGTTGTCTACAAGATACAATACTAATTAACCTCGGCACTTATATTCATCGCCGCCTGTTTCTTTTCCACAGTGCGTGTAAATCTGTCTGCAGGCGCACTAGCTAAATACCTGTTTGTCTTTTTTTTTTCTTTCCTCACATTGCTAGACGTACTTATTTTTCTTCGTCCTTCAAACAAGCTGCTATTTCCATTTCTTCTCTCGATATCTCTGTCTCTACCAGTAGGCTTAATTCTTCACATGTTAGTGTCATGTAGGCCTCTCTTTGCTACTGTTCTATGTTTTCTCTCTTCTTTTTTTTTTCTTCTTGGTGTTTAGTGTCTCTTTCTCGCTCTCGTTTTCTTCTTAATGTTTTTCCATCTTTTTTTGATGTTTCTATGTTCCTTTCTTCTTGGTTTGTATTTACTGTTGTTCTTTTCTTGTTGTTGTTTATCTTCTTCCCCTTCTTCTTTCTTCTGTTCTCTCTCTTCCCTTTTCTATTCTCGCTCTTCAACTTGTCTAGTCTGTCTCTGCTCCGTTTTCAAAATAACGGTTTCGCTGACACTTGCGGCACCGAGAATGGAGCTGCTGAGACTGGGAGGATGGCAACCACAACAACAAACCATCCGTTCTCACTTCTGTCAAGAACCAGACAGAGCTGACTCTAAAACAGCAGCACGGTTGCGAATCTCAAATAGGCTTACTATACCTTTTTACTTACCGAGTTTCTTTATTGTGAGAGTTTTTTTTTTTTCAAATTGTAGTTTGCCTTTGGGCTATAGACTATGATTATTATTTGAGCACAAAACCTTTGATCACTATATTGTATTACCGCGGCTTTGTTGTTGTTGTAAATACCGAAAGCAGCACTGAAGCAAACTTCAATAGAAGAACATTTCTTATTTCGTATTTACAGACTTTCTTTATTGCTAGTAGACTATCTTTATGTCTAACTAACTAACTAACTAACTAACTAACTAACTAACTAACTAACTAACTAACTAACTAACTAACTAACTAAACAACTAATTATAACTCATGAAGTATTTACTTTCAAAGCAATACGATTTTTGTTCAGTTATGCTAAAGTGAATTAAACATTTGTTTTTCTTAGCAGACAAATCTGTTGTTAATTGGTGTTTTTTTCATGACAAAAAATATAATACGCTTTTATAGTTTTGTTGAATGAACTATTTATCATAATGCTCATCCTATGTTTTGTTTGTAAATGGAGTTGCATGCCTTACCTATTTACGTCCTCTGTTAACGGCTGTTTACCGACATGGTTAATGTTTAGACTGATGATTAAATACAGATTAAGCTAGAAGGACACACGCAGAACAGGGCTACGTGAAATTCGAAGTGCTAAGCAACAGTAAACGTGTTCAAACGGGGTTTCATTGCATAAGCATTTTATGATAGGTGATTTTGTTTTACATTTTTTTTAATTTAGAGGTTTAGGAAATTTGTTTCTTTAAATGTAGGTCCAAATTCTTCTAGGAAGAGCATTTCAACAAGTTCCAAAGATTGTTCATAATTAGTCTTCACGAAAATATTATATTACTGAAGTGTTTCTTTATATCTATTTGAGTGTTGGTAACTTTTTATCCAAAGATTTTGCAAGATGTAAATATTACTGGCTAGACAGAGAATTTAAAAGTTCCACATGTTGTACATAATTGCGAAAATATTATAGAAGTGTTTCTTTGTTTGTTTGTCTGTTTGACTGTTTGGTTTTGAAAGCACAAACAACCGCATTCTAGAACTGAATCCTTAAACAAAAGTTAACCGTTTTATTTACATTACCAGCTACCTCATGAGAACCAGCTGGTTCACATTATTCAGAAATGAATCTCTAGCCTGGAAATAATCAGCATTTAGGTGCACATTTCTAAACTAGATTTTATGTTAGCGCTAATGTCGATAACAGCTTGCTAAAATGACACATCACCACTCTCAATACTGCCTACACTCCCCACCACCCACTCCAAGACAACCCCATTTTACCCCCTACCCCCTACGCTCCTCAACACACACACACACCCACACGCACTCACACACTCACTCTCTCCCTGTCTCGCCGATACACGTTCAACCATACATATCTACAATTCGTCGGTCTTTTAACTTCAAAGCGGTGCGTGGATGCACTCTCGAGCGTTACATACAAACTCACGTCCAATTAACTCTGTTTCTAAACACAAACAAACTATGCATCTCTAAACAGGAGAAAGGAATTCATATAATGAAAATGATCATTACTAAGACCTGATTGACCATTCCTTCACATCAGATCCTTCGATAATAAGACACTTAACACGAAACAACCACATTTAATTACTTATAAGAATTTAAAAAAAAAACACTACTCAATAACCAAGATAAACATTGATAAGTAACCCTCGTTTGTCTGTAATTCTTGAGAGTGCATCCATACACAAAATGTTCCTTGAGCGAGTCGCAATAACTGCATGACCTCCCTGTTTTGTTGAGTTCAAAGTTTCAGAAGACCTTGTTTTGTGCTATTGTTGTGTCTCGCTTGCGTCTTATATAATCATCGTAAAGTCGAGTCTGCATCAGATTTGTTAGCGACAATAAAAGTCTGTTGTAAGAACACAACGCACCGCTTTTCATCTCCATACGAAAACTATGCAAGATTCAAGATTCAAGATAATTTATTGCCAAGTGAATAACACAAAAGGAATGCAATTGGTCAACGCTGCAGCACGACACACAAAAGCACAACTAAACACAGGGGCGTCGCACACGGGGGGGCAGGGGAGGCACCTGCCCCCCCCCCCAATAATTTGGCATAAAAAAAAAGAAAGAGAGAGAGAAAGAAAGAAGAAAAGAAGAAGAAGAAGAAGAAGATTTCAAACGATAGAGGAAGGCAGGAAGAATCAATAATTAAAAAAATCACCATATTTTTAAACCATAGTGAACAAGCTGACAGCAAATCACAATAAAAGGATAAAAAGATAAAGTCATAAAACAGATGAACTGTACAAAAGAGCAAATATATAGTTGCTAGTCAACACACACACACCCACACACACACACACACACGCACACACACACACATTGCTAAATTGTAACCATCAGTTTTAACACTCCCTCCATTCGACACAAGTGCTCCGAGTTTATCCCATAATGTGTCCCTAAATGTTTTCCTTCGTTCACAAAACAACAGCTATAATAATTGTTAATATAAACACACATGTTATTCTGCGATA
>CM072511.1:88636892-88666943 GCA_036898135.1 Oncomelania hupensis | reverse complement strand
CCAACACTCTTCAACATCTTCCTAGAGCGCATCATATCAGATGCCCTTGAAGATCACGAAGGCACAGTCAACATCAACACAGTTAACATGTTGTGTCCTTGGGAAAGACACTTTACTCTCGTTTCCTACTCCTTCGGATGAGAGTATAAACCGAGGTCTAGTCTGTGTCGCATGCACTCCATCATAACGGACATTAAAGATCCTGACGCTCATATCCTAGACGGGTGAGTGCCGGTAACAAGAACATACCCAGCAATTGGCTGCAGAGTCCTCAATATGCTGAGGGTGGCAGCCCCCAACGAAAGAAGAAAAAGAAGAAGAAGAAGAAGAAGAAGAAGAAGAAGAAGAAGAAGAACATAGGGGGTAGAGCCATCTCCAACCTCCGTTTTGCGAATGACATTGATTTATTGGCTGGAGAGGAACAAGAACTTGAACAATTGGTAAAGAGGCTTGACACCACCTCCAGAGCCTATGGAATAGAAATAAGTGCAGAGAGTGTCTCCCCCTTCTTCTACCTCCTTACACTGTGCCTTGCAGGATGGTCTTTGCAAGGCCTGATGGTCTGGTGACGTGGCCATACCATCGAAATTTCCGTTTCTTCACCCCTGTGAGCAGGCAATCGTGTTGTCCAATGGCTTGTGTGATGGTCTGTCGGACTTCGTCGTTGGTAATGTGCTGGATACAGGAAATGCCCAAAAGTCTTTTGTAGCACCTCATCTCCACGCTTTGTATTCTTGGTTGTAGATCTGCTGTGAAGATCCATGTTTTGCAAGCGTATGGGAAGATGGAGATGACAAGGAAGCGCAGCAATCTTACCATGGAATGTAGACTGACGGTCCTGTCTTTCCAAATGGGCTTCAACCTTGCCAGGGCAGCAGTTGTTTGTGCGATACTGCAAAGATAATTGCATACGAGAAATTCATTTTCCAAACACTTTATTTGAAGCGCACATGCTACCACATTTCGTTTACACCATCTGGAAATCTTGTCACATTTGAAAGTTTCGCAGACCCAATTGCGTGTGTGTGTGTAATATATATAGATATAGATATAGATCTATAGAGACATATAGATATATATGTGGGTGTGCGTGTGTGTGTTGGTGTGTGTGCATGTGTGTGTAAAAGAGAAGAGAGATAGTTATTTTAGGTGATGAATTGTGGTGAAAAGTTCACAGCTAATCGACCAAGCTATTTTACCGCATGTGGAAATGGGAAATGTCACAAAGCATTACAAACAATTGATGGTGAAATCCTCATCACAGCTGCATGCACACGACAGGAGGAGAAAACGGTTCGACATCATCAACCACTAATAACACACAAACACATACATTGACAGCAGACAGAAATACAGACAGAAAAACACACACATACATACGCACGCGCACGCACACATCCTATCAGACACACAAACGTTTTGAAATCAATTTTAGACGCCTGTCTAAAATACCTAATTAAAAATTAACGCATTATTGTTTTTAAAATAACAGTCACTCACCTTTGCCCTCACACACACACACACACGCACAAACACGCACACACACGCACACACACTCACACGCCATATCCTGACACACAAAACGCACTATCCATCATGCAGAGCTGTAAACAATAGGGGCCATCATTGCCTTAATTTTATTTCGGAGGCGGCCGACCTGTGAAGCCTAAATAACCATGAAAGCCTACAGTCCATGTCTCCCTTGCATATAACATTTGGCGTAATGAAAAAAGGATTTGACATTCTAAGGGAGCGATGGCGCGTGAATAGTTGTCCGTGAAAAGGTGAAGCTTCCTGCTGTTAATGATTAATTAGTTAGCAAACTAGATAGAAGCACCCCCCCCCCCCTCCAATTAGGTTAGGACCCCATGCACAGTCGAACATTGTTGCGGCTTAACGAGTTATTCATTGTATCTCGTGAGTGGTGAGTAATATAATGTTGCTATTATTGTAGTTAACTCTATTGCTTTATGACAATTCCGCTTTTCAATGTGCATTGTTCTATGTCGGCTTTGCTTGAAGTGTCGATGTGTTTTATATTATTGTAAAAACAATGTTGAAATAAATACACTGTTTCTAGCTGGCGGGAATCAATACTACTATGTCAGAACTAAGCCTAAGTGCCAAATTAGATTGTATTATGTATGTGAGGTGTTTGGGTGGGTGTGTGTGGTGTGGTGTCTGTGTTGTATCTCTCTCTCTCTCTCTCTCTCTCTCTCTCTCTCTCGTTGTGTATGTGTGTGTTTTAATGTAATAAAGCTATCGAAATACGCGTGTGATGTGTGTGTGTGTGTGTGTGTGTGTGTGTGTGTGTGATGTTGCGGCTGTATCGTTATATTATTTGCGTTTTCAGTGAAATAATTAAAATACTACACTTGTTCAAACCTGCCCCTCGCCTCCTTCTCCCGCCCCCAAGTACAGCAACCAAGTGTTTTATAACCATTACTACATTTATGTAAAATGTAATACTCATACCATAATATTAAACCACTTTAGTTGTCCCCCCCCCCCCTCTCTCTCTTTCTCTCTCTCTCTCTTTCTCTCTCTCTTTCTCTCTCTCTCTCTGAAACACAATCCTGTTATTTGATTTTCCTATCTTTTACGATCCTATACACGTTTTTAATGATGCATTCAGTCTTTTATTTGTTGCCAGAAAAATGTCCCTGCATGCAATACTTTGAACTCTAGCAAATCGCAAGAGATTAACAAATGAATGCTCCACGACTGGTACTTTTATACTATGGTATACACTTCTACCCACCCGGAAACAATTCATGAGCTGGGCACACGTAACAGACACATAATTTGGCTACCACAGAGTAAATACTTGACAGTTACCAGAATGACCATTACATTCGTATCTCTTGACATTGCTCTTCCCAGATCAAACACGGCCTTATCTCTATCGAAGCTGCGTTTACGCCTAGTGTAACTTGAAGAGCTAACCAAGGGATCTGAATTACAAAATTATCAAGAACGGAGAAGAGAAGAGATTACGCGATTTACTGAAGTCCACTGCAATTTTTGTGGAGTCTTGTATTATTATTATTATTATTATTATTATTATTATTATTATTATTATTATTATTATTATTATTATTATTATTATTATTATTATTATTACAATTTTTGTGGAGTCTTGTATTATTATTATTATTATTATTATTATTATTATTATTATTATTATTATTATTATTATTATTATTATTATTATTATTAATTAATTAATTAATTAATTAATGTGTAAATATTGAATCCGAATATAATAAAGTAATTCTTGTTCCCAATTTTGCGCACTAAAAATTAAATGTAGTATTTATATATATATAACTATATTCTGTTCGAATTAAACATTGTAATAAAATTCGATTAAAGTGTTGATCAATAATAAATTAATGGCCACGCCGAACAATTGTACGTTTGCTAGAATGGGTTTAATTTGCGTTCAGATTACCCCCCATCAGTCAACAATGGCAACTGACTACTATAACTGTCTGAAGTAACACCAGTAGTCTGCCACGATTAGCTTCCCTTGCTACGTAGAACTTTAGCGAGAGTACGGAGCACGATGCAGAGAGAGAGAGAGAGAGAGAGAGAGAGAGAGAGAGAGAGAGAGAGAGAGAGAGAGAGAGAGAGAGAGAGAGAGAGAGAGAGAGAGAGAGAGAGAGAGAGAGAGAGAGAGAGACTGTGAAACTTTTTGAAACTTTTTTGAGAGAGAGAGAGAGAGAGAGAGAGAGAGAGAGAGAGAGAGAGAGAGAGAGAGAGAGAGAGGCTGTGAAACTTTTCGAAACTTTTTTTAGAGATAAGATTTTAGACTAATAAGTCTAATCTTCCAATCTGTCCCTTAACAAATTAATATAGTAAAGAACCTTTAACATTAACTTGGAAATCATATAAATCACACACACATATGCACTCACACACAACCACACCAACATCTTCGTCATTTAAACTATTTTAGGCACCCACGTAGAACTTTAGCGAGAGCACGGAGCACGGTACAGAGAGAGAGAGAGTGAGAGAGAGAGAGAGAGAGAGAGGAGAGAGAGAGAGAGAGAGAGAGAGGGAGAGAGAGGGGAGGAGAGAGAGAGAGAGGGGGGGGAAGTGCGTGGGTGGTGGGAAAAGTGATGCAGAGAGAGAGATCCATGCCTGAGAGAGAGAGAGAGAGAGAGAGAGAGAGAGAGAGAGAGAGAGAGAGAGAGAGAGAGAGAGAGAGAGAGAGAGAGAGAGAGAGAGAGAGAGAGAGAGAGAGAGATGTATGCCAAGACAAACAGCGGAAAATATCATTTTCGTATCAATATTTTTACAGGCCTCTTACTGACGACTTCTTCGACGAGTATTTTGACTGGCGTACCCCGTCATGTGGAAAGTTGACGTCTGCCTCCATTCCTCATCATTATTTGCATTTTCCTCCCTCAACCATGTTATGAAAAGTCCATAATTTCGTTGCAGACGGTCAGGATAAACAGCAGAAAGCAAACATGGGGGTCCTGCTGGTTTCAAAACTGAAGATAAGTTCACGCCATGATTGTCCTGTCGGAATAAACTAAGGAATAAATACTGCTTCCATCATCACCACTACCACTATCACCACCCCCAATTCACCTACTCCTACAGGAAGCTAGTAGTAATCATTTATAATTTTAAAAAGCAAAACACACAAACGCACACACACAACTTGCCAGGGGTATGCATATTTCGGGCAGCTTTCTAACCTATTTCACTGAAGAAATAGGCGTATGTGTAGTTCTCATCAGTCTGCAAGTTTAATATGACAATTAAAGAGCCGGTGTAACAGACCGGAATATACCCCTGGCTACTTTATACCCTGGGTATAATGTAGCCTAGGCGGGTTTAACCCCCTGGGTATAGATCAGCCTAGGCCAGGTCATACCCCTCACGCCCGGAATATACCCCCACCTAAAGAGATTTCACTCATGGGTTTGTTGTACATGACCGTTTGCGTGACCAACTCTCAGGTAACAGCCTTTTGCTTGCGTGTTAAAAAACAAACAAACAAACAACAAAAAAAACCTGAGTGAACTCAGCTAAAAGCCTTTATCTTGCGTGTAAAAAATATATATATTAAAAAAATTTAAAAAAAACTAATCCTAACCCTAACCCTATCTATCTATCTATCTATCTATCTATCTATCTATCTATCTATCTATCTATCTATCTATCTATCTATCTATCTATCTATCTATCTATCTATCTATCTATCTATCTATCTATCTATCTATCTATCTATCTATCTATCTATCTATCTATCTATCTATCTATCTATCTATCTATCTATCTATCTATCTATCTATCTATCTATCTATCTATCTATCTATCTATCTATCTATCTATCTATATCTATCTATCTATCTATCTATCTATCTATCTATCTATCTATCTATCTATCTATCTATCTATCTATCTATCTATCTATCTATCTATCTATATCTATCTATCTATCTAATCTATCTATCTATCTATCTATCTATCTATCTATCTATCTATCTATCTATCTATCTATCTATCTATCTATCTATCTATCTATCTATCTATCTATCTATCTATCTATCTATCTATCTATCTATCTATCTATCTATCTATCTATCTATCTATCTATCTATCTATCTATCTATCTATCTATCTATCTATCTATCTATCTATCTATCTATCTATCTATCTATCTATCTATCTATCTATCTATCTATCTATCTATCTATCTATCTATCTATCTATCTATCTATCTATCTATCTATCTATCTATCTATCTATCTATCTATCTATCTATCTATCTATCTATCTATCTATCTATCTATCTATCTATCTATCTATCTATCTATCTATCTATCTATCTATCTATCTATCTATCTATCTATCTATCTATCTATCTATCTATCTATCTATCTATCTATCTATCTATCTATCTATCTATCTATCTATCTATCTATCTATCTATCTATCTATCTATCTATCTATCTATCTATCTATCTATCTATCTATCTATCTATCTATCTATCTATCTATCTATCTATCTATCTATCTATCTATCTATCTATCTATCTATCTATCTGAGTGCATCAGAACAATTACAACACATAAATTAAAGAGTAATGTGAAGGATAAGGTCTTCCGTAGTGGGGGGGGGGGGGGGGTTATAATGGGCAGGAGAGGGTTAAACGAGCCCAGGCCAGATAATACCCAGGGGTATAATCTGGGCTAGGCCAGTTTATACGGGGGCATAGTCTGGGCTAGGCCAGTTAATACCCTGGGTATATTTGAGGCGGGGTATAATCTGGCCTGCTACACCGGGGTGTCAAGGATGCTTGTTTTTTTGTTTGTTTGTTTGTTTTTAAATAACAATGAATGTACTTTGGAAATTGCATATTAAGTGTCCCATTTCAAGATGATACAATGGGTAATTAAACGGACCGTGAAGCTTTGAGGCTTAGGCGTCTTTGTTTTGCTTTGGAAACAAAAATAGTGCTTTACCAAACGAAAATATTTTGAGAATCAACTGTGATGCTATTATTAGTCACATACACAAAATGAATGAATCGGTTTGTATCAAATCAAACCTTACTTTTGAAAAAAAAAAAAAGAATTGTCGCGTGGGGGCAACATTCAGTGTTCAAAAGGATCTTTGCTGAAATGAGTGTTCTTGGGGCCCCTTTAAAGTTGGTCCTAAATAATGATAATGGATGCGGTCAATCTAACTTTGAAAAATAAACGTTGGTTTCTCTTTCACCTTCTGTAATAGCGATTTCTTCAGATCGCCGCGTTTTGAGTTCGATTGAAGAAAAAAGCGCGCGATAGCATCCTGTATGATTATTATTATGATTATTATTATGATTATTATTATGATAATTATTATGATTATGATTATTATTATTGTTATTATTATTATTATTATTATTATTATTATTATTATTATTATTATTATTATTATTATTATTATTATTATTATTATTATTATTTTTATTATTATTATTGATCATTAACAGAACAAATGAGAAAGGGACAAATGTGGTTCATACTGTTAGTGACTGCTGAAGTTTGACATTGAAGTTCGTTAAAAGTTCATATATCATTCACTCTTTTTTGGCAGGAAATGTTTGAACTTTAAATATAAATATGACCTACCCAAACCTGCTGAAAATTGCCAAAATATATATCTGAAGTAATAGATCCATCCACTCCTCCTCCAACCCAATCCAACTGTCTATAATTATAGGAGCAATATAATGCCCACAATATTTTTATTTAATTTTTAAAAAATCTCTTTAAATTAATATTAGATAAGTCCACATCGTGTGCATGAAAAAGGATTTGTGCCGCTGGGTTGTTTATTGGCCTGCGTTAGATTTAGGCAATTGCTCATTATTAATTAACAGCTGTGCAGCAGAGCTGCAGATGAGGGAGTTTTAAAGCAAATCAAATGCGCGGGAGCAAAATGAAAAGCAGAGATTTGTTGATGAAGCCTCTTGAAGACACCCATTTTCCTTGCAGACTGGGAATCCTTCAAAAGATCCAGGTCAAGGCTAGCACGTTGATTGTTTTATTGATTCTCTTTGAAGATTTTATCCCAAACGCAATCATCATCGTCATCAGCACTAGCATCATCATCATCATCATCATCATCATCATCATCATCATCATCATCATCATCATCATCATCAACATCAACATTGTTGTCGTTGCTACAAACTTCTGCGTGTTGAAAACAATTATTTTGGGATGTAATCAAGTTTAAAACCAGACTTGCTATTTTTCTACGTAATATCAGAGTAGGCGGTCTCTACTTTGTTCATTACACTTTAAACAAAAATTATTCCCAACCCCCCCCCCCCACCTCTCCTTACACACACACACACACGCACACACACACACACACAACAGAAGAAGTAGAAGGAGAAGGAGAAATCTTTTGAACTAAACTCACTTGTAGTAGCAGAGTGAACTACAATTTAGATTTGTAGCATAACTGCTTGCACTATAAAGGGACCCACTATGACCACGCTCCCTCGACATTTCCTGTTAACATTCACAGTGAGTGTTGCACCACTGAAAACAATAAGCTTACAACAACAACAACAACAACAACAACAACAACAAATGTTTCGAAAGTATATATTTTTTTAAATAAATTATTTTTTTAATAAATAAATTCCGTAGCATTTGTGCCTATTAATAGCAACAGCCTTTGGTTAGCCCGCCAACATTCTGGAGCTAAAAATACCAGTTACAGAAGCCGGTAAGAGATAGAACCGGTCACCGTCGATGTTCACTCAGAGATAAAGTCAAAGGTCACAAGCTATGGTATTCGATGTACCGGTGTGACATCGTCAAAGTTCCTAGTATCTTATTTGTCTGGGAGCATTCTGATTTGTCGACGCATTACACAATTCGACGCACGCGCACAGTGCTATCGTAGTCTTAGTAAGGATTGGGGTTAGGGTTAGAGTTAGGGTTAGGAATTAGGGTTAGGGTTACGACGCCTAAAAACATCGTAAAAAAGCCGGCCCGACTTGACCTGGCGCATGCGCAAAGGCGCCCGGCTAAAGTAAGACACCAGGAACTTTGACGACGTGGCACCGGTAATCAAAGGAAGTCACTCCCTGTCAAAACCGAAATTGAAACTTTTAACTTTATCGGTTGGTGTGAGCAACACAAGCCCAGTGTGTATCATTGTGTAAAGTGATAACAATGCAAGTTTTAGGGTAAACCCAGTTTGGTCAAAAGTAAACAACGCCTTCGAATTGGGGCCTTTTGAATAAAGCTTGGCGTATCTACGTAGTAGGCTCAATTGTGAAAGCGATGGGAAAATAATTGAAGTAGTAAAAACAGGTGGGCCCAATTCAAAGGTTTTGTTTCAATGTACTATTGGCGAAAACGGCTTTATCCTACCATTCACATTGTCATTACAAACCCCCGTTGGGGTGTCGGGGGTTTCAGTATAAATAGTATCCCCACTTTCTGGAAATTTAGTGCTTTAAATTCATACTGTCGCTGTCTTTCTCATTTGTTCTTTCTCATTCCCGCTCTGTTCTATCAATATGCTATACTATCTTCTTCTTCGCTATACCAGTCACCTACCTTTTTTCTTGAAAACTCTTCCGGGACAAGACTCCTTGTCTGTGTGTGAGGTCTGTTGGATCAGCTTGGGAATATTGGACGCTTTCTGCCAGGTGGTCACTAGGGCTTCCTATGATGTTATTATTTAGCAATGTAGGCATTTTATATGTATGTGTTTTGTTGATAATTTATAATGATGTTTGTATTCTATTTTGTTTTTGTAAACGGGGGTTCGATAAATTAGAGTACAGCCTCAGCGTCCCCTGCGTGGGATGTCTTTATTGTAAAGTGACTGGCTGGTGGAGAGTATTCAGTTTTACCACTAGGGTTGTTTCAGCAGATCTTTTATGCGGAACGGGGGTTGTCCGGTCCTGATTTGGCTCGGAAGAGTCCGCTGGACCTAAAGCAATAATCATGTAATGTAATGTTATTGTCATTACAATAAACAATGACAGAGTGGGCTATCGTTGCTCAAACCGACCGCTAACGTTTGGGTTTTCCATTTTGGTTCTGACAGTGAGTGATTTTTCCCTGTTTTAACGGTACATCAATACCATAGCCGTGTGAGCTTTGACCCTGTTTTTGAGTGCACCACAGGGCTTGGAGAGTGCGTCTTTGGAACAATTTTTTTACGGGTTCTGTTCTCTTTCCGGCTTTGGTCGATCAAGAATGCTGGCTAGACGTTGCTATTAACAGGCACAAGAAGTACAGAATTTATTCATTTAAAAATTAACATTGCTTTCGAAATAGTTATTTTTTGTTGTAAAATTTGTTTGTTTGTTTTTTAATTAGGGGAACACTTACTGTGAATGTTAAAAAGACCTGTCGAGGGGTGATGGTCAAAGTGGCTCCCTTTAATTTTAAGCGATAACATTGTGCGTAGGCAGTGGTGCGAAACTGGTTGACGGTCTGGGGTGCTGGGGAAAAATGCCCCTGATGTACAGGCAACACCCCCCCCCCCGCCCCCCACTCCTTCCTTCCCATGCTCCTGCATATGAGAGTATAAACCGAGGTCTGTGTCTCTGTATACTGAAAGCATCATGCATCCTTCACTATTTTATTGTGGATCATTCCATTTCACAGCATTTGAAAGGCTTTCAATCCCCAAAATTGTTGATATGTGTGCAGACACCGCCATAAGGATACGCAGTGCAGCCAGCGAAGAGTTGTTCAAGATTGATGCACTGCGTGGTTTGTGATCATTCTGATCTTTAGCGACTTCTTCTCTCTGTAGAAAATGGCTTAGGCCTCAGTAGATATTGGCCTAGGCCTCCGTAGATTATTGGTGGCCTAGAATAGATCATTGATACTCTGTGTGGAGTTGCCGAGGACACTGCAGTTCCATGCGACCATTGACCGGGGCTAATTTGTTATACGGCTACTGAGCACTTCTGGGGACAGTTCTCTTCTTCCTCCCTACCCTGCAAGACGTCTTCTCTTTCACGCCGCATTTCTGCCTAAATATTGGTAGAGTGATCTTTTCCTGAGCGCTCGTATACAACAGTCGGACCTAGTTGTTATACGCATCTCTGTCTCCCCGTCTCCGCCTCTGTTTCGCTATATCTGTTTGTCTGTGTCTCTCTCGGTCTCTCTTTCCCCCATTCTTCTTCTTCTTTTTCTTCTTCTTCTTCTTCTTCTTCTTCTTCTTCTTCTTCTTCTTCTTCTTCTTCTTCTTGCCGTGCAAGTTTTTAAGTGAGCGATGTGCGCACCCATTTACAGGGTGCAAGCAAATAAATCTGCCGTACTGATCCGAATTGGTCAGTCGCAGAAAGAAACTGGTTAAGGATAAGTTTGCTCTAGTGCCAGCCGAGATTTTGAATGGAGGGGAGGCGAGGGGGGAGAGTGGGGTAAGAGGGGCTTGTGTGTGCAGCCGATCTCAATCAGTATGTCCTCCTTCTGTTACGGTCCTGTGAGGCAGTTTCCAGTCGTCCTGGAGCGGATGTCCTGAAAGAAGAAGAGAGCTGCATGCACATTACTGTGACCACTCGGACCTGTCTCGTTTTTGTGTTGTATCGTCTTGTCCGGATCGAGGATAGCAACGTGCACTAAGATGCAATCAAGGGTATTTTGCCTTTGTTAGCTGGTTAATTAGGAACCCTCCGTACAACCTCAACTGACTTGACCATCTGAGGGAACCACGCTGGTCGCTGAATGCCATCCAGTGCGACTCGACTGTAATTTAGAAAGTCCGTAACGGAAAAGTCTAGTCCTTATTCCCTTGTAAATTAGCTCAAAATGAACTGTACAAAAAATATGTCAGTTGCCAGTTGAACAAAGCCGCATGTATTGTTAGTTAATGAGAAGTGGCATTTTCTCTTGCATAATTTGTACCCACTGATAAATATTTGGGGAACAAAGTTACATTGTTTACAATATTACGCATTGTGTATAATTATAATCGTGTACAATTTATTAGTTAAATAATTAATAATTATACAGTCACAAATTTCCCCTGTTTGGGTACAAGGTCTGTATAAATAGTATCCCCATTTTGGGGGAAATTTAGTGCTTTAAATTACCTCTGTTTCTCTTATTCTTATTTGTTCCTTCTCATTCCTAATCTGTTCTAACAATCTACTATAATTATTTTTCGCTAGACCAGCCACCTACCTTTTTTCTTGAAAACTCCCAATGGGCTCTATGCACAAGTCGGCGGCATGGTCACGTGGCGCGGGAATAACAAAGTGGTCATGGCTTCTTTTAGCTCGCTCCGGTGTACTCCAATGCTGCTTAAATTTTTTTTAATTTACCGACATTTTGGGATATTGTGATGTTTTGAACATAGCACACTCGTGCAATAATGATTACAGAGCGATTTGTCACTGACTTTCAGTTTAGAGTTGACGACATGCAGTGCTTCATCATTTGCGCTCGAAGTGGAAATCGGTGAAAGGAAATGTTCTTTTCTTTGCATAAAGGTTTTACGTCGGAGTTAGAGCATCCAAACGCAGCACAGTACTTCACCATTTTCAAACTCGATCACGCTGTGTTATTCCCGCAGCACGTGACCGCCACGCCTTTGTGCATAGCGCCCATTCGCCTCATTTGTGTAGGGGGTCTATTGGGTTAGCTTTGGAATATTGGACGCTTTCTGCCAAATGGTTACTAGGGCTTCCTATGGTATTATTATTTAGCAATGTTGGCGTTTTATATGTATGTGTGTTGTTAATATTTTATCATTATGTTTATATTCTAGTTTGTTTGTGTAAACGGGGGGTCGATAAATTAGCGTACAGACTTAGCGTCCCCTGCATGAGATGCCTTTATTGTAAAGTGACCGGCTGGTGGAGTGCCTTCAGTGTTAGCATTAGGGTTGTTTCAGCAGATCTTTTATACAGATCAATGGTGAGCCCTCTTTCAACCAAGTTGTGGTCCTGATTCGGCTCTTTGCAATCCGCCGGACCCTATAAACAATGACTATTTAACTAACTTGTAAAAATTGTGTAGCCTGTAGAGAGAAAGACTTTAAAGAAAATCTTTATCTTATTTATTATTATTGTTTGTTTACCAATTTTGTTTTCATTATTGTCATGTGTGATTGTGGGTATTCGGACGGGTTAGTGATATAAGTATATAGGTTAGTTTTTTGTGTTAATAAAAATGTCGTAAATGTTTTATGTGCTAGTTTTTTGGGGTGGTTGCTTCTCGTGTGATAAGCGCACACTTATGTACTCAATGTTGAGGCAGTGGAGGTGACATTTTTCTTGTTGTTCTTTTTATTCTCTCTCTCTCTCTCTCTCTCTCTCTCTCTCTCTCTCTCTCTCTCTCTCTCTCTCTCTCTCTCTCTCTCTCTTCTTGGCGAACAGTACCAGAGCTTGGCCGACTTTATTTCAGTAGCAGAAGAAACAGCAGACGAAGAACGCCAGTCCTTTGCCATCACTGCCATCATCGCAAGCCATGCATTTATAATCATCGGCATCATCTTTGTCGTTATCATTCTCATTGTGGTTGCCATCGTCACCAAGTAACCACAAAGTATCTAGTGATTTTGGTGAATATGTCAAAAATCTATACGCAGCCATGTTCTCAAACGTAATCGAGCACTTGCCTGCTATTAGGTCAGCATGATTTACTTTACATTTAAAAAAAAACTGTTGCTTCCCTTGATCAATCGTGAACACTTGGAACTCAAACACGACTAAAAACTGTAAAGGCATCGAAATGTATCCGAAGTTTAATCATTTAGTTTTTTGTTTTTCTTTTTAAAGCTATAGTTATGTGATGCATGAAGCCATCCTAAACCTTTGACGAAAATAAAAAGCAGTACAAATTACCCCGGTTCAAAAGGAAGTATATTAAGCAATCGTATCTATTACATGGCTTAGTACCAGTCTTCTTGCTGTCAGTCTGTCTCTGTCTAAGCATCAAAGGCTTCAGATGTTCGAGGCAGCACTGTTAGTCCACTTTACGAGTTCCGTCCTTCGGTATTTACCTTGGAGAGAGGTAGAGGGCTGAGCGGCCGATCCCTGGCCCTCGGACAATCAATGGTGGACTCGCGGCGACAATCAGCCACGTATGCTGACCACTCTGAATGTGGCGAGCCACGAAATCTGCCAATAACTAACCATTAATTCCTTCCCGCCATCACCAAGGAGCACCAATCTGGAACATAGCGGATGCGAAGGCGGTCATAGAGAAAAAGAGAAAGAGATGGAAACTTACGATAAAAGAAGCAAAGAACACAATAAAGAGAGAAGGAGAAAGAAGAAATAAAGGATGGTAATGAGGAGGAGGAAGAGAGATGGAGGGAGAGAGTGAGGGGGAGAGAGCGCGAGAGAGAGAGAGAGAGAGAGGAAGAGAGGGAGAGAGAGGATAGGGTGGATGTGAGAAGGGTGTGGGAATAGTTAGTCCCATGTTTCCACCTCCTCTTATTTGTTCCTTCACTTCCTCTCATTCCTCTTGTCCATCTGCTGGCCCTTTATTCCCCATTCATCTTCTACCTTCTCCTTGACTTACGAAGAAGGGGAGTGAGAAGAGGAAGAAGAGGAGGAAGAAGTCGAAGAAGAGGAGGAAGAAGTCGAAGAAGAAGAGGAGGAAGAAGTCGAAGAAGAAGAGGAGGAAGAAGTCGAAGAAGAGGAGGAAGAAGTCGAAGAAGAGGAGGAAGAAGTCGAAGAAGAGGAGGAAGCAGTCGAAGAAGAGGAGGATGAAGTCGAAGAAGAAGAGGAGGAAGAAGTCGAAGAAGAGGAGGAAGCAGTCGAAGAAGAGGAGGAAGAAGTCGAAGAAGATGAGGATGAAGTCGAAGAACAAGAGGAGGAAGAAGTCGAAGAAGAAGAGGAGGAAGGAGGAGAAGAAGAGGAGGAAGGAGGAGAAAAAGAAGGATAAGAAGAGGAGGAAGAAGGAGAAAAAGAAGGAGAAGAAGAGGAGGAAGAAGGAGAAGAAGAGGAGGAAGGAGGAGAAAAAGAAGGATAAGAAGAGGAGGAAGAAGGAGAAAAAGAAGGAAAAGAAGAGGAGGAAGAAGGAGAAAAAGAAGGAGAAGAAAAGGAGGAAAAGGAATGGGAAAAGAAGAAGTGGGAAAGGATCTGTAATGGATAGCAAATAAGAGCAAAAGAAAATCCCAGAAAATCATGCGAGCTTTCAAGTCGACAACATACGATCCCGAAGATCCACCTCCACAGGCCTATTCTACTCATCCATCCACCCATCCAAAACAAGAAAAAAGGGATGGGTTACAATTGAAAAGAAGGAAGAAAAAGAACAGTGCATTGGGGGCATTTTCGTAAAAGAATGCACGATGCTAAAAAAACAAACAACAATAACAATAATAATAAATAATAATAATTAAAAAAAACAGTAGACAAATTATACGGCAGGTAATATAATTCGGTGATTTCTCATTTGAAATTCAAAGCAGAGAATAACATGCAAAGAACACTCGTACTTTATTGAAATTGCTTCTTTTTTATAACTGTGACGAAGTTTTGTTTTTCGGACTTACAAATATATTATAGATTGCAGTGCATAAGGCTGAATTAGACTGTCACTTATTTTGTTAAAAGCATCTTTTTTTTTTTCTTAAAACGCTTTCAACCCTGCTGCATTCAGTAATCCCGATCTGATTTTGGGAGTCTTTTTGAGGAGGCCGCTTTTCTTGTCTTTTTTTTTTAAATCTTGGATGCAGACAATTTATTTTGCCATTAGCCGGAAACACTCCTTTTTCTATTAATCCAGTACTCGCAGACAGTTTAAATTTTGCATCAGCTTAAAGCTACTTTCCTCTTACCCTTGCATGTTTTTTTCTTTATTTCACGCTTTCTTTTTCTTATAGGAGGAAGGGGCAGGAGAGGGGGGGCGTGGGGAAGAGAAAAACCTCCTTGTAGGAGGAATGTTTTGCTGTCTTTGTTTCCGTTTTAGGAAATATACTCGTTTTTCTGTTCAAAATAGACTACCCTTAGCACTCTCATCTTTTGCACTTCCTGCAATTGATGTACCAGTTATGTTAGAAATAAAAATCGTAAATTTCTTTAAGCATTTTTTGTATTTTAAAAAAAAGAAAGAAAAAAGATGTTTCTCTTATATAGCGCTCTTACAAGCTCAAAGAGCTTCTCAAGGCGCTGGCCCGTAATATCCAGCAATCAAACAACAATTTGCTGAAGTCAAGATTCGAACTCATGTCGCCCAAGACGAACTCACACAAGTCGTACGCTCAAACTGCAAGAGTGAAAGGATTTTAATCTCAATAATAGATCGAGATATGAACTTTAACGTAGATACTGGGGATACTTCTTAGTTACAATCTCCTGGTCAAAGGGAATGCAACAGAAGCAGATTAATTAAAAATTATAATATAATGCATCTATAGGAATGTATCCGGGTTAAACAGGAAGATGCTGGCTAATAACAAATACTCTTTATTTAAAAAACAAACAAACAACGAGTTAAATATGATGAGGTCTGTTATTACGGACTGTAATATATATTTGCACGATTAGCAGCTTGGGGTCAGGGTGTGGGTGGGAGGTGAATCCTTTAAGAAGGATTCTGTAGTCTTTGCTAAACGCCAGGAGTAGCAAGTAGGTGTCATGCAATATCATAAGATTTATCACCAGTGGACATGCAAGAGCGAATACTACTGATTAAAGACAACACCATCATAATTCTTTGGCTTCTACTAAAGTTAGGTAAAGCCTGGGGGGAAATAAATTGTATAGACTGTGTATGGATTGTATTGTTTAAAAAGAACCTCACCACCCTGTTAACTTAATAATTTAAAACAAGACATTTCGTTCGTACTATATATATGTAGGCGAGAGGCGAAAAAACACCGACGCAAAGCTGAGAAAAAGTGGCTCAAATCGGGTTTAGAAGTCAGCAAGCAGATTTTTACCGCTGCAAAAAAACGGGTCACTAAAATAGTCCAGACTGCCAAAACCCGGTACTTTAGCGACAGAATCAGCAGCAGCGAAACTTGTAAACAGTTGTTTGACATTTGCAATCAGCTAAGGGGTAAGAGCAATGCAACATCACTCCCATCCACACATCCAGCATGTCAGCTCCCAGATGTATTTTGTAATTATTTCACACAGAAAGTGGCTGACATAAGGGCCGCTCTTGATAGCCATGAGATCCCACTCATTAACCCATTCTCACCTTCCCTCACCACCGCAAAGATGGAAGTTTTTCAACCAATAACAGAGCAAGAAGTCAAGAAAGTCATCTTAAGCTCAAAACCAAAATCTTGCTCTCTCGACCCCACCTACCCCCATGTTGATAGAGAATCTTGACCCTCTACTCCCGACCATTACCCACATTATCAACGAGAGTCTGTCCTCTGGTGTTGTTCCGTCTGTGCTCAAAGCGGCTGTCATCAAACCCCTCCTTAAAAAGCCAAGTTTAGACAAAAATAATCTAAAGAACTATAGACCTGTTTCAAACCTCTCCTTCCTGTCCAAAGTCATAGAAAAAATTGTTCTCAAACAACTGTTTGCCTACCTATATGATAACGCTTTACTTTGCCCCAACCAGTCTGCCTACCGACCCTTCCACAGCACTGAGACAGCCCTCCTAAAGGTAACCAATGATCTGTTGCTTGCCTTAGATAATGGTAACGTCTCCGTTCTCACCTTATTAGACCTCTCAGCCGCCTTTGACACAGTCGACCATCACATTCTCTTTAACACTCTTCAACACTACTTTGGAATCTCTGGCTCGGTCCTGGCTTGGTTCCACTCATATCTTTCTGACAGATTACAAGCAGTCACTGTCGATGGCTGTTTCTCCAGCACAGCAGACTTGGTGTGCGGCGTGCCTCAGGGTTCCGTTTTGGGGCCGGTGTTATTCACTCTGTACACCAAGCCACTGCTTCTCCTGCTTAGAAAGCATGCTGTTGAAAGTCAGTCATTTGTAGACGACACACAACTGTATAAATCCACCGCCCCCTCTCTCATTAATTCCACTGTTCAGACTTTGGAGAACTGCATCACAGAGATTAAGTCATGGATGACACTCAACAAGCTTAAGCTTAATGATGATAAAACCGAAGCCCTCCTCATTCACAAACACAACACCTCCTCCTCAATCTCGCCTCTCCCAACATCGCTTACAGTAGGGACAACAAACATTCAGTTCTCATCCTCAGCAAGAAATCTCGGCTACATTCTCTCCGACGACCTGTCCCTTAACAACCACATCTCCAACGTCTGTCGCTCTGCATACACGGCCATACGCCAAATCAGCTCCTTTCGCCACTATCTTACAGTCCCTGCCACCAAAACCCTAGTCTGCGCTCTCGTCCTTTCTCGTCTGGACTATTGCAACTCTCTCCTTGCTAATAATAATAATTACTGTATTTATAATGCGCTTATCTTATAATAATTATAACTCTAAGCGCGCACTCACAACTCACGCACGCATGTGCACGCTTTAGACAATGACACATGTAACAATTACGCAAAAAATACATTCACTCAAATATACTCATACCACAAACAGACCAGACACTATATGTAAGAGACAGCTGGCGATGGGGTGCGTAGTGAGGTCATAGTGTTAGAACTGCTTGAAAAGGTAAGTTTTGAGGGCAGACTGGAAGGAGGTGGGAGAGGGTTTCTGACGGAGAGAGAGTGGAAGAGTATTCCAGATGGATGGGCCGTAGACAGAGAAGGAGCGGGACCCGAACGTGCTGAGTTTGGAGCGAGGAATGCGGAGGCGGAGAGGGTCGGAGGCAGAGCGAAGAGAGCGAGAGGGAATGTATGGGTGAAGTAAGTCAGAGAGATAGAGAGGAGCGGAGTTGTTGAGGGACTTGTAGCAGAGAGACAAGGTCTTGTATTGAATGCGTTGGGAGATGGGAAGCCAGTGTAGGGCTTTGAGCAAGGGAGTGACGTGGTCAGATTTCTTCTTTCTGAGGACGAGGCGGGCAGTATTGTTTTGAACGCGTTGGAGAGGGAGAGTGGTGGAGCGGGGAAGGCCGGAAAGAAGGGAGTTGCAATAGTCGATGCGAGACAGGATGAGGGAGACAGCAAGTTTGGTGGCAGCTTCAGTGGTGAGGTATTTTCTGATCTGACTGATTCGACGGAGGTGGAAGTAGCAGGCCCGGGCGGTTGCAGAGACAAAGCTAGTCATTGAGAGAGAAGAGTCAAGGATAACGCCAAGGTTCTTGGCAGAGTCGGAGAGAGGGATAGAGGTACCGTCAAGCTGAAGATGGAGAGAGGAGGGGAGCTGAGGGAGTTTCTGGCGTGTGCCTACCAGCATGGCTTCCGTTTTGTCGTCGTTCAGTTTAAGTTTGTTTGCTGTCATCCAGTCCTTCACGTCTTCACAGCAGTCGGCCGTGCGAGTCAGGAGTGCCTGAATGTTGTCAGGTTTGTCTTTGTCTTGTAGTTGTGAGTCGTCAGCATAGAAGTGGTGGTTTATGTGATGAGACTGGATGATGTTGGTCAGAGGGGAGGTGTAGAGTGTAAAAAGGACCGGACCCAGGACAGATCCCTGAGGAACTCCGCAGGAGAGCCTAACTGGGTCAGAGGATATGCCATCGATGATAACGGACTGCCGTCTGTCAGAGAGGTAGGAAAGAAACCAGGAGTGAGCGGAGTCAGTGATGCCAAAGGAGTGTTGAAGGCGGTGGAGGAGGATAGAATGGTCAATAGTGTCGAAGGCGGCAGAGAGATCGAGTAGGGTAAGAAGGGAGATGTTGCCTGAGTCAGTTGAGAGAAGAAGATCGTTCAGAATATGTAAAAGGGCTGTTTCAGTGCTGTGGTGCTTGCGATAGGCAGACTGGAAGGGACTGGGGAGATTGTTGATGGTGAGGTGAGCGTTGAGCTGGTTGAGGACAACCTTTTCAAGTAGCTTAGACAGAAAAGAGAGATTGGAGACTGGGCGATAGTTTTTGAGGTCATTTGGGTCAAGGTTGTGTTTTTTGAGGAGAGGGCGAACGATGGCAGACTTGAAGATATCAGGAACGGAGCCAGTTTCTAGAGAGGTGTTGATGATATCGGTGATGAAAGGCAGAAGTTTTGGGAGACCGTCCAAATACAGGGAAGCTGGGAGGGGGTCTAGTTCACAGGTTTTGAGAGACATAGTCTTTATGATTTTGAGAACTTCTGCCTGAGAGAGAGAGCGGAAAAATGAGAGGAGGGTGCCTGTGAAGGGGGAGTCAGGAGGGCAAGGCGGAGATGGTAGAATGTCAAGGGTGTTGCGCAGAGATTGAATTTTGTCAGAGAAATAGGTGGAAAAGGCGGATGGGAGTTCTTCTTTTTTGTGTGTGTTGGGGAGTGGAGATTCTTTAGGTGTGCCTAAGAGTTTGTTCATCGTAGCGTAGAGAGTTTTGGAAGAAGTGGATTCTAGGATTTTGTTTTGGAGGTGTTTGCGTTTGGCATCAGAGATCAGTCTGCAGACTTTGGATCTGATGGTTTGGAAAATCTGTCTGTGAACGGTTAGGCCAGATAAGCGCCAACGGCGCTCAGCTTGCCGACGCTCACGCTTGGCCGTTGCTATCTCATGGGTGAGCCAGGGGGAAGGGAGTCGGTCGGGCCTGGAGCAGGAGGTGACAAGGGCATGGTTGTCAAGAAGTTTACGGAGAGAGGAATCAAAGTGAGATGCAAGATCAGAGGAGGAAGAGTCAGAGAGAAGGTCGACAGCTTTGGCGAAGAAGATCTCACGGTTGACAGGTTTTAGTTTGCGGCGAGAGACAAGGAGTTGTTGTTTGTGAGGGGGAGGTAGATTGAGGAAGACGAGAATAGCGAGGTGGTCGGAGGGGAGTACAGAGGAGATGTCAGAGTCGAGAAAGAGTTTATCGGAGGTGCGAGTGATGATCCAGTCAATGGTGTGGCCAAGACGGTGAGTAGGTTGTGTGATGTGTTGTGTAAGATTGTGGTTTGAAAGTGACCTGCATAGGCGTTTTGTGTCCGGGTGATCAGGTTTGTCAAAGTGAAAGTTGAAATCACCAAGGAGGATGTGTTTGCCGGATCGTGTGCTGTAATGGTCGAGGAGGAGGTCAAATTCAGTAAAGAACATAGAGTTGGTGAGTTTGTTTTGGGAGCTAGGCGGAGGGCGATAGATGCAGGAGAAAATGACTGAGTGGCCGGGGAGTGTTGCTTTGGCCTCGACATATTCAAATGAGGGATGTGTGAAGGGCAGAGATTGAGTGAAAGAGAGGTGAGCAGAAAGGCAGTCCCTGTAAATGATGGCAATGCCGCCTCCCCTGGAAGCGCGCGGAAAGGAGGCAAGTCGGTAGCCACTCGGAGTGGCGCTTGCGATAGTAGGTTCGTCACCCACTGTCCGGAGCCATGTTTCAGTTATCACGACAATATCTAGGTCATTGTCGGAGATGAAATCCGAAATCACGTCGGCCTTGCCATCTTTGCAGATAGACTGAGCATTGAATAGACACAGTTTCAGGTTAGAGGAATGATGGGAAAAAGAGGTGGGAGAAGCAGACGATGACGAACACGCGTGGGGTGATGGGGGAGTGTGGGGGGGATGGAGTGGGAGGGGGAGGGATTGGAGAAAAAGAGGAAGAGCAAGGGGAGGAAGGTGAGGGGGTAGAAAGAGGGGATGGAGGGGAAGTGTAGGGGGATTGGGTGGGAGGGCTGGCTCCCCGAAGTACATCATTGACAAACTACAAAAGGTTCAGAACTCAGCAGCTAGACTAGTATTCCGAGCAAAGAAACGCGATCACATCACACCTCTACTACATTCCCTTCACTGGCTTCCTGTGCAAGCACGCATAGAGTACAAACTCTCTGTTCTCTGTCACAACTTCTTCACAGATTCTTGTCCTTCCTACCTTGCTGATCTACTGTCTGTCTACTCCCCTTCACGCACTTTAAAATCTTCTGCTGACACTCGCACACTCAAGGTTCCCGTCACCCGCACTAAGACATACGGCCAACGTGCATTCGCTTACTCCGCACCTAAGCAGTGGAATTCCCTTCCCTCCCATATCCGCAACATACAATCAACACAAGCATTCAAAAACGCCCTCAAAACCCACCTCTTCAAACTGCATTATTCAGATTGATTTGTGTCCCGCTGCCATTCTCTCATCTATTGCCTATGTCTGATCCGTAAGTGTATACACGGCTGTAAATAAATATTTATACTGTTTTTCTTCCTGGGCCTAACCGGGCATATAAATAGCTGTGAATAGGTTTTTGCTATTCTACCTTCTGTCTTTTTGTCATTTGTGTACATAGTTGTAAATAGTCTATTTTTGTCTTTTTTGTAATTTATGTACATAGTTGTAAATAGTCTGCACCTTTACTGTCCCGTCTTTTGGTGTATTGTAGCAAAAGTGATGTTTCATCGAGTGCATGTATTTATATGTAATGACTATGTAAAGCGTGGTGAGTCTGGTCATAGGCTGGAGTACCCGCTATATAAAAATCCGTTATTATTATTATTATTATTATTATTATTATTATTATTATTATTATTATTATTATTATTATTATTATTATTATTATTATTATATACATAGGCATAATATAGAAATGAACGAAATTTGAAATTTAGCTACAACCACCTTTGGCGAGATGGAAGACAGATGGAGAAACCACCCATGGAAGAAGGGATAGAAACCTAAATCAACATTAAACCACCAGAGTAATAACACGGCTAACATGAACAGAAAAGACGGCAAAATTTACAATGCCTTCCACGGTATTTGAACTTGGGACATCGGTGTGCCAAGCGATGGCTCACCCACTAAACTATGGCGATGGGAAAGCGTGGGAAATATGGACTGCATAGACGACCACTGATCTTAGGAATGAGGCCGAGGAACTAACAATTCATTAGCGAAGCTGTCAATAACGCCATAACCCTTGCACACTTACATTCCGACACGTGTGTAGATAAGGGATTAGTCCAAAATGTTTATAAAAAATAATTAGTGTGGTTAATTAGTTCACCCTATCATTACATTGCACAACTGCTACTTCAACAAATAATTGAGTGCATGGACTACGTACAGTTGTGACCCCCCACTTATTACCTATTTATAACTAGCCGAAAAGCAATGGGATAAACGCATACCTTTATGTAAAACCATTGGAGGTAGATTTATTTGCTTAGCAAGTCAAAAGTGTCATCCGTTAAATAAGAAGTCATCGGATAAGTTTGCAGCTCTTTTGTAGATTCAGACTTATTTAGGTAGGTAATTATTGTCATATTACTGTAAGGTAGGGCTGCTGCGCTCCCTTATCATCTCCATCTTCCTATATGCTTGCGAAACATGGACCCTCACAGCAGATCTCCAGCGAAGAATACAAAGCATGGAGATGAGGTGCGACGGGGGACTTATGGGCGTTTTCTATACCCAGCACATCACCAGCGACGAAGTGCCACGGACCATCGCGCAGGCCATTGGACAACGCGATGACCTGCTCACAGTGGTGAATAAACTTAAACTCCGATGGTATGGCCACGCCACCAGATCATCAGGTCTTGCAAAGACCATCCTACAAGGCACAGTGCAAGGAGGTAGAAGAAGAGGGAGACCGAAAAAGAGGTGGGAGGACAACATTCGAGAATGGACTGGTTTGACACTGAGCGAAACAATTATGGTTGCTGAGGACAGGGAAAGATGGAGTACGCTGGTTAAACGATCATCTGTGGTGTCCCTGCGACCTCCTAGTTATGGGATTGGATAGGATAGGATAGGATTTATTGTCATACCTATGTTTATTGGGGGAGGTGGGAAAAGGGGCTGTTTCGAGGCAGGTTTGAGAAAGTGTGAAAATTGATGAGTCGGTATATATCAGGAACCTAGGGTTACATGAGTCATTAATATTTTGCACCTCCTATCCTATCCTATCCTATCCTATCCTATCCCGTAACTCATAGGTCGTAGGGGCACGACAGATGATCGTTTAACCAGCGTACTCCATCTTTCTCTATCCTCAGCAACCCTGATGGCTTCGCTCAGTGTCAAACCAGTCCATTCTCGAATGTTGTCCTCCCACCTCTTTTTCGGTCTCCCTCTTCTTCTACATCCTTGCACTGTGCCTTCCAGGATGGTCTTTGCAAGGCCTGATGATCTGGTGACGCGTCCGTACCATCGGAGTTTCCGTTTCTTCACCACTTTGAGCAGATCATCGCGTTGTCCAGTGGCCCGCGCGATGGCCCGTCGGACTTCGCCGTTGGCAATGCGCCGGGTATAGTTAATGCCCAGAAGTCTTCTGCAACACCTCATCTCCATGCTTTGTATTCGTCGTTGTAGATCTGCTATGGGGATCCATGTTTCGCAAGCGTATAGGAAGATAGAGATGACAAGGGAGCGCAGCAGTCTTACCTTGGAATGTAGACTGATGGTCCTGTCTTTCCAAATGGGCTTCAACCTTGCCAGGGTAGCAGTTGTTTTTGCGATCCTAGAGAGGACTTCCTGTCGGGACCCATTGCCTGATACAATGGCTCCTAAATACTTGAAGCTATGCACTGTGTTGAGGGATTTACCTTAGACTTTGATGTCTGTGTTGATGCCATTAGTGTTATTGGTCATAATTTTGGCCTTATCTGCATTTATTTCCATTCCATCGGCTGTGGAGGTGGGTCAAGCCTCTGTACCAGCTGTTCAAGTTCTTGTTCCTCTCCAGCCAATCCATCAATGTCATCCGCAAAAACGAAGGTAGCAGATTGCTCTACCCCATATGCTGACTGTGCCTTCGTGATCTGCACGGGCATCTGACATAATGCGCTCTAGGAAGATGTTGAAGAGAGTTGAAGAGAGTAGGCATCCTTGACGCACACCGATTGTTGTTCTGAACCAGTTTCCGATGTCGCTGTTATGGAGGACTTCACTGGTAGCCTTGTCATACAGGCTTTTGATGACCTCAATAATTTTAGGGCTGGTGCTGTACACTCTCATGGTTGCCCACAGAGCTGCATGCCAGATTCGGTCAAACGCCTTCTTGAAGTCTACGAACACATGATATTGATGTTGTTGGTGCTGTAGGTATTTCTCGCAGATTATTCTGAGGTTGAAAATCTGTTCAGCTGTAAC
This sequence comes from Oncomelania hupensis, assembly GCA_036898135.1. Taxonomy (NCBI): domain Eukaryota; kingdom Metazoa; phylum Mollusca; class Gastropoda; order Littorinimorpha; family Pomatiopsidae; genus Oncomelania; species Oncomelania hupensis. The sequence goes on along the minus strand of CM072511.1, from coordinate 88,642,438 downwards.
AAAGGTTAGATCACAAAACGCATAGTTTAGTTACTGCAATGCATATTACTGAAACTAGGAAAATGGGACCAAACGTGGAACAAAACCCATATTGAGCTGCGACATCTGTAAAAGTTCGGGACAATTCATTTAGGACCGATCAGTGTATCGGGCTTCTAATGTCTATAGTGTTTACTTACTACTTACGGAAGGTTCATTCGCCTCTTCCTTTCCGTCCAGCCTTTTATTCTGTCAGCAGTGTATGTCATACAGTGCGATTTACATTATTGCGATTATTTGAGTTTGTTGCTGGAAACAAACTCTTACAATAAGTATGGGGGGGGGGCGGGAAGGGGGGGGGAGGCAACGATTATATCTTTAGAGTTCAGCAAACCTATAATCTACGCACCTAAAAGCTGCACGTGGGCGCCTCAGGCGGCTTGAGTTAGATCAAGTATCGGCCAGTGCCGCGACCAGCAGCTATTGAGCTGAAATAGCGCTCAAGAAGAACGATTAAATAAATAAATAAAAATAATTTTACAGTTCTAACTAGTCTACAGTTATTTGTTTAAGTTTATAGAATAAAAATGTAGCAATAGTTATCTTTTGCACTTGCAGCTTATATTTAAAAACTAGTGGTTTTGTATCATGGCAAGCCAGGGCACACAGGTTGCTGTTTAAAATGTAGACAGAGAGACAACTGTTGTCTGCGAGTTTCATTTGGACGATGATACCTCCCCATATCCCCCTTGATACCTCACCATACCCCCTCCTGATATCTCCCCGTCCCCCCCCCCCTGATGCCTCATCATACCCCCTTGATACCTCCCCGAACCCACTTGATACCTCCCCATACCCCCTTGATACCTTCCGTACCCCCCTTGTAACCTACCTGTACCCTCCTTGATACTTCCCCGTTGATCGTTTCGCAGGTATGGATGAAAGGAATCGACCATTACCATACCCCCTTATATACCCATATCCCCGTTATGCCTACCCATGCCCCTTTAAACCTACTCGTAGCCCCCTTTTACCTACACGTAAAACCCCATCCCGATCCTTGGTAGCAGTAGTAGTAGTAGTAGTAGTAGTAGTAGTAGTAGTAGTAGTAGTAATAATAATAATAATAATAATAATAATAATAATAATAATAATAATAATAATAATAATAATGATAAATATAGAATAATACAAATAGAAACCATAAAAAAACACCAAGGTTTTAAAATAAAATTTTATATAAGATATAATAATAATAATAATAATAATAATAATAATAATAATAATAATAATAATAATAATAATAATAATAATAATAATAATAATAATATAAGTTAAAAGTAAAAAGCCTAAATTAAAAAGAAAATATCCATATTGTAGTGTAAAAAAAATAACATTAACAAAAATATGGGTCGCGGGAGATTTGAACTTGGGTTGCCTACACTGTAGGCTAGTGTCTTACTAAGTGAGCTACCAAGGCTTCTTATAAAGACATTAAATTTGTTTGGTCTATATGGGAAAACATGCTGAAACCTCGATTCGATTTTTAATTAATCAAATTTAATTAGTTAAACACAAAATTTGGTAAGATTGGTGACATGAGTGCAAAAGTGTTTTGAATAAAAATAAAACAAAATTTGCGGTATTACGGAACGGCACGTTCTTGACACGGGTTGAATCGGAAGCTCGCGGAATGAGGCTATTGCAGTTTGTGGACGTTTTGTTTATTTATTTATCTCAGAAACGGTTAAACGTTCGGTAAGGAAATGTCGGCTATAACGATTTCGCGGGTTTTGAGCGCACAGCAGGCCGATCCGCAGCGCCCAGCACCTGCCCAGAGCAGCGTCCATACCGGACACACTTTACAGTAGAGGCGAAGAAGGACTTCCGGCTAAGCAATTTATATATATAGATGGAACTTGGATCCGGTCGATTCTTTGTGAAACACACAGGTGACCCCTCTATAACACATATACGCCTACACACAGGCTGGCCTGAGTGTATGTATGTGTGTGTGGGTGTGAGTGTGTGTGTGTGTGTTAGAGCGAGAAAGAGAGAGAGAGAGAGAGAGAGAGAGAGAGAGAGAGAGAGAGAACAGAGAGGACTCCTGAAAAGGTGAGGCTAAGAATGATGTAAGGCTGGAACTCAACAAGAACATACACAAAAAAACATAGCAAACAACAACATCAACAGCTACAAACAACAACATTTTGTCTGGTGTAAAGCTGCTGCGCTGTTTTAGCAGTGCTGAACAATAACGAAGGTGTCATTTTCACGTTTTAAGGGCAGATAAATTTGTGCGTGCATTATTGAAGAGGAATGAGGCATGATTTCGCCTCTGTGTTCGCGGCAGCGGTAACGCCCTTCAAGCCACTCTGACGCAAGGAACACATTCTCATGGAAAGCCATTTCTCATGGAATATGCAGCAGGTCATGCCTCCGTCCCTCACTGCTGATTATTGTAACGCGATCTTCTGCACTCAGGACACGCGGAGAACTTGAAGATTTAAGTGAATACAATGGATGGCGGGCATGCACAGGAGAGTAATAATTAAAACACTATAGTGCATAATTGTGGAAAAATCATGGACTGAGCGTGTGGAGTGATTAAAAGTGGTTGTACAGAGAGAGAGAGAGAGAGAGAGAGAGAGAGAGAGAGAGAGAGAGAGAGAGAGGAGAGAGAGAGAGAGAGAGAGAGAGAGAGAGAGAGAGAGAGAGAGAGAGAGCACAGGTCTGTAACTAATATCTGCAGGTTCCGGTACTCCCTTTCACAAAATCCTATCCTATCCCATAACTCGGAGGTCGTAGGGGCACCACAGATGATCGTTTATCCAGCGTACTCCATCTTTTCCTGTCCCTTTGACGAAAGCGCAATTTAAATCCGTGACTGTTTAACTTACTTTGTCCCTGGTAGTGTAGGTCAAAGTAATACAGATTAATATGATCGAACGCATGACCTCCAGAAAATTTTTCTAAGTGTTATCTATTGAATTCGTAGCTTTGTTCGTCTGTTTATTCATTCTTCGTCAAATCTATCAAACTTAGTAAGTCTTCCAATTGAATAGATCGGGCGCGTTGATTGTCGAGGCCATTCCTGACAAGAACAACGTCGGACACTTAGCGCGGCCGATTTATCACACCGTAACTATGGTGCAGAAGACTTATACAGCGAACAGTACCTAGAATACTATTGTACTCATCCAGGGGCGGATGTTGTTCTTGTGCCACTTGTGCACGTGCACACACCCCTGGCGGTCAAAAAAAAAAAAGGAAAAAGAAAAGGAGGGAGAAAAGGAGAAGAAAGAAGAGAAAAAAATTACTAATTCTCACTCACCACACAGTTTCATGTACCTCCAATTAAGTTGTTTGGTTTTTTTTTGGTTTTTTTGTGACCAAACTTGTACATGCATCAGGTCAGTTTTGAATAAAACTGATGTGAGTGGCTATTTCTTGTTTTATTTGCAGTAACTATCTGTCTTTGTATAAGCCTTTATGCAAGATGTTCTGCTATTGTAAATTTTATAATCAGAGTTTGCAGAGGGGTGTTCGTGTGTGTGTGTGGGGGGGGGACTAAAAGAGGACTTTTAGCACAAAACAATACTATTTTCAGTCCTTAAAATAATGCCCCAAATGCACCAGATTGCACAGATTTTAACCATTATTTTCCAATTTTTCCGGGGGGGCATGCCCCCGGATGACCCCCTCCCACCCTAGTACACTCGCCTGCTTCGCAGGCTCGCGCTTGTGGCTACGCCACTTCGCATTAGCTGTGCACACCCCCTCAACAATGGAAAGATCCGCCCCTGTCATCCTGTTCGCACGCTTGGCAGAGACCGCTCAGAGTGTTCCCAGAGATTGTTAATTTCTATGCTGTACTGATTTGAGCTGTTCCTTCATCTGGAACTAACTACTGGTCATCTAGTCCTAGCTAGTACCTCAGGACTCGTTAGGCCACACAGTGACCGTTTCACACAAACACGCACACATACACACTCATACACGTACACACATATAGATTTAACAATTTAATTTAACAAGGATAAAAGAGTAAGCACTAAGTGTGTTTTTTTTTACCCGAGAGAGAGAAAGATACAGTATATATAGAGAGAGATAGAGAGAGAGAGAGGGAGAGAGAGAGAGAGAGAGAGAGAGAGAGAGAGAGAGAGAGAGAGAAAGGGGGGGGGATAAAGAGATTTGGAAAGCTTTATTACTCAACAAAATATTATAACAGAAGCATTGAACAACACATTATTCTACAGGCCTCTGGTCCTTAGTAAACAGGTTAATGTACAACGTAATATTCAATATTTTCTTTAAAGAAAGCAAAAGTTTAAAATAATAATAAATTTAAAAAAATATTAATATAAAAAAATTAAAACGTGTTGTATCATCATCAATCCATCGCAATATACGCCCATCAGCTGCTGATCTGTTTGCACATCAAATGAAGCGATTAAAGGATCTTGTTGTTGTTGCGGGAATGAGGAAGGGCGACGTGGAAGTGGTGGGTGGATAAGTTCTGCATTACAATAAACATTTACTGCTATGAAAGATTACCGAAACGTCGCCATTTTCTTTCATATGTTATTTCACACTTTTTATTATTTAAAAAATAAAATCGGTCAACTCTGTTTCATGCTGCAGACGCCCGGTGTTGCAACCCATAATTATATTCCCAAAGGAATCTACACACAAAAAAAGAGGGCGGAAGGGGGGTAGGGAGTGGGAAGGGCGGTGGGGAGAAGAATGAATAAAAAGAAGAAAGAGAGAAATAACTCGTGCTTTATATGAAAACAACGATTGTTGTGAAATCTGAAAGATCTAACGCCCCGGGCACCGTCATTTGTTTTATTACGTTATTTCACAAACAAGTTTTTCGATACAGCATGCTGCAGACAGAGAGAGAGAGAGAGAGAGAGAGAGAGAGAGAGAGAGAGAGAGAGAGAGAGAGAGAGAGAGAGACAGACAGACAGACAGACAGACAGACAGACAGAGTTGACGACGATGATGAGGAGGAGGAGGAGGAGAATGATGATGATGATGAGGAGGAGAATGATGATGATGAGGAGGAGAATGATGATGATGATGAGGAGGAGGAGAATGATGGTGATGATGATGAGGAGGAGGAGAATGATGATGATGTTGATGAGGAGGAGGAGAATGATGATGATGATGATGATGATGATGATGATGATGATGATGATGATGATGGATGGGCATTTTAAAATGGTATATTGTTTATAAAAAGAGGTTTTCGAATGGCCATTCACATTGTAAACCGATTTTCACATCAGGTGAGAAGAGAACCCAAATCCGAGGAACGAAGGCCAACATAATTATCTACTGTACATATCTATGAGCATAACAAAGATGTGTACAAAGAAGAGTTTGTGTAAGTCTTCAACGGACATTTACAATGTAACCCGACTCTAAGGCAGTGCGATTAAAATTGAGGACAAGTGGACAGAAGTGTCTGCAATATCGTTATATATCTCCGGATTAAAGTTATTTCTTATTTCTCAAACTTGGCAAATCAAGTAGAAAAAGCAACTAAATCACTATTATTC
>CM072511.1:88619392-88631892 GCA_036898135.1 Oncomelania hupensis | reverse complement strand
GGACGGCAACACACCTCTGCAAACGAGCAGGTTGAACTTGCTGATAAAACAATGACTTTCTTCTTTGCTTTTAAAAAAGTTTGTTCCATTGCTGTAGTAATCGATAGTTTAGTTGTTAGAGTAAAGCCCAAATAGATTAAAGAATTTACGACCTCTAATCTTTCCCCATTTAAATACAATTTCTCGTGAGCTGAGAGGTACCCTACTTTCATAAAAACAATGACTGTAGTTTTCTCAAAACTTTTCGTGTGTGCTTTTATTGTCCCTTTTTATCGGGAAACTCTGGGCCGCCTCCCTCGAGAAAGGCGAAGTCGCAGCCTGTGGCTCGCCCAAACCCAACCTACCTAACATTAGTTGTGTCTTTTTCAAATTTTGCTGGGAGAGCAAACCAGAGTACCCGGAAAAAACCACCGAGACGTTGCCCGAGTCGAAAGTAAATAATATTCGTAAAAAACATAACTCCCAGGTGCTGGCTCGATCCCACACCTTTAAGGCGCCATTGGTTTGTGGCCTGCGGACAATGCAAGTTAGTCCCGCCTTAGCCCACTTGGCCACAACGCTCGCTTACACTTAATCCCTATCCGTTTAAAACTAGTGCTAGCATATTTAATTGATTGATTCTGTAGTCCAATCGATGTGTAAGAAATCAAGGTGATATCATCTGCAAACAATAATGAAAAAAAAACTATTCTATAAGGTCTGATAAAAGTATTCCGTGTCTATCGCCAGTCTTTAATTCTTCTGCATATCCTATCCTATCCTATCCTATCCTATCCTATCCTATCCTATCCCGTAACTGGGAGGTCGTAGGGGCACCACAGATTTTCCATTAACCAGCGTACTCCATCTTTCCCTGTCCTCAGCAACCCTGATTGTTTCGCTCAGTGTCAAACCAGTACATTCTCGAATGTTGTCCTCCCACCTCTTTTTCGGTCTCCCTCTTCTTCTACCTCCTTGCACTGTGCCTTGCAAAATGGTCTTTGCAAGACCTGATAATCTGATGACGTGGCCATACCATCGGAGTTTCCGTTTTTTCACCACTGTGAGCAGGTCATCGTGTTGTCCAATGGCTTGTGTGATGGTCTGTCGGACTTCGACGTTGGTGATGTGCTGGGTATAGGAAATGCCCAGAAGTCTTCTGTAGCACCTCATCTCCATGCTTTGTATTCTTCGTAGGAGATCTGCTGTGAGGGTCCATGTTTCGCAATCATATAGGAAGATGGAGATGAAAGGGAGTGCAGCAGCCTTACCCTTCTTCTGCAACTTTGTTTATAAACAAACAGAATTTTTTCTGCGAGAGTAAGCACCCCTTTTCAGTCCGACGGGCGATTCAAAGAAATCTGTGTAGTCCTGCCCCTCCTTTACGAAACATAGAATTTTCTCATACATACCTCTTAACACAGAGAGAGAGAGAGAGAGAGAGAGAGAGAGAGAGAGAGAGAGAGAGAGAGAGAGAGAGAGAGAGAGAGAGAGAGAGAGAGAGAGAGAGAGAGAGAGCGCCCCTGTGGCGCTTTTCTATCTGGTCCGAAGACGTCCTTATACAGCGAGCTTACATTCTCACAGATGTAATCAAGGCGCTGCCATCGATATTAAACGTTTACATTCCGGTTCCTTGAAATTAAAATCGAATCCACCTCGCTCAAGATTCACTTTATTAATTAGGTTGCTCCTTAGATCACTGAGCCACTGCAGTGTAAATTAACATCCGAGAGAGAGAGAGAAGAGAGAGAGAGAGAGAGAGAGAGAGAGAGAGAGAGAGAGAGAGAGGGAGAGAGAGAGAGAGAGATAGGTGTTCGATAAATACTGGTAGTAGGCCTAAATGTCAGTAACTTAGGAAGTTCAAGAGCAGCCGAGCGATCACAGATAAGCCATTAAACATCGGAAGGAAATACCTGTTTGCAAAATAATAATGAGTTCCTGCTTCCTGTTTTAATTACCGAAAGTTCTTCCCGTGCATTGCAATAGTTCAGTTTTGACTAACGACTACCCTTCCCCTCCTCTCTCAACACAGACAAGTAGCGCACATGCAAACTGTTTGAGTTTTAAGACTAATAATATTGCACTCCTTTCCTTTACCCCATTCCCTACATACACATGTACTCTCTTACACACACAGGATCTCACAATGGCCGAAAACATTGCAATCTTCCATCTACTCCCTACACACATACGCTTATATACATACACATATACCCCTACACACATATAACCCTACACACACACATACACCCTACTTACACAAGTACCACATAAGCAAATTGACTGTGTCTTTTTACACGATTGAAAATATGCACTCCGCCCATTTACGCCATACACACTCACACACTCCTACACACACACACACACATACATACATACATACATACATACATACATACATACATACATACATACATACATACACACACAAGTAAGCATACAGCATATGCAAAATTATTGGGGTTTTCCCCCCATCATCCAGAGTCCTCTCAACGCCAACCTTTGACCCTACACGCACCGATAGGCAGAAGGAAAACGACCTATATGCACGACTAATTATGTTGACGATGTTGCCGAATGCGTGCTATCGGGTTGTATTACGATGATAGAGAACGTTATTAGCCAATGGCCCGTACAAGTTGCCCTTCCCCAATTGAGTGCGACCTCTTTCATCTTATCTGCGTCTCATTTTAAAAGTAAATATTTATTGAAAGGCTCGTAATCCTATTTATTTTTCAGGGATGGCTTGACAGCATAGTTGATAGGGTGCTGGTTTTTATGCTGAAGGTTGCGGGTTCAAACCTCGCATGGAACGAACGTTCGTGACTTAGGTACGACACTTTTCAAGACACCGAGGGTTTTCTCCGTGTACTCTGGTTTTTCCGCCCTTTAATAATAATAATAATAATAATAATAATAATAATAATAATAATAATAATAATAATAATAATAATAATAATAATAATAATAATAATAATAAATATAGCGCACTTATCTCGCCGTACTTGACTAGACTCTAGGCGCTGGCCGATACAGGATCTAACTAGAACCGCCCGAGACGCCCTCCCGCAGCCTTTGGGCGCATGGTCTGACGCCCGGACAACTGAGCACTATCCTGGCCAGCCAGGGATGGGGGGATAAGGACCCAGGGCATGCTGGATGTGTTCTTGTTACGACACACACACTCATCAAAGTCCTAAAATTTACGACCACTACGAACCGATATCTCTCACCGAAGGAGTAGTTTTCGTACAATATAAAAAAAAATTGCATACGGTCCATGACTTTTTTTTAGTGAAACTGTACTTTATTTAAAACACACCATTACGCCTAAAACATGAAGCCCTACAACATCGCACATTTCAAGTACCACGCACTTCATTTATTCATCCCTCTTTCTTTACACTCATTCCTCACATTCCCTTCAAATAAGAAAATTATTAAAACCACTTCCCTTAACAAATCAACACATTTCACTATCCTAAAGATTTCAAACTCTTTTCAACCAAATTTACTAATTTTACTTTCTTTTTCTTCTACTAATATTAATTATTATGAATTTAATAAATTTCTAACAACTTTTATAATATTTAACTCAACAATCTATTTTCTTTATTCAACAAATCAATAAATAATCATTTTCAATAACGAATTTTCTAACAAAAATACCTTCCTCTTTCTTATCACTCGCCCTCATATTCTTTAAATCTAAACAATACTCAAAACTTAACACCCAAAAACATAACAATTAATAATAACATAACAAAACAAGCCCCCAATCAAACATATTATTAACCTCACACACTTCACTGTCGTTCTCTATTTAAAAACTACTTACAACATACATTAGTATTACCCTTTTTTAAAAATTCAATCCGTAATTATGTTTCAGGTGATGTATGACAGTGCAGAAGATAATTCAAGACAAACTCAAAGGCACCACTTACACCCAATGCATCATAGCACTACAAATAATAGGAGCGATGTCCTAGTCTGACACCTAAACGGTATTAAAAAAGATTTCAATTTTAATACATACTTCGTATATTTTTAAATATCATGTTCAATATTTAAGGCAAAATAGAGAAACAAAACAAACCAAAAACCCCATTTCAGCGAGACACTGTTCTCATCTATTACCCTCCCTAAGATAGGTCGCATACTTAGTCTCGTGTTGCTCAAAAGGTCTGTTGGCAGTTAATATATAGAGTGTCATTGTTACCATGAGCCTAGACATAGTGCTGTCCAGAATCACATCTGAATGCACATTATTTTGATAACAAAGAACTATCTGTCTTCGATCTGTGATAACTCGCGAGCAATTAAAGAGATCGTTCGTCATTAATAGTCACTTTTGAGTTGTGTGAGTTTATGTCTCTGCAGTAATCTACTGCAACACCAATGTGTATTTCCTCACACCCATGAACAGTTAGAAGAGATTTAAATCTGTCTGAGTGTATCTTATATGTCTCTGAGAATGTGGGCGAAGTGTATAGAGATCTTTTTTTTTCTATTCGTATGGTGTACGAGTGTGCCAATTACTTTAAAGTGATTGTATGTTTGACAATCTTATCCAAAATTGACAATTATTGATAATCACTTCAGTTGAGCGTCTTTGTATTGATTCATCTAACCTATTTTTTATTCGCTTGATTTAGGTGATCTTAAAATGTCCAGTTCGGTTTTGATATGATACTATCAGCTTAATGTGATTTTTCTTATTCAGAGAGTAATCTGTTTTAATACTGTATGCTCGTGTGTATTCTCACGTACATTTTTTAAAGCTAGAAACTTGTGTTGCTATGTGGTTTCAGTGATTACTCCCACAACTCATACCATCTCTGTTGGTTTTGCCACAATCGCACTTATTTTTTTTTCTTTTGTCTGTTGTTTCTTATGTTAACATCGAAAAACCTTTTACATTTCTGACACAAATCTGCAGATGTATCGCAAAGGAAATGCAAAATCGGATTTGACTCCCGGGAACTAATCCTTTATGATTAACGGATGCGGAAGTGAGAGTAAGGGAGATGTTCAGACTGCTATTCCATCTTAGAACAAATTGTCACGATATTCATGGCGTGACAAGCAAATGAAGGTAGATCGATTTTGCTTTTCATATTATACTTCTATTGTATCATTTTACTTTCTTCTCACTACTTCATTTTTTATTTGTAGGTTTTTGTTCACTCGCATCTATATACAACACACTCGTTGTTTAACATCAATAATCATCTTTTTTTGTTTTGTGTTTAGCATCAGTATTTTGAGTGGTGTAGGGTCTATGTCTTGGAGTGAAAGAAAGAGTTTTCGTTTATTTTGCCTTCTCATCTCTCCTTTTCTGGATCTAATATCCTTTTTATGTCGTGTGTCTTCTTATTCCTTTGTGGCCTTCTAACTAGATCCTAACTCTCTCATACTATATTGTCAGAGTTAAACACGATAGTACAACTGTATTTATAGTCCATTCTGTAGACGCTTTGCGTTTGAAAACTATATTTGTAGATTATCCTTTTTTTCTTCTCTCAGTACCCTAAGGTCACGTGCTGCACTGCATGCATCAGCTCACTGCTCGCATACATGCCATATGTATCACGATTTCTGCGTCATCATCATCCTCCACATCATCATCATCTCTTCATCATGGATCTTTCATCATTATTTCAGTCATCATTAGTTGTCATAATCATCATCATCCATCATCATCATCAAACTCATCATCATCATCATATTTCTATCATCATCATCATCATCATCAATATCAACCATCATTCATGTCGTGTCAGTCTTCTTCTGTCGCTCGTTGTTTTAATCTCTCTCCAACCGGAGTATTTTTCTATTTGAGTGTCTTAAAAATCATGCCAACAGTCATCATTATCACACTTTGCGTTGACCTATTCATGGATAATCCAGATAAAAACATCATGTTCAAACCCATCATCACCGATTACACAAATATCAACGCTCTCGTCCATCGTTTGGTAATCATATCATCCAATAATCCATGTCTATCATCAAAATCATCATCATCCATATCATCATTTCATCATCAAATCATCACATCATCTGTCATTAATTTATCATCCTCTTTTCATCATCATCATCATCATCAAATCTCATCATCATCAGCATCATCATCACATCAGGTCATCATCATCATTCATCAGAATCATCAGACTCACCATCTTAGAAAGAATGTTATCGCTTCTATCTGTCGCTCTTGTTCCAACGTATTTTCTTCTAACCATGTGTGCCAATCCAGAGAAAATTGTTAGAGTTAGGTTTGAACGCGCTACATTACTTTTCTGAGAGGCGGCCCTAGAATGTCCACTGACATAATAAAAACCTCATGAAGTATCTGAAATCCGTCTTCTTATCTTCAATATGTAATTAGTACTAGTCTTCTTCTATCTTAATGAGCTTATCAATTATGATAGTTAGACAATTTAATTCTATCTCTCAGTTCTTCGCTCTGCTATCTCCATCTTCTCGCATCTCTTCTTCTTCTCTCTTTCTAAATCCTTGTCAAAGCCTCAGGTATTATAATAATCCCCCCTCCTTGCCTTCGCCTTCGCTCTCTCTCTCTCTCTCTCTCTCTCTCTCTCTCTCTCTCTCTCTCTCTCAAAAATTTGGTATTTTCCTCTGTTCTCTCTCTCTCTCTCTCTTTTTATTTCTCTCTCTCTCTCTCTCCTATCTTCTACTAAAAATCTTCTCTCTCATTGGTATAAGGTTTCTGAGATTGTCTTATATAACACCTAAAAAAAAATATCATCTATCTCTCTCGCTCTCTCAAATCTCTCTCCTCTCCCTCTCCCTCCCTCTCTCTCTCAATCAATAATATCCCGTCGTCGATTCTGTAATATGTGATGTGGTCACTAACCTTACACAGAAAGTCGATTATATTGAAACAGGAAAATGGGCATCCCAGTTCTGGAATCGGTCTAGTACTTGTGGAATTGGTCTAGTAGTTCTGCGTTTGAGCACAAGGAGAAAAAAAAAAAATGAGACCAAACAGCAACAGCAAACACCCATTGAAGACAGAAACCTCAATCCCATTGTGTTTGTCCAGCGTAGGTAAATACAAATACCGATCCTTAAAACATGCAGTGCCTTTAAAATCATATATTTTCATCTCAGTTGAAGTCGTGGAAGTACTTCTGCTTCCTAGTGCCACGTAAAAAGTGTATGGCTGGCGGTTATGGTTAATGACATGTTTTTACCTGTGTGTGTGTGTGTGTGTGTGAGTGTGTGTGTGTGTGTGTGTGGATGTGTGTGTGTGGTCGTGTATGGTCGCGTGAATCTCTCTCTCTTCTCTCTCTGTCTCCCTCTCTCTCTTTCTCTTTCTGTAATGCTAGTCGCACGTGCTCGTTTCTTTCCTTCTGTCAACAATAACCAATCATATAACATGAATTGATCGCGCACGAATTGAAAGCATACATCCCGCGCATCCGTCATGTAGAGAGTTTTAATACTTCCGTCCCAAGTTGTATTTAAAATGAATTAACGATTTTGCGTTAGCATTCATGAAGAAATCTCTCTGTTTTCACAGTGAATCGCTGAAGAGTAAGCAAGCTGCCAAACTGAGGATATCACACACAGTCCTTTTGATATCGACGTTGTTGAGCTGTTCTTTAACGACTAAGTGTGCAGTGAGTGAAGGTATCCCAGATGATGTTGGAGGCAATTTGTATATTTATGAGGCTAGCTGCAACTCTTCTTTGCCGTTTGCATCCTGAGCTGCTGAAGAGTGAAGGGATTTTTTTTCATCTGAAGCCAACACACCCCACAGCGCAGTTGAAGTATTGCATTCAGGAGCAGAGAGCGATTTTCATGGTCAGTTTTTCAGATTGACCAAGGAGTCTAAATGGTGCTCAGGTAACAGGCAAGTGCATATTTGCAATTGAGTTTAGAGGTCCTGCCAGTTTATGGCCAAAACAAACCCCATGCAACAACCACTTTGGTGAAGAATCTGCAACAATTTATCCAAGACGACCCTAAAGAGAATTGTAGCCTGAGGCCCTGTCGCGATCAACAGAGAAAGGATTAGACAATGTCATTGAATGAATAAATATATGCCTGTTCTAGGCCTTAGAATAATACCAAGTGCATGAGTGCATTCAATGGAACGCGCTTTAAAGATGCTGATGATTATGTCCCCGTCTCACTCACCCGTATATGCCAGTAACTATGACAGCCTACTTGCGCTAAAAACCTGATAATTACAATTGTTGTTTTTTTTAATTTTATTTACCTTATTGTCTCTTTTCCATAGGGAAATTCTGGGCAGCCTCCCCTGGGGAAAGCGTAGTCGCAGCCTGTGGCGCGCCCAAACCCAACCTACCTAACATTAGTTGTGATTTTGAAATTTTGCTGGGGGAGCAAACCGGAGTACCCGGAGAAAACCCCCGAGACGTTGCCCGAGTCGAAAGTAAATAACATTCGGAGAAACATAACGCCCAGATGCTGGATCGAACCCACACTTATCAGGCGCCATTGGTTTCTGGCCTGTGGACAAGGCAAGTTAGTCCCGCCTTAGCCCACTTGGCCATAACGCTTGCCTATTATGAAATAATTAAAAATATCGTGGGATAATTACAAGTATCAATAGATAATTACAAATATCATTAAAAACTTACAAATATCTTTGCGTGATCCTGTTTAATTTTCAGTTTTGGCTCTAGCCTGGAAATGCATCAAAACCGAAAATTGTAATTATCACATAATAATTACAATTTTCACTTGATAATTACATTTTTTACTTGATCATGCTTAATTCTGGCTAAGGCAGTTTACTAGCGCCAAAACCTGTATTTACAGGTATCAGTGATAATGGTAATTAACACGTGTTCTGTGTAATTCTCATATGTGACGGCCTACTTGCGCCAAAACCTGATAATTGCAAATATCATGGGATACAAATATCAAAGACATATTTACAATGAACACGTAACAATTGCAAGTATTAAGTGAATATTACAATTTTCGGTTTTGGCGCATTTTCAGACGGATTGCTAGAGCCAAAACTGAACATTAAACATGATCACGCTGAGATATTTGTAATTTTTAGTGATAGTTGTCATCCATCTTATAATAATTGTAACTATCTCACTATAATTGTTATTATTACGCGAAATTTGTTATTATCAGATTTTGGCGCTAGGAAAACATGGCAAATACTGATATTTATTCATTAACACGGTGGTTTGCCGGTATCTCTGTAACTTACACAGAACACATGTTAATTTCAATTATCTCGTGATACTGGTAACTCTCGGTTTTGGTGCTAGTGGGCCGTCATAACTAACACAAAATCACATCCAGCAAGCACTGTATATCCCATTCCCTCTCCGTTGTTCAGGATTTTTTTAGTTGTCTGAACACTTACACGGTGCGTATCAAGCAGCAAGTTAGAGCTGACTGGAGTAGTCTCTGCCGCTCGTTCCTTATCGCTCTCCGTTCTCGATGACCTGGTAAGTTGAGGGACTAAAGATAGATAGATAGATAGATAGATAGATAGATAGATAGATAGATAGATAGATAGATAGATAGATAGATAGATAGATAGATGGATGGATGGATGGATGGATGGATGGATGGATGGATGGATGGATGGATGGACGGACCGACCGACCGACCGACCGACCGACCGACCGACCGACAGATTGATAGATAGATAGATAGATAGATAGATAGATAGATAGATAGATAGATAGATAGATAGATAGATAGATAGATAGATAGATAGATAGATAGATTAGAAAAGTGACAGAGAGAAAGAGAGAGAGAAGAGACAGAGAGAAAGAGAGAGAGAAGATACAGAGAGAAAGAGAGAGAAAGAGAGAGAGAGAGAGAGATGGAGAGAGAAGAGAGAGAGAGAGAGAGGGAGAAAGAGAAAGAGAAAGAGAGAGAGAGAGAGAGAGAGAGAGAGAGAGAGAGAGAGAGAGAGAGAGAGAGAGAGAGAGAGAGAGAGAACTAGATGCACGTGTTTGTATTTGATAAAACGTCCAACCATTTGCTAGCTGTGTTGTGGGACCTAAAGGTTCTCGTCACTCAGTGTCAGCATGCTGAGATTGGCAGGCAGCATGCCGCGGAAAGGCCAGTTTCTTTTTGTCCTATTGGTAAACGACAACGCTGACATAAGAAAGGAAGGTTGCCTGCGACTGACATTATTGGCAGATGCGACTCAAGACTCGCTTTGGTCTTCCTGCCAAGGTTCTTGCCAAGGTTTCCTTGAGAAATGGCATAGAAGCTGACCTGTACAGAACTATTTTTCACAATGGAATCTAGAAATGTGGAGGTGATGGGGGAGGGGGGGGGGGGTAAGTTAGTCAGAAATGTCATGCAAGGGTGACAAAACTACATGCGCCTGCAAGTCTGTCTGTTTCAATGTTATCACCATCTCTCACCATCCTATTCCCACATGCAACCACTTCTCATGCATAGTTGTTTTCGTTTCGGGACTATCAGCAAGACCTGACCCTGGGATCTAATGGTATTAATCCTAAACTGATGCGGGAGATGAAGAGATTAAATCTCTCCCCTCCTCTCTCTCTCTCTCCCTCTCTCTCTCTCTCTCTCCCCCTTTCTTTTTCCATCCTTCTTTTATCTCCCCTCCTCTCTAAAAATAAAACATAAAAGTTTGCTTTTTTTATTTTTAAAAATGCATGCGCTCGGCTTCATTCAGGTTTTAGATCGCCTTCCCGGAATCCTCAACACAATGTTTACCGAACAAATGTGTTGCGATGGTCCAGGAAATGTCGCGCCTTGCTTTTGGCCAAAAATGCTTTTTTTTGGCGAAAACATGGCTTCTGTCAATGGAGCCACTTGGCTGGAACTAAACGAAGCTCGCTTGCCTGGAAAGCCGAGCCAGGAGGGGCAAGACGCTCTGACAGACTGCAATCGCCCAGACTACGTACTCTCTCTGCTCTCTTTTCTTTGCTATCTGTTGCCAAACATCTTTAGGGGTTGCTTTTTGTCTGACCTGTCCTTGAGCCAATGATCCCACAATCTAATTTGTCCATATTTAGTGGTAGGAATCAGAGTTTAGATGTTTATTGCAATGTCGATGTATTGTGGACAAACCGGGTCATGGACACATCGGATCACACAATTATATCCCCAGCATTATCCCTAACCCAAACTCTTCCATTCTGAGCTGGGCCTCAGGGGAATACCGAACTGACGTGGGTGTAGAAATTATGCCATGGTCATTTCGGGTCATGGACAAACAAAAGCTTTTGACTCATCCAGCTTGAATGAAGGGTGGTTTCAATTATGCATTAAGTATGCAAATCAAAGAACTTGACAATGCACGCGCGTCTCCTGATGACACTTATCTGCATCCATTATATAAGTATACCCTAGCGTGCTGGATATTAATTTCTATTCCACGTCCGCATCTATGTCATGAAACAGAAATGCGATATATGGCTATGACCCCATTTGCCTCAATAATAGCTGATCATCTCGTTATAGGTTTGGCAACGCAACAATAATGCTGTCAGCTTTTTTTTGTGCCACCATACATGTAAATGGAATACTGCGTGTCAACGAGCCACAACATCAACAAAGCTTTTTATGATGTTGAGAGCGGTGCTGTTGCTGCTGCTGACGCTGCTGCTGCTGACGATGATTATAATGACAGCAAGAAAAGAAGACGAAGAATGCGGTGACCGCGCCAATGATGATGATGATGATGGATGATGATGATGATGATGATGATGATGATGATGATGATGACGCCGACAACAATGATGTCGATGACCGCAGTATCAGTGCTTCCGTGATCATTGTGGAAAGATAATATCTATCTAAAAAAGCGACGTAAAGGCTATATTTGTTTTCATATTACCATGTCCACATTTGTGTTCTTAGACGTAGTCACAGTGATCAAGAATCGCGTGATGCGTAGTCATTTTTCTAACTGATGATGCGGACTGACAGAGAGCTGAAATTCGTCTTTACTCCTGGACAGTACGCAGTGTGGACTGGTAGTCTGTAAGTAATGTGTACTCTAAGCACGGCGTTAAGAAAACAGATGGAAAATGCTTATGTGAACTTTCCTATTTATGTTACGACGATGTTGATGCAAAATTATTACACTTAAAGATGTACCACTGGCTATAGCATCGGAGGTGTGGGTGGGGCTAAGCAATGTAAATGTAAATATATCGCTTAAAATCGCAAACAATTGTTTAAAGACGGAAAACAAATGGTATAGTTTACATTTTGCTGTAGACGTTTTAGACCTAGACATTTTGTGTTTGTTGTTATTGCTGGGTTTTTTTCAAATTCGAGATTCCAATACTAAAACTTAGATTCGACAGAGACTGTTGCCTTCAAATTCTTTTTTGTGTAGTATGCATTAAATCCTACTGTAGCCGTCAACTTCTCTTTTTGTGTAGTATGCATTAAACCCTACTGTAGCCGTCAACTTCTTTTTTTGTGTAGTATGCATTAAACCCTTTAAGAATATGTTATATTACTGCGGTACAGAACGCAAGTTAGGCAGTGCGTTTGCT
>CM072511.1:88579392-88614392 GCA_036898135.1 Oncomelania hupensis | reverse complement strand
CATACCCTCAACCCGACTCCCCTCACACCCACATGTAGTCAGTGCAAACACATTCTCTCTCTCTCTCTCTCTCTCTCTCTCTCTCTCTCTCTCTCTCTCCATACATTTTAATAATAATAATAATAATAATAATAATAATAATAATAATAATAATAATAGTAGTAGTAGTAGTAGTAGTAGTAGTAGTAGTAGTAGTAGTAGTAGTAGTAGTAGTAGTAGTAGTAGTTGTTGTTGTTGTTGTTGTTGTTGTTGCATCATATTTTATTCATCAGATTAACATACGTTGTACTGATGTAACATAAACAATTTACAAAATCTTACATGCGCACATCATAGATATTTTCCAAATGAAGTAATTAATTAATAAAACTATAGAGATCATCATACTACTAACATACACATACACTTTTAACAACATACATTCATTCCCTTGTAACAATTCATTCATTAAGAAACACACAAAGGGAAAAAAAACCATAAAAACTTTCAACTTCACCTGTGAAGAACGAAGTACTTATAAATGTTATTTTGCGTCTTACAGAAAGTTGAAGTTAGGCCTCAAGGCCCTTACCCCCCTCCCCCTTCCATCCCACCCCCGAACTCCCCCTTCCCCCGCACACCCCATAAACAAACTAAAAGAAAAATGATAAAATAATCAATCAAAACTAAAACAAATTCAAATTAATAAATAATTCCCCCCACCCTCCCTCCCTTCCATCCAAAAATAAATAAATAAATAAATAACATATATTTATTGAAACTAATAATGCTTAATTAAATAAATTAGGTACAAAGAATAAACAGACAATTACTAAACTAATTGTTAGAAGATATTTAGAAAAAAATTGAATAATTCATGACTTCTAAGTAAATCTATGAGCATTAAGCTCAATGACCAATCAGAATGATCTTCTCGATATACCATACTTGAGATTGACATAGGTAGCTTTAATTTATTTAATCTAAAGAGTAAAGGCTGAAAATGGTTATAATTTTGTTGACATTCAAATATTAAGTGATTTACATTAAAAAATATACCACAATTACAAAGAACTGGAGGATTTATGAAACGAGCACGCCAAGCATTTAGCCTTAGTCTGTGAAATAAACTGTTAATATAAAATGATTTTGAAATAGATATAACGTTATTTGATACGGGTGAATTATCCACGTAATGTTTTTCAATGACCTCTTGCTTGTATTTCTCATTCCATTGATTCCAAGCACATCGTTTTATTTGATTATTAATTTCATTTGTTGTAAGGTTGACAAATAATTTAATGGATTCGTCCGAAGATGCAGCACTCTTTGCTAAATGGTCAACAATGACATTTCCTAATATATTTAAATGACTAGGTATCCACATTAATGAAATATCCGATCCCCTGGTAATGATTTGATGACATAAAAGCTTTATTTCAGAACATAATCTGCTAGTCACCCGCATCGAGTTGGTAAAATCGAGTATGATCTATGTCTTCTTCGGCAGAACATCAATTAATATATTCAGAATTAATAGTCACACAATCAGCTGATCACGCCATATATGTAAAAGTTCACTATAATAATATCTTCTTGCAACTTTGTTGACAAAGCAGCATCGATGATGTGCTACTAGTGAAGGACTGGTCGGAAGATTTTCATTAGATGATGTAACATTTCTGACAGTGACGCAAAAGTCTTAGAGCAAGGCTACCCCAACATGTTTAAAATAGGTAGATATTAAAACGATAGAAATTGTTTGATTAAAGTTTAGTTATTACTTAGTAGTAGTAGTTGTAGTAGTAGTAGTAGTAGTAGTAGTAGTAGTAGTAGTAGTAGTAGTAGTAGTAGTAGTAGTAGTAGTAGTAGTACCTGCGCGGAGTTCTGCAGCTCGATTGGTCACAAAAACTCTCAAATCAGACCACATCATCTCCATCCTTAAGCAATTCCATTGGCTTCCTGTCCACGAACACATTAAACAAAAAGTGCTTTCCCTTGCCTTTTGCGCAGTTAAAGAGCACACTCCTGAATACCTGACCGAACTTCAAAAAGTGTACGAACCAATTCGCAGCCCCTGCTCAGTTTCTAAGTCTCTCTTCGTTTTCATTGGGCAAAAGCAGTGTCAGACTATGAGCTATGGCCAGAAGTCTTTTAGATACACTGCACTATGGAATGCTCTTCCAAGGGTCATTAAGAGGGCAGACTCTATGGACGCATTTCTCAGATACATGAAAACACATTTGTTTTGTTCTTGCTAAGCTGGATTTTAAACTACATATTTCGTCTCATATTTCATTTGCAAAAAGTCACTGTGTAAAAGGGTAACATAAATATTAGTTGTCTGGTCTGCCTGCTAGAATGTGTTGAGCGATTGTGAAGAAGTAAAATTGTTAAGTTAGGTTTTAGGCCACTAACCCGCCACTGTGTGTTTGTGTGTGTGTGTGTGTGTGTGTGTGTGTATTAGTCTAAAATCTTTATTCCTATTACAAACGTTTCCCCCCCCCCCATCCCTCTCTTTCTCTCTCTCTCTCTCTCTCTCTCTCTCTCTCCTTCTCTCTCTCGTCGTTCTCTCATGTAACTGCCAGACTTATATTGATTTAATCGGGAATCAAAAATATCCAAAAGTCCGTCTGTCCGTCTGTCTATCTTTCTGTCGGTCTGTTGCACGCCCTAGCTGTCCCAAGCCAAAAACCAATGGTGCCTGACAGGTGTGGGTTCGAGCCAGCACCTGGGCGTTATGTTTCTCCGAATATTATTTACTTTCGACTCGGGCAACGTCTCGGGGGTTTTCTCCGGGTACTCCGGTTTGCTCCCTCAGCAAAAATTTCCAAAAAATCACAAATAATGTTAGGTAGGTAGGGTTTGGGCGCGCCACTGGCTGCGACTACGCCTTCCCCGGCCGGGGGAGGCGGCCCAGAGTTTCCCGATAAAAAGGGATAATAAACTGCAGCACATAAACTGCAGCACAAAAGCACAACTGAACGGATTTTCACGTGCAATCGTATCTGCTCTGCCTCTTTATGTAAGGTCCCTCTTTAGAAATATTTTTCTAAACAAGTTTTGCTTTACCTATCAAACAACGGCTGAACCAATGTTGATGTATGTGTGTGTGTGTTTGTGTGTGTGTGTGCTTCTGTGTGAGAAGGGAATGAGGCAGCGAGCATTGGCCTTCTTTCCATGTTAGACATGTGCATGCTCTGTGTGCTTGTTTGCATGTTTGCCAATTAGCTGTTGTTTGTTTGTCTTGACGTTTTTCTTGGAGTACTGTCAAAATATATTTCCCGATCCGCTTTTGTCCAGTACAAAATATTAATTCTAATTCATCATTGTTGGTTGTATTCTACGCGAGTAAAGAGAAAACTATTCAATTTTTTTAATGAGTTTTCAAAATTATTTTCTTAAAACGTTCCTCGCAAAGCAGAAACAACAAGAACAGTGCCTGCTTGGTAGGTGTGCTTGGTGTGTGTGTGTGGGGGGGGGGGGGCGTGGGGGTGTGGGGGGGTGTGCGCGCGCGTAGGCTCGTGTACTCTTCATTTCCTTGTATCTTTCTTCGTGCTCCTCTCCATTATTTGATCTTGTCGAGCTAGAGACGGCCACATGCTTGCAAAAAGCTGGATCCACCTGCAGGGGTTAAAAGGGGTGGGTGACAGAGAAGAAAGAGGGAGGAAGAGAGAGAGAGAGAGAGAGAGAGAGTCAGAGAGTGAGAGAGAGTTAGAGAGAGTGAGAGAGAGAAAGAGATAGCTGAAAAATATGAATGGGGTGGGTATGTGGGGGTGAATTCAAGCACCTCCCCTCCATTGGGATGTTCGGGGGCTCCTCCACTAATTTGAAGGAACACGTTGAAAAACGGCGCCGAACACGGCACGAAAATAAAAACGTATGATATGGAAAATTGCTCTGATCAAAATGGATTAGCGCTGGCGATTCCTAGGAGACGGGCGGTGTCACTTTGATTTAAACGTCAGCGTGCCCATATTCCCACCATTTTTCAACTTACCTTTCTCCCTCTGTTTTTGTCCTTCCTCTTTCTGTTTGCTCATGTTCTCACCATTTTTCCACTTAGCTCTCTCTCTCTCCTCCACCCACCTCTCTCTCTCTCTGTCTTTCTCTCTGTCTCTCTCTGTCTCTCTCTCTCTCTCACTCTCTGTCTCTCTCTCTGTCTCTCTCTCTGTCTCTCTCTGTATCTCTCTCTCTCTCTCTCTCTCTCTCTCTCTCTCTCTCTCTCTCTCTCTTCGCTGTTGCAGAGCAGAGCAGCTGTTTTTCATCGTTTCCTATACAACGTTTCTGAATGGACTAAATTCAGCATGTTTGAAAACAAATTTTTTTTATTGTAATGTCAAGGGATATTGGGGAATAAAATAGTCACGGACGAAAATACCACCCCAACCCCAAAACATCCCACATACTGACACACTACTACAGCGAGAGTGTGAGAGAGAGAGAGAGAGAGAGAGAGAGAGAGAGAGAGAGAGAGAGAGAGAGAGAGAGAGAGAGAGAGAGAGAGAATTCGAGCACGAGAGAGACAAACAGACAGACAGAGAGACAGACACCCACATACTCATAGATAATCTTTAATTTATTGCCCACACAAAACACACACATGCACACACACACACACACATGCACACAAGCACGCACGCACGAACGATCGCACGCACATACGCACTCAAGCGCGCATTTACGCATTCACAAGCATGAGTACATTAATGTTTTCCGGAAACGTTTGAACCCTGGACTGATTTTCTTCTGAATTAAATGCATGATACTTTGTCCTGCAATTATGTTTGTTCACTTTATAGCTATTTGATAAATGATATGCAACGCACGATTTAACATTTTCTCTAAGATAGATGCGTTTTAATTTCTCACTATTAGTATTATAAACCGCAGTCGTTGATATTATACAGTTAATCATTATCACAGATAACTTTGGGCTCCCTTTCCTTTTTATTGTATTTTTTAAAATACTGAACTTGTTTTTGTCTGATCGTCTTGCTAAAGCGTTTTCAAGGAGGAACTTTGCATGCTTTATAGCCGCTGAAAACTTAATATTTGCGTTGGCTTGAAGAATTGTAGCGCATCGTGTTTGTTGTTGATTCGGTGTTCTTCGCATGACATTTGCGCTTGGTTTTCACTTGCAAATGGATTCTCCACGGCTGTTGTTTAGGCAGATGCTCCATTAAAAAAAAAAGAAGAAAAAACCTCTTTCAAGGATGCTGACAAATTCCACGCTCGGACATCGCCGCACACACATTTTACTAGTGAAAAGCGAGATAATTAATTATAATACCCCAGTGCAAACCAAATGCAAAAACAATTAGTTCCAGAATTTCGACTTGATGCACACAAAGATCAGCTGTGAAATTAGAAGGGTGGGGAATGGAGGAGTGAAGGAGGGGGAGGGGAGAGAGATGTGGGGGGGGATTAATTTTTTTATATTACCATATTTTGATATAAGAAGAAATAATGTACGCGCAATGAATCTTTTACAATTTAAATTGTGTGATTTCTAAACAGAAAAACACAATTAGAACATTTTTTTTAAAAATCTCGCCCTTGTCGAAACAATTTAATTTCTACGCATTTTTAGAAAATGGAAATAATCAAGTTCAATCGCCCTCGAGGGAATATTTTGAATTCCAAACATTTTTGGAAACGAATAATTAGAATAACTTTCGATCTCCCTCCTTGATTTGGTTGATTTCTGCACGACTACAGAAACACTTTGGAGGGCATTGAAAGATTAACAAGACTATTCTCGCAGCCAATCATGAATTTCCAATAGCTGCATGCGATCTGATAAACTCATTTGATTTTTTTACTTGATTTCCGTGTTTAAATCCAAACAGATGCAAGTAAAAATCAAAATTCAACTGCGTCTTTTCAAAGTTTTAAAATGCTGCACAAAACAACCTCGATGAAAGATTAAACATTTTAAATAAACACACTTTTTAAAACCTGCTTGGCTTTGATAGTGAGTTTATGCGTTGTTTTTAAAGTGAATATGCTTTGCTTTAATAGTGAGTTTAAACAGTCTAAACAATTTCAAGAGCAAGCACCGTCATCAGGGAATAATAATAATAATAATAATAATAATAATAATAATAATAATAATAATAATAATAATAATAATAATAATAATAAACAAGATTGTTAACACGCTCAAACAAGCCTTTGATAATTTTCTAGTTTGGAAAACTAATAAAATAAAATAAAATAAAATAAAATAAAATAAAATAAAATAATAATAGTTATTAATTAGGAAGCGATTGTGGGGTTGCGTTTTGTTTTATTTGAATTGTGAGCTCCATCTCACTAGCAGGCAGTTTGGCGACAAAAAGATTGGTCATGCCCACGAGCTTGAACTTCCTCTCCTCGCGTTGCCCCTATTGTGCCGAGACGGAAGTGGAGATGAGAAGAAACAACACGAAATGAACATTGAAATCACTAAAGGGAAGAGCGCAGAGAGGGCATCCATTGTCTCCCCCTCACTTCCAAAGAAGATTGCAGGTTTTAAATCCAATGATTGGCTGCGTTCCACCGGAAGTGTGGAAGTGTCTGTAATATTTTGCTGCACATCCTTTTTGATGTGTGTGTGTGTGTGTGTGTGTGTGTGGGTGGGTGTGTGTGTGTGTGAGTGGAATTTTTCATGTTTATTGACACTGGTAAAACGAGCTATAGATTATGTCTGTTACCTTGTTGGTTTTTCGGTCTGTAGTGGGAGTTGTTAGATGTCTTCCACTTGCTGTTCTCTGACATGGTATGGTGCGCACCATATATTCCTATCCTATCTTAACCTATCCCGTAACTCGGAGGTCGTTGGGACACCACAGATGATCGTTTAACCAGCGTACTCCATCTTTCCCTGTCCTCAGCAACCCTGATTTCCAAATTGGCTTCAACCTCGCTCAGTGTCAAACCAGTCCATTCTCGAATGTTGTCCTCCCACCTCATTTTCGGTCTCCCTCTTCTTCTACCTCCTTGCACTGTGCCTTGCAGGATGGTCTTTGTCCAATGGCTTGTGTGATGGTCTGTCGAACTTCGTCGTTGGTGAAGTGCTGGGTATAGGAAATGCCCAGAAGTCTTCTGTAGCACCTCATCTCCATGCTTTGTATTCTTCGTTGGGGATCTGCTGTGAGGGTCCATGTTTCGCAAGCATATAGGAAGATGGAGATGACAAGGGAGCGCAGCAGCCTTACCTTGGAATGAAGACTGATGGTCCTGTCTTTCCAAATTGGCTTCAACCTCGCCCGGGCAGCAGTTGTTTGTGCGATCCTGGAGAGTACCATATATTGCGTTCTTGTAATCTGCACTGCCCATGCAGTATTTGCAATAAAGTCTTAGACGTTTATGTTGGTTTGAGTGTGTGAATACATGTGTGAATTGTGTGTGTGTGTGTGTGTGTGTGTGTGTGTGCCCATGCCTTTGCCTGTCTGCCTGCTTGTGTATGGGTGCAGGTATGTGTTGTGTGATTTTATGTGGAATGTGTGCTGCAGGCGTGCGCGCGCGTGTGCGTGTGTTTGTGTGTGTATTTGTGTGTGTGATACACACGTACATGCTTGCATATGTGCTTTCATGTGCTTAAGTCCACTCGTTATGGTCCTGATTTGGCTCGGAAGAGTCCGTTGTACCTAAAGCAATAACCATGTAATGAAAGGTCCACTCGTTGGGACACCTTATTCTTGTCCATATCTTTACTTCATTTTTTTCTCCTCTTTTCTGTAATAGAGAAGGTAATCTTAGATGCCAAATATTAACAAAACACGCCCTCTTCACTTCCTTTTCCTGTTTGAAAATAGCCTAGAATGCCTTACAGCAGTCGGACATTCATTTTTGCACTTTCAAGAAATTTGTTTTCTTATAGGAAAATAATTTTTAAAAGTTCATTTACAGTTATTTTGCTTGATGAAATACTTTCTAATATGTGCAACATATTTCAACAATATTAATAAACCTGCTGCTATGCTCTCGAATAGCGTAAAATGGGTTTAAAATCTTACAAATGACGAATGAAATCTACAGAACCTTATTCCAATATTGAACCTGTTTTCTTAGCCGTTTTAAGAAGTTACCGTAAACCTAGGCTTAGTTTCAATGCACGATCGGACAGTTCAATTCCATGTTTTATCAAGGAGAATACAGGATGCATATTCAATCTTATATATATATATATATATATATATATATATATATATATATATATATATATATATATATATAGAGAGAGAGAGAGAGAGAGAGAGAGAGAGAGAGAGAGAGAGAGAGAGAGAGAGAGAGAAAGAGAGATACATACATACAACCTTTTAATATGTTTAGCTGTGCACTTAGCCTATTGAAAATAGAGGATACCTTAGATAAACACAGCTTTAATAGTTATGGTTACTATGTTCTTTTAATCTGTTTATTACATGTCCATTAGATCGCTTCTCAACTAACACAGCAAAAGGCTGCAGTTTAGATTCCCAATGCCTTAAGCCCTGATCAAAAGAGACACCTACACTACTACCGCTTTTTACTCTTCTTGCCCAAAGTTCGAGCAGGAACATCAATGGCTTACACAGAGCATTAGCTGGTCAAGGTATGTGCTTCCAGTAAACCTGAAACGTCCAGGCCATTTTACATGTTGTGCGTCGGATCCTCTGTATTAAGAGACCGCCAATTTTGATTTTTTTTTCCTTGCTCAATGTTCATTCGAACAGATGTACGTCTCGCATAGAGAATTATAAGGAGACAGTTTAAAATTGTTAATTCCAGGAATAGTTTACCTTCAGTGCGTCAGATATTCTCGTGTAATATATTTCCAATATGCCCGTTTTTAAGATATTTTTTTTGCTCATGTTCCGCGAACAGGAAACTTTACATGTCTTACGTCTTACACATAGTTAAAAAGTATGTTATTAACGTTAACATCCAGATCGTAATGACATCTAAAGCGCGAGAAAGATTTTCTGTGTATCTTAGTCCCAATGTGGCCTCTTTTGACTTTTCTTTGGCCCATGTTCGTGCAAGATCATGAAACTCCCGTACAGAATATTAGGGTATAGTTTAAAGCTGTACACTTTCAGTGTAGTTACCGTGAATGCGTCAGAGGTTCTCTGGATAACACGGTTCCTGTGACAAATGCCACTCGGGGCCTAAAACCTCAAGGTGTTAGGTCGGTACTAAGACTGTAGCGTGATAGTCTTAAGCGCGTTCTCACGTCAACAAGTCAGGGACTCTCCTTGACATGAACATTGAAATGTTTTCTGGATCAGCCCAAACCTTAAACAATCCCCCAGTTCAGACATCGCGACTTCTCGGCAACAAGGCAAAATGTATTTTAAAATAGAACAACCCAAATTGGGGTAGACAAAAATTTGGCACATACTTATAAAATGCTGAATTTACGATAAGAGCTGTTCACATTGCTTGCATATTCATGCTTTCTTGTCTATAGGACTATCTGCGAAATTTATTTATAAAAACGTCATGCACCGCAATTCAGAAGGTCATCTGCTAAAGCAGAAAACGGCTGAATAACACGCTCTGCCCGTGCCTTTGAGAAGATTCAAGGTCAATGAACTATCAAGGCAATGTTTTAAAGTTTTGCTATCCAATATCCGCCTTATCGCCACACTCTCCATTCCAGTTAATAAGCCCTCTCCATATGGAACGTCTTCCGAATTGAGATGAGAAGAAATATTTTCTGTTTCATTCAAGATTTCTGATTTGTCTGGAGGCTGCTTTTAACAAGTGGCCTGAACTTCAATTATTTTGCCTCCTTCCTCTCCCCTCCTTCCATCTCGTTCTCCTTCCCTCCCTTATAAATTCCTGCTTCTATAATGGATCTTCTGAAAGGAACATAAAAATAGTGCATTAAAGGACGCATCACTACTGCTTTAAAAACAGTTTAATTTGTAGTTCAACTCTAAAAGGTGTCTATATTCCTTCTGTTCCTTCTATTTCGTCTACTATCAGATCACCATCCCCTACAAGTGCATTTTACATTTATGAAGAAGAAGAAGAAGAAGAAGGGCAGGAAGTGATGTAAATAAGGGGGTAGAATGAGGAAGGGAAAGAGGAAGAGACGAGGAATAGAAAGGATGAATAAACGGGGGGAAAAAAAGAAGGAAAAGTTACTAAAAAGAAGGAGAAACTCAAGAAAACGGAAACGATTAATTCCTCAATTGTTCTCGTTGTATAGGCAGCATTTTTGCACTTTCTTTTCTCTCTGTCACAAGCACAAACACAACACACTCGCGTAAAAACCACACCCACCCAAGCACACGCACAAATACACATACACACACACGCTCTCTCTCTCTCTCTCTCTCTCTCTCTCTCTCTCTCTCTCTCTCTCGTAAAAATCAAACAATCAAGGGATTTCCCCTCGCCTTTGGCTCCCACTCGCTTGCGTGCGTGGGTTATCTCCCGCAGCAAAGCAATTTGAAGGAATTTTCTTTCATGAAATTTTCTCCCTTTTTTTCGCAGTCACGACGGGACGGAAAAACGCTGCCTTATTTTGCAAATGGCAAACCTTCATTAAACCGGTCGCTTTCGGAAGTTAAATTACAAACTCATAGATTCCCTCCTCGGATTTGCGGAAATTTTAAATATAAATTTAGCACATTTTATTTTTGTAGCTGAACTAAGACCTTTTCATTTAAACCCAAATTGAAATTCTACCAGTTTGGATTTTGTAGAAATAGCTCGAATAAATTGATGATATTACGAAAAACGGTAATTACAAGAGGAGAAAAAGAAAGACAAGTTTTTAACTAATCTTTGCGATGCCTTCCATTACTGATGTAACTTTTAAAACTAATGAGTTTCTTCTGAGTTTCTATTGCAGGTAAACGAACTTAATGAACTTGCTGTTTGTGCTTTATGTGTTTAATGGGTCACAATTACTCTTACAATTGGAAATAAATATTGAAAAAAATAACTTCTGCAGCTGTTTTAAGACAACTGATGGCAAATATAGATTTAATTAGCGACCGATTTGGGGTAATCTGAAATCTTATTACAAAAGAGTACAAAGAACATTTGGTCTTTTACCTCGTTTTAAAGCAAGCCGTTAGTCGTAACATTTAGAGGTTTTGTCGCAGCGAACACTACAATATTGGGCTACATGGTAATGTGATTTTGCATACAGGTCTGTCTCCTTGATTGAAGGAATAAGTCTCTTTCGACGGTTTTTATATGGAAAGACAACAAACGTTAGGTTAATGACCTACAACGTCGTTTTCCAAGTTAAGTAAACCCAAGGATTGAACAGGAATGACCACGACAACACCGAAAGTTGACCGGAGAGGTACACCACAGTAGGCCAAGCAGTGAAATATGCTTAGAGTAATTTTGGTAAGGCTCATCAGAGTCACTGTGGGATCTTTCATATTCTGAGCTCTCAAAATCTCGATTAAAAGACAGCATGCTCTGTTAGTGCTTTGGGACCCGGGTCATGTTAGTCAGTTAGTATTCACTGAAAATATTTAATATCGCAGATTAATTATACTCCACCTTTCTTCCTTCCTCTTCTTCTTCGTCTTCTCCATATCCATCTCAGCATAGTTTTAAATTGGTGTTGATAGATTTCGGTTAGTTAATAAACATTTACTGCTGTAGATGCCAATGAAACTCCATTCAGACAGCTTCATTTCTACATTTCTCCTGTTTTTCATGTTTTATTCCTTTAATTAATAACGTCTCTGCTCACGACTTTTCCAATTCCTTGGTGTTTTTCGTTGTTTGTTTTGTTTTTGTATACTGCTTAGTTTATATTGTCCTCCATCCTTACCACCTATCACCCTTCTTGTTTTGTTTTACTTTTAGCCTTGAGCTTTTGATCGCCCTATGTTTTTTGTACTTCACTGGATTCCTTTTTTCCATCCCATCCACCATACCCTCTTCATTCTTGCATCATTTCAAAGGTGGGGGAAAGGAATGGATGGAAACCTCTTCACCGCATAACAAAAAGAAGGGGAAAAATAGAAGTGCTACCGCAAGGAAAACAGCCCCAATAAAAGACGATTCAAACTGACGCCTGTCGCCAGTTGATTCCCGTTTTAAGAGACGCAAGATGCAACAGCATCACCGCCATGAGTGCTCGGAATTGCCAAATTGTCGGTATTGCTTTGGACCTCTTTGTCAGTCTGCATATGTTTGGGGTTATAGATTTGCTCTGGAACAACACAAAACTGTCTTTAAAAACCTTTTAAAAAAATGAATGGTTGAACTTTTCTGACGATCTGTGCAATACATCAAGCATGTTATGTAGGTTTACAGTCATCGCAAATGACAACAGACAGAGTCCTCAGTGTTGGGCCATGATGAAACTCAAACGTCGTCAAAGGCTTATAGAAATGCTTGGTTGATTAAGTTATACGGGATAACTGTACAATGCTTAAGGGTTATTCTTTCTGCGTCAAAAGCAGAAAAAGATATAAACTGCCATTATAAAACACACAATCTACAGAGAAATAGATTTTAGTTTGCTGAAGCTGTAGGTATGAAGTGCATATGTTTAGAGCAATTCTGTCTCCATTTAAAGACACTTTCATTATAATGCACGATGCTTACACGGCCGTGGAACACAAAAGAATTTGAAACCATTAAAACAATGAATGATGTATATAATCCGAAGAAGAATATATATGTCAGATGCACGTGTCTAGTGTAATTTTACCTGAATGAAAGAAACTTATATTGTATTTCGTCACACGGTGCTGGAACACAAACCACTTCAGAATCTTTTCCCATCATCTTAAAAGGATGAGACACGTTGTCAGAATGAATGGGTTCTTTCTTAATTTAGATGGTACACTGTGTTCATTTCGCTTGTGGAGTCATTTAGACCAAACTTCAAAAAGCTGCTCCGTAGGTGACAAGGGGAAGGGCGCTGCACACTTGGCAATTGGACTCGGCGTAAGAAGGAAAAAAATTAAACGGTTACAAGCAAGGCTCAAAACAGTTAAAGCGATCACCTGTAAAATATTATTTTTATAGTAATATTAACAATATTAGTAATACTGGTAATAATAATGGTAATAAAAAATAAAATAATAATGATAATAATAATTAATAATAATAATAATAATAATAATAATAATAATAATAATAATAATAATAATAATAATAATAATAGCAACAACAACAACAACAACAACAACAACAATAACAACAACAACAACCACAACAACACCAATAATAAGCGTAAGAAGGAAAAAAAGCGGTTACGAGCAAGGTTCAAAACAGTTAAAGCGATCACCAGTAAAATATTATTTTTATAGTAATATTAACAATAGTAGTAATACTGGTAACAAAAATGGTAATAAAAAAAATAATAATAATAACAACAACAACACTACTACTACTACTACTACTACTACTACTACTACTACTACTACTACTACTACTACTACTACTACTACTATTACTACTACTAATACAGGCTTTTGATGACTGCAATAATTTTAGGGCTGATGTTGTACACTTTCATTGTTGCCCATAGAGCTGCATGCCAGACTCGGTCAAACGCCTTCTTGAAGTCTATGAACACATGATATAGATGTTGTTGGTGCTGTAGGTATTTCTCACAGATTATTCTGAGGTTGAAAATCTGTTCAGTGGTACTTCGCCCTGCCATGAATCCTACTTGTTCTACAGCTATGATTTGTTCAGCTTGGGGTTTCAACCTGTTGAGTATTATTTTCAGGAGGACCTTGCTGGGATGGCTGATGAGGCTGATGGTGCGGTAATTTTCACACTCCTGAAGGTTACCTTTTTCGGGAAGAGTGATGACAAGCAACTGGGTCCATGGTGTAGGCCACTCGCCACTCTGCCAGATCTTGTTACAGATAATGGTGAGGGCATCAATTCAATCATCGCTTCTCCTCCTGCTTAAAGCAGTTCCGCGGGTATGTTGTCCACCCCCGCTGACCTCCTTTTCTTCAGCGATTGCACTGCTGCCTCAACTTCTTCTCGGAGAATTGGGAGGATTTCTTCTTCTTCTCTGTTCTCGGGACATGCTAGAAATAATGGGTCTCCATTTGGTGTATGGTTGTAAAGGTCAGAGCAGTACTCTGCACATCTGTCCAAGACTTCTTGTTCTTCTGTAAGGCATATGCCAGACTTGCTTTGGATCGTGGAGACTTTGGGCTGTTTAACACTTGTCAGCCGCCTCACAGTCTGGTAGGCCTTCTTGCTGTTGTTCTTGTTCAGACTGTTCTCTATTTCCTGGCATTGATCTTCTATCCAGTTCTCCTTTGCTGTGCGCATGCCTTTTCGGATGTCATTGTTGATTTTTCTGTAGACATCAGCTCCCTGTGAGGTGTTCTTTTTTTTTTTAATCTCTCTTCGTTTATCACACAAATCCAAAAGTTCAGGTGTGATCCACGGCTTCTCCTTGGTCAATGATTGCCAAGGATCTCAGTGGCGGCATCTGTCACAGCTGAGTTGAAGGTGGTGGTCATGGTGTTGACATCTACTTCACCAGCCACCAAAATGAGCAGTGGTGCAAATTTCCCTCCAATTGTGGCCTGAAATAATTCTGCCACCTCCGGGTCTTGCAGTTTGTCCAGGTCGAACTTCAGTCTAGTGCACTTTGCTGTATTTACTCTCTTCAAGTGGAGCCGGAAAGACTTCATCACGAGATCGTGGTCACTTCCGATGTCTTCTCCTGGAAAGGTGCGTGTCCTGCCGATGTTGATGCTTGATCTGAAATGTTTCTTCACCATGATGTAGTCTATTTGGTTGTGATGCTCCCCGCCGGGACTGTGCCATGTCCATCCTCTGGAGTTTTTGTGGAGACCAAGCGTGTTTGCCATTACCAGTTTGTTGTATCTGGCAAACTCCAAGAGTCTCAGACCCTTGTCATTTGTCTCGTTGTTTCAGTGGGTTGTTAATGGAGTGATTTAAAAAAAAAATTAGCGGCTCTATTAGGCTTCGGCATCTTTCATCTTCAGATGCGGGCGACTTTGGTTCATACTGTCTTGTTGCTAAACAAAAAATACCAATACATTTGTGTAAAGTTGATGTGTGAAAGTGGAAGGCGGATGCAATAGTTACAGAAAATGCACTGTTCCCAAAAATTGGTGGATTGATTAAAAAAAAAGTACTGTATGTTCAATAAATAAACTAAATTGTTCATTTCTCTCTCTTCCCAAAAAAACCCACAATCTGTGATATATAATGTGTTATAATGGCTGTTTGTCACTCAAGATTAACGACCCCTAGTAGAACGCTCTGTTACTTTTGACAAACCTGACATGTTTTGTTTCCAGTCAAGAAAATGTTAATTTCATCACATTTATTTGAAGTGGTTAAGCGATTTAAACTAGCCACATTAATATTTGTTATAAGCTGCGGTAATTAAATTTCCAGCCCGTTATTTCAATCAAGGAAATTGACAAGACTAGTGTTCCTTAACACTTTAAATACAACATATTAACCCGAGGAGAGCTTTTATCTCCCAATGGCTGACGTTCATCTTAACCCCAATCCCTGAGGGTTTTAAAGGCGAAAGCTGCAGACTCTTAAAAGCGATATTAGCGGCGTTAATTTAAATCTTGAAGAAAAGCGGGAGTAGTTGCGGAGATTAGCAATATTACAGCTGTTTGAACTAATTTCTGTCTTTCCCAATAATTGCACACCCTGTCGTAACATTTCGCTGGCAGTTCTCTACGTGTTTTAATTTGAAACAGTTTGTTGAAGTATTCGCACGCGGATACGTTAAAAATAATCCATTAAATTTAATTCACGATGCGTGGAAGTGGTTTTTCTACCTGCCAATCAATGTCGAAGAGCGGCAAAAGAGTGGGCAGCAACTCAGCTATAGATAGGGCATGAAAAGGAAGGAGAGAAGGAGGAAAATCAGGATACAAGGGAGAGCAAGAGAAAGAGAGAGAGAGAGAGGGGGGGGGGAAGAAGAAGAAGAAGAAGAAGAAGAAGAAGAAGAAGAAGAAGAAGAAGAAGAAGAAAAATGAGAAGGAGAAGGAGAAGAAGAAGAAGAAGAAGAAGAAAGATGAGAAGGAGAAGGATAGTTCAGACTAGAATTTTGAAGAACAAGAACCTTGTCGAGACAAGATATGAATAGTTCATTTACGGGAGTTCCAATCCCTGTTTTTGTTTTAAAAGGAATTTCTTTATTTCCGAAACATACAAAGGCACAAACAGCACACAAATTACAGCAACATAATAGTCACATAAACAACCTTTACTTACTGTTTAGACATACACACACGTTAATGTGTAGCCTATGCGTCAAACAAATACACAACATAATTGGGAAAGGTATCAGGAGGACAGAGATTGCAAACCGCAACAATAATCAACATGCTTTCTCCACATACACCCATTTTGTCGAGCCTTTTGTCCTCTTCCTAGCTCCCTAACAGCAGAATGAACGTCTGAACGTCTATAAGGCAATTTTCTTGCCATCAGACGCAGCGACATAGCTGATATTTGATTGTACCAGCATGGGCAAAAACAGAAAACTGGTAATCCGTTTATTTGCCCCGTCAACAGCTAACCTGAATGGAAACAGAGGGGGAGGATGAGCAGGAGGAGGAGCCGAAGTCAATAACTTAAAACGTGCACAGAAACAGGTGAACAGGGGGAAGGAGACGAATTTAGTCAACGGCTAACAGGCATGGAAACAGATGGGAGGAGGAGGAGGAGGAGGAAGAAGAAGAAGAAGAAGAAGAAGAAGAAGAAGAAGAAGAAGAAGAAGAAGAAGAAGAAGAAGAATTCAATTCAATTCAATTCAACACATCTTTATTACCACAGGAATGGAAATATTGTACAAGTCTCATCACATTATGTTATATAATGGCTCCACACATCAAGACAGTTATAATGAACAATAATAAGACACAGACTAATATGAGAGGTTCAGAAAGCATAGAATCCGTACGCACATCATCCGTACATAATTTAACGATGCATTGATTGAGCGAACGCCTCTTGCAGGTAAAAATATTACAGGTAATAATAATAATAATAATAATAATAATAACAACAACAACAACAACAACAACAACAACAACAACACCAATAATAAGCGTAAGAAGGAAAAAAAGCGGTTACGAGCAAGGTTCAAAACAGTTAAAGCGATCACCAGTAAAATATTATTTTTATAGTAATATTAACAATAGTAGTAATACTGGTAACAAAAATGGTAATACAAAATAAAATAATAATAATAATAATAATAATAATAATAATAATAATAATAATAATAATAATAATAATAATAATAATAACAACACTACTACTACTACTACTACTACTACTACTACTACTACTACTACTACTACTACTACTACTTGAGAAGAAGAAGAAGAAGAAGAAGAAGAAGAAGAAGAAGAAGAAGAAGAAGAAGAAGAAGAAGAAGAAGAAGAAGAAGAAGAAGCACCCGATACACATTGGTCGAAGGCTACCAGAAGCATGCTTTAGTAGTCGCCTCAACAGGCTTCAGAGCACTGCTTCCTATACTCTTCAAGCTCTACAGTGACGGAAAAAGCGCAATTTCACTGTAAATATAAACAGAATGTTTCTCTACAACATTCCGCTCTCTTCGTCTCAAAAATCCATTTGCCTTCTTGGATTTTTAAATTGTGTGAAACCAAGTGAGGACACTATCCGGCGTCAACAAACGGTTAAAAAAAATTCTCAAACGGTTCGTAAAAGACAGTTGACCTAGAGACAAATACAGTTTGACCCATAATTCGTCCCCTAGAGGAGACGAAACTTACATTTTCTATTTTCATGAGTTGATTGGTCAAAGGGCTTGAAGAGTGTAGGAAGCAGTGCTCTGAAGCATGAGATCATGCTTTATGGCCTGTTGAGGCGACTACTACAGCATGCTTCTTGTAGCCTTCGACCAATGTGAATCGGGTGGAAGAAGAAGAAGAAAGGAATTTGTTTTTCTTCTAATATATATTGCGCATAACTCAGTTGAAACAACTGCAGCTTAAGGCGCTGGACAAAATCAAGACTTTCTTGAAGTCGCCAACTTGCCACATAGGGCGCATTGTCAAATGCCTCGCGAGGAGAACTGAGTCAACCCGATATACTTGTTGTGTTGTTTTTTAGCCTTCACCTACCCTATGTTATTGTTGTTGTTGCTGCCAGGATGACGGAATTCTTTTACGTGCTGGTGAGACAACAAGGAAATTGGACTCACATCTTAAAGAAGTCGACACCAGTGAGAACAATATTCGGTCCTCATCGAGAAGCGAACACAAATTTCTTTTTGCGCGCGTTCTTGGCATGCACCACTGGGCCTAAGGGCTAACTCAAAAGAAGAAGAAGAAGAAGAAGAAGAAGGATGAGGAGGGTGGGGTGGGGGAAATTGATGAAAAGGAGGAATTGGATGCGAAAGGAGCATGCTACGAGGAAGGAAAAAAAAGAAGTTCGTTTAATGGAGTATTGAAGTAGTTTGGACTGTTGCTCAACCAGGAGTGCTTCCTCTGCCTCTTCAGCTTCATTCAGACTTTTGCTGTCTACAGTGGTGGGTGGTCTTTGGATGCTGATGGCTGTTTGAAGAATTAGCTTACTGCATGGATGATTAATATCACAGAATAAGAATAAAGAAGAGCAGGACAAAAAGAATAAAGACTAGAATTTAAGGAAGAGGAGAGAGATCAGAAAGTCTCCTCTCTGAAAATCCTTACCGGGAAGAGAGGGGACTATAAACTGATTAAATAAATAAATAAATAAGAGGAGAGAATAGTACAAAGAGGAGTATAGTAAGCAGAAAGAGCAGAAAAAAGGGAGGAAGATGAGGAGAAGAAGGAAAAGTAATATCTTACGCTTTGAATAGTATTCGTTACCCGTGCAGGCGAAATTGGGGTTGCTTTCCCAGCGAAAGCGCGGCAATCGCAGATGCAGAGGAGATCCACCCAGAAAGATGAGGGATATTGCGTGTAAGTGCTTGCTGGGTGAAATATAAGAAGTAGTAGAATTAGCAGGATTAGGAGTAGGGGAAGGAAGTCGTAGAAGGAACAAGAGAAGAATAAATAGTAGAATAAGGAAAGAGAGAAAGAAGCAGCAGGAGAAAACAAAATGAGGAGGAGTAGAAGAAGAAGAAAGAAGAAAGAAGAAGAAGACCATAGGTAATAAAGAAGGAACTTTCTGTATAATATGTATTTATGGCACGCTAACCTTTGCACATCTCGTGCAATAATGTTGCTTGATGTAAATTACAACAAACCTACTCAATAAAATAATTAGAGAAGAAGAAGAAGAAGTAGAAGCAGAAAAAGAATAAGAATAAGCTCCTCCTCTACCTCATCATCATCCTGATAAGTGTGTATACAATTGAGGGTCATAACTCATCATCATCATCATCATCATCATCATCATCATCATCATCATCATCATCATCATCATCATCATCATCACCATCATCATCATCATCATCATCACCATCATCATCATCATCATCATCATCATCATCATCATCATCTATAACAACAACAATAACATCATCATCATCTTTATCAACGTCGTCGTTGCCATCAACATAATCATCATCATGTTTTTGGTCACCATTAAAACTATCATTGTTATTGTTAGGCAATGGTGCGGAAGCCGTTAGCTGTGCACACAGCTGGGTGTTGAAGTCGAACTGGGGCGTCAAGAAGCTGCCCTTGGACGCCATATTGGTAGTCTAATCAGGGGGAAAGATCTCTGCCCCGCTGTCTGATTGGAGAGGGGGAGTTTCGGGGCTTTGAGGCTGGAGATGTGAAGGATTTTCCCACTCATACATGAATATAGATTAGACTGCTGCGCTGCTCGAGGATTTCCAGAGAGCTTCTTCCCTTGTCTGAAGTGTGTGGACTTGCGAGAGTTCTCTTCTCTTGTCTGAAGTGTTTTTCTCCTCTTTTGCATTGCATTTTGTCTGTTTGTGTTTCTGAGGAACACCCACTATCCCTTTCTAAGCCCTTCTCTTTTCCCAGCCCAAACACCTCCTCCTCCTCCTCCTCCTACTTCTTCTTCTTCTTCTTCTTCTTCTTCTTCTTCTTCTTCTTCTTCTTCTTCTTCTTCTTCTTCTTCTTCTTCTTCTTCTTCTTCTTTTTCATTCGTATCGAATGACCTTTGGTTTTAGCAGACGTTTAATAAAATATATTACTGCTACTACTACTACTACTACTACTACTACTACTACTACTACTACTACTACTACTACTACTACTACTACTACTACTTCTACTACTACTTCTTCTTCTTCTTCTTCTTCTTCATCTTCTTGTTCTTCTTCTTCTCCTTCTTCTTCTTCTCTTTCCCTTCTGTCTTAAGTGTGCATATTCCTGTCGCACCATTGCCACTGTTGTTTTACACAGATCATTGAATGTACGAACAAAATGGCAAGACATTCAAATGTATTTCTCAACACTAACACACACGACCGAAAAATAAGCATTTTTCAAAAGTGTAAAGTTTCTTTCCGATGTTGTGACTCGGGTTTAACCAAAAAAAGCAAAAAACGTTAAACAAGCAATGATAGATCACTATCTGAACGATCTAAAAGTTTGAAGTTTAAAAGTTAAAACGTTTGACATAAAGTTGATGGTTGCATGCTCCCCAAAAGAATAGACGAATGAAAGAATGAGAAGAGAAGAGAAGTGAAGAAGAAGAAAAGGAGAGAGAGAGAGAGAGAGAGAGAGAGAGAGAGAGAGAGAGAGAGAGAGAGAGAGAGAGAGAGAGAGAGAGAGATCATTTGTCATTCACTATAAATGTAGTCGGAACATTTTGTTTTTAATAATGTTATTATGTTACTCTTTGTTCACATCGTTATTAAAAATCACCATTGTTAAATGTTTATTTTCCATTCTGATTCTGCTCAATTTGACTGGAAAAAACATTCATCCAACAAGTGAAAACTAAATTCTTGGGGATTTAGTAGTGGGAATATGTGTACCTTTTACCAATCGTTCATAAAGCAAGAAAGCTTTGCTGGGAGAGCCTGAGAAAATATTAAGAACAAAAGTTGAAGCCTCGGCAACATCCATGAGGGCGCTGAGGATGAGGATCTTCATGGTGATGGCTAAAACACCGGTAATAACAGTAATATTAGACACAATCCCAGAGACGATCGCTTACACCAACACAACAGCAGCATATTATGTAAAACATTGGTGCAGAAATGTCTGAATGTTCGATATCACTTCAGTTTTTAGTGTAGTTTCGGGTTACACAGGAGGAGAAAATCACTTTGTGTTAATTCATAACTCTTCGATCACATTTAATTTGTATTCCTGTTTTGGGGGTACGAAGTTGTTCGGTAGATTAGGAAAAAAACCGTGTTGTAGCGAACTGTAATATTATGTTCAATGCACTGAATATGTGAAAATTGCTGACTGTTCGACGCCATTTCAGTTATTAGTCCTGTTTTGGTTAGAGGATCTTCTGCAATAAACCATTTAATGTATACTAATGCCCGATCTTGATTAAGAGTTTCCTGAGTAACCGAAGTAAATTGTCTTTTTTTAGAAAGAAAGTCAAGCTAAATAATGTGTCTACTTTTAGCCATAATACACATAAAGAAAACCATTCAAGAGATCAACAGCATAAACCATATTTATTTCAAGACAAACTCAGCTCATTTGTAAGGTTTCCTTTACAGGCATTGCAATAACTCCAACGAAATAATCCGATCAATGGAACAATACGCGTCGTATAGAAATGTTTTCTTCCACGTTTTCCTCTCCTCCTTCTATCTTTGGATCTTATTTACTTGTCTTTTCATGTTAAAACAATATTTTTAAAAATTGTAAACATTTTACCTTGGAGAATGTTGCTTATTGTTTGTAACAGGAGCAAATAATGGCTGTGATTGTCCAGGTGAATACGATTATTTTTATAAGGTAATCTCTGATAATTCAGGCGTGGGCGTTCCTTGGCAAAACCCAAAATTTGCCCTTGATTAGAGGCTCAACGAATAGTCAAAAACCACGTGCTTGACCCAATAGACACACCTAGACTTAAAGGGACAGTGTTGCAATGATTAGCGTAGTTTGTTTATTTTTTAGTTACGAAGCATTTTCCTGGGAATTTGCTTTTGTACTTTTGAAAAGGATTATTTTTTTAGTTTAATCTTATTTTCTACAGTGGGGCAACAATCATTGTGAATTGAAAAAAGGGTATGTGTTGTTAAAATATGTGGAAGTTAGTTCCTTTAAAGTTATATTAGGATCCATGTATTGTAAAGTTAGACGATGTCGCAAACTATTGTCAGACACATTTATTGATTTATATTTTAGTAAAAGAAACGAAAAATGTTTGAAAGAGTTTTGTTTTATGCTTATTTTTTTAGTGGCGCAACAATCATTGTGACTATTAAAAGTATCTATGTACGCTGAATCTGTCAAAGTTGGTCACCTTAAAGGGCTGGCCTAAGTGCTTGAAGAATAATTAAAGGTACCCAACAAGAGAAATATCAAGACCAACAGTGTTATTAACAGTGAATGCAAGGTCTAAGATTGCAGACCTATTTAATAGGTAATCTAAATGTGTTCGACTGTTACATACGACTCGGTGACAGTTCTGAGACAAGATCAGTGACCAGTTTATATATAGCCACACTATATTTAAAATATATTTTCTTACAATTACATTTCTTTCTCACGAAGTTTACATCTTCAGTCTATCGACGTGTTCACTGTATTATTAGATTTTATTAATGTATTTATATGTTCTGCGTTTTGCGGATGACATTGATGGATTGGTTGGAGAAGAATAAGAACTTGAACAGCTGATATAGATGCTTGACACCACCTCCAGATCCTTTGGAATGGAAATAAGTGCAGAGAAGACCAAAATGATGACCATTAACACCAATGGCATCAACAGGGACATCAAAATCCAAGGCCAATCCCAATATTTCCAATATGTTAATTTAACGTCTTTTCCCAACAATGTGATTTTAGACAACCATAACAAACAAACAAATAGAAATTGTTAATTATAGTAACTTAAATAAATATGTTCCAACAATGATACGCGCGATGTCCTGTAACATCGAACTATATAAGTTGATTCTAATATCGTCTTGTGCACTTAAAATAATTCCATTTTCTTTGTACAGTGCTGTTAAAACAGTACAATCAAATAATACATGTTGTAAGGAAATAGATCCAGCACATATAGGCTACAAGTAACATTTTTCAAATATTTTGTACACCATGAGTTCAAGCGTAGCTTATATACTAATCTAGCAATAGTTCTGGAACAACTAACAATATTTGCTTTGGGTATTATATTAGTAAAGTGTTGTTCTAATAACGAATAATATTCAAATTGATCTAATTTTACATTAAAATTAAAGACTGTATGCTCACTTTTCATTGCACCTTTTTTTGGCCAATTTATTTGAAATTTCATTACCATTACCATAAATCTCTAAATGTGATGGGACCCAACAAAAGGTAATTCCAATACCTCTAATTATAATACTATGAATAAGATATCTTACTTCAAACATTATATCTGTTCTCTTTCTACATTTCCAATGTTTTAAAGCATAAAGCACAAATTAATATATTACATTTTTAGAAGGAATGCTGAGTATGTATTCTAGTACCATCATTATTGCATATAATATATATAAATATTGAAAACCCGTGACAAAGATAGAAAGACTTTTGACTAGTTAAATAAGGTATGAAAAATCCTGCTCCACAGTTTGGTGAATCCAAAACACTACCATCAGTGAATGCTTTTAAATGATTAGAATAATTATTATTTATGTGTTCTGTAACTTCACATTTTAAAATTTGACAATACTCCTTTTTCGTTAAATCAGTATAATCTATGTCAAAATGTGCATTTAAATGTTCCCAAGGTGGAAATTTTGGAATAACTGGTAATATTGAAATTGAAGTAATATTCCCTCATCCAATCCCTCATCACAGTGCATAGCTTCAAATATTTAGGAGCCATTGTATCAGACAATGAGTCCCGAAAGGAAGTCCTCTCCAGGATTGCACAAACAACTGCTGCATTGACAAGGATAAAGCCCATTTGGAACGTCAGGACCATCAGTCTACACTCCAAGCAAAGAATAACTAACTAACTACAATCCAAGGTAAGGGTGCTGCGCTCCCTTGTCATCTCCATCTTTCTGTACATTTGTGAAACATGGACCCTCACAGTAGACATACAACGAAGAATACAAAGCGTGGAGATGAGGCGCTAAAGAAGACATTTGGACATTTCCTACACCCAGCACATCACCAACGACGAAGTCCGACAGACCATCATCACACAAGCCATTAGACAACACGATGACATGCTCACAGTTGTGAAGAAACGGAAACTCCGATGGTATGGTCACGTCACCAAAGCATCAGGCCGTACAAGGCACGGTGCAAGGAGGTAGAAGAAGAGGGAGACAGAAAAAAAGTGGGAGGACAACATTTGATAATGGACTGGCTTGATACTGAGCGAAGCCATTAGAGTTGCTGAGGACAGAGAAAGATGGAGTACGCTGGTTAAACGATCATCTGTGATGCCCTAACGACTTTCGAGTTACGGGATAAGTTAGGATAGGATAGGATATGTTCTGCATTATTTTTTCATGCACACAATGGTCGTTGTTGTTGATGATGTGTCGGGTGGAGTTAGTATAGCTCCCGTATAATATTTTCCTGGTTATGTTTGTGTGTACTTGTGAGGAGGGTGAGGGTTTTGGTGTGTGTGTGTGTGTGTGTGTGTGTGTGTGTGTGTGTGTGTGCGTGTGTGTGTGTGTGAAAGTACGAATTTACGTATGATTATGATATTTACATTATTCTGATTCCTTGTGTGAAATGTGAGGGTAGTGTGTGATAGTCTCCCTTTATTTTTTCCCGTATCATAGTCCATTCTTCTGTATTAGTCTAAACATTTTCTTCTTCTTCTTCTTCTTCTTCTTCTTCTTCTTCTTCTTCTTCTTCTTCTTCTTCTTCTTCTTCTTCTTCTTCTTCTTCATAAACATTTCTTCTTCTGCATAGAAACACAGTTCTTCGTCCAATCCAAATAACTTGCGTTTTTTCATAATTTATGTTTAAACCTGACATTTGGGCAAAGTGGTTTACAAGATGTAGAGCTTCTTTAAAAGACTCTTCACTTCCATCCAGATATAAAACCGTGTCATCTGCAAACTGTGATAATATAATTCAACCTCTTTATCTCGCAGTATTATACCC
Source organism: Oncomelania hupensis (assembly GCA_036898135.1). Taxonomy (NCBI): domain Eukaryota; kingdom Metazoa; phylum Mollusca; class Gastropoda; order Littorinimorpha; family Pomatiopsidae; genus Oncomelania; species Oncomelania hupensis. The sequence goes on along the minus strand of CM072511.1, from coordinate 88,589,244 downwards.
TTAACTTCCAGATTTTCACGAATCACGCTTGTTAATATTTTTGTACATATTAGGTCAACTCGGGAATAAAATATTTAAGAGACATGAATTTCTGTTGGGACCCTGTGGCCTTATATCTAGGTATTATCTTTTCCACTAATTATACAGAAATTAAAATTCTAAATTATGAAGGAAAATTGCAAAAATAAAAAGTCTATTAAAGATATAAAATAAAAGACAGCTGACACACTTTGGGAAAATAACTGTTTTTATAAACTCTTGTCTTGTCAAAATTAACCCATTTATTTATTTGCCTTCCTGACCCAGATGATTCCTTTCTTAAGGAATTAGACAATATGTTCTTTAAATTACTATGAAATCTAAAAAAGCAAATATAACTTAAAGGGTGGTTTGTAAACTCTACCACAAGGGTGGTTTGCAGATGATAGATGTGTTTTCATGTTTGTCTTCAATGAAAATTAGCTGGCTGAGAAGAATTACTCAAATAGAGTAATCGATTCGTAAAATTTTAATATTATTTCACCCCGATCTAGGGAGAGTGCATCTAGTAAGGATTGAATATACTAATATTGTTATGAATACTATCCATAATCCTTTTTGGCATGATGTTATTAAACACTACATTAAATTAATATCGAAATGTAACATTGAAGATAGTAAAGAATTTTGTTCAGAATGTATATTTTATAACATAGAGATTAGCAGGGGAGGTCGTTTTGTCTCTTTCAAGGATTGGATGCAAAATTATATTTTTTTTAAGTTTTTCATTTATTAGGATGAGAATGGTGTCTTTTTGTCATTTGAAGAATTTCAGACGCGTTATCCTAATGTAAAGACACATTTTTTTTCAATACAGATGTACTTTTGAAGCTGTTAAAAATTGTCAACAAAAGAAAATACATTGATCTGCCAATAATCTGCAAATTGCAAGAGCGATTAATCTGCACAATAATTCACTCTGGAAATAAATAGGTGTTGTCCTTTATGGTCAATTCTGAAACCACTGCAGCAGGTGTACGAAAATGGAACAGTAATTTTATTGATTTGAATTGGAAAACAATATTAGATAAATGTTTTAAAATAACTAATGATTGTCAATTAACATGCAGTATAGACTGATCCAACAGGTACCTTTTCATTTGTAAAAGTATAGCCTCCCCGAACGGCTCTTTTTGTGGGACAGAGGAAGAAATTTTTTTTTTTGGCAATGCTGCTATGTTGAAAGATTTTGGAACGACTTAGGACTGTTGCTAACTACGAAATGTATAGATTGTGCCAACTTTAATTTTTCAGAGACGTTGGTATTGTTTGGTGAGGAAGAAAATGTACATATAGATAATGCTTTAGATTTAATTATTCTCCTAGCAAATGTTTAACAAAAATGTGAATGGTCAAAGGCAGTCCCATGTCTTCCAGCTGTTATACATTGTTTCAAGCGTATACATAAAGTGGAAAATATTTAAATGTTCAAAGTAATAAGGTGAACCAGTTTGCGATGGATTGGACACCATACCTGAGAGTAATACTGTAAAGTTTGTCGTTTTGTCTTTTCCGTTTTTGTCTTGTCATATGTAACTTAGCGGTTAGTATGAAATTAACCGACCCAGACACTTGTACGTTCTGCGATATCATTATGAACCAATCTTCCGATATTGTACATTGTTATTTCATGTCAATTTTGTAATGTAATGTCATTTTTGTTTCTAATATACGTTTGTGTACCTGAAAAAAAAATTAATAAAAATGAAACAGTTCTTCTTCTTCTTCTTCTTCTTCTTCTTCTTCTCCTTCTTCTTCTTCTTCTTTTTCTTAACTATAGTCCCCCCTTTTTCCCCTCACTCCCGATTATTTTATTTCTGGGCGAGGAAGTGTTAATAATTACGATGATGTGTGTGTGTGTACATATGTTGGTGTGTACGTGTGTGTGTTTGTATAAGTTTTTTTTAAACATAATCTGCGCTCCCTTGTCATCTCCATCTTCCTATACACTTGCGAAACATGGACCCCCGCAACAGACATAAAACTAGGAACACAAAGCATGAAAATGAGGTGCTAGAGAAGACTTCTGGGCATTTCCTATACCCAGCACATCACTAACGACGAAGTTCGACACACCATCACACAAGCCATTGGACAACACGATGGCATTGCTTAAAGGGTGAATAAACGGAAACTCCGATGGTATGGGCCACGTGACCACAGCCCCAGGCCTTGCAAAGACCATCCTGCAAGGCACGGTGCAAGAATTATAAGAAGATCGATGGAGACAAATAAAGAAGTGGGAAGACAACATTCGAGAATGGACTGGCTTGATACTGAGTGAAGCCATGGGGGCTGCTGATAAAACAGAAAGATGGAGTACGCTGGTTAAACGATCATCTGTGGTGCCCCAACGACTTTGAATTACGGGATAGGATAGGATAGGATAGATTGTAGTCAATATTTAAACTGTGCAGTTTCGTTTGTAGGCCCTACTGTAAAAAATGTACCGGTTTGTATGCGAGCGTGTGTATTTGCCTGTGTGATTGGATTTGCTGGTATGCGTGGTGTGTTTGTTAGAGAGAGAGATTCAAGATTCAAGAATTTATTCAATAAGGTCATAGCCCCATATGAAGGGGTAAGCACATTACAAAAATAACCACATCGGTATAACAACAATGAGATAACATCTTATTGAGATACTTCTCTCAAACGCTTAAATGCAAAACATAGATACAGAGCTAGATTTCTTAATACTGTCATACTTTGTGTAGAGAGAAGTAAGCTTAATTGGACAGCAGAAGGGTATCTATAATATTTAGGTAAGATTAAATCGCTTCTTAAATCACTCAGGCATGGACAACAGAGAACAAAATGCACTTCATCTTCATTAGCTAGATTGCATAGACGACATAGCGTATTGTGATAGGTTACACTCTTAAATTTATATGCATGAACAGCAATACTTGACACACCACAACGAAATTTTGTCAGAGCATTTTTTACATAATTATTCACATCTAGAAATATATAAGGTTCCGTATTATTTGTTAACTTAAATGTTCTATAAAAAGACATACTATTACTCTGCTGTAGATGTGCATCCCACTCTTGCCATCTGCAATCTATTAGTCTTTGTTTAAAACATCTCAGGAAAGCATTGATACAACCAACCCCCTGATTTTCCCAAACGTATAAGAAACCATAGCTACCCAAACACATCCGTACTCTTGATGCCCAAGTAACTTTACCTCTACTATCTAAATTATAGAGCATTGTGTAACATTTTGCAGGGAGACGGTTTACATCCATACGGACTAATCTCAGCCAATATCTAATACAGGCAACATAGGAATTTACATACAAAGGAAATCTTCCTAATTCACCATATACAACATCATTTACAGTACTGCTGTGTACATTTAGAAACCTTTTCATGGCGAACAGATGTACCTTTTCTATTTCTTTACCCTTGTCAAACCCCCAAATTTCCGCCCCATATTGTACAATTGGTTGCACCTGTGTATCAAACAATTTTACAAAGATGTCAAAAGAATTCTTTTGGAACTTATACATACTACATAATACATTTATAACAGCTTTTTTGGCCCTAGACATCAAATCTTGACAGGCAAAGCTAAAGCTCAGTCTTGTGCTAAAATATATACCAAGATATTTATATGCATTCTCAACCAACAGTTAGAGAGAGAGAGAGAGAGAGAGAGAGAGGGGGGTGGGGTGGAGAAGAGGGGTTAATTATTGTTCTGTAACCTGCGAAATTTTAGGGTAGTCTGTAATTATGTCCTCTACCTCGTAAATTTGATTAATGTAGGAAACGTATTCGTACTTTTATTATTAACTATGATTATTCTTTGTGCGTATGTAATATTACATCTTAATGTACCAATGTTGCCACAGTAATTGCTCACGTTGAGATGAATAAATAAAGTATTGTATTGTATTGTATTGTATTGTATTGTATTGTATTGTATTGTATTGTATTGTATTGTATTGAAAACAGTAATATGGCATTTGTGTGGAAGTACAACTTTCTGGTATCTTCATTCTTCGTCCTTTCCTGTCTGCAGATTATTCTGGTAATGTGTAAAGGAATGAAGCGTGATGTTATACACTTGCTCTGTATTTTTATTCAACGTAATCAAATACGTTGCTTAAAAATGCGTCACTTATTTTGACATCGTTGGTTTATTACATTAGACTGATTTGGTAGAGAGAGAGAGGGAGAGAGAGAGAAAGTGAGAGAGAGAGAGAGAGAGAGAGAGAGAGAGAGAGAGAGAGAGAGAGAGAGAGAGAGAAGGTAAGGGTCGGTTACAGTGCAGAAATATTCAATTACGCGAGAGAAGAATGAGTTCCGATCAAGTTAGTACTACACACACGGAGAGCAGATCAAATGGCGCAGATTCCTACTTGGCTCATATTTGAAGCAGGGACCCCTATGCAGGAGGGTTATCGAGTGGCTCCATCTGTGGATCGCGCTGTTTGAGGTGTTGTCCAGACTTTGATGAAATATGGTCGCACGCCCTAGAAATGAACATATAAATAGAATGTACCAGAAAATCCAGCGTGGCATCAAATGTTTAATTTGTACTAGAAAAATGGAAACTGGGTGTCTATAGATGAGGACGAAGCACTTCGTCTGGCGTCGAACATTACGAAAATTGTATATTCTTCGTCTTAAAATATGCTTCTTTCTAACTGCAATGAAAAGACCTGATAGTGGTAGAACAAGAAAAGAATGCGAAGTTTAGTGTTTGGTGTACATTACGTCCTTGTGCATACAAACGATTGGTATTGTAAAGGTTTCCAAACGATTAAATTTGCAACTTATTGCTCACTAAATTGTGCTAAATCTCATCTTGTAGATAACTACAAAATGCAACGATAAAGATTATTATGATGTGTTTTTCAGAAAATGAAAGAATGGGGACTCGTCCGCTTTTCAAAGCACTCTAAATTGTAGAAAATGGGTTAAGGACCACGTGGTTTATTCATGAAAACGTTTGCAGCTCATCAATTAATGCGTAAAGGAAATAAATACTTTTAGTTTCTGAACTTGGTTATTCTTAAGAAAAATATCGTAAGACGTAACGAGTTTCTGTAAAACCGAAGCATCAATTGAAATTGCAGGTAAAAAAACGGCAAGTTCGCGTATAAAATAAAATGGCTGAAGTCTTGTGACAAAAGTATTATAAGTGGTGAAAAAAAGTATAAGTTGTGGAAAAAAACCCACTATTATTCATTTTTTAAAAATAAGAGGGGGGACAGAAAATCAAATGTTTAAAGTTCAAGGCTTAAGTAGATTATTATTAGCCCTCTGGGTGTAGACTATTTAGCCCAAATGGCAGATTGGTTGAGGATCGAATTACAGAATAATAGAATCTGCTGGCTGTGGCCTAAAATGCAGGTTTGGCCAGTCCTTTCTCATCGATAAGCTGTGGTCTGCCTAGCCGAATAAGGTCAATGTACGAGGCCTCTGCAAGTCAGATGTTTCCATGCTCTGCTTGTGTATGGAGATAATCCCTTTTGGTATGAAATTAATCACGGAAATTTGATTGCATTGCACGTTAGTGATCTCTCTCTCTCTCTCTCTCTCTCTCTCTCTCTCTCTCTCTCTCTCTCTCTCTAATAAGAAAGATTGCATTTTTTGGGTAAAGGCAGATTCAGTTAAAAAAGCTCCATGTGACGGAGAAAAGAGCAAATTAGTATGATAAGTATGAGTATTGCAAGTACTTTCATTTCATTTCACTTAATTTAATTTTATGTTTTCAATGTTATTTTATGTTATTGTTTTATGGTAAATTTTAGCAAAACCTACCAGTGATTGAGGAAAAACGAAGTGGCGCCTCCGCATTCATAGTTTCCTACTAGTGGTGGTTACACTTGACTCTATCAGTAATGCAGAGAAAGAGAAAGGGAGGGAGAGAGAGAGAGGCGGGTAGGGTGGGAGGGGGAGAAGGGTGAAAATAGAGAAAAATGGGATTGGGCGGCACACTTAACACAATCACGTGAGTAGTAAATATATATATATATATATTTCATATGCGAGTAATAAAGACATATTTCAAGGAGGTAGGGAAGGTGTGTGTGCGAGCCTGCCTGCGTGCGTGCGTGAGTGTGTGTGTGTGTGTGTATGTGCGTGTGTGTGTGTGTGTGTGTGGAGAAAGTAAAGGGCAAGCGTGATGAGGGATCACGTGAAACGTCCTTTATCAGAAGACAACGAAGATCCTTATCCTTCAGTTCGCATAATAGGCAGATGTGGTTTATCGTCATTTAAACTGTCGCTGCTTGCAACCCGTTGCATCTGCTGTTTTTGTGGGCACAAACTGTCCTATCATCTGGATCTTGTGGGTGATTGCCCCGCATGTAATCCTCCTTGCGAATGTTTGCGAGGGCAATAAAGTAATATGTGTTCAGTATTCTGTAAATTCTCGATACCTCAATCAGAAAATGTTTAAAGCACTAATCAAAATTCAAATCCTTAAGAGAAACATATAAAATAACTGGTAATGTTAAATAAATCATCATCATCATCATCATCATCATCATCATCATCATCATCATCATCATCATCATCATCATCATCATCATCATCATCGCCGTCGTCGTCTTTGTCATCATCATCGTCATCGTAATCGTCGTACTCCTTGCCATCCTCAGGCTCTTCTATCCCTCCCTCCTCCATATCATCAAAAGCAATAGCATCATCGTTTTCGTCGTTGCTCTTTGTAATTGCTCAGGTTGAGATGCATTACATTACATTAATTATTATTGCTTTAGGTCCAGCGGACTCTTCCGAGCCAAATCATGACCGGACAACCCCCGATCCGCATAAAAGATCTGCTGAAACAACCCCAGTGGTAAAACCGAAAGCTCCCCACCAGCCAGTCACTTTACAATAAAGACATCCCACGCAGGGGACGGCTGAGGCTTCACCCCAACTTATCGAACCCCCGTTTACAAAAAACAAAATAGAATACAAACATCATTATAAATTATCAACAAAACACATACATATAAAATGCCTACATTGCTAAATAATAACATCATAGGAAGCCCTAGTGACCACCCGGCAGAAAGCGTCCAATATTCCCAAGCTGATCCAACAGACACCATACATAAACAAGGAGTCTTGTCCCGGAAGAGTTTTCAAGAAAAAAGGTAGGAGACTGGTCTAGCGAAGAAGATGATAGTATAGAAGATTGATAGAAAAGAGCAGGAATGAGAAAGAGCAAATGAGAAAGACAGCGACACTGGGAATTTAAAGCACTAAATTTCCAGAAAGTGGGGTTACTATTTATACTGAAACCCCCGGCACCCCAACGGGGGTGGGTTGAGATGCATAAAGATGCATTGTATTGTATTGTATTGTATTGTATTGTATTGTATTGTATTGTATTGTATTGTATTGTAGTCGTCATCGTCGCAATCCTTGCATCCTCATCTTTTTTTAAAATTATTATCCCCTTCCATCCCCCACTCAATCATACCTCTCCATCCTCCGCCTCTTCTTTCCTTTTTCTCATCATCATTACCAACATCGGCAGCACTCCTGGTCATCGTCTCAAGATTAATGTTATCTTTGATCACGTGCAGCTGGGAGTAGTTGGAAGGTGAGGGAAGGGAGGCGAGACCTATTACTCACAATGACCTATGAACTGGAGAAAGAAATAGTGTTTAGGTTCTCCTAAAAAGGACATCCTGATTAAAAGCTCTTTCTACATAAACACGACGATAGCCGCAGCCGCAGGTCATCGTCGCAGAAGACCTTGACGTCGGATAGCATACGACCTCTGGACCTGTTACTTCCCATCCATTCTCACTGTATTTTCCACCTTTGGTAATTCAAAAAAACTATGTGGTCGTGCTCCACTTCCCTAGATTGGACCACCGTGCTTTAAAACAGCAAATTGAATGGACTATCTACTGAGATATATGTAATATTTGCATGTCTTCTTCTTCTTCTTCTTCTTCTTCTTCTTTTTATGATGATGATGATGATGATGATGATGATTATGATTATGATGATTATTATTATTATTATTATTATTATTATTATTATTATTATTATTATTATTATTATTATTATTATTATTATTATTATTATTATTATTTTCTTCTTCTTCTTCTTCTTCTTCTTCTTCTTCTTCTTCTTCTTCTTCTTCTTCTTCTTCTTCTTCTTCTCCTCCTCCTCCTCCTCCTCAACCTCCTACTCCTCTTTCTCCTTCTTCCAACTCATCTTTTTTCAGCTTTTTTCCATTTTCTTCCTCTTTCCTCATGGTTTTCTCTGGTTTTTCTAGTCCTTGTTGCCGTTGTTGTTATCGTCGTCGTCGTTGTTGTTGATTTTGTTGCTGGTTTCTTCTTCTTCTTCTTCCCCTCTTCGTCCTCCTGCTTCTACCTCTGTTGTCTTGTTGCTCTTGGGTTTTCCCTCCTCTTTCTTCGGCTTCTTCTTCTTCTGTTGTTGTTGTTGTTCGTCTTCTTCTACTTCTTCTTCTTCTTCTTCTTCTTCTTCTTCTTCTTCTTATTCTTCTTCTTCCTCTTTTTATTCTTTTTCCTTCTTCTTCTTCTTCTTCTTCTTCTTCTTCTTCTTCTTCTTCTTCTTCTTCTTCTTCTTCTTCTTCTTCTTCTTCTTCTTCTTTTTCCTTCTGTTTCGTCTTCTTTTTCCTTCTTCTTCTTCTTCTTCTTCTTCTTCTTCTTCTTCTTCTTCTTCTTCTTCTTCTTCTTCTTCTTCTTCCTCCTCCTCTTTCACCTCCTTGTCCTCCTCTCTTCAGCCCTTATTTCTCCTCTTCCGTCTCTTTCCCCATCTTCGCCTCCTTCTTCGTCTCATCCTCCATCGCCTTCTCAATTCTTGCTTTAATATAAAGCAATACGATTTGAGGTCGCCCCTACCCTTACATACTTTAATGGAGTTCAAACGTGAAAGATGAACGAAACGTAAGTGCTAACCTTACATCGTTTCACATGAAAGAGATCAAGAAATCAGACGGGGATTGACGATAGGAAAGGGTGTGCAAACATGAAAAGAGTGAATGTTCGATACGACGGACATTTCTGGGAAAGTAGATGGCTACGAAATAAAATCAAATAATATTTAAAAAACAAAAACAAATATAATTTATTAATGTGTTCTCATTTCTTCTTCTTTTTGAGGTTTGGGTAAAGAAAAAAACCACGTTTTGGCTTATGTTAACCACCAAACCATAAGAAGCAGAAGAAGAAGAAGAAGAAGAGAGAGAGAGAGAGAGGGAGAGAAAGAGAGCGAGGTAGAGAGAGTGGAAGGTGGGTGGCTGATGAGAGGATTGGAAATGGAGTATTTGGGTTAGAGGGATGAAAAAAAAATTAAAAAAAAAATTAAAGTTAGTACAGCAATGATCTCATTCCTTAAAGTGCATTTTTTTGCGCTAACAAACAAAACGGGGTTATAAACGAAGTAAAGGTTTGGGTTTCGGGGTGTGATGTGTGTGTGTGTGCGATAGGGAGGAAAGGTGGATCAAGTGAGGAAAGGTAAAAATTAGTTAAACAGCTAACTATTTTGCAGTGCATTTGATAAGACTAGCCATTCAAGCAATACACGGAAGTAAACGAAGTTGAGAACGTGAACAGTCTTAGTCAGAGATGAAGGTCGGCTGCGTAAAACACAATTTTCGCTTTCATCCGATTCGTTCCAAGCGAGTGCACAGCGCTTTTATATGAAGTCCAGAATCATGAATTAAATCAGAATTAAATCAGAGCTGCGCATCGATCATTGCCTGCTAGAAGAGATTAAATATTAAAACGCGAAACTGAAATCATAGAAGACAAACTGAATTGAACTGGATCGGAGAAAAATGTAATCATATTACTTTTTAAGAAATC
>CM072511.1:88464392-88574392 GCA_036898135.1 Oncomelania hupensis | reverse complement strand
AATTCTTGTACTTGTAAAAATAAAATCACTGTTGTCTCTGTGCGCAAAATAAAGTCAGGAGATGTTTCGATCATTTTAGTTACTGCCTCTTTTGGACCAACCAAAAATAGGTTTCGGGAATTACTTCTCTTGCTGCAGGAATTTCGCCCCCCTACAATTTTTTTTTTTCAGGACAGAAAAAATACAACGAAGTCGAAGGGATTTTTTTTCCGTTCGTTATACCCGAAGTTCGTTGTACCCGTAGTCTTAGATTAGTAGCCGAATTATGTTTTTGTAGTCGTCATATCCGTTAAATTCTATCCTATCCCGTAACTCGGAAGATGTTGGGGCACCACAGATGATAGCTTAACCAGCGTACTCCATCTTTCTCTGTCCTCAGCAACCCTCAGGGCTTCGCTCAATGTCAAGCCAGTTCATTCTGGAATGTTGTCTTTCCACCTTTTTTCTAACTCCTTCATCTGTCTCCTTGCACCGTGTCTTGCAGGATGGTCTTTGCAAAGCCTGATATTCTGGTGACGTGGCCATATATAAAATCGGAGTTTCCGTTTTTTTACCACTATGAGCATGTCATCGTGTTGTCCAATGGCTTGTGTGATGGTCTGTCGGATTTCGTCGTTGGTGATCTGCTGGGTATGTCAGAAGTCTTCTATAGCACCTCATCTCCGAGCTTTTTTTCTTCGTTGTAGGTCTGCTGTGAGGGTCCATGTTTCGCAAGCTTATAGGAAGATGGAAATGATAAGGGGAGGCAGCAGCCTTATCTTGGAGTGTAGACTGATGATCCTGTCTTTCCAAATGAGCTTTAACGTCGTCATGGCAGCAGATGTTTGTGCGATCCTGGAGAGGGCTTCCTGTCGGGACCCATTGTCTGATACAATGGTCCTAAATATTTGAAGCTTTGCACTGTGTTGAGAGATTGGCCTTGAACTCTGATGTCAGTGTTGATGCCTTTGGTGTTGTCGGTCATCACTTTTGTCTTCTCTGTACTCATTTCCTATCCAAAGGCTCTGGAGGTGGTGTCAAGCCTCTGTACCAGCTGTTCAAATTCCTGTTCCTCTCCAGTCAATCCATCAATATGATCCGCAAAACGGAGGTTGGAGATTGCTTTACCCCCTATGATGACTGTGCCTTAATAAGTCTTTGATGTAAAATGTACAGCCCAGAACACGTCAAACTGCATTCTCGTCATGTTATTGCAAAAGGGTGTGATTGTAGAAGATTTTTGCCAGATGAAGAGGGTCCGGGTGGGGGAAGGGGAGAGAGAAAGAGAGATATTAAGCTCCATGGTATCGAAAGTGTGAGGTGTATGTGTCTATCTCTGTGTGCTCGTCCAAGTACGTATATTGTTTTATATGGAAGTGTCCGAGAGAGAGAGAGAGAGAGAGAGAGAGAGAGAGAGAGAGAGAGAGAGAGAGAGAGAGAGAGATGTTTTCTTTTAAAGTTAACGTGCACTTTTATTCATATAGATGTGTCTTGTTTTCCCACTGTTTTATGTTTTTTAAAATTGCAATAGTGTTCTTTTAAGCATATATTGATGTTCCTACCTTTAAGTGTGCGTGTGTGTGTGTGTTTGTGTGTGTGTGTGTGTGTGTGTGTGTGTGTGTGTGTGTGTGTGTGGGTGTGTGTGTGGCTGTTTATCAACATCTGGGAAATTTCCAAAAGGCAATATATCTGTTGTGATTTGGCTGTATGATCTGTATTCTGTATTCTGAGTGAAGGTGCTTAGCGTTAATAATGGAATTTCAAATTCCTTGGTTTTATAATATTTTTTTTCTTGTTTTTGATGCGCTCCCACATAGGGAATTCCCTTTGAAAAAATATTTATTTTCACCCCTTTCAACTAAAAAATCTTTACTTAAAAGAATATTTCCTAAATAATCATTTGTTTACACTTTAAGATAATCTATTGTTGAGGTAAATAAAGCATGGGATAGTTAAATAAGGTATTGTTGCTAAATAAATAAAAAATATTCACCTATATAAGCTTAATGCATTATTTAGCAGATTGTGTGAAATAATGTATTATTTAAAACTGTTTCTAAATTATGATTTGTTTACCTATATAATGCATTATTTAGCAGAATTTTTTTCTCTCAGAATTTGCTAAATAATGTATTATTTAGAAGATACTGCTAAATTATGCATTATTTACGTAAACAATTCATTGTTTCGGGCATAGTAGCGTGAAGTTATGTGGAAGTGGTAAAATAAAATTGCAAAAACCGTGATTTTAAACTGTTTTGCGATTAAAAATGAGGCACTGCTTTATTTCTTTTATTTGTTTGCAACAGTATTAATATACGAAACTGCAAAGGTAACGGTTCCGAAAAAGAGGGATCCATCATTATTTCTCCTTTGGCGTCATTGCCTTCAGAGTACGTACGCTATAGTTCTTGTCTGTCCGACCTGCAAATCCCTGGTAGTTTCGAATTAGCGTATACTTTCCGTTTGAAATTAAAACCAAATTCAACTCAAAAGAACAAACGGAACAGTCTTAACAAATTTTTTGGTTAAATAAATACACAAAGAAAAGTTTTTTTTCCTTCCTGACGGATGCATTAAAAACTGAACACTCCTGCACAAAACTGACCTTGACCTTTCGTTTGTGTTCGGGAGGTTACAGACGTTTTATTTTCGAATTTGTGGAGTGATGTATGTTAAAAAATAAATAATTAATATAAAAAAAATGTGGATACATAATCTTTGGATAGACCTTTCATTTAATTATTACGATTACGATTACGATTACGATTACGAATCTTTATTGTTCATAGTTAAAATACAATAACATGGAAATTTGTCTTTAGTAGCACAAAGACTAAGACGGAAATATTAAAAACCAAAAGAAATATCAACAGTTTTTGTTATATAAAAAAAACATTAATTAGGACAACCACACGCACAACAAACAGCTCACTTCACCACATCATCACAGTACACAGAAGAAAAATGTAGGTAACTGGGGCACCACAGTCTGCCCAAATTTAAGATGCGGACCGCACCTGGTACATAAAAGTGGCCACACAAGTTTCCCCTCCAGGCCGGGGTTCTAAACCTCCGACCCGAGGGCAACAGCTCAAACGATCCACACACGGGATGACTGCCATCAGACATGATCCCTCCAGCTTTACTTCCTACAGAATCCCTATATATTTCCGTCACTGGCCTTTGTGTCTTTCCCACCACTCTGCCAGCCAGGTCCACAATGCGGTTGAGTCCGTTCCCGTCTCCAACGCCAAGATCTCCGAACCAGGTAACAATGTTAAAGCATAGAATACTTTCTACTAGAGATCTTTAAACTATTTCCAAGATATGTACATTGACCCCAAAATTTTCAACTTTCCCACTAGACACATCCCTCGATTGGCCTCTTTGCAAACAAAACCAACATGATCACCGAACTTTAAGCTCCCGTCTAAAACCGTCCATAAATACTTAAAAGTCTCAACCTGTTCCACATTCTCAGATGCAACTTTCAGGGGGTGAAGCAGGGCAGGATCTCTCGCACGGTGTTCTTCAAAGCAAACTTCTCTAGCCCAAGCCACGTTCAGCCTTAAACAACTGTCACCGAACCAGGCAAGAATCGCACAAGCAAAATCGAAGCACCGCGATAGAGACCGTTCATCCCCCAGCCTGCCCACCAGAGCCATATCATCCGCAAACTTTATCAAAGTAAAAATGCCGGTGTCGCACGTCAGTCCGCTGGCACAGAGAGAAAACAAAACTGGCGAGAGGACACAGCCCTGCGGCGCCCCAGTGTTTACAATAATCTCGTCGGACAAGATACCGTTAATACTGACCCTCTGTTTCCTATCGCGGAGAAATGAACGAATCCAGAGAACGAGTCCCGGACCAACGTCAAGGTCAAGAAGACGCCTGATTAGTAAGTGGGGTTGAAGCGCATTAAACGCAGAACCGAAATCCATCACAAGGCACCGGACGAAAGTACCCGAGGCATCAAGGTGTCTAGACACAGAATCAAGTAAGGTCAAGGCTGCGTCCTCTACCCCGCGTTTTGCCTTGTAAGCAAACTGCAGAGGGTCCATGCGATTTGCCACTGAGGTAGTCAGCTGACTACAGAGCAGTTTTTCCATGCATTTACAACCACCGAGGTCAAGGCAGTAACATTATAAAAACCAAAGAAACCATAGAAAGCAGTAACATTATGAAAACCAAGTTTTCAAGCGAATCCTTGAATTCCCTAATTAAGAAAAATCGCAGTCTCTAAACAATGAATTGTTTAGGTAAATAATGCATTATTTAGCAATACCTTATACATTTAGCAAAATCTGCTAAATAATGCATTATATAGGTAAATAATTCATTATTTGTAGAAACATTTCTAAATAATACATTATTTAACCCAATCTGCTAAAAACAATGCTTTATTTAGGTAACTATATATTTTTTTATTTAGCAACAATGCCTTATTTACCTATAGTATGATTTCTTTACGTAAACAATGTATTGTATTTACATTGTTTGGAAGCAAAATGATTATTTCGAAAATATGCTTCTATACAAAAATTATTTATCTGAACATGTTTTTATAAAACGAAAAAATCGCAAATAGATATTTTACTAAGGGAATTTTATACCCACGTGCGATATTATTTCAAGTTCTCTATCAGCGTGAGATGAATTAATTTTTGTTTTGCCGCCATGTTTTTAACCATTAGGAGGCGATCGGCTCCACCTGTATATGCCAAAAAGCTCCGGGAGAGAATGATCGGATGCTTTTGTCTAAAAATAAACCTCCCGTTTTGCAAATGATCGTCATCGGCGATCGTTTTGACGGGTTCCGAACGGTCTTCCAGTGGATTTATTGTGACAGTGTGAAAGATGCATGAACACTAATCGTCCACTACAGCAGTGATATCTTTTCTGATGTATTAATTTTCTTTGTTTAATAATAGCTTCTATTAACCTTTTTAATGCAGAAAGAAAAAAGAAAAAGAAAGATTTCTCCTATATAGCGCACTTACAAGCTCAGAGAGCTTCTAAAGGCGCTGGCCCGTCATATCCAGCAATCACAAAATAGTTTGCTGAAGTCAGGATTCGAACCCACGTCGCCCAAGATGCACTCATACAAGTCGTGCGCTCTGACCACTGTGCTATCCTTGCCGCAGACACAGTGAGTAATAATGATGTGGGTTGTGAGCCATATAATGTCCTTCCTTCTAAGTGCATTGGGGCAAAAAGACGGTAACAATCTTGTATAATTTAACAAAATACACATTCATGTACTATCCTAACCTATCCCGTAACTCGGAGGTCGTAGGGGCACCACAGATGATCGTTTAACCAACGTACTCCATCTTTCTCTGTCCTCAGCAACCCTGATGGTTTCTCTCAGTGTGAAACCAGTCCATTCTAGAATGTTGTCCTCCCACCTCTTTTTCGGCCACCCTCTTCTTCTACCTCCTTGCATTGTGCCTTGCAGGTTGGTCTTTGCAAGACCTGATGATCTGGTGATGCGGCCATACTATCGGAGTTTTCGTTTTTTCGCCACTGTGAGCAGGTCATCGTGTTGTCCAATGGCTTGTGTGATGGTCTGTCGGACTTCGTCGTTGGTGATGTGCTGGGTATTGATTGATTGATTGATTGTTGCTTTAGGTCCAGCGGACTCTTTCGAGCCAAATCAGGACCGGACAACCCCCGATCCGCATAAAAGATCTGCTGAAACAACCCTAGTGGGAAAATCAAATGCCCTCCACCGGCCAGTCACTTTACAATAAAGACATCCCACGCAGGGGACGGCTGAGGCTTTACCCCAACTACTCGAACCCCCGGTTACAAAAACAAAATAGAATACAAACATCATTATAAATTATCAACAAAACATATACATATAAAATGCCTATATTGCTAAGTAATAACATCATAGGAAGCCCTAGTGACCACCCGGCAGAAAGCGTCCAACACTCCCAAGCTGATCCAACAGACCTCATACACAAACAAGGAGTCTTGTCCAGGAAGAGTTTTCAAGAAAAAAGGTAGGTCATTGGTCTAGCGAAGAAGATAGTATAGCAGAGTGATAGGACAGAGCAGGAATGGGAAAGAGTAAATGAGGAAGACAGCGACAGTGGGAATTTAAAGCACTAAATTTCCAGAAAGTGGGGATACTATTTATACTGAAACCCCCGGCACTCCAACGGGGGTACTGTTGCCGCAGTGAATCGGTCATTCCTACAAAGGAAAGACAGGTTTTCAACTGGGGCTTTCACTTTTCCCTTTATAGGTTAGAACAATCTACAGTGGCAAGATTGCTCATGACCCCAAGGGGTGTGTGCTGGGTATAGGGAATGCCCAGAAGTCTTCTTTCTGTGGCACCTCATCTCTATGCTTTGTATTGTTCGTTGTAGATCCGCTGCGAGGATCCAAGTTTCGCTTCGCAAGCATATAGGAAGATGGAGATGTCAAGGGAGCGCAGCAGTGTTACCTTGGAATGTAGGCTGATGGTCCTGTCTTTCCGAATTGGCTTCAACCTTGTCAGGGTAGCAGTTGTTTGTGCGATCCTGGAAACTGATCATGTACTTTAATCTGATAAAGTTTGAAAATTCAGTTTATTTATATCCGCTACAGATCAGTTTATTTACTTTCAGAAAATGTAAACTTTCTTTTACTTGTGAAAAGTTCCTGGGTGCCAAGAAACGAAAACATAACGTTAGGCCTGTCACCTTCTGCCAGATCTTAAAATGACTTTTTGTTTAACTTTGCAAAATAATGTTGTCTCTAAATGGTTAAGAGTCTTTCTAGAGACACATGAAGGACGTCAAAATGTGATTGTGATTTTATGTCATTTCCAAGAATAGTCATTTTGGCGATGTTTTTGTACTTCGATTTCGTTATATCTCTCGCAATTCGAAAATTGGTATCTGGGATAAGAAAATACATTCGTCACTACGTTGTAACCATGTTCGTAATATCCGAAAAGTTCTAAGAAATAAAAAAAAAATTCTGGCAAATATTTTTTTTCATTTGCTAAAAGCATTGTTCGCTGAAACCGTATTCGTTATACGCGTGTTTGGCTGTAGGGCGGCGGCGGCAGGAATAGCTCAGTGAGTGCGTCTTGGGCGACGTGGGTTCGAATCCTGACTTCAGCAAACTATTGTGTGATTGCTGGACATTACGGGCCAGGGCCTTGAAAAGCTCTCTGAGCGTGTAAATGCGCTATACAAGAGAAATCTCATTTTTTTCTCTTTCATTTAGATATGGTAGTTAAATGTTTCTCTAGGCAGATTAAGAAATAGATGTGTTAGATAAAATGTTTCTAGAGGCAGATTAACTGTCCTTATAGTTATTTCGCTTGGTGCAAAGTATTAGTTTAATTCTGTCTCTTGAAAATCTTCTAGGAAAACAAGAGAAGTTGCCGCTCTCAACGTACGGGGTTCGTTTGTTTCTTTTCAAACTCTGGTTCAAAACAGACCAAAGGCAATTTAAGTGATTGCCTGATTGCTGATTGCACAGATTAATACCCTTAGAATGGGTGCGCTTGGTGCAGCTTTCCCTTTTAGAAAATATTAGTTTAAAACGACCTAAAGGTGCGGAGGGCCGCAGTTTCTTGCGTTTATTTTATAAACTAGTTAGACAAGTTGGTCCCCTTAACCGATACCGTATCGGAACATACAAATACTCGTTTCACCGACGCGTGTCTATCAGCCTCTTCAGTTTGATCTATTTCTGGCCTTGTGCAAGGATGTGTATGATAAGGAAGCAGAAATTAAACAGGAAGGCGTAGGAAGAGGATGAAGGAGGAGAAAAATAGGAGGAAGAGGAGGATAAATCAGAAGAAAGAAGGCACATGGTTATAAACTTGCAAGTTTAAAAAAAAACACACACACAACCAAACATCTTAGATTGTTCGTAGTAATCAGGTCGGAAATAGAATGCACAAGGACGAAGAACACATCCGATTGAACATGTAACGTTTGCACGCAGTTTGTAAATAACCAAACCAATAAATAAACCGAAATTTTTATTTGTGTTCGACACTGTCTAAAACATGATCAACGTTTTAGCAAACTTTTCCTCTTCGGCTCAGTGTTTGCGCTGAACACTTTAACAGAAACGGCAAAAAGAACAAATTCGAACGGATCGCGCAACGCGATCTTGGCTAACACAGAACTCGAAATAGAGAAAATAGGCAGAAAATGATTAACTAGTTTGAATATAACCCAAACATTTCAAAGCGCTGCCGACTCTTTGATTTATTTGTTTCAATAACACACAATCATATATCAAACGCCTCCCTCCATCTTGCCGACCAAAGGATGCTGAGGACGATTTCTTAAGGAAAGAAAAGTTACGCAGAAACTGCACACCTCCGTGATTTGTGCAAGCAGAGATGTCATCCTGTCTCAAAGGTCCCTTGCTGTCACGCACTTTCATCAACTAAAAGAATACAATAGGATTATTTGTGTTCCCAAAACTGCAATTGATTAAACTTTATTTGTAAGGAAATTGAATTTGAAGCAAACGTAATCTAAAGAAGAAGAAAAAAAAAACACGAGAAGAAACGTCGTAGGAGAATGGGAAACGATGGTTTCAAAAGTTCGAAAACTAACATTCCAACTAGGGAAGCCTTAATTCTTCGTAAAGTTTTAGAAATCATAGTGCTGCGTTGCGCAAGCACTCAAATAAACTTGGAAAACGTAACCAGTCCGCTTTAGTTTCTACTCATACTCAGGAATCTAGAAAACTAGGCTAGTTGTTGTTGTTTGTAGATTATAGTCACACGACACTTTCGCATATAGGTGACTACTGGACCGATTTATACTGACACCAGCGGGCCAGTTGTTGGTAAAGGAGAAAATAATATGATCACACGTTGACCAATCCGGGATTCGAACCAGCGACCTTTCGGTTTCTAGCAAGACGCTCTTACCAACTGAGCTACCCGGCCCCTCAACTAGGCTAGTGTGCGGCCGTCCTGTATTTAAATTTAGGGCTCGGCATTTGAAACTTGCAGTGTTAGGCAAGTGAACAACGATGCTGGTCGTCAGATATCTGTCAGAAATCTCGGTCAAAACAATAAACGGGATGAAAAGGTAATCATCTCAAAATACTGCCCGTCGTTTTCATTTTCAGACTATAGAGTTACCCACCTTTGGTGTGGTAAACATTTTGTCAAGGTGATTTATTGAACACTGTTTTATGGCGTAGACCTGCAGTAGAGCCTGCACGTTTAATTCTATCCTTGCCGTACTGTTGTTAAAATTCAATGAGGCCAGACGCAACGTTTGCTCTCTTCTTCGTTAACATCTGGAGACATGCAACCTGGTGGGATGACTCATGTACGATTCCTTTCCGTTGGGGCCGCCCAGCGTGGTGCGTAATGCAATTCCTAGCAGTACTGTAAGTCAGCCGTGAAGAGGGCTTCCCCGAATCTCTGCACGTGCTATTGTTGATGCACACACCACACAGCCTATAGGAAAAGTCTTTCTTTTTCACATTCTCCATAAAGCACATTGAGAAGTCCTTTGTTTGTCTTCTGCCAAGTCTTTTTGTTCTTCTGCTCTTCCCTCTATGCTGACGGTGCCTTCGTGATCTGCAAAGGCTTCTGATGCAGGGTGCTATTCTGCGGGTAATAAGGGAAAATATACACACAAAGTTAGCCACTATAGAGATTCAGCACAAAGTAGGCCTAGACATTTTTAAATAATTAAAATGTCTACTGTATATTTACCACAAAACACCATTGTTTTCACTCTTTCATTATTTAAAAAAAAGGTAAAGGTTTTTTTTGCTGTGTTTTTTTTTTTTTTTAATTTTTTGGACCTGAAAATACTTTTGGCTACCGCAAAAACGGTAAGAAAAGGTGTCATCCTGTCTCAAAAGGATCTTTTTGGGTGATCTTCAGTCTTTTTGGCGTTCTTAAACTTGTTGCGCCAAGCACATAAAAAATACATGTTATTTCTTTTATTTGTTAAGTGTTTCATTCTGCTATGCACTTTGAAACAGCTTGCGTCAAACACCATGTTCAAGTTTACACAGTATCAAGTGGTTTCAATTCCGCTTTTTGCAACGTTACATGTATTGCGTCAAGCACAGAAAGAAGATATTGCCATTCACGTTCTCTCTTAAGAGTTTCATAGAGTTTGCATATCGTTTTAACACATTCAAAAATTTTCAGCATTCATTGGCATTCTTTTCGTAGTTTTAGTTCTGTTTGACTTTAAAATATATTACTTCGAAAACATTCTCAGTCTCAGATGTATTCTGTGGGAAGTGGGTTTCGTTTTGCACTCCCCAGTTTTTGCGCTAAGCATGCAGATTTATCAATAATTTTTTCAATAATTAAAATAATATTTTTTCAATAACTAAAATTATTGAAGTCATCAAAAGCCTGTATGACAAGGCTACCAGTGCAGTCCTCCACAACAGAGCCATCGGGGAATTGGTTCAGAACAACAATCGGTGTGCGTCAAGGATGCCTACTCTCTCCAACACTCTTCAACATCTTCCTAGAGCGCATCATGTCGGATGCTCTTGCAGACCATGAAGGCACAGTCAGCATAGGGGGTAGAGCAATCTCCAATCTTCGTTTTGCAGATGACATTGATGGATTGGCTGGAGAGGAACAAGAACTTGAACAGCTGGTACAGAGGCTTGACACCACCTCCAAAGCCTATGGAATGGAAATAAGTGCAGAGAAGACCAAAATGATGACCAACAACATCAATGGCATCAATACGGACATCAAAGTCCAAGGCCAATCCCTCGACACAGTGCATAGCTTCAAATATTTAGGAGCCATTGTATCAGACAATGGGTCCCGACAGGAAGTCCTCTCCAGGATCGCACAAACAACTGCTGCCCTGACAAGGTTGAAGCCCATTTGGAAAGACAGGACCATCAGTCTACATTCCAAAGTAAGACTGCTGCGCTCCCTTGTCATCTCCATCTTCCTATATGCTTGCGAAGCATGGACCCTCACAGCAGATCTCCAACGAAGAATACAAAGCATGGAGATGAGGTGCTACAGAAGACTTCTGGGCATTTCCTATACCCAACACATCACCAACGACGAAGTCCGACAGACCATCACACAAGCCATTGGACAACACGATGACCTGCTAACAGTGGTGAAGAAACGGAAACTTCGGTGGTATGGCCACGTCACCAGATCATCAGGCCTTGCAAAGACTATTCTGCAAGGCACAGTGCAAGGAGGTAGAAGAAGAGGGAGACCGAAAAAGAGGTGGGAGGACAACATTCGAGAATGGACTGGTTTGACACTGAGCGAAGCCATCAGGGCTGCTTAGGACAGAGAAAGATGGAGTATGCTGGTTAAACGATCATCTGTGGTGCCCCTACGACCTTCGGGTTACGGGACAGGATAGGATAGGATAGGATGCAGATTTAGTGTTACTCTTTGTTAAGTGTTCATTCTTTTTCGTCATTCTGAAATTATTTATTTATTTATTTATTTAATCGTTCTTATATAGCGCTTTTCCAGCTCAAGAGCTGCTCAAGGCGCTGGCCGATACAGGATCTAACTCAAGCCGCCCGAGACGCCCACCCGCAGCCTTTGGGCGCATGGTCTGACGCCCGGACAACTGAGCACAATCCTGGGCAGCCAGGGATGGGGGAGAAGGACCTAGGTGCATGCTGGGTGTTTTCTTGTCACCGGCACTCACCCGTCTAGGACATGAGCGTCAGGATCTTTAAAGTCCGTTATGATGGAATGTATGCGACACAGACTAGACCTCGGTTTATACTCTCATCCGAAGGAGTAATGTAATTGAACACGGCACAAACGCACAAAGATAAAACAAAAGCATGCATGACTAACTCAGTAGTTTTATTTAGTTTCCATCTCCAAGCAAAATACGTTAACTTTCATTCTTTAAGTTGTGTTCAATCTGTTGTTTTTTTTTAAATTTGCACGTGGTCGTTGAACCTAAGGTAACGTGAGGTTCCTCCGTCATGGCCGGTGACTTCTGTGAACGCGCTTTTCCACGAGCAGACATCTGAAATGACCAGGTCTTTCCGGCTCCACTTGAAGAGAGTAAACACAGCAAAGTGCACCAGACTGAAGTTCGACGTACATGTATAAACTGCAAGACCCGGAGGTGGCAGAAATAATCCAAGCCACAATTGGAGGGAAATTTTCACCAATGTTCATTTTGGGAGCTGGTGAAGTAAATTTCAACACCATGACCACCACCTTCAACGCAGCTGTGACAGATGCCGACTCTGAGATCATTGGCAAGCATCACCCAAAGAAGAAACCGTGGGTCACACCTGAACGTTTTAACTGTGTGACAAAGAGAGATGAAAAAGAAAAAAAGAACACCTCACAGGGATCTGATGCCTACCGAAAAATCAACAATGACATCCGAAAAGGCATGCGCACATCAAAGGAGAACTGGCTAGAAGAACAATGCCAGAAAATAGAGAAGAGTCTGAACAAGAACAATAGTAAGAAGGCCTACCAGACTGTGAAACGGCTGACAAGGGTTAAACAGCCTAAAGTCTCCACCATCCAAAGCAAATCTGGCATATGCCTTACAGAAGAACAAGAAGTCTTGGATAGATCGACAGAGTACTGTTCTGGCCTTTACAACCACACACCAAACGCAAACCAATCAGTTCTAGCATGTCCACAGAACAAAAACTAAGAAGAAATCCTCTCAATTCTCCGAGAAAAAGTTGAGGCAGCAGTGCAACGCTGAAGAAGGGGAAGTCAGCGGGTAGGGACACCATACCCACATAATTGATTCAAGCAGGAGGAGAAGCGATGATTGACGCCTCACCTTTATCTTTGACAAGGTCCGGCAGGGTGGGGAGTGGCCTACACCATGGACCCAGTCGCTTGTCATCACTCTTCTCAAAAAGGGTAACCTTCAGGAGTGTGAAAATTACCGCACCATCAACCTCATCAGCCATTCCAGCAAGGTCTTCCTGAAAATAATATTTAAGAGGTTGAAACCCGAAGTTGAACAAATAATAGCTGAAGAACAAGCAGGATTCAGGGCAGTGCCACTGAACAGATATTCAACTTCAGAATAATCTGCGAGAAATACCCACAGCACCAACAACATCTATATAACGTGTTTGTAGACTTCAGGACAGCGTTTGACCGAGTCTGGAATGCAGCTCTTTGGGCAACCATGAGAGTGTACAACATCAGCCAAACATTATTGAAGTCATCAAAAGCCTGTATGACAAGGTTACCAGTGCAGTTCTCCAAACAGCGCCACAACGATCGGCGTGCATGAAGGATGCCTACTCTCTCCAACACTCTTCAACCTTTTCCTAGAGCTCATCATGTCAGATGGCCTTTCAGATCACGAAGGCACAGTCAGCATAGAGGGAAGAGCAATCTCCAACCTCCGTTTTGCGGATGATATTGATGGATTGGCTGGAGAGGAACAAGAACTTGAACAGCTGGTACAGAGGCTTGACACCACCTCCAGAGCCTTTGGAATGGAAATAAGTACAGAGAATACCAAACTGATGACCAACCACACCAATGACATCAACACGGACATCAAAGACCAAGATCAATCCCTCAAAACAGTGCATAGCTTCAAATATTTAGGAGCAATTTTATCAGACAGTGGGTCCCGACAAGAAGTTCTCCCCAGGATCGTACAAACAATTCCCATAACAAGGTTAAAGCCCATTTGGAAAGACAGGACCATCAGTCTACTCTCCAAGATAAGGCTGCTGCGTTCCCTTGTCATCTCAATCTTCCTATACGCTTGCGAAACATGGAAACTCACTGCAGATCTACAACGAAGAATACCAAGCATGGAGATGAGGTGCTACAGAGGACTTCTGGGCATGTCCCATACCCAACACATCACCAACGACGAAGTCCGACAGACCATCACACAAACCATTGGACAACACGATGACATGCTCACAGTGGTGAAGGAACTCAAACTCCGACGGCGTGGCCACGTCTCCAGAGGATCAGGCCTTTCAAAGACCATCCTGCACAGCACGATGCAAGGAGGCAGAAAAAGATGGAGACAGAAAAAGAGGTGGGAGAACGACATTCTTGAATAGACTGGCTTTACACCAGAGAGAAAGGAAGAAGAGAGAAATCACTTAGCGATATCGCCTCTATGAGAAGTGATGTACGGTGGAGGAGTTACGTCCCTTCAACCTCACATGGGCTTGCTTTCGGTTCTTAGTCTCTTGTCTATATATGGGTTTTTTTTAATTATATTTAAAAAAAATGTTTTAGACGGCGATTTTCACCTTTTGCTGTTGAAAATGTTTGAAATAAGGCTTTTCAAATTTGAGAAATTTTTTTATGCACATCTGTTTATTTTTTCATGATTTGCTGCCTCTTGACCGTAAGGGTGTTATCAGCGCTTCCTAAACTGTAACCCGTGATATAGGTGGCTTTTGCATTGTTTTGTTGCTTGAAATAAACAGTACGTGTAAGATAAATTGAGTTAAAATAACAATAATAATAATATTTTTTTTAAAACACACTAGCCTAGAATATGTGTCATACATGCGTCATTTATTTTTTGTTCCGTATGGGGTCACACAGCATTCGGATTGATTGGCAGTTTTATTGTGTATAATTTATGTGTGTGTGTGTGTGTGTGTGTGTGTGTGTGTGTGGGTGTGGGTGTGGGTGTGGGTGTGTGTGATATAGAAAGAGATGGAGATCGAAATATAAATAAAGATATTGACTAATTCGAAACGTAAATCTAGTTGTGCACACGGAAATTCATTTATTTACAAAAATATGCTTCGATTGATTTCAACATAATAATTAGGGTACGTAATAATTATACTCTCTCTCTCTCTCTCTCTCTCTCTCTCTCTCTCTCTCTCTCTCTCTCTCTCTCTCTCTCTCTCTCTCTCTCTCTCGTATTTAAAAAAAGGTGAACAAGGCAACTTTCTGTG
Source organism: Oncomelania hupensis (assembly GCA_036898135.1). Taxonomy (NCBI): domain Eukaryota; kingdom Metazoa; phylum Mollusca; class Gastropoda; order Littorinimorpha; family Pomatiopsidae; genus Oncomelania; species Oncomelania hupensis. The sequence goes on along the minus strand of CM072511.1, from coordinate 88,559,515 downwards.
ATCACAAATGAAACCATCCCGCAATCAACCCTATATATTTCATTCAAATTGACAATACATTCAGTGAGTCTTGTGACAAAATAAAAGGTTGGCATCTGTATTTTATATTAGAATATTCTGCCACAACCTAATTTAATTATAACAGGATACGAAGTTGAGGAATTACAGACACAGTTTTTGTTTTTTAAAGTAGCCTTGGAGTTAACAATTGCAGAGAACATGACAATAGTGAGCTAATTAGTGCGGCAAATCAAGTTGGGTTACTTAACAAACATAACATTAATAACGTTTATACCAAGACTTTGCAGTGCACCAGAATCGTTTTAAATCTAGATCTGGACAGAAGATGACACACCTTACAGCAAACGGCCAGAGGGCACCCCTTTTTAGTTCTACTGTGGCTTAATTGACACTTACAATGACAGTAGTGAGTAGGCGTACTTTTTATTGATACTGAACTAAATTCAAGTTAATTATCACTAAGTACTAACCCTACACACAACCTTTATTAATTCCTTGGGCTAATCCAAACCGTTTCTTACACGAAACATCACCTTAGTTCCAATCCGTCTTGTATCATTGACAACCATTCATTGACAGTTCTTCTTCCTTTGGTAAACGAAAAAAACTCTTCCCCTTGCATGCAGCCTTTAATCGTGCATTTGTGCAGTTCAAACTGCACAGTGGTCACCGTAACTGCTCCTGCGATTTTTTTCCCCCTCTCCATCAGATCTCCGCTCTGTGAAGCAGGCATTTTCACACATGTTACAATCAAGTCGCATAACTCTTGACGCGTCATCACACCAAAGGCGTCACTGCGCGGTCTAAGTATTCCTGGTCTATGCTTTACACTGAGCGAAGCCGTGAGGATTGCTGAGGACAGAGAAAGATGGAGTACGTTGGTTAATCGATGATCTGTGGTGCCCCAACGACTTTTGAGTTAAGGCATAGTTTAGGACAGGATAGAAATTGAACAACAGAATGATAACGCTACTTTTTTTATTGTTGTAACGCTAATTTAGAGTGCCTTCCTATGTAGCGCTCTACAGTTTAAATAAATGCTCAAGTCACTGGCCAAAACAGGCTTCAACTCAAGTCACACAAGATGCCAACATGGTGCTTAATGCCTTAATATGTACAATAGTTATTACTGAAATTGTATTACAATGTAAGCTATGTTAACATAATGTTATTTAAATTAAACAATGCTGTGATACTTAAATATAGCTGTGTTTAATATGTCCACATCATTGTGATGTATGTGTATGTGCGCTCGTGCGTATGTTAATATTTATAATTTATTTTGTACAGCGCAAATCCAAACTAAAAATTTGCGCTAAACACTTGAAAGCGCCCGAAATACACACCACACTCGCACGAATAAATAGTCATGATATGACATAAAAACATCAAATTTACGCATTAAAAACATACATGAAGTACAATATAGGCGTGAGAAAATATACTTTCCAGTTATTGTAACAGTCATTCACAAACATGCAAATATGTTCCTTTAAATTTCAGTTAAGTTTTTTTCTCTAATATCGTTAAATTTAACGATGATAGCGGTTGTTGGTGAGGAGGATGGATGATGGTAGTGGTGGTGGATTGTGGTAGAGATAAAATTGATCATGCTGATGATGGCAATGACATGATGTCAAGGTATGCAGACGTACACAGAACGACAAAAAGAGTACCGGCATCATTATTCACACAAGCCCAGACAAAATGAAGAGCGGACTGAAGCTGCAAAGCTATATGCCAAAATCGCTGAGAATATTTGCATGAAATACAAAAGGTATAAATATACCTGAGAGGACAGAGCTGTGGAGATCGTAGAGATCTGGGCGATCATTGACATGCACCCAGATGTATTGGTGGAAAATATTGACCTGGTAAATTTTGTCTACTGGGGATAATTGACCTTGGGAAACATCATTGGTCTGGTGAAATATAGACATGCACCCAAATTAATTGCGCACTTAATTATATGCAAAGCGTCAATGAGAAACAATGATACAAGGTCATCTTTTTTGTTTTCCAGACAAGCCGGAAAAGTCTTCCAACGAATTTTCAGACAATCACATCACATGTACGGCCCATAAAATAAACATTTTAAAAACTGCTAATTTTCTTAGCGATGTTGTGAATCGGCTTTATCCTACAGAAGCAAAATGAAAACACGGAATGATAAGACACGATCTGAACTATCAGCAACTCAAAAATTACCGAAATCGGATCAGCAATTGTTTAGATACAGCACAAAACGTGTTTAGAAAATAGCGAAGCACGATGACCTTGACCTTTGAGAAAGTATAAATAAGAATGATCCAACATGCTTAGTAGTATTTAATGTATGCACAAAGTAAAACGGATGAAGTTTGGTTCAGTTATTCCTGGGATAAGGCCAAACGTGTGTTTTGGAAGAAATTCGGAGCGATGGACCGAGCGGCCCACGATTTGAGGTACTCCTATACCAAAACTCAACAAAATCGCTTCAGCCGTTTCTGAGATATTGAGCAAAACGTGTTTAATAACAAAATGACTCCAGTGACCTTGATCTTTGCGGTAGAACAAAAATGAAGGCACGGAAGGCAGGCCATTATTCTACCTATTTTCCTGCGACGTTTGGTCAAAATCAGGTTCTTACGATATAGCTTGCAACGGACCGGCAGAGGTACGGCCAGACGGAAAGACCGACATATGACTCGTCTGATACCACCTTTTTTGCAGTATTTTCAGATAAGTTTGGAATTACAACCCCCCCAAACATCCAATAGAGATTATACAAGATATAGCTAAATAATATGTCCGGATCTTTTTACAAGGTAACTAAATAATATGTCCAAATCTCTTTCATAAAATTTTTCATAAGGATTGATTTTTGTTATTGATAAAACTTACAAACACACACACACACGCACACACCCACAAACAATCTATCTATCTATCTATCTATCTATCTATCTATCTATCTATCTATCTATCTATCTATCTATCTATCTATCTATCTATCTATCTATCTATCTATCTATCTATCTATCTATCTATATCTATCTATCTATCTATATGGGGACCATGCCGGCTGTCCCAGTGGATTAGTCGCCGGTTTCCTATGCCGAAGGTCGCGGGTTCGTTTCCCGCAAGGGGCGAACTTACGTGACATAGGTACGAGACTATTAAGGTCACTGGGATATCTCTCGGGGTACTCCGGTTTCCTCCCTCGTTCAATAATGGTATTGGATACAGTCAATCCAAAGTTTCACAAATAAAAAAAATCGATTTCCTTTCCGTCTTTTAATAGCGACGTTCCTTTACACTAAATGTAATGTATGAAGTGATGAATGTGTGTGTTTGTTGTGTATGTGGAAGTGTTTGTAACATGTGAGTGTGCATGGTGGTTACAGATCGCCGCTCTTTGAAGCTAGGCTACTTTAAGAATAAGGCACCTATTGCATCCAGTAAAATAAGAAAATTACTGCGTTTCACTTGTGGCTTTTCACAGACCTCTAAAGAAAGACAGAAAATGAATGTTTTGATAAAGTGGAGAATGATTCAACTCGGTGCTTTGCAACCACGTTTGCATTGCAAAAAAATGAAAATGGTTGGAATTGTTTTGTTTTGCGGTGTCGGAACTGTTCGTTTTGCGGTTAAGTTGCATCAGCCTCCACAGAAATGGCAAAAGAAATGAGCGTTTTGACCTAAGAGACACCGGGAAACTTGACGACATGAGAGCGAGTTGCCAGACCCTTACAAATAAGCTATATAAATCATTGCGTACTTGCACCGCTTGCAGCCTTACTCCAAGAAAAAAAGTTTTGTCAACTTTCAATTATTTTCTGTCACTGAACGACAATGGAATTTTGAACGCGCAGAATGCTTTTCTGTTCATCTCAACAGCTTTCTGGAGGGAGAATGTGCGCGTTCCAGGACTGAACCGGGAGAAGGAAGCAGTCACATGTTTGAATAAACTCAATTCCAGGCGTGGTTTTGTGTTCAAAATATGCAGACGAGAACAAACACAAGAATACAGATGAGAATAACTAATTTTGCGCGAGAGTAAACGATAAGAATAACCAATATATGCACCCTTTGCAGGACAAAGTTAAAATCTTTTTTTTTTCGTACCACGCTAATTGAATCTCGTGGCTAAAAATATATAACCGATTGCAGTGAGAAAAGAGTTGCAAAACTTCGTAAACTTTGTAAACAATAACTTGATATTGCATTTATATACATCCAGACTCTTCCATCAATACTGTCACATTGATTGTTCTCCAACGTTAATACTGTGGTGTCGATAAATCTTTCTGCACATTGGTATGCACGCTGTGGGCACTGTCTACCCACAAAATCTTATTTACAGCCATCCCTAGTGTAGGACGTAAAAGCTTCCATACTTCTGATTGGATAATATAATATTGCAGTCTGAATGCTCTTCGGTTGACGATGGTAACACTTAAGCTCGTCGGTGCAAACTATTGTTCAACCTCAGCATGTATTATTTATGTTTGACGTCCTTGTGCGTGTGTGTGTGGGTGTGTGTGGGTGTGTGTGGGTGTGTGTGTGTGTGCGTGTGTGTGTGTGTGTGTGTGTGTGTGTGCGTGTGTGTGTGTAAACCTAGTTGTTTGACTTTTGTTTCGGCGGCTTTGTTATTGCCCTCCAGTCAAGAACTATATCGCTACACAAACACTTAACGCCAGACAGCAAACTCCCATTTGCATATATGATAATTTTGCGTTAATATTTTGACCTGCTGAGCATCTGTTAGCGTGGAGTGATATTGTGTGCGTTATCATCATGGGCTTATACAAAGTATATTCCATGGTTTCCTTGCAGTAGCTTGCACATGTATACAATTAATGTTTGTCTCCACTATTCCTCATTGCCCTGTCGAGGCCATACTATGCAGCGTAAGCACACACTATTGTATTTTATCGTTCTTATTTAGCGCTTTTCCAGATTAAGAGCTGCTCAAGGCGCTGCCCGACACAGGATCTAGCTCAAACCTCCCGAGGCGCCTACTTCCAACCTTTGGGCGCATAGTCCGACGCCCAGACGGCTGAGCACAATCTTGGGCGACCGGGGATTGGGAGTATGGACCTAGTGCCTGCTGGGTGTATTTGTGTAGCCGGCACTAACCTGTCTAGGACATGAGCATCGGGATCTTTAAAACCCATGCGATGGAATGCGTGCGTGCACAGACTAGACTGCGTTTTTTTTTCTGAAATGCACGGGAAATAGCACAGTCATTTGAAATGTCTCTCTCCCCCTTGGCTTTTGCTCGTGTTCTTTTTCTGTGCCCCTGCCATAAACTGGCAAACAGTGCATGTTAACTAAAAACTTTTTTTTTTCGGTGGACTGATTGAATCGCCTGAATTTTATAAGGAAGCCTACGACATGTGAAATCAGTATCCGCTGAAGCTAAGCGCTGGTGGTAAGTTAAGATATCTTTGGATGATCTGAATCGCCTTGATTTCATGATGCGACATTTGACATATGAGCTGAATGGTCGATGAACCCAAATGGCCGATGATGTCAGGTCAGTGCGCTGGGCTCCCAACAAGGTCGCGTCTCAAGTGTCCAGTCCTATATCGTTACCTAGTTTCATCGTGACCATCACTCACCATGACCAGACATTTTAAGAGCCAGGCCCAGCGGACCTTATCCGTGACAGACAAGGTTCGGTGTTCTCATACTTGTCGGTTCATCATTCCGACATCTACCTCTCTCTCTAGAGACCATCTCCCTCTCACGGCGCCCTCACTGGTCGCGTCACAACAGAATGGACCTATCAAGAACCTGATCGCCGCCTTGAGAGATCACGTGACGTATCGACTTCCGCCGCCGTGGTCGACAATCACCAGCTCTTCCTTACAGTGGATAGGAGAGTTTCTCAAGGGAGCTCTGAGACCATCTACCACACGGAAGGAGATATATGTTGCAGGTGGGAATTAGGGTTAGGCGCCGAACTGTTTGTGATAGCAAACGTACCATTAGATTTGTGCAAGTGTAATTTGTCTTGACGACACATACACGTCGATTTTCAGGTTCCCGGATGAAAAACGAAAACACAAATCACACTATTTCGTGTGATATCGTAGGCCTATTTTTATAATTAAAATATAGACTATGAAGGAATAAGAAACGTAATATGTTTTAGATTATTTGCTTCTGTCTCTTTTTCTATTGCTGAAGAATTTCGCCTCAATTCTAAAATCGTTCAAGCAGGATGCAAATGCAATAAAGCAGCGCTTTATGATTCGAAGCCATTTTGATCGTATCTGAAGGAAAATATTATGCAACATTATTATACCTTACATTACTATTGCTTTAGGTCCAGCGGACTCTTCCGAGCCTAACCAAGACCAGTATTATTATACAACACAAATGCGTATGCCTTGATTTAGATAACGACACTGTCATTATCGTTTAGATAATTACTTGCTCAAGTCATGCTTAACAATTATTGGGTTACATGACATTTAAATGCACGACAGATAATCACAAGACCCTTAAACACAGGCACTTGATTACGCGTCAGATAAACACTGGCACATATAATCACGCGACAGATAAGCGTATGGACAGATAATCACAGCGACAACTTAACCCAACAATTTTAAAAACACGACATATAATCACAACAAACTAACATTTAAAACTCTAAACATTTAAGGTTTCAGAAGCAATAACGCATACGGTTATATAAGCAATGTAAAATGAGGATAAGAGCCATAACAATATTTCGAGTTACTTAATAATCCGTAAGTTTTTAATGTTCCATTTTAATTATGTAAATAACACTAATGGGAATTAAGAAAGCATCCAAAAAGTAATGTACGTACTTTTCATCTATTGGTGAGACAGATGAGCCATAGATAGCAAATACTGTAGAACGCTTGCAGCTAAATAATAATAATAATAATAATAATAATAATAATAATAATAATAATAATAATAATAATAATAATAATAATAATGTGGCGAAATGGGGGGCGATAGTTCCCGCTTGGGAGAGAGGTTGTCTACCTTCCATTTGTTGGTTAGTCTAGCCTTGGATGGCTCCTGCTGTGCAGAATCCTTTGGTGTGGTCATTGGGTTATGCAGAGCAAGGCGACACGACATATGTTCTCCCTTTATGTGGTGAGCAGGACTACATTGTCGGCATGCATTTTATGCAGATTAGTGGCAATGACTTGCAGAGAGCGTCGCGGTACTAGTAGCCGGCAATCCGGTTTACTATCAACACACTTCCCCGCTTTGCAAGGCAATAATATTTATTTCCTTCTTACGCTTCACCGCCTTGCAGAGGAACAATTTTTATGTCTCTCTTATGATGGATAAATGAAAAATAATAGTTCGGGTTGGGCCGTGTTCTCAAGGTAGCGGCCAGGAGGCGGGTGTGGCGGAATGGGAGGCGACTGTTCACGCTTGGGAGAGATTTTATACCTTCCATTTGTTGGTTAGTCTAGCCTTGGATGGCTCCTGCTGTGCAGGATCCGTTGGTGTGGCCATTGGGTTATGCAGGATAAGGCGACACGACATATGCTCTCCTCGCCTGACCATTCGACTTCTGCTTTTGGTTTTGCGATTTAAAATTGAGGCAACTGCTTTATTTTACTCTATTTTTTTAACCTTTCGCCACAGTATTGATATACGAAACTGCAACGGTATCGGCTCCGAAAAGAGGGATCCATCATTATTTCTGCATTGACCTCCTTGCTTTTAGAATGTTCCGCCATGTTTCTTGTCAGTCCGACCTGCAAATCTCTGGTGGTTTCGAATAAGCGGAAACTTTCCGTTTTAATTTAAACCAAAATTCAACTCAAAAGAACAAACGGAAATAGTCTCAAAATATTTTTCGGGTAAATAAAGAAAGGTTGTTTTTTTTTCTTCTGACGAACATACTCAAAAACTGAACACTCCCGCGCAAAACTGACCTGGACCTTTCGTTTGTGTTCGGGATGTTACAGACGTTTTATCTTCGAATTTGTAGAATGGTGTATTTGAAAAATAAATAATGATTACCAATCTTTGATACACAATCTTTGGAAAGACCTAGCATTTAATTATAAAAGAGCATTAAAAGTTTTCAGGCGAACCCTGTAATCCCCTAAATAATGACAATTGCAGTCCATATACAATGAATTGTTTACGTAAATAATGCTTTATTTAGCAACATCTTCTAAATAATACTTTAACAAATTCTGCTAAATAATGCATTATATAGGTAAACAATTAATTATTTAGAAACAGTTCTAAATAGTAGATTATTTAACACAATCTGCTAAATAATGCATTATATAGGTAAAAAACGTTTTAGTTACAACAATGCCTTATTTACCTATATCATGATTTACCTAAACAATGTTTTTGTTTAGGTAATTAATAAGTTATTTACGGAGAAAATATATTATTTAGAGAAATCTTACATTGTTTGTAAACAAGCGATTATTCGATTATTTCAAAAAATATGCTGCAATATAAAGATTATTTAGCTGAAAACGGAAAAAAGAACACCGAAAAATACCGCAAATAAATATTTTACAAAGGTAATTCCATACTACTTTTACCTTATTGGGTTACTCGGTTAGACTGTAATGTATTACTTTAATAGTACGTAAAAAGAAATAACGGACAAGCACGATGCCACAAAAGCACAATGTTAAATATTTATTATTTTTCACAGTAAACTATAATAATATCCTAATAGTTTTGTATTTATTTTGCTTTGTTCGCATCGTGGCGCAGTGGGTAAGTCGCTGGTTTCCTATGCCAGGTTCGATTCAAGGGGCGGGCATGTGTGACTTTGGTACGAGACTTAGGTACGAGACTGTTTTCTTCAGGTACTCCGGTTTCCTCCCTCCCTTCAATGAGGGGGGGGGGGGGCGCCATTTGTAAATTAAATTAATATTTTCATGATATCTATAGAACACATTTTAACTGCATAAAAGATTGTAAATTTATAAAATGAATTGTATATTATTTTTTTAAAAAGTGTTTACAGTATATATATATATATATATATATATATATATATATATATATATATATATATATATATATATATATATATATATATAAAAATAAATATATATATATATATATATATATATATATATATATATATATATATTATATATATATATATATATATATATATATATATATATATATATATATATATATATATACAGTGATGTCCCGAGGCCTCGGACATCGGTCATGGTCCGATTCGTTTGGAAAATGACCGAATGCAAACACCTGTGTCCCGTCAAATGTCCGATTCTATTGCGAAATTAGCGGTCATTGTCCGATAGTATTATGACTAGAGCGGTCACTGCAAGAAACATCTGTACAAACTGGAGTGTCTGTTACGTTGAAACGAACGAAAGTGTGTCTGGGGCGCGCACGATGGATCTAGTCGTTTCGTTTTGCAAAGTATTCAATAATGGAGTTTGTTTACCTTTGATTTGAGTTTGCATTGTTGTTGGGAGAGGCTTTGTGTAGCGTTGATAATTTGCTTTGGTCGGTATTGCTGTGGAAGTTTCTGGATCTGAGTGTTTACTTTCTATAGAAATTTCCCGATACATGTCGAAGCAAGAGGTCGTTCCAGAAGGAGAAATAATAATGTATGACGTAAGTCAGTGATGACGATCTTTTATTCGATTGGTGGCAGTGCGTCATTTCTACATTATTCGAAATTCTTCCGGAAGAGAGAGAGGTTATTTAATCGTGTGCCGAGTTGCTGTTGAGAGAAAAAGTTGTTGATAGTGATTTGGAAAGTTGCTGTGAAAGTTGTTGAGTTGAATTGAGAATTGTATGCAGTTGTTGGTGTGTGCTGAATAAAAGTGGAAAACTTCATACGTCGACTTTGTGACTTGTATGCTGTTTGGACGGGCTGTGTGAATAAACGAATCTGAGTTACACAACTATCAGGAATTCAAGCATCGGGGCTGAATCAGATACTGATAGAAAACATCATCATCGAACTGAGTGTAACATTTTGGGGGTCAAGCCGCGATTCACGCCATAGCCAAGGGTTCAACTGCTACAACAAGCGAGTCAACGTTACGAGAGGCAGTCATCGAGGGTAGCCGCCAACGAGTTGCGTCGAGAGGGGCCAACATACTGGGACTACATCACCGATAGGTTCGGGTTGACTGCAAGGGCGTGTAGTCGCCGAAGAGTTGCTTCGTGAGCGAACAACAGAGCGGGACTACGTAGCTGCCGCAGGACTACGTCGAGGGACAGTCTCGGAGCTACATCGCCAGTGTTACAGCGAGCGTCGAGCGGACGCCGCGTCTACTTCAGCACAGGAGCGTATACATCAACACCAGCGTGGTGCAGCGTCGCATACGACGAGGACAGCGGGGCCTGCGTCAGCGAAAGCGACTAGTGACAAGCATCAGCGCTACTGCAGAAAGTGTGCTGTTCTAGAACAGTCTAGAAAAAGAACTCTACAGTCAAAGAACTTTCCAGAAAAGAACTTTCCAGAAAAGAACTTTCCAGAAAAGCATTAAGATGGCTGATTTCTGGCAGAAAGGAGTTGAACTAAATCTAAAAGGAAAACAGCTGACGGAGTACGTCAAGTCTCAAGAGAGAATATGGCGTGAAGAAAGAGAAATAGAATTAGAACAGAAGCGTCTAGAAATAGAAGAGCAGCGTCGCCGTGAAGAACGAGAATTAGAAGAGCAGCGTCGCCGTGAAGAAAGAGAATTTGAACTGAAGCGTCTGGAAATTGAACAGCAGCGGCAAGAAAGAGAAGATGAGCGCAGGCGTGAGGAAAGAGAAGCTGATCGTCAGTACCAGCTAGAGTTGGCGCGTATCCAGAACAATCAGCATGCGCCACAAGTCACCAACGACCATACGGCTCCAAAATTGCCAGCTTTCGTCGACGGGAAGGACCAGATCGACAGCTATCTGGCGAGATTCGAAAGGTTCGCCGAAAGCTCCAATTGGCAACCTCGAGACTGGGCGATCATACTCAGCGCACTACTGACGGGGAAGGCGCTCGATGTCTACAGTAGACTGTCGAATAATGACGCCAAAGACTACGACGTTTTGAAAGCGGCCCTATTGCAGTGCTACAACTTTACAGAAAAGGGCTACCGTCAACGCTTTCGTGAATGCCGGCCTTTGTCAGACGAGACACCAAAGCAATTTGTGGAGCGCCTGTCATCATATCTACACAAGTGGGTGGAATTATCAGGCAAATGGAAGACTTTGTGACGAGGCGGACAATTGCACCCCTGAGGCCCGGCGGCAACCATTCGACCACCCCGCACAGCCAGCGACGATCGCTTCAAACCAGCCATCATTCCTCTTGACCAGCCATCACTACCTAGCAGGCTCGCACAGTCTCTTAAGCCCCGCCCCCAGGATCGCCTTAAAGTCTGCTACTGACCAAGGCTTAGTGTCAGATGCTAACTTCCCTGCCTCGAAGTCACAACCTGTTCGAATCCACGCCGCCATCACCGAGCGACCTCTGAGTTTCGTCAGTATCCTTGTGCTTCCACCCGTCTTAAACCAAGGTAAGAGAGGGAATTTACTCGTTGTCATATAGCAACCCCATCACCTGCCGTTCGCCATCATGTTCATGCGTCCTGTCAGTATGTATGTCCATGTTTATAATTTTGCTTTGATGTACTGCTAGGACTTGTGTTTTCTCCCTTGCACATACTTTCTACCTTATACATCATTCATGACGTGTTTGAATTTATGCTTGTATACTCCGTTGCCCCATGTATAAATATCCCATGCCATGCTACCCCCTCCCTATAGATTAGAATCCCAAGTACGGCCCAGACCTACAACCCATTTGTCCTGTACCCCTATTATTGCTTTCCCCCATGCCTCCCGATGTATAAATATTTGCCCTGTTGCCATCCCCATCCTAAATGCGCCGAATGTACTTTTACTAGTGGCTGCCAGTAACCCCCACTTTGGCCCAGTAAATCTAGTAGCATTGTTTGACTGTTGGTATGTGCACCGATTCAACTCTTGACCGGTCACACCAACTTGAATTCTGAGAAGGGTGACTGTACAACAGGCCCGGAATTCGCATTATCCCTATCCCCAGCTGATACAGCGTCTGTACACGTTGCAGACGGGTTCCTGTGCCGGACGCATCGCCCCGGACTGGTATCATCTCCCAATCGCTGACCCGCTGCAGGCCCCCAACAACCCGGGAGGTCAATGAGACGCGTGATTTGGGACTTCGCAATTTCTGAACCGGCTAGCCACGTAAGCCAAGTTCAACGCCTGTACCACAACACAACAACACCACTAGCACTCGTGATCCGTGAGTCATCCCCGCGTGACCACCGACCTGCATCTCTCCAACCACGCTTGCACCATCACTGGCAAGCCATCCAGAGGATCCTGGACAAATCGCCGCACTGCAGTCCACAGCTAAGTGCCTAAGCCTGAGAGACCCCCCACTCGCCAGATTATCACAGAAACTCTGGCCCCCATACAGATACTCTCTCACCCTGTGATGTGATCAGTCTACGATAGCTCTAGTACCCATAAGATTGACTTTCCCGAATATCACCGGACTACTCAGTACTAGGGACGCCACGCCAATGAATCACTATAGAACAATTTGACCTAGACTCTCCCTTTTCAATTATTAAAAGTAGATAGTTACAGAAATCGCAATTTCCTTGACTGGCCTTTGACTGTGAATTTCTTAACTAGTACATTTACTTTTCCTTCTCGTCTTTACTCTATTTATCATTTATTAATTTGGCCTTGCTTTAATCTCTGGAATGTCATCGCACGTTAGTCTATCAAAGGAGACAACACAGCGCTAGAGATTAAGAGCTTACCCCCTTCCCCCAAATCCCTTTCTTCGTGACATTAATTTTGGCGACCCCGACGAGACCAGAAGACTTAGGTTTCCCCCTCCAACCGACGAGACGAGAAGACTTAGGCTCCCATCCCAACTTGACTAGACTTAGGACTTAGCTAGATTTCCACCCCAGCCCAGTATAGATAGGACCCAGCCCACTAGGCCTAGTAGTAGGTAGCATAGCCCCATAGGTCCCTCACTGGTTTTCCCGAGTGGTGATCTCTCAACAGGCTTTTTTCTTGCATTCATTTTTTGTGATTTTTTGATTGATTGCATTTTGTCTTTGTGGTTGTGTTGTATTCGCCCCTTTGCAGTTTTCATCGTAGCTCATCCAGCCCACCCCCCTGTTTTCCGTCAGTATACCCCTCGTGTGCGCCCCTCATTCCGGTTAGGACCTTTTGCAGGGTAAGTTACCTCTCTTACCATGGCCGACCGGGGAGAGCTTGCTCTTAAGTACAAGAGTATTGGCGAGAGCTTAGGGCTCGCCGGCACCGAACTCAAAGACTACGTCTTGGCGAACGTGGAGGCTGACGTGGCAGAGGAAAAGGTGAAGAGGGAGGAGAGGGCCAAAGAGCGAGATGCGAAGAGGCAGGAGGAAGAAAGAGCAGCGGCACTGAAGAAGGAGGAGGAGAAAGAGCGCCTCGCCGCTGAGGAACGGGCCGCCGAGCGGAGGAGAGAGGAGGCGAAGGAGAAGCTTGCAGAGGAGGAGAGGGCCGCCCAGCGGAGGAGAGAGGAGGCGAAAGAGAGAATAGCAGAGGAGGAGAGGGCCGCCGCAAGGAAGAAGGAGGAGGACGAGAGGGTCGCGGCACTCGAAGAGAAGAGAAAAGACAGGGAGCTCGAACGGCGCCAAGCACTCCTCCAACTTGAGCGCGACCGCCGCGATTTAGGGATCGCATCGCCGGCTAGCGAAGACTATTCGCTCATCGCCCCCAGCTTCGCCACCAGCACCGGACTACCCGCACCCCCCCCCGCCGATTCCGGGGATGAACTTCCCCCTGGACCCATTCGTCGAACGGGACGAAACAATTGAAGTCTATCTCGCCCGATTCGAGCGAGTCGCGAGAGAAAACGGTCTTGACCCCCAGTTCTGGTATCGCAAGCTCAGTCATGGCCTCAAGGGAAAGGCTTATGAGATCCTGGCCAAGACACCGACTTCCGAGGAGGGAGACTATCCCGCCCTCAAGAGAGCCCTACTACATGGCTTTGAGCTCTCAGGGGAGCACTATCGCAAGAGTTTCCGGAACTCCCGGAGAGAGAGAGGGGAGAAGTTCACGCAGTTTGCCGACCGTCTAGCTACGCTACGGGATAAATGGATTGAGCAAACGGACGAACCCAGGACCTATGACGGATTACTAGAGTTGATGCTCGCCGAGCAACTCCGAGGCACAATGCCGGCGGAACTCCGGACATTCGCCGCCGAACAAGGCGCCGCTCGCCTTGAAGACTTGATCATCGTCGCGGATCGATACCTCACCGCCCATCCCGACGACAGACAGCCTCGCCGTGATCCCCCCGCACCCTCGTCGCCAGATACCCGCCACCCGCCTCGCCGGCCAGTCCCGCCGGCGAACCACCGTCCACCGCCGCCCAAAGGACGCCCAACCCTCACAGCAGAGCCAGGGAAGCGGAGCACAGAGCTCTACTGCGGCTACTGCCAACGCAGAGGACACACCCGGGAGAAATGTTTTCGACGCATCAGCGACCAGCGTCGCAAACAAGGTACCGTACTAGCCCTACGCCAAGTTACCCCCGACGGGACCCCTGTCACCCCCGTCGCTACTCCCGCCGATCGACCGGCCGTCACCGAGCAAGTGACAGTCAACGATCGCCCAGCCCACTGTCTTTACGACACTGGACTTACCTTCGACGCCGTCGTCCGCCGCTCGCTCATCAGGGAACAAGACCTGACCGGCGAGACTATCACCCTGAAGTTGGCCGACGCGTCCCAACCCAGCACCACGCTCCCTATAGCCCGGATCCAAGTCACCAGCCGATACGTAACGGGGACCATTCAAGCTGCAGTAATGGACCAGCCCCTGTACGACTTAATTTTAGGATGCCGATACGTTTTCTTGGGGATGCCGCCCCAGCCTGTGGAATCGATGGCCGCCGTCCAGACGCGCGCACAGGCGAAAACAGCCGCGACTCCACCCCCGATACCCAACCAGATGCCGGAACAGATCCGGAAGGCCCAAGAAAGCGACGTCACCCTCCGCAAGTGCTACGGAAAGCTTCCCGCCGCACGCACTCCACCCAAGTCCGGGGACTTTTTCGTCGAAGACGGACTCCTCTTCCGCCAGAAGGACGACCATACTCAACTAGTCGTGCCTGCGACACTTCGCCCCCAAGTCCTGGAACTTGGCCATAGCATGCCCCTAAGCGGACATATGGGCATCGGAGCGACCACCCTACGAATCAGCGCTCAGTATCACTGGCCCGGGATGACCGATGACGTGAAGCGCTACGTCAAGTCCTGTAGCCAGTGCCAACGATACTCGCCCCGCCATCACACCGTCCCGGTCACTATCAGCCCCACCGTCGTTGTCGGAACGCCCTTCCAGCGAGTGGCTGTTGACATTGTAGGACCCCTCCCGCGGACCAAGAAGCGGAACCAGTACCTACTAACCCTCGTCGACGCCTGCTCGATGTGGTGCGAAGCCGTTCCTCTACCGAAGATCGACGCCGCCCGAGTCGCCGACGCGCTCGTCACCATATTCACTCGAGTCGGATTCCCGGACAACATCCTGACCGACAACGGGTCCCAGTTCACCGGAAAACTTATGCAGGAGGTTTTTCAACTACTCCGCATCCGCCATATCCGGACTCCACCCTACCACCCCGCTAGCAACGGACAGGTCGAGCGCCTAAACGGGACACTTATCTCGATTATCCGCAAGATCGCCGACGAACAGCCGGAAGCGTGGGACACATACGTCGCGTCAGCGCTCTTCGCGTATCGAGAGACCCCGCACACCTCCACCGGATACACGCCTTCCACGCTGCTTTTCGGAAGACCCCTTTCCGGACCACTAGCCGCCTTACGACGTAGCTGGACCGACGCCAAACTGGACGAGGCACCGGTCGACGCTACAAAATACGTCACGAAGCTACAAGAAACCCTCAAGGCAACATGGAAAGCCGCCTCCGCCAACCTGAAGAAGGCGAGAGAGCGACAAGCCCGCTACCACAACCGCCGCGCCCGGGACCGAGAGCTACAGGTAGGAGACCAAGTCCTACTGCTTCTCCCCAGCGGCACGAACAAGCTAGACATAGCTTGGCAGGGACCCTACCCGGTGCTCGAGAAGCTCTCGCGCACCACCTACCGCATCGAGGTAGGCGGAAAACCCAGGACCCACCACATCAATCTGCTCAAGCGGTACCTGGAGCAACCTGCACCCGCCCCAGACTCCCACTCACTACTCACGGTCGCGCTGGCCGTCGAAGTGGATGGCACAGAGACCGGCGTCGCCGAATTTCCACTAAAAGGGAAGGAATCCTTCCGGGACGTCTCTCTGGACCCCTCACTTCCCGCCGGCCAGCAACACCAGCTACGCGCCATCGTAGCAGAACACAGGGAAGTCCTCACCGACATTCCTGGGAGGACGGACCTAGAAGAAGTCCGACTAACCCTGACGGACCCCACTCCCGTCCGCCAGAAACCGTACCCCGTCCCACTTTCCCAGCAGCAAGTAGTAAGAACGGAAGTAGAGGCTCTGCTACAAGCCGGAGTCATCGCTCCCTCCCGTTCCCCCTACAGCGCAGGAATAGTTCTATCACGGAAGCCCAGCGGAGAACATCGCCTCTGTATCGACTTCCGGCAGTTGAACCTTGTAACCCAGTTCGTGCCCGGACCCCTATCCGACCCCACGGACTTGTTCGCAAAGCTACAATCCGCCCGATACTTCTCCAGGGTGGACCTGAGCAAAGGCTTTTATCAGATTCCCGTGCAGCCTTCATCCCTGCCGCCGCCCACTAACCGTAGCCGAAACCCGGCAGCTCCGCGGACCCCAGCCTTGGGCATCCGCTACCGTACCCGGAACCCTGCATCGCCCCGCATCACCCGGATCATCGCAACCCATCGTCGCACCCGGCAGCCGACCTCAGAGCTGATTGGCCGCGCCTTCGTCGAGTCCTACGTCCTCGCCTTTTTCCTTGGGGGGGCCTCTGTGACGAGGCGGACAATTGCACCCCTGAGGCCCGGCGGCAACCATTCGACCACCCCGCACAGCCAGCGACGATCGCTTCAAACCAGCCATCATTCCTCTTGACCAGCCATCACTACCTAGCAGGCTCGCACAGTCTCTTAAGCCCCGCCCCCAGGATCGCCTTAAAGTCTGCTACTGACCAAGGCTTAGTGTCAGATGCTAACTTCCCTGCCTCGAAGTCACAACCTGTTCGAATCCACGCCGCCATCACCGAGCGACCTCTGAGTTTCGTCAGTATCCTTGTGCTTCCACCCGTCTTAAACCAAGGTAAGAGAGGGAATTTACTCGTTGTCATATAGCAACCCCATCACCTGCCGTTCGCCATCATGTTCATGCGTCCTGTCAGTATGTATGTCCATGTTTATAATTTTGCTTTGATGTACTGCTAGGACTTGTGTTTTCTCCCTTGCACATACTTTCTACCTTATACATCATTCATGACGTGTTTGAATTTATGCTTGTATACTCCGTTGCCCCATGTATAAATATCCCATGCCATGCTACCCCCTCCCTATAGATTAGAATCCCAAGTACGGCCCAGACCTACAACCCATTTGTCCTGTACCCCTATTATTGCTTTCCCCCATGCCTCCCGATGTATAAATATTTGCCCTGTTGCCATCCCCATCCTAAATGCGCCGAATGTACTTTTACTAGTGGCTGCCAGTAACCCCCACTTTGGCCCAGTAAATCTAGTAGCATTGTTTGACTGTTGGTATGTGCACCGATTCAACTCTTGACCGGTCACACCAACTTGAATTCTGAGAAGGGTGACTGTACAACAGGCCCGGAATTCGCATTATCCCTATCCCCAGCTGATACAGCGTCTGTACACGTTGCAGACGGGTTCCTGTGCCGGACGCATCGCCCCGGACTGGTATCATCTCCCAATCGCTGACCCGCTGCAGGCCCCCAACAACCCGGGAGGTCAATGAGACGCGTGATTTGGGACTTCGCAATTTCTGAACCGGCTAGCCACGTAAGCCAAGTTCAACGCCTGTACCACAACACAACAACACCACTAGCACTCGTGATCCGTGAGTCATCCCCGCGTGACCACCGACCTGCATCTCTCCAACCACGCTTGCACCATCACTGGCAAGCCATCCAGAGGATCCTGGACAAATCGCCGCACTGCAGTCCACAGCTAAGTGCCTAAGCCTGAGAGACCCCCCACTCGCCAGATTATCACAGAAACTCTGGCCCCCATACAGATACTCTCTCACCCTGTGATGTGATCAGTCTACGATAGCTCTAGTACCCATAAGATTGACTTTCCCGAATATCACCGGACTACTCAGTACTAGGGACGCCACGCCAATGAATCACTATAGAACAATTTGACCTAGACTCTCCCTTTTCAATTATTAAAAGTAGATAGTTACAGAAATCGCAATTTCCTTGACTGGCCTTTGACTGTGAATTTCTTAACTAGTACATTTACTTTTCCTTCTCGTCTTTACTCTATTTATCACTTATTAATTTGGCCTTGCTTTAATCTCTGGAATGTCATCGCACGTTAGTCTATCAAAGGAGACAACACAGCGCTAGAGATTAAGAGCTTACCCCCTTCCCCCAAATCCCTTTCTTCGTGACAGACTTACGAGAGTCTTCATGAGCTGATCGTGAGGGAACAATTACTCAACGCCTGCCCTAAGGACCTCGCGATCCACTTGGAAATACAAAAGTTGCAGACGCTAAAAGACGTTGCTGAGGCTGCTGAAAGATATCTCATCGCTCATGAGAAAACGTTGGGGCCACCCAGCGCGACGAAACACTTTCAGAAGACGGCAAGCCATGGGAACCAGATCCAGGGGAGCCAGACGAGCCAGAGACACACTGACTCCACGCCTCCTCCCAGGGAAGGGCATTCAAGAGGCTGTTTCACCTGCAACGCTACAGACCACAGGGCGGCTAATTGTCCTCAAAACAAAAGTAGCGGACAGCGGAGCAGTACGGACAACGCAGCGGCGGGCAACCGACAGAGACGTTTCTCCAATCAACGGCAAAACAGTAGATCTGACCATCAAGTGTGCGGCGGGAGCGTCATTCTTCCGAGTGAGACTAAGCGCACAGCTACCCCTGCGGACGTGCAAGAGTGCATGACCGATGGCCAACTTCTCCTTGCCAACGGAAAATCCATCCCCGTCGTCGCCAGCGCAGCTGTGACCGTCCAGAACATGCCTGTTTCTAAGGGACGCGTCGGAAATCATGAAGTGACTGTTTTAAGAGACTCTGGCTGCAGTGGGGTCATCGTCAGAGAAGACCTAATCGCTAAAGAACAGTTCACTGGCGATTCAAAATGGACACTTATGGCCGACAGCAAATGTGTGAGAGCGCCAGTTGCGAAGATTCATGTCAACACCCCTTTCTACATAGGCGAAATCGAAGCGGTTTGCCTGAAGAAGCCGCTGTATGATTTGATGATCGGGAATATCGACGGCGCGAGACGACCCGACGACCCCGATCCAAAGTGGAGTCCTGCCTCAACCCAACGCGTCGAAGTTGTGGAGGAGGATCCATTGCCATTTCCCGATGGAGACCTTTCAGAGCTGCTACGGGACAATGTGGCTACTCCGGCTCAGCCCTGCCGACCAGAGATCGTCGGTGCTGTTACTACCAGGGCCCAGGCCAAGAGAGACAAGACGTCTACGCCACTGAAGGTCGCCGACAACTCTAAAGCTGCCATCGTGGACAGAGATAAGCTGATCCAGCTCCAGGAAGCTGATAGCACTTTAAACAAGTACAGGAACCGCCAAGACCACGTGACCAAGGGCAGTGGCACGGTCTAGTTTGAGGTGAAGGCCAAGATCCTGTACCGAATCTTCCAGCACCCGAGGGTCAACGGAGGTAAACCACTACGTCAAGTCTTGGTACCGTTACCCCTAAGGCGCCAAGTGATGGAAGTAGCGCATGACTCAATCATGGGAGGTCACCTGGGTATCAAGAAGACGTCGGATAGAATCCAGGCGGTGTTCTACTGGCCAGGACTTCATGCGGACGTCAGCCGTTTCTGCCGATCATGTGACATTTGCCAGAAGACCATACCTCGAGGAAGGGTCCCGAAAGTGCCTATGCAGAGAATGCCTCTGATCGACCGACCTTTCAAGAGGGTGGCCTTAGACTTAATCGGCGAAATAAGACCTCCGAGTGAAGAAGGTCATCGGTGGGTACTGACTTTAGTGGACTATGCAACTCGGTACCCAGAAGCAGTGCCTCTGAAGAAGATTGACACTGAAACTGTTGCAGAGGCACTGGTGGACATGTTCAGTAGACTTGGAGTGCCTGAAGAAATTCTGACAGACCTCGGGACGCAGTTCGTCTCTGACTGCATGAAGGAGGTCAACAGACTGCTGAGCATCCGGCATTTGACTACGACACCCTACCATCCGATGTGCAACGGGCTTGTCGAAAAGTTCAATGCTACGTTGAAGTCCACCCTGAAGAAACTGTGCAGCGAGCAGCCCAGACAATGGCATCGTTACATCAACGCCTTACTGTTCGCCTACAGAGAAGTGCCGCAGGAGTCCACCGGCTTTTCTCCGTTCGAGCTGCTGTACGGAAGAACCATCCGAGGGCCGATGCACATCCTAAAAGAACTGTGGACGAAAGAAGTAGACACCCCAGAGGTGAAGAACAGCTACCAGTACGTGTTTGAGCTACGAGAGAAGCTTGAGCAGACTCTCGATATAGCCAGAGAAAACCTGAAGAAGTCCCAGGACTGTGGAAAGCACTACTATGACCGTGGGGCTGTGAGCAGGAAGTTCAAACCTGGCAACAAAGTGCTGGTGCTGCTACCTACCGATCATAATAAGTTGCTGATGCAGTGGAGAGGCCCGTACGAAGTGGAGACCGTGGTGGGGATCAACGACTATAAGGTGAAGGTCGGCCAGCATTCCAAAATATACCACGCCAACCTCAACGTACGTTACTGATATATATACAGTGGTGTTCCTAGGATTAGAGGGCAATAGGACAAAATGTCCTAAATCATAAAACTAATCGGACATCATGTCCTGACTACATAAAAGCAATAGTACATTCAGATTGTGAAGCGAACCGATTAATGGTGCTTCTTTAGAAGACAGTGACTGAGAATAAATATGAATAAAGTAAAACAAAAACTCTGTTGTGTAAACAGTTTAAAAACGAGCTCAAAACAGACTGCCCTTTAGCAACACAAAGCTTTTTCTTCGGCGGCATTTTGAGCGTAGTAAGATCGTTGCAGAGGAAGTATGGTGTCGGTTATTTCCCTTTCAAAAGTGTCGAGAGTTGCGGCCCTTTTGTTGTTCGACGGAATGTACTAAAGAGTGATAATAGTCTAGCATTGTCCACTATTCAAACTCGTTTTAACGGATTTGACACTCCAGTTTGTACAGATGTTTCTTGCAGTGACCGCTCTAGTCATAATACTATCGGACAATGACCGCTAATTTCGCAATAGAATCGGACATTTGACGGGACACAGGTGTTTGCATTCGGTCATTTTCCAAACGAATCGGACCATGACCGATGTCCGAGGCCTCGGGACATCACTGATATATATATATATATATATATATATATATATATATATATATATATATATATATATATATATATATATATATATATATATATATATATATATATATATATATATATATATATATATATATATATATATATATATATATATATACTCTTATAAACCCTTGCTTCTGGGTACAACCATATGTTTTTACACCGGGGATCTAGGTACTTCGTCCGGATCTGGGTACATGCCCATGTCCTCAAATCCAATGTGGGGTTTATTTGTAGGAATATCTTTTTATTTCAACGCAGAATGGCAAATTAACTCGTGTTCCCAAAAACCATGTGATGATGGTACGAGTTATTCCCCTTCCCTCGTTGTAACTTTTTTTGCGAACATTGGGACTTTTGAGAGGCCTCCACTAACCTCCAACCGAACCTTATTTTGGCATATGTTCATTGATCTCCGGCAATGTACGTCATAATCTAAGACAATGTACGTCAAAATGTTAATATTTGTAAACGTTATAACTGTCAACAATATTTAAATAAAATAAAATTGATGAACATTTAGAAACCAATTTGAATATGGTTTTCGTTTGGAGGCTACTCATGCTCTATGACGACAGCTGGGAGTGTTGGCGACATGCCGAAATTTTGGACTTCGTCTTCGGTAAGTGGTTTTATTTGTTTTATTTATAATTTTCTTTTGTGTTCTGTTGTAGTGTTAATCTTTGTAATCATATTTTTAAGAAATAATGTAGCATAATCGAGCTCCAAGACAAGACTCGAGAACCTTCTTGTTGAAAAACCTGCATGCCATATCCGTAGGCTCTGAAGTCTTTTCTTTCGTCTTTGTAATGTAAACTCGTGGGCCTCATACATACGTACGTAGTATAGTATGTAATTGATGCCTACGAAAGTCGAGACTTCCCAGCTTGTGGTATATCATAGTTGTAAGTGGAAGATTTTCAGTTTTCCGCTCATAAAAACATAAATAAATAAAACAACCGACAACACAGCAAAGCCAAAGACTGAAAGAGCACATTCTGCCTTCGGTAAGATCTAGATTCATTATGCTGAAGAAAGCCCAGTCCAGTACCAAGAAGAAGAAAGACTAGAGCCGGAGACAGCTTAAAATTGAAGAATCTTGATTCATTTGAACAGTCTGACAAGGGATGTCATAGTTAGTACCACAAATGTGACAAATGCAGTTAAAAATGGTCTAGATCTACTTCACTGATTTGGGTGGAGATTTCCTTACCCCACCTTCCTCCCTTTTGTAGGCAAAATTAATCAAACAACTGATGCCTGAAAGCCTGCCGACGTGAAAATATGAATTTATAAATTTATTAGTTGCTCATAAATTTTATGCATGTTTGTTTAGAGGGCAAAAGGCTAATAGCCAATGAAACCTATGATGCCATCACTACTTTACCATAGCTTCTTAGTTCTTGTCACTCTGATATATTCAACATTGATGTGGGTTATTTTCAGTAAGGATTATTATCGACAACGTTTCGTTCAACATCAAATGCTTTTATTTAGTAAGTAAGCTGCATCTTTGAGCAGAATTCACGACTAACACAAGTAAAAAGAATAGATTTGATTTCGAGTTTCATGTAGTACTAGTAGTATTCTACTTGCTAGAACTAGTTTTAGCAGTATGTAGCATACAAAGTGTAACTGTAAAAAAAGATTTGTAATAAACAAATCGACAACTGAACAGTTTCTTTATGAATAACAGCTGAAGTGAAATTAATCAAATGGATCCATATTATTTTAAGTTGTTCAAGTTATTAATAATGTTATGTTGTTATCAATGGTTGATTTGGCAAAATTTTGTCAAGTTTAAACATACTGGGCCAGCTTGCTAGTAAGGTGTAACAGCAACAGCTACAAAAAGCCTAGAAGAAACAAACCAAAGTGTAGAAAATAATTTAGGCCTACAAATATATTTTATCACTTTTGCATCAGGTTTTATATAAATTATAGGCTTACATCATATATATTTGTTGGGAGATTTGGGAGAGATTTATGAGTAGTACTTATTTGTTGT
Source organism: Oncomelania hupensis (assembly GCA_036898135.1). Taxonomy (NCBI): domain Eukaryota; kingdom Metazoa; phylum Mollusca; class Gastropoda; order Littorinimorpha; family Pomatiopsidae; genus Oncomelania; species Oncomelania hupensis. The sequence continues at coordinate 88,535,880 of CM072511.1, read as the reverse complement.
TTCTTTTCACTTTTCAGCACCAAATTCATTTAAGCAGAGGGCAACAAATGGTCATTGCTGCTTTGAGAAAGACAAAAGGTAAGGATAAACACGGCTTATTGAATTAAGTGGCCACGCGAAAATTTTCCGCTTCAACGCACTGCATTCATTGCGTTTTAGTGTAGTGATTGTAGTTATTGTAGTGATTAAAAATACACGGAAGGCAAATAAAACTATTGTACTTTTAGAAATTTAATATTTTAAACAAATCTGTGCATTGTGGTTGAAGAAATTGCGTTTTGAAAATGGGTGAATTCCACTGTGCACAGCGTGTGTCCACACATCGCTCATAGTATGTAGACCTACCTACACAGATAACAGATAACAGATAACAGATAACAGATAACAGAACTTTATTTCGCCAGGTGACAAGCACGAGGAATACACTTTGATGTTGGCACACATATTATACAAAACACAATAACAAAGCCAACCACACCTACGCGCAACCATCCTCTTGCTGACACACTCATACAAGACTAGATATAATACTACGAGTAGCCTAGTAATAAACACAGCACAAAAACAAATTAACTGTTGTTGTTGTTGTATCAAATTTTATTCATCAGATTAACATACGTTGTACTTATAACTTATTATAGAAATTTTATAAATAAATAAATAAATAAATATAAAATTCTTTATAAGATAAATTAACTGTGTTGCGAAGACATGCCAAAACGTCTAAAGTCTCCAGTTTTATTATTAGTTCACGAGTTTTCATCATTAATTTTGTTATATAAAGTTGTTTTGTATTCATATAAGTACCTAGAGCTAAGTCTGGCGTATTAGGCGCATAAGTGTTAATAATAATAATAATAATGATAATAATTCGCTCCCTGGACCCTTTTCTCTTTCTCTCTCTCTCTCCCCTCTCCTCCCCCTCCTCCACCCCTCTCTATAACATTAACGCTTGCATGCCCACGCCGGTCCTGATTTGGCTCGGAGGAGTCCGCTGGACCTAAAGCAACAATAAATCAATCAATCAATCAGCATGCCCACAAAATAAAACAAAGTTCTATAAATGTTTGGATGTAATGCACACACACACACACACACACACACACACACACACACACACACACAGAGAAACAGCTGGAAGTCACTGGAAGGTGGATTCGAAAAGATGAGTTTTGAGTTAGTTTTTAAAACTGTCATGGGACGCAACAGAGCAAAGTTGAAGAGGCAGAGTCTTTCCATTGATTTCAAATCTTGCTATGCAATACATTTTTCACTGTAGTTTTACAGACAGGATATTGTTAGGTTTAGGCGTGTTCAAGGCCATTTATTTATAATACTAATAATAATAAGTATATACGTGCATTATTCTATGCAATTGTTATAAGTGCTGGGGAGTGGTAGGAGGAATAAGGGAACATGCACATATAAACTGAAAACGGTTAAATTATTACACACATGGGAAAAAATAGTACATTTATACACACAATCAAACAGTTCTTGTCCTTTAAACACACACACATGTATACGCACGCACACACAAACACACACACACACACACATGAGCGTGCCCATTCACATTAATGCCTTCCTTTTGTGTGTATTTCAGGATGACTTCGACACCCTCCGACCGCTGTGCTACCCCAACACCGACGTTTTTCTGCTCTGCTTCAGTGTGGTCTCGCCCACATCCTTCCACAACGTGCTGGAGAAGTGGGTGCCCGAGATTCTAAAACACTGCCCGCGGGCACCCCTTGTGCTGGTGGGCACCCAGTCTGACCTGCGGAACGACATGAAGATCCTGATCGAGTTGGCCATATACAAAGAGAAAGTGCTGTCTGAAGAAGAGGCCACGCGGCTGGCCTCGCAGTTGGGTGCTCAGTACGTGGAGTGCTCGGCGCTGATGCAGAAGAACTTGAAGGAGGTGTTCGACACCTGCATCCTGACGTCGCTTAACTGGGGCGAACAGGAAGAGCTCGCGCTGGGCAGGTCCAAAAGCCTGCTGCGCAGGTCCAAGAGCTCCAAGAGCAAAAACAGCGCCGCCATCTTCTATGCCCTCGCTACTTCCACGTCCAAAGGCTCCTCCAGTCCTAAGAAGGCGGGCTGGAAAAAGTTTTGCTGCTTCATGTGATAGTGACAGTGACACGACACTGAATTTATGACACTGACTTCGTCCTATCTGCCATTTTATTTTGGAGTCTTTTCACGCTCATTGGAACTCTACGTTATAAGTGACGTTTGGATCACACACTCTGTGTGATATGAACTTCAGTGAAATAAACTTCTTGAAGCTGCTTCATGTGATAGTGACAGTGACACGACATTGAATTTATGACACTGACTTCGTCCTATCTACCATTTTATTTTGGAGTCTTTTGACGCTCGTTGGAACTCTACGTTATAAGTGACGTTTGGATCACACATTCTGTGTGATATGAACTTCAGTGAAATAAATGTATTGAAGCTGTTCGTCCGTGAAATAGATAGTTTTAATCACACAAAGTTGTCTGGATGTTTATTGTGTGACACGGACTGAAATAATTGAGTCTTTTTAAGATCTTGTGCCGGGATTCATGAAATAAAATCGGTCAATTTTAATCATCGCATTTCATAGCTTCAGTCTCATTTCATCTGCTCATCGCCAGCCCATCGCTCCATAGAATCGAATCAACCAATTGGACACTTGGCCTTTGTTTTAGAAAACATGAACTTTGCTTAATTATGTAGTTTGAAGTATTTTTTCTTCTGAGCTTATGTGTACGACAATGTGACGGATGTTTGTCCTTGTAGACTTAGAAGCATACTACAGCCACTTGTTGTATCATGTTGGGTTGTACTTATGTTTGATACTCAATTTTAGTATGCTCATCAAAATCAATAATACATCTTTGTGCCTTTTTGTTGTTGTTGCTTACAATTCTTTTCCCCCACCAAACATTCAGCACTCGTATGCTTTTATTATGTTCGGCTGTGTCTATGACTGATGTTTGTGCTAATATGCCTATTACCTATGACACTGATGGTGGATTTTCTCCCTCACTAAACCTACTGTATAACCACAGTGTTATGTTACGCCGGAGTTAGATGTTATTTACCTACATTTTCTCTGTGTATTACCTATATATTTATGTACAGTCTATTAGTATTATCCCCACAGTGAGGGAGCCGTTTGTTACTGTATAAATAGTATTCCCAAGTTCTGGAAATTTAGTGCTTTAAGTTTAAATTTATACTGTCGCTGTCTTTCTCCTTTGTTCTTTCTCATTCCTACTCTGTTCTATCAATCTGCTATATTATCTTCTTCGCTAAGCCAGTCACCTGCCTTTTTTCTTGAAAACTCTTCAAAAACTCCTTATTTGTGAATGGGGTCTTTTGGGTCAGCTTGTAAATATTGGATGCTTTCTGCCAAATGGTTACTAGGGCTTCTTATGATGTTATTTAGCAGTGTACTATGTAGACATTTTCTATGTATGTGTTTTATTGATATTTTATAAAGATGTTTATATTCAGTTTTTGTAAACGGGGATTCGATATATTAGAGTATAGCCTCAGCGTCCCCTGCATGGGATGCCTTTACATGTATTGTAAAGTGTCCGGCTGGTGGAGTGCCTTCAGTGTTACCACTAAGGTTGTTTCAGCAGACCCCCTGTGGGGTGCCGGGTTTTTTAGTATAAATAGTATCCCCACTTTCCGGAAATTTAGTGTGTTAAATTCCCACTGTCACTGTCTTTCTCATTCCTAATCTGTTCTATTAAATCTACTATACTATCTTCTTCTTCACTAGACCAGTCACCTCCCCCTTTGGGGTGCCGGGGGTTTCAGTATAAATAATATCCCCACTTTCTGGAAATTTAGTGCTTTAAATTCCCACTGTCGCTGTCATTCTCATTTGCTCTTTCTCATTCCTGCTCTGTTCTATCAATCTGCTATACTATCTTCTTCTTCGCTAGACCAGTCACCAATCTTTTTTCTTGAAAACTCTTCCGGGACAAGACTCCTTATTTGTGTATGAGGTCTGTTGGATCAGCTTGGGAATATTGGACGCTTTCTGCCAGGTGGTCACTAGGGCTTCCTATGATGTTATTATTTAGCAATGTAAGCATTTTATATGTATGTGTTTCGTTGATAATTTATAATGATGTTTGTAATCTATTTTATTTTTGTAAACGGGGGTTCGATAAATTAGAGTACAGCCTCAGCGTCCCCTGCGTGGGATGTCTTTATTGTAAAGTGACTGGCTGGTGGAGAGCTTTCAGTTTTACCACTAGGGTTGTTTCAGCAGGTCTTTGATGCGGATCAGGGGTTGTCCGGTCCTGATTTGGCTCGGAAGAGTCCGCTGGACCTAAAGCAATAATCATGTAATGTAATGTAATCATCTTGGGAATATTGGACGCTTTCTGCCAAATGGACATTTGGGCTTCCTATGATGTTATTATTTGGCAATATAGGCATTTTGTATGTATGTGTTTTGTTGATATTTTATAATGATGTTTGTATTTTATTTTGATTTTATAAACGGGGGTTCGATAAATTAGAATATAGCCTCTGCGTCCCCTGCGTGGGATGTCTTTATTGTAAAGTGACCGGCTGGTGTAGTGCCTTTAGTGTTACCACTAGGGTTGTTTCAGCAGATCTTTTGTGCGGATCAGGTGTGAGTCCTCTTTCAGAGAAGTTGTGGTCTTAATTTTGTGGTCCTGATTCGGATCTCTGTAGTCCGCTGGACCCTGTAAGCAATTAATAACTAACTTACTAACCCTGTGTGGGATACCATTATTGTAAAGTGACCGGCTGGTGGAGTGCCTTCAGTGTTACCACTGCCACTGGGGTTGTTTTGGCAGATCTTTTATGCGGATGAGGGGTGAGTCCTCTTTCAGCCAAGTTGTGGTCTTGATTTTGCAGTCCTGATTCGGCTCTTAGCAGTCTGCTGGACCATGTAAGCAATGAATAAATAACTAACCTCTTTCAACCAAGTTGTGGTCTTGATTTTGTGGTCCTGATTCGGCTCTTTGCAGTCCCCTGGACCCTATAAGCAATGATTAACTAACTAAATCTGTATAAATATATATGTGTTTACCTGAATAAAAATTTTGTTTAAACCAAACATTCAAAAGTGTCTGTAAATATTTTGTTGTGCTAGTTTATACCTGGATAGCTGCATCCCACCTGCAAGTGGACTACACATTAAGCATGCATAGGCTTTTTTTCTACCTCTTCTGCTTCATTTTGTTCTTCTTTGTTGCTTTTATCTTCTTTTTACTCTTTTATTTAAAAAAAAATCTCCTTGTTCTTCTTTCTCATTATCATTATGATTAGGAGCAGCAGAACCATTTTGTTCTTCTAAATAATAATAAACACAGAATGTATTTTTGCTGCTGATTATGTTTTTTTGTCTGTTCGACTAACTGCTTGCAAAACAAAGGTTCAACATTGAATTTTTTTTTGTCTTTTGTTTCTTTGTTATTGCCTGGAGTGTGTTTAATTTAATAAAGAAGTCCTTTCTTCAAATAACAAAAACAAAAAATCAAGCGAAATACTTTTTTTTTTTTTTTTTTCAAAACATGTAGTATGACAAAATGGTGAAAATATTTTCCTCGAAGTCAAATTTCACAGTGCATTAACAAAGAACACAATTTATTTGCATTTGGACAAGCATAATACAACCTTTTGTGCAACTATTTCCTGACCTCAGCAAATTGGACAAAAAAAAAAAATACAGTGAAAATTATTTCCCATATTAATAAGACTACATTTATTAGAAGTTCTGTCACATTTTTTAATTTTAAAAAGCGTCCCTTTTGTACTGGTAGTTTAGGAGGTGATGTTCTAATTTTTGTTATACTGGCGGCTAGATTGGAGGGAAGAACAGTCAAATACTTTTCAAAGGCAAAATTATCTTTAAATTTTTTAATTATATTATATGTTATTTGAGTCAATTTCAGAGTTTTATCTTTTCCTTAAATACTATGTCAGACAGTGTTACACTGCAATAACCGATTCAGTCCCGATGCTTGAATCTTGTGTAACTCGGATTTGTTATGTACGTAACCCGTTCTCCCAGCAACAAGGCAGGAGTCGTTACTATGTGTTTTTTCAAACTTTATTCAGCAAGCAGCATCAACAACTGCATACAAGCTCTCACCAAAAACTCTCAAAAAGGGAGGTGAACATTGAAGTTTAACGTCCACGCCCACCATTATCCTATCCTGTCCCGTAACTTGGAAGTCGTTAGGGAACCACAGACGATTGTTTAACCAGTGTACTCCCTCTTTCTGTCCTCAGCAGCCCTCATGGTTTCACTCAGTGTCAAGCCAGTCCATTCTCGAATGTTGTCTTGCCACCTCTTTTTCTGTCTACCTCTTCTTCTGCCTCCTTGTACCGTGCCTTGCAGGATGGTCTTTGCAAGGCCTGATGCTCTGGTGACGTGGCCATACCCTATTACAGTAAAAGCCATAGTAATTACAAGATAAGGATTTCCATAAATAAATGATATATGTTAAATACTTAATAAACACATTTTATATATCTATATATCAATATCCTATCCTATCCTATCCTATCTTATCACGTAACTCGAAAGTTGTTGGGGCAGCACAGATGATCGCTTAACCAGAGTTACTCCATCTTTCTCTGTAATCTGCAACCGTCATAGCTTCACTCAGTGTCAAGCCAGTCCATTCTCGAATGTTGTCTTCCCACCTCTTTTTTGTCTACCTCTTCTTCTGCCTCCTTGTACCGTGCCTTGCAGGATGGTCTTTGCAAGGCTAGAAGAAGTGGGAGAAGGAGCGGTGACCCAAACCCTTCTTTTTGTGTCCACACTTGGAACGGACAAAATAAACTGGGAAGAGGAGTGAAGGCGCCTTGAGGGTTTGTGGGTAGGGACAATGTCTCTCATGTACTATAGAGGGAGGTGGGTTCATGCACACACTCGTAGCATATGGAGCTCGAGGACTTTGTGGTCGACTTTCTTCTTGACCGGCAGCCAGTGAAGTTGTCAGAGAACAGGAGTGATGTGGTCTGGTCTTCTTGCTGCGGGTGACAATCCTGGCGGCCGTGTTCAGAACACACTGGAGACGGTCAAGCTGGACAACGGTTTGCATAATCTATCCTAAATATCACCAAGGCGACGGCAATGGTCTTGTTTTCCGAGGGCATCTCGCAGTTTACCAAGACAGTGAAGATGGAAGAAGCACCCTCTAACCACGGCACTCGCTTGATCCTCCATTGTGAGGTTTGCATCGATCATGATGTCCAGATCTCTGACAGTGGACAAGAAGGGGATAGCTGACTGTCCAAAACTGTTGGAGCTCAGGGATACAGAGTCTCTTTTGCTCTGAGGTCCACACATGATGGCCTCAGTCTTGTCCTCGTTCAGTTTCTGTGCGTCATCCACACCTTGAGGTCAGAGGAACACAGCTCAAACTTCTTAGCAGACTCCACTGCAGCGGCATCATCAGGAGGGAAAGAGCCGTAGAGGCCAGAGTCATCACCAAAAAAGCTGCCTCCCTTGCTCGTGTATCTCGATGATACGGCCAAATTCAAAGGTATAAAGCGAAAAGAGTACAGGTTCCAAAACGGACCCCCGGGGGACCCCACAGGTCAGTCTTGTAACTGTGTTCACACTGACGTACAGAAACGTATCCTCTAGATACGACTGGAACCACTGATGGACGCAGCCCTTGAACCCAAACTTCAGATGAAGTCTCCACAGATAGATTTGCTCCTTGAGATAAATCATGCCAAAATGTCAATTCAAATATTTCAAATCCCTACATTCAGGTTGTTAGGTTGAAAAAAAAAGCCCTTGTGAAATGGTAATACTACAGGATTGTACTGTGTTTGACCCCTCCTGATTATACCTTTTACAGCCAGATGGAGAAAGAAGGGAGAGTGGGGTTGGGGTGGCCAAAGGTAACGTGGGGGCCAATAGTCAAGTGGGCCCCTCCACCTTCACTACTCTAAAAAAAGGGAGGAGGGTCTGGTCCTTGCAGGTTCCTAATCCCATGTATACCAAACAAGAATTACCCTATAAAGGTTCAGCGCATATTGGTAGTAAACAAATAAATAAATTAATATTTAAAATTAAAAAATAATAATTAAAAAGTAATTTAAAATATTTTTACAAGTAAAAAAAATTAATTAAACAAAGTAATACTCAACAGGCTGAAACCCCAAGCCGAACACATCATAGCTGAAGAACAAGCAGCATTCAGGGCAGGGCGAAGTACCACTGAACAGATTTTCAACCTCAGAATAATCTGCGAAAATACTTAAAGCACCAACGACATCTATATCATGTGTTCGTAGACTTTAAATAGGCGTTTGACCGAGTCTGGCACGCAGCTCTGTGGGCAACTATGACAGTGTACAACATCAGCCCTAAAATTCTTGAAGTCATCAAAAGGCTGTATGACAAGGCTACCAGTGCAGTCCTCCACCACAGCGCCATCGGAAACTGGTTCAGAACAACAATCGGTGTGCGTCAGGGATGCCTACTCTCTCCAACACTCTTCAACAACTTCCTAGAGCGCATGATGTCAGATGCCATTGCAGATCACGAAAACACAGTCAGCATAGGGGGAAGAGCAATCTTCAACCTTCGTTTTGCGGATGACATTGATGGATTGGCTGGAGAGGAACAAGAACTTGAACAGCTGGTTCAGAGGCTTGACACCACCTCCAGAGTCTATGGAATGGAAATAAGTGCAGAGAAGACCAAAATGATGACCAACAACACCAATGGCATCAACACGGACATCAAAGTCCAAATCCAATCTCTCAACACAGTTCATAGCTTTAAATATTTAGGAGCCATTGTATCAGACAATGGGTCCCCACAGGAAGTCCTCTCCAAGATCGCACAAACAACTGCTGCCCTGGCGAGGTTGAAGCCCATTTGGAAAGACAGGACCATCAGTCTACATTCCAAGGTAAGACTGTTGCGCTCCCTTGTCATCTCCATCTTCCTATACGCTTGCGAAACATGGACCCTCATAGCAGATCTACAACTAAGAATACAAAGCGTGGAGATGAGTTGCTACAGAAGACTTCTGGGCATTTCCTAAACCCAACACATAACCAACGACGAAGTCCGACAGACCATCACACAAGCCATTGGACAACACGATGACATGCTCACAGTGGTGAAGAAACGGAAACTCCGATGGTATGGCCACGTCACCAGATCCTCAGCTCTTGCAAAGACCATCCTGCAAGGCACAGTGCAAGGAGGTAGAAGTAGAGGGAGACCGAAAAAAAAAGTGGGAGGACAACATTCGAGAATGGACTGGTTTGACTCTGAGCGAAACCATCAGGGTTGCTGAGGACAGAGAAAGATGGAGTACGTTGGTTAAACGATCATCTGCGGTGCTCCTACGACCTCCGAGTTACGGGATAGGTTAGATAGATAGATTGTATTGTATTGATAATGTTTCATTGGAGCTGAAAATTTGCTCACAGTGGTGAAGAAACGGAAACTCCGATGGTATGGCCACGTCAACAGATCATCAGGTCTTGCAGAGATCATCCTGCCAGGAACATTGCAAGGAGGTAGAAGAAGAGGAAGACCGAAAAAGAGGTGGGAGGACAACATTCGAGAATGGACTGGTTTGACACTGAGTGAAACAATCAGGGTTGATGAGGAAAGGACAGATGGAGTATGCTGGTTAAACGATTATCTGTGGTGCCCCTACGACCTCCGAGTTACGGGATAGGATAGGAAGGAATAAAACAAATGTTAAAAATAATTTTAAAAAAATAATAATAAAGAAATAATGTAAACAAAAAAATATATATATATTATATATATAAACATATTAAGGTCCCCGTATCCACGTCCCCAAAAATCTTTTTGGGAACGTGGATATGGGGACCTTAACATGTTTTTATATATATTTTTCAAATCAGAAGTTAATACATTTTTCAAGAATGTTTTAGCATATTTGGCATCTAGGTGGGCAAATTAATCTTATTTCCAAATATAAACTTTCTACAAGCAGTAGAAATACAGGTTCCCGAAAAGCTGGGTGGTGACAGAGTTCCCATAAACAACCTGATATAAGTATATATATATATATATATATATATATATATATATATATATATAATATATATATATATATATATATATATATATATATATATATATAATATATATATATATATATATATATATATATATATATATATATAGAGAGAGAGAGAGAGAGAGAGAGAGAGAGAGAGAGAGAGAGAGAGAGATCGTTGTTTTATGAAATGAATTGCTTACGTATATAATGTAGTGTTTATACTAATTTATAGATACAATAAAATGTGTACAGATAAAATTGTTTTTCTGTATAATATTTACAAACGGCGTGATGATCGTGTATGATTTCTCTTGTATATCCTAAAATGTAGTCTGTAGTTATAAACATGTTGTTTTATAGCTATAAAGGTGTGGTATTGCTATAGAATATACTTTACAGATTTACAATTCATTTTCAATTAATTGTAATCATCAATACAAGTACAATGTACTTGTAGCCTATGTTCTCAAGATATCATGAAAATAATCATTTAATTTACACATTGCGCTCCGATACTACATCCCTTCCGTTTTAAAACAATTGTTTTCTTCGCATCTTGCTGCTCGGCTAAAGTGTGAGAGTAGGGCCTTTATATACTAGAAAATGACGATGAATACAACTGTTGCCACAAAATAGTTGAAAGTAGGAGACTTCTTACCGTCTTCCTCTGCCTAATGGCCAACACAGCATTGTAAAGCCATTGCATTCCCTTCCCCAACCTTAAAAAAAAAATTGACGAAAGAAAAGTTTACAGCATTAACAATAGAGAAAACCACAGTGGGCGATACGAATTGCGTTTCATTTCCGTGTCATTGCTTCAGGCCAGGGTCTGACTAGAGTCTGGCCGCGACTTCGTGATGACAGGTGTCGGACCGTTAAACGCAATATCACAAATACTATAGATGGCCTTCGCGGATGAAAAAGAGAGTCGGAGATATTATAGACAGATTACTACCATTTCGGTGACTGATGATAGTTTTATAAAAGGTTCTCCATGTCTGCCGTGCTTTTAGAGCAATCACATTCTCTTGATTTTCCTGTCTGGCTGAAAGTACCCCCACACCCCTCCAATAACCCCCCATCTCAATCGCTTGTCGCACTGTCGAAAATCGTTCTAAACGACAGCCTACGTTATTTAGTATGTAAGCCACAAAAGGGATATATCATTTTTAACTGTGGGTGTAATCATTACCCCCTTCTCTGACCGCCCTTTTCGTATGCCAAAGACGCAGAGATCATTATTAACTCTCTGTGTGATCGTAACCTCCATCCTCGGCTTATGGCCAACTGCCCAAGCATTCACCTCCCAAACTTATACTGCTTCATAAACATTGAGTTTCATACACACACATACACCCCCCCCCCCACACACACATATATATATACACACACAAACACACACACCCCACCCCACACATACACGTGTATAAGCCGATCAGTCGGGAATGTTATCAAAATAGGGTACAATTGGGGAATGGTCTTTTTCTCAGTAATATTTACAAATCAAATGTTGTATTTAATAAAATTAAGTAGATTTATGTTTGACCCACAGGACTGAGGGGAAATCTGCCCTTTAAACTTGATTTTTTTCGTAGCGCAGCTTACTATGCATTGTGTGTATAATTTACACACTTGTCAACCCCATTTTTCAACAAATTGGGAAGATGCGATTTCTCGATATTTGCGGTTGTGCTATAATGTTTTCAAGTGGAAAAATATATATTTTAAAAATGGGGAAGATGTTTGCTTTCCTTTTTTTTTCAACTACCCCCACTTGTTTTCACGTTTATATGAAAAAATCCCCAGTTGTGCGGTTATAGAAGGACACACACACACATACACGCACACGCGCACACACAAACACTTAATCCTTTACAAAATGTGTTACAGTTTAAGATCGTAGTGAACCTCTCGGGTTACCAGTACTAATGTGTTTTTTAATCGAGTATACATTATGTGGCTACTCAAATATAATTAAATTTAATATAACGTCTAGTCTGTATTTTTTTTCGCCTATCAAACTCTTTTATCGTTTTCTGTCTTGCAAGGACATCACTATAAATGTCAGTAGTGTTCAGAAATGTTAAATTGAATATAGGTTTTTCAGAGCTCTCATAGTAAATAAGTCGTTAATATCACCAAAGCACGCAGGTTTTTAAAAGGTAAATGATGTAGGTAGCTTACAAGCTCAGTACATCTGAAGGCCGATTCTATTAAGAAAAAAAAACACCAAAGAGGAGAATAATCTTCCCGGTTTGTTCGTTTCTTTGTTGGTTTAACATGTTCATCGACGTATATTGAAGTATAAGATCAAGGACATAGTAAGAGTCTCTCCCTCTGTCTGTCTGTCTGTCTGTCTGTCTGTCTGTCTGTCTGTCTGTCTCTCTCTCTCTCTCTCTCTCTCTCTTTCTCTATCATATGCATACACTTTCACGCATAAGCACACACACGAGCATAAATACAAACACGCAATCACGGACGCAAACACGTACAGAAACACATAATTATGGCTGTTGCCATTGTAATGAGGTGCCAAAAATTTAAATTTTATTGTACCAAGCCCGTTTTAGTTCACTCGCGTTATTGGCGCATTGAAGCGATGTGGACTATTGTGCTATAAAGACGGTCCTCCTCCTCCTCCTTATCATCATCATCATCATCATCATCATCATCATCATCATCATCATCATCATCATCATCATCATCATCATCATCATCATCATCCACCTCATCATCATCATTATCACCATAGTCATCGTCATTATCAAATTGTCTAGAACTGCGTTGGGAATGATATAAACGGAACTTCACTCATTTTCGTTTAGTTATTTATGGAGATAAGAATGCCAAGTTCAGGTGGTCCAGATGCGATACTGCGCCACAAAACACAGAGACACATTTCTAATACGTTTTGTGCTATATCGGTACAGAGAACAGAAGCGCAATAATTATGTGGTTCAAACAATACAGTAGCACTGCAACTGCACTGGGTATTAATAATCAGAGATAATCTCGATACACCTAATCAACAAAGAAAACAACCGCCATACATACAGACATACACACAGATACACGCACAACACGAAACTCACACAACACACACACACACACACACACACACTTGCGCAGACACCGTTATTTGGACTTTCCTCTATCGCCACATACGTTCTGTGGCCAATGGGTCGTGCTACGACCTCTTTTTAAGTACTTTAAAGTGTTCTAACCCTAACCCTAACCCTAACCCTCACGGATCATTAAATGGACGTCCCAACAAGGAGGTCTGTCCAAAGAACGTATGTAAACTTGCACTAGTTTGTCCCAATAACACCGTGTAAACATCCTCACACCCACACACCCACACACACACACACACACCCACACATCCACACATCCACACACACACCCACACACACACACACACACACACACACATAAGATTAAGCTAAAAACTTAACATCTTGCCAAATAGGGTTTTGATATAAATCGATTAATTCGTTTGTTCGTATGCCTATTAATAGCAACACGGTTGTTTGGTAAAAAAAAAAAAAAAAGTGTACCGCATCAAAATGTGTGCACAGTTAGCACAGTTGAGTGTTTACATAACAAGGAAGCGACGCCAAAAATTCATAGCCTCGCGGTCGGTTTGAGCAAAGATTGTCCATTATATCATCTTTCAATGTGACAACAATGCAACGGCCCAAGCAAATTCGTTGTCACAGAAAATAAAATATCGTACTACTGCATAGTGTGCGTGATGGGACGTGTAACAAGACTACGAGTTGCAAAGGGACGCAATGCGAAATATGTAACTTACCATAGTTCACAGAAGTCGCATGCAGCCATAGTGATTACACTATCAAAATGTTGAAAAGATTGCGATGTTATTATGGGCACAACTCAGCGAGGCGCCTAAACGGCAGTGTAATGGCTGCGCACACTCAGGCGCAATGCAAGATATGTTCCGTAGTTCACAGAAGCCATACATGCAGCCTGTAATGCTTATACTATTAAAGAGTGCTCTGCTATGACACTGCCTTTATAAAACTCTGCGAAGCACCTAACTTTGGCGTAAAACGACAGTGTAATAGCTGTGTGCACGGAAGCAATCTGGGGACTAGTCTGTTACTTGCTTCTGCTTCAGCGAGTCTTGACTTCTCAAGGGACCAATGGCTGTCTAGCGAATCTCGTGCATAGGAGATTCCTGCGTCACTGGGTCTCCTCATCAGCCTTCTCGTCCCCTTCCTCGGATTTTTATTGTCTCTAAGTTGTCGTCGATTTCATCGCTTTTCGTTTCGTCGCCGTTGTCTTTTTTTTTCTTTCTTTCTCCGTGCTATGGAGTCTTTATCCTCAAATAAAGGCCAATGGCTGTCTTGTGAATCTCGTGCAACGTCGAATCCACTGCCACTGTGTTGTTTTCACCTACTCCTCTTCCTTGTCCCCCTCCTCCTCCTTAAAAAAAAACCTTATCGCCGTTGTCTATCAATCCCTTATTTCAATCCGCCGTCTACGTCGTTGTATCGTTAGCGAGTCTTAAAAGACTAGGCTAGGAAACCTCGTGCTTAGGACAGCCCACTTTCAAATTGCCTTCTGCTTTTCTTCTCCTTCGTCGTCGTCCCCATCCTCGTCGCTACAGCAAACAAGCCTGACTTATCACTACTAAGGGGCCTATGACTGTCTACTGAATCTCGTGCATAGGTGAATCCACTGTCACACAGTCGTCTTCTTCCTCGACGCTATCCTCTCCAAGTCAAATCATCGCTGGTTTCCTCTCTCTCTTCATCGTTGTCGTTTGAGGAAGCCTGCAAGAGAGAGATGACTGTAAAGTGAATCTCGCGCTACAAGAAGACTCCACTATCTGCTCTTTGTCCTTTTCCTCCTCCTCATCGTTGTTGATATAGTTAGGTGGGGGTGGGTGTGGGTGGGGGGGGTGTTCCCTTCTTCTCCTTGACTTCACTTTCTTCGCCCTTCTCTCCATCGTCGGCGTGTTATCCCTTCAAAGAGTTTTGCCTCTCAAGGGACAGATCGCTGTCCAATGAAAGTTCCGGATAACTGATAGCAATATAGTGAACGTTTTGCACAATGTCGCTTTCTTTCCCTCCTCCTTCTCCTCCATGTTATAATTATCGTCCTCCTCCTTCTCCATAATTATGTCAATCTTTGTTGTCATGCTCTTCCCGGATCGATCACATTTATTTTCTAGGTGTGGTCTACTTCTTGGTCCTTCTGTTCGTCCAAAACAAAGTGTGAGTGAGAGAAAGAGTAAGCAGTAGAAACTATTGCTACTTCATATGAGAGAATAAAACGAAGCTTTAAACTGTGTACGCGTGCATTCTACAGCACAGGTTTAAAAGCTCATGACGCTCGTGTCCTAAACGGTAATGTGCCAATAGCACCAATACACCCAGCATGCATTGTAGATTCTGTTTCCCCTGCCCTGGATGGCGTTGTTCATGCGGCGGCCGCGCTTTCGCTAAGAAGGCAGGTCGATTTTCGTCCGAAAATGTAAAATCCAATTATTTTTGACCAGAATGTATTTCACCCGATGGGTAACAAAATATGCAGAGAACAAATTGGAAGGAGGAAAAAGAATACGTGTCAAAAGGTATCTATGCGTGCATGTTGATCTATGTTCACACAGTATGCACATGTCAGTTTCATCAGTGTGCCGACAATGCAGATCTCAATGTAAAAGTTTCTTAGACAATCTGTGAACATGTTTTAAAAAAAAGACGTCTTCAGGCAACTTGCTCGTAAACTTATTATGTAAGTCTGTGACGATGACAGCTTCTTCCAGCCTGTTATTTATCTTCTGTAAACAACTTAGAAATATGAATATTCATAAGTGTTTTGCATACCAAACTATGCAAAAGTAAAGACGTTATTGGGAATTCTGTTTTTGATCGATGCTGCAGCCAGCCTTCATTTAAAAGGTTTTAAAACCGCTCTATTCATCTTCAAAGAATATTTTTAAAATATAAATACATAAACATAGGGCCTGATATTATTTTTGCTTAAAAGCTATTGTATTCCTATGATAGCGTATGATTTATTGCATACTGCAATGATGAATAATTCCACACAACACGCGCACTATTAGTCAAAACCACAACTATTCCGCGTTTAGAGGATTGCAATGCAATTGTGATTATGGTTCATGCTCCCAAATTATAACAGAGCACCCTTAATAATAAGAGTCCTTCTAAACTATATAAAAGCTTTACACTTTGCTATTCTCTTCAACCAAACCCATACGAACGCCGAGACGTCCCAAAAAGGCCCCAAATTTTAGGGTTAGAAGGGGGTGGGTTGAAGTTGGGATTTCTGTGTGTTTGCTGGTGAGTGGAGATAGTTTGCGTGATGGACATTTTCTGGCGTTTTGCTTTTTTAAAAGATCATCTTCCAAGTGTAACCCAAACACATTTTTTTAACATGTCAGGTGCTAATGACACCGGCATATTATCCATGCTTTCCGAATTTCAACAGACATTGTTTAAATACAAATCGGGTGAATCATTATATTTTTTTTAAATTAAACAAAACTCTGTGTGCCCTGAAGTCGTTGTTGCATTAGTTAGCAAGTGTTGGTTGAAAAAAAAATCGGGATTGTTGAAATGTTTACCTGTCATATTCGGTTTACGCTGTTCTGGAGTCCAGTTTGTCTGTGTTTGCTGAAAGTCCTCTTTCTTCCATTATTGCAGCTTGGTCTTGATGGATGATGTCGTTAACACTAATCCTACCCATATTCTCCGCAGTTCAGGAGGTGTTTTTTTCCTCTCAACACACACAGGAGTGCACTTTCTGTACTGACTCTTTAATCGTTGTTTTTCTAGTCCTCCCGTGTCGCCGCAGTAGCAGGTTAAAGAACCCGGCACTTCAGTCTAAAAGAGCATTTGTCAGGCTCAAATAAACACGTATACGTCTAGGTAGATTAAGGTGGCTCAGTTGTACGTGGCCTTTGACGGTGCGCCTGATAGTGCAAGTTGATATCTTGGGTGGCTTTTAAGCAAGATCTTGATTTCGGCCAGCGACATAAGATTTGGACAGTTAATATTACATAAAAACAACACGTTTTTTGTTTACTATTTCAGTCCGTTTTTGTTTTAAAATGTGTAAAGCTTTACCGGCTCAAGAACAGATCACGGCACTGGCCCGAACAGGATCAAATCTAAAACCGTCCAAGGTGCCAACTTGCTGCTTTATGTAAGCTCGTCTTCTGACGCCACAGACAACTGAGAAGCCCTGGATGACCGAGGATGGGAAAAAAGGGACCTAGTGCACTTTTTAAAATTAATTGTTTTTATTTCAAAATGTTGCTGGTATTAAGCCGGCTAGTAAACGATCTTTAGGGTCTTTAAAGGGCGCGATAAAATACATACGTGCACTGTGTCAGATCAGATCAGACCTCGGGTTATACTTTCATCAGAAGGAGTAGGGGAAGAAGGGAGCGTCTGCGATTGGCTGTGTATTAGGTTTGTTTGGTTTTTTTCATCGGCATTCCAAGCCGTCGATCTAAACGTTCCCGACCTCTGCTTGAATGTTATCGTTTAACGTTTAACTTGGATACAAGCGCTTTCCCATCTAAGTCAAAAGTCCGTCCCGCGCAATTTAATCGCTTACTGCAAAAAAAGTATCATCCTAGAAAAAAAGAGAGACAGACAGACAGACAGACACACAGACAGAGACAGCCAGAGACACAGATTGCCAGTTAATATTATCATGCCAGGAGCATGAGCCTCTTAATCAATGATATTTTTAGTTAACTTACAATAACCGGAAATCGTGCTTAACGACGATCAACTGTACACGATATCATAGTCCCGATACCCTAAATTTGGCTTCTTCTGTCAGTGACGTACATCTACAGAATAATTCGTTTGCTAGGGAGACAGCGAAATGGAAAAACATACATATTTGTAAACGCGAAAATACCTTGGCTTTGTTTTTTCTTTAAACAGAAAAGTGTACAAGTTAGAAGTTGCCCTGCATTCAAAGGTCATGCACTCAATCTTAATTTGTCCTCAACTCACATGGCATTTCAAAGTGTGATGAAAGTAAGCGAACGACAAACAATGTAGATTAAAATAAAACATTTAAACGATATATATTTCGAGCCAGCTATAGACAAGTCGTTTAGCAAGTTTGTTTGTTTATTTGTTTCTCTTTGTGGCGGAAATGAAGGAGACTGATCACGCTTGGGAGAGATTGTCTCCCGAGAGGCTGACCTTTGTTGGGTTAGTCTGACCTTGGGTGGCTTCTCCTTTGGTGTGGACCTTGGATTATGCAGGACAAGGCGACACGACATATGTTCTCCTCGCCCGACCATTCGTTTTCTTCTTTTGGCGGTGAGCATGGCTACATTGTCGGCGGGTATTTTATTCAGGTTTGTGGCAGTGACCTGCAGAGAGTGTCGTGGCACTAGTAGCCGCAATTCGATTTACTATCAACACGCTTCACCGCCTTGCAAGACAATTATCTTTTTTTGTCTCTCTTATGAGGGAAAATGAAAACGACAGTTCAGGTTTAGCCGTGTTCTTATGGTAAAGACCGAGAGTCGTGAATGAAATACTCCGCTCGGCTACATCGTTTCCAACCTCATCACCACCCTACTCCGCAGATGTTTTAATATTGAGGCCATCGTCGTGATCGTCTCTAACAGCAGAGACGGTCTCATAACACAGGCAGAGAAACATTGGGCTATAAATTATTATATAGTGGGGATTAACAGTATGAAGTCTGAACGTTGTAAATATTTAAAATATCGGCATAGTCTCCGGTACCTCTCCCTTTAGTCTCTTCTCATTTTTACTCTTCTTCCTCCTGACTTGTCACCACACTCCGCCCTCCCCACCTTTTCATACACACACACCGCACTCAACCACACACAAACATACCCACACGCACGCACACACACAGACACAAGCACACAGGCACACCCCCACACAAACGCACACTCACACACACACAAACACACCCACACTATCTTGCAATTAAGGCATTCGCCCCATCCTCTGGAGCACATGTAGCCTACGTGTACGGCAGCAGAAGAAAAAAAAACACCTTGTTTGTCTGTAGGGCTTGATGGACAGATCTGCCTCCCATTTACTGCAAGCAATCTAATTTGCTAGCACCTAGTCGTCAAGAGCATTATTATCTCGTTAGCCAGATTGCACAAGTAATTCGACGTGATTGTCAAGCCTGGTCCACTGCCAAACCACCTCTCACACTCCAACCCTTACTCACATGAATTCCCTTTCCGCCACCTCCATTTCTGTCTATCTCCGCTCATGGTGCCTCTTTGCCAATGCACACCCCAGACTCTCCATCTCTCTCTTTCTCTCTTCCCCCCCCCCTTCACCCTCCCTTTCCCTGCTCTGCCTTCTCTGCCATTGTCCCATATCCCTCCGCACCACGCTTCAAAAGACTGACCACTTACATGCAAGCATTTACTTTATTAAAGGAACTATTTGTAGGGCAACGTTCGAATTATTGGATTTGTTTCTGTTGTGGCTGCTGACGATGAAGAAGTTTTTGACGACGATACGCGGAATGATAAAATGATAACGAACCAAATTAAGGAGAAAAATAATACAATGAATGAACAAATTATGTTAGTGTTGACGATGACGTCAATGACGTCAATGACGTGGACGATGCATTTGAAAACGATTACGATGTTGATGGTGATTTTGTCATGCTACTAGCACTCGCGCGCGCGCGCACACACACACACACACACACACAAACACACACATATACATAGACACAACCATTCACGCACGCACACACATCTATGTGTGTGTGTGGTGTGTGTGTACGCGTGCGTGTGAATATGTGTGTCTGTGGTTGTGTGCGCGCGTAGGGCTATAGGTATATATTCTGGGAGGGTGTCTTTCTATGCAATAACTTGTCTACTTACACTTTAACTATTCAGCAACTGACGACGACATGACGACTTTTTTTCGGGTAAAGCTACATCGTTTATATCCTGGTGCCCCGGAGCGTACTGTACAGCAGTCCCTGGCGGACATCACATCAGAGGCACTCCTTACCCAGACCCAAACCCAACCCTCCAGAGAATCCAACGTCCTTGACCTTGTCTTTACAACCAACCCTTCCCTCCTAAAATCGTCTACTCTTATCCCTGGTATTGCAGACCATGACATCGTCGTCTCTGACTTTGACATCAAACCCCACACCACACCATCTCAGCGTCGAAAAATCTACCGCTTCCACAAAGCAGACTGGGACCAAATAAAGAGTGACCTTCTCGCAAAAGCAGCCACCATTGTCAACATGTACAACTGTGGCAGCAGCGTTGCAGAATTATGGGACACCTTCAAGACCTCCCTCCATACAGCAATTGATAAGAACATTCCAAGCACACTTCAAAAGAAATGCTCCTCTCTGCCCTGGATAAATGCACCACTAAAAAGAATGCTCCGCCGCAAAAATCGCCTCCTCCGCCAAGCTAAACAGAAAAAAGACTGGACGGCATACCGTAACTTCCAAAAGACCTGCAAGCGAGCCCTGAGACGCGCAGAATGGAACTTCATTAACGGTAAAATCCAGGCAGGCATCAAGAACAACAATACTAAGCCCTTTTGGAGCTACATCAAGTCCCGTAAACAGGACAACACTGGGGTATCCCCCCTGAAAACCAAAGGAAAACTTATCACAGATAGCCCAAGTAAAGCCAAGCTCCTCCTTGACCAATTCAAATCAGCCTTTACTAAAACCATCACCACAGCATTACCAACTATGGACTCCCCGTCCACTCCACCTATCAACCAGATAACCGTCACCACAGCTGGAGTTTTAAAACTTCTACAAGAACTTAATCCCGCTAAAGCACCCGGGCCCGACAACATTCCGAACATAGTTCTAAAAACCTGCGCCGAACAACTGGCCCCTGCACTACAAGCTATCTACCAGAAATCTCTTGACTCCTGCACTCTCCCTGCTGACTGGCTGGAAGCAAACATTTCCTGCGTCTTTAAGAAAGGGGATCGACACCTCCCTGAGAACTACAGACCAATATCCCTGACCTCTGTCCCTTGCAAACTCTTAGAACACATTATCTGCCGCCACATCTTGTCGCACCTGGAATCAAACCACATCCTTACCAACCTTAACCACGGCTTTCGTTCAGGCTTTTCCTGTGAAACCCAACTCCTGACAACCACCCATGATTTCCTAAAATCATTTGACAAAAAACAACAAGTCGACGTTGCAATTTTAGACTTCTCTAAGGCGTTTGACACCGTCCCCCATGACCGCCTCCTCCACAAACTTGCCCACTATGGCATAACCGGCCCCCTTCACTCCTGGCTCACCTCCTTCCTGACCCAGAGGTCCATGAGAGTGGTGCTCGAAGGAACCTCCTCCGAGACTACCTCAGTGGACTCTGGTGTCCCCCAAGGCACCGTACTCGGCCCCCTCCTTTTCCTATGCCACATAAATGATCTTCCATCCCGCGTCAAGTCCCAGGTTCGCCTATTTGCCGATGATTGCCTGCTGTATAGAGAGATCAAGTCCTTCAAGGATCATCAATGCCTACAACAAGACCTGCAGCAGTTAGAGGCATGGGCGGACGACTGGGGCATGCGCTTCAACGCTACCAAGTGTTACATCCTTAGCATCAACCTCAAAACTAACTTCTTCTACCAACTAAATAATGTAATCCTAAACCAAGTCCAACAAAATCCTTACCTAGGAATTATAATCTCTAACGACCTGAAGTGGGGGCCCCACATTTCCTCTATTACCAAGAAAGCCAACTCCACCTTAGGCTTCTTAAGGAGGAACCTCCGTCGCTGCCCCACCAACTGCAAGAACCAAGCCTACATCTCCCTGGTACGCCCCCCTCCTGGAGTATGGCGCCGTTGTCTGGGACCCGTACCTGAAGAAAGACATCGACAGCATGGAGAAGATCCAGCGCATTGCAGCACGCTTCATCACTGGCGACTTCAGGTCCAATGCCCCGGGCAGCGTTGCTGGACTCCTGGAGCGGACGGGCCTCCAATCTCTCCAAAGCCGCCGCCTCCAACTACGACTCGGACTGTTTTATAGGGTGGTTGAGGGGCTGGTGCCGGCACTGCCTCCCCATCAGTTTCTCACCCAACAACGACCAGGACGACGCATCAAACCAGTGCAAAGCAGTAACTTCACCACCACCAACATAGTAAACACTTATGCCAGGAACAACTCAAGGCCATATGTTGTACCTCACTGCTCCTCAGACCAACTCAAAAACTCATTCTTTGTGCGTACAGTTAGTGACTGGAACACTCTAGATGATAGTATAGTGTACGCCACATCCACAGAAACTTTTAAAAGTAGACTAGCGGCCAGCCTCCACCAGTGAGCCGCTGCGCAACCCCCAACCCGCTGCAATTAATGCCAGTCACCTGGATGTGTAGCAGCGTAATACTACAGATACAGACAGATATATCGCTTTCTCTTTTACCAACAAACCGGTTAGCGGTAAGCAGAAATGCGAATGATACATTGTGTAGAGATCCATACCAAATCCCAAACAATAAAACGGAAACAACAACACCAAAAAAAAAAAAAAAAAAAAATCATAGCACAACAACAGCTCGCTGTCAAAAGATGAAGACGACGGAGGACAGGAATTAAACAAAGTATAATTGCTACTGACGCACAAAGATCATGACGTAAACCTTTAAAATGTACCCTCTCAACTCCCCCTTCTCTCCCACACTCCTTCAACCACCACCCTTGTCTAAGCCTTCAGATCTTTTTTTTTTCTTTTTTTTTCGGGGGGTGGGGGGGGGGTGGGGGGGCACTTTTTTTCCCTCTCTCCACACATTTACCCGAACGGTAAAATTATGAACATAAGGGAGGAATGACTGCTACTTACACGTTAGGTTACTGCCTGACCAATCACAACAAACAACCAAAACAACTACCATGAGCCATCCACCCGTTATTAGTGGATCGTATAAAGTGATGTAATACCCTAATCATCATCATCGTCATCATCATCAGGATCGTCATCGTCATCATCAGCATCCTCATCAAACATTTCGTATTCACCCTCTACCCAAAACACCCCTGGGCACACTTGCATCCCATCGATCGACTTTTTAAAGATCCTGACGTTCATGTCCAAGATAGGTGAGTGCCAGATGCCCTCACTCCCTACCTCACCCTCACCTCCCACCCAACTATTAAAAAAACAAAAAAAACACCATGCGAGCATTACGCCCTATTCCTTTTCGTCCTGGGTGGCGCTCGTCTGCTGCTGGCTGAAAAGACATATGAAATTGTGACCGCAAGAGCCACAAAGCAGTATCCAAACGCCATATTATAATTTAAACATACACACACACACATGTGCACACCCACACACACACACACACACACACACACACACACAAACATTATCATTTATTTGTTCTTTCTTCTCCCTTCATGAGTTCATTCACGCCACATCTATCCTCTACCTACACATCCCCCACCCTCACCCTCACCCCTAACATCCAGCACACTTCCCTCCCCACATCCATTCCCACCTCCTCCTCCCTCCCTCCTTTTTCTCACCCTCTCATCGATTGGTCTGCTGTTAGGTGATGGTTGGTGAACGCAGGAATGCCGTGACAAATTGATTGCATTATCTTGTCACTCACGCATGGACGTACAGTAAACGAAGCACATCCGAGCAGTTGCGAGAATAATAATTATCGCCAGAAGTCGAGGTGTGTGAAGCTTGGGAATGGGCGTGGGAGTTGAGGTGAGAAAAATGGGCAAGTGATTTTGCTGTTAAAGGGTGTTGTTTTGATTGAAGAGAGGAGGGGAGGGGAGGGGGGGTGCGGAGAAGAAGAGCGAGAGGTAAGGGATAGTCGTATAAGTAATTGTTTTCTCTTGTGTCGAAGGTAGACCAGTTTGCCCCCCCCCCTCCCTCCTCCTTTACACCCCACTTCTTGCATGAGGATTAAGCATATCTAGATCTACTTCCAACGTGATTACGTGCAATACGAGATTATCAATATCATCATTTTTATTTACATCCGTGAGAGATGACTTTTTAAAAATGGTCTCGATAAATGTTGGTCAAAATGAATCAGTATCGTTATCTTCCTTTACCTACGTCATAAATGACTTTTTAACAAAATGGTCTCCGCAAATATTGGTCAACATTAATTCCTATCCTATCCTATCCCGTAACTCGGAGGTCGTAGATGATCGTTTAACCAGCGTACTCCATCTTTCTCTGTCCTCAGCAACCCTCATGGCTTCGCTCAGTGTCAAACCAGTCTGTCATGAATTGGCTAGTTTAACTCTGCTCATTGACTATTCAGCCTTGTGCAGTAATTGTAACAGTAGAGAGTTAGTATAGTACACAGCAGCAAGTAAATTACACAGCAAGCCACACACCGCGAGCCCGACCCACGCTCCGCAGTGACTCAGCACTTGAGTTTTGAATCGGACCGTTTTAACCAATCAGAGCAGGCTCAGTGGGTAGAGCAGTTTTGACTGTGTCAAAACCTAGCACAGTTTGGTCAGTCGTGTGTGAGACGAGGAAGAAGTAACATCTCCTTAGCTAGCAGAGAACTATCTTCACTCATAGACCAGGAAGCAGGACTTAGAATCTCAGAATTCTATTTAGTCATCACGGGCCTGAACTTGTCAAACAGGTAAATGAACACCCTTCTGTTTCATCGTGATATATTTATATTATTGTTGAAATTATGTTTGAAGAATTTGCTATGCATAAATGTGAATTGTTAATCCGAATTTGCGGGACCACGTGGAAGAGCCTACCACGAGGCGAAACACGACCGGTTGCGCCGCCATGTTGTATCCCGTACGGAACCACTGTTGTTTAACTTATATGTATGTTTGCAGACCAGTGGCTGTACCACCGAATGTTTATAATATTAATAATTCTGTATGTGTATAGTTAGACACGATTTATATTTAAAAAAAAAAAAAAAAAAAAAAAGATGTGGAGCTATCACTGAGGGCTACTTGGCTTTCAGTGAGACGCTCTGCACAAACCGATTATTCAGGGTTGTGCAGAATTTCGTCTCTTATATTACAGACGAGCAGGCGAGCTATCCCGAGCTATCCGAGCTATCCTGTGCACCCCACTCCACAGAAACGACTAGTTGGTTGAGGAGACTCTGCCGCACAAGCCGGACTGAGCTACCTTGAAAAACACCCTGTCAGACCCCACAGCGTGGCAAGGGAACCCAACTACACAAAAACGACAAGGTGGACCAGAAGCTACCTCACAGAAGGACTTTCGACCCCGCACCATAAGAAAGTTTAAGTGTAATCTCCGAAGGTGCACTTAAACTGATCATAACAGGACCACAGTAGTCCAACTCTTCAGAAACTGTAAAACGGACCACAGTATCCAAATCTACATGAAATATTATAGCAAGTGCCCGAGGAAGAAAAAACAGCTGCCTAGACTATCAGCGATCGAAACTATTAGCAGTGACTGAGACATTTAAGTTAGATTAGTACTTAGAGAATCTTGTATAGAGTATAAGAAATAAATGTGTGGATTTTTAACTGTTATCAAGTGGCTGGACTACATATATCATAGCCGTGTGAAAGCTAGTGTGACAGTATTCTTTTACCATTTTTCTATCTATTTCTGTACCCCAACCTTAACACAGAACGAGCTAAACAAATAAATTTATAAAAAAAAAAAAAAAAAAAAAAAAAGAGCCCATAAAAAAAAAAAAAAAAAAAAAAAATAAAAAAAAAAAAAAAAAAAAAAAAAAAAAAAAGTCGAAAAAAATAAAAAAAAACAAAAAAAAAAAAGAAAAAAAAAAAAAAAAAAAATAAAAAAAAAAAAAAAAAAAAACCAGGGCAGCAGTTGAATAGAAATATTAATGAAGCATTAGTTAAAAAAAAAAAAAAAACAAAAAAGAAAAGGAAAAAAAAAAATAAAAAAAAAAAAAAAAAAAAAAAAAAAAAAAAACAAAATGTCAATACAAAAAATATTCAGGTCAAAGTCGGATAAATTGTGAACCAAGAAAGCTGGCTCAAGGCAAATAATTGTAAGAAATTATTTTGTTAAAATAAATATGGAATTTTAAAACCATAGCATCGTTACTTTGTTCACATCTCAACGTTCAGATTTTACACCAACTCAACCAAAGCTTTTTAGTTTTGAGATTAGGTCAGCCAAGCTAGCTATAAATAGCTTCGCCCATGCTACCTTTCCTTCGAAAGAGATCCGTAGGATCTCATCTTTGATATGATGATGATGATAATCATTATTGTCAGGGTGGCGACGTGGTGATCGTCCTTAACGCTGATGCAATAGGACGTTAAGCTTCGTTGTTCCTGCTCCTTTCATTTCCTTTCAGTGGAATGAGGGGTGCAGGCAAGCTACAAATAGCCCGCAGCAAGCAAAGTGTGGAGCCACTAAACAGTGCTGCTCACATAAGGCATTGAGCTGGTGTGATTTCTACATATATATATATATATATATATATATATATATATATATATATATATATATATATATATATATATATATATATATATATATATATAATATATATATATATATATATATATATATATATATTAGTACTAAGACGAGTTAGGGCCACTTTTTGTCTTCCTAATGTATGAAAATTCAGCACTGAGTTGATAGGGCGAACCAAAACGCGTCGCCCTATGATTTTGGCCCACAGTTTCTTCCCTTGCATTGATATTCCCCTATCCACCGCGCCATCGTGAACCCCTTTCCATGACCTAGGCGGGAAACGATTTGGAACTGTTCTTAGATACATTATATTGGAGAAATATGCACTTCAATTTTGTCAGCATTAGGGCGACTTCCGTAAAAACCGTGATTACAGCGACAACATTTTATATCAAATTAACTAATTTTGGGGGAGGATTCTTTTCATCAAATGAGTTCTACATGCTCTGGCCACAGTCAAGATTCTAATTTTGCATTTTCAACATTCTGTCCCATTCCGTTTTTATGCAAAAAAAAAAAAAGTAGATTCGTCGTAGCCACATGCACTTTTGACTTTCGCCAGCAAGGGAGTGAGAGCGTCGCAACGTTTTTTCGAAAATGTGAACTATGATTCTAAATTACAAGTATTCTATTTCTTGAACTCATTTAAAATCAGGAAGTTCCCAGATATAACTGTAAGCGTCTAGAATCCTTTTGCTGATTTTAGAGGAATTTTAAAACGCGTAACTATCATTCTGTGCGGTGCTGAACATTACATGATGGCCACAGACGAAACGAGCGGGGAGATTGAAATGGAAATGACCGGGGAGTTTGAAATGTAAGTATTTTGATTGATGTATTTTTGCCTGGACTTTAGTGCAGAGTAATCAGCCAAGGATACATTTTCCGTGTAGGCAAGGGTTGAATCGAGTCCAGAGATGTGCTGCAAACCTAGTTAAAGAGGCCGGTGCAACCATCTCCCCCACCCACCCCCACCCATGGTGGTGCCGGGGGTTTCAGTATAATACTTTTTGTGTGTGAGGTCTGTTGGATCAGTAGTAGTAGTAGTAGTAAACTTAGTAGGGACAGATGTAGGCCGTGGAGCCTTTCTGAACGTCCCATCTTTTATATTTATTTACAATGGTCTGCCTTGCATGCAATTTGCCTACATATTAGTCATAGCTGTAAAAATTAAAATAAGTCTATAAATTTTGGAATTGCATCCAACTGGCTTTTGAACTGATTAGTAGTTTTAGCACTCTTTAAAGACATTGGAAGGTCGTTCCAATGTCTTACAGTTCTATATGAAAAAGAGAATTTCCTAATATTAGTGTTAGTGTCTAACAAAGATTTTGCCTTCAGATAAGCGTGTCGTATTACTATGAGGATTAGCAAACAAGTCATTCCATTCTAAGTCATCAATGTTATTATAAATTTTGAATACTTGTATTAGGTCACCTCGTAATCTCCTATCAGACAGTGGAAACTGAATGTAAACCAAGAAAAAAAAGTCGCTCTTTATAGGACATTTTTCTACATTCTATTAGTAACTTTGTTGCCCTTTTTTGAACTTTCTCTATAGCAATTC
Organism: Oncomelania hupensis; assembly: GCA_036898135.1. Taxonomy (NCBI): domain Eukaryota; kingdom Metazoa; phylum Mollusca; class Gastropoda; order Littorinimorpha; family Pomatiopsidae; genus Oncomelania; species Oncomelania hupensis. The sequence goes on along the minus strand of CM072511.1, from coordinate 88,507,775 downwards.
TGTACACTTTGGGATGTATAGTTCAAATATCAACACATCATGATCGCTCTTACCAATTGGAGCTCTATGTATTACATCTGATATTAAAAGATCATCATTTACCAATATAAGATCATCTAGTGTTGATTTTTGTCCTTCTCTATGCCTAGTAGGGTTGTTGACTTTCTGCATAAGATATGCATCCCTGATACATTCAATAAATGTATTATTTTTATCTCCACACCATTCACCATCCCATCTTACATTTGGAAAGTTAAAATCACCAGTAATACAGACTTTGTCGAACTTCTGTATATCTTGATTCTTAAGTAATTCAAATAAAAGTTCGTCATTATCGACTGATGAGTTGGGGCTTCTATACACAACCTATAAGTACCCTTTCTCCCTTTCCGCCAACAAATGTTCCCCAAACACACTCCTCAAACTTCGTATTTCCCAGCAAACAGTATTCTTTAGCATTAAGTTTTTTTATGAAAATATAGTGTGCACAACACCTCTTTTAGGGTCTTTATTCATGAACAAGTCATAGTTTGGAACCTCATATTCCAAGTCCAAGGGAACATAAAACTGATTTTTAGCCTTAAATTCTGTAATCCCGATAATATCAGGTTTTAGTTCATCAATCAGAAGAAGTAATTCACTTTTTTTTATTCAATAGTGAATCCACATTACTGTACAAAAAATGTGTAGAATGATTAAAACTATTTACATGCACCTCAGTATCGGCTCTAATTCAATTCCCCTGCGTCTGTGGAGCTGCAGCTCCTTGACGCTGGTCAGGTCTAACTTGCCGCTTGACAATTTCAAACTTTCTATAGTCAATGCGAAGATCAGTCTCCCCTTCTTCTTTCCTCATGCTCATTTCAGCTCTAAGTTGTTTGATTTTTTTCTCTCTCCTTTGGTGTATTATCAGTATTTATAAAAATACGTTCCATGGGAGGTTTGTTTTTATTTAGCTGGAAAATGCCTTTCAAGATTTTGATTTGTGCAGGGATGTCGTTTGGGTCGGATCTTCGGCTTTTAGCCGAAATTTTTATAAAAAAGCCGATAAACTGTCCGTCATGTCGGCTCGCCGAGCCGAAGTTTTCACGGGTGAATCGGCTCGGTTTTGTCCATTTCTGCGATATTCCTGTGCTGTACGCTTGCAGTTTAGGTGAGGATTCGATAATTACTAAGGTTAAACCCAGAAACTCTGACAATATTGTGGTCTGTCAAGGGACAGTCTAAACTTTTTATTGTTTTTGTGTGTCTGAAATTTAAGAAAATAAAATTTATTTTCAATGTTCTTATTCTACTCTTAAAATCATGTTTTATTACAAAGATATGCATCCACAGAACACCTTTAATATATGGAGGTGGAAGGTGCACGTTAACGTAGTGAATCTAGTCAAAAAAACCATGGGAGACTGCTTTAGAAGAGAGAGCCGAAACTTTCTGTAAAAAGCCGAAAGTTTCACGGCTGTTTCGGCCAAATCGCCGAAGAAAAAATTTCCTAGCAACATCCCTGTTGTGTCTCTTCACTTCCCACCTCCATTCTCAGCATCCTTGGTTTTACATTTTGCCCTATTCTCAATGGTCCCAACCTCACTGGGTTTTTGCCTCTTCAGCCTTCACTTCTGGAATTTGGCTAATCAGTGCTCTTACTCTGTCTCTGTCTTCCATCTTTCTTTCCTCTGAAGTTTCATTTGTGCTCTCAGCAAGATTTACAACAATTATGTTCAGCTTCCATTTTTCTTTCTCTTCTGTCTCACGTAAGTAGTCTTCCACCTTCTTTTCAATAATTTGTTCTATGTGTTCCTCCTGGTCATGCCTCATTTCTAATTGTTCAAGTCTCGTGGTCATTGTTTGCAGCAGTTGAAAAATGCCATCAAGTTTAGCCTCTATTTGTGATTTCACTATCACCTTCTCTCCACACCCATCACAAGTCCACTGAATAGAGCTAGCACCCCTACAACAGTTGAACTGTGCATTACTAGTCAACCCACTGCAAGATTTATGACAAAATTCCTTACAGAGGAAACATTGTATGGTTATGTCACCTTGCCCATCATCAATAGCATCATCACATTTCAAACACACCCAAGGTACATGCCCCCAAGTGTTTTTCTGATTCTTTTTAGTGGCAATTTTGGTGCCACTGTTTTTTCTTTCAGCCATTGTTAGTACTAATGTGACCTAGATTTAAACCAACTAGCCTAGAATACTCTCAAAATTTGCAATGATCAATAAATACTAATACTTAGCAGTAACCATCAAAACAAATCAGTATTGTGTATCAGTATAAACTATAATAGAATCATAACGAATAGGCCTACCTTCAGTGAGAAGATTAGTTACAAGGTTCAAAAACCAGTCTATATGCTCTGCAAACCTATTTAAATTGAAGAATAATATTCTCCAATATAAATTTCATAAATTATACTTAATTCAAATTTATACTGTACGCTGCTGATAGTGTTCAAAATTGCCCCTAAACAAAAACAGCAGCCATTGATTCACGCATGCAGCTTGGCAATATTGGACGCTGCCAAATGGTCACTGGGGATTCCTATGATGTTATTATTTGGCAATGTAGGCATGTATGTGTTTTGTTGGTATTTTATAATGATATTTGTATTCCATTTTAAGTTTGTAAACGGAGGTTTGATAAATTAGTATAGCCTCAGCGTCCCCTGCGTGGGATGTCTTGATTGTAAAGTGACCGGCTGGTGGAGTGCCTTCGGTGTTGCCACTAGGGTTGTTTCGGCAGATCTTTTATTCGGATCAGAGGCGAGTTCTCTTTCATCGAAGTTGTGATCTTGATTTTGTGGTCCTGAGTCGGCTCTTTGCAGTCCGCTAGACCCTGTAAGTAGGTACTCCAAAGTCTTCATTGGCACGTGTCCCCTCGGCAGTTATTAATGTAAAACTGCATCAAAACGAACAGTGGCTGTATTCAAATAAAAATTGAAAGCTTTATCTTTACATCTGTGTTGTTTTTAATGCATGTTTATGCGAAAGATTCCGAGTGGTTAGATTAACGTCCTCGGACACAGTGCGTATAGGGGACAATATACACTCTAGATTCCGAAGTAAAATTAACGTCCCCGCACAAGATTCCAAAGTTTTTTTGTTTTTTGTTGTTGTTTTTTTTCAGTTTATAGTCCCCTCTCTTCCCGATAAGGATTTTCAGAGAGGAGACTCATTCCAACGTAGAAAACAACTTTTGAGTAATCCCCTGCGATGTTGCTCGTTTCATTGGATGGAATAGAAATAAGAACCAATGAGAATTTCGGATACTTAGCTTCATTTACATATCAATAATCAAATATGGCGGTTGACAGAATTGTGTGAAAGAGTTGTAAAGAGCCAAAGTGGTTAAAGCGATTTTAATGTAAGTTTGATTTTAACTAGAATTTTAAAAATTAGCATGAAATAAAGAGCAGACTTTCCTTTATAAAACTAGGGTATTTATTAATTTGTGCATTACTCTATCGCGGTGCTCTTTGCCGTAGAAAAGTACACAAACGGTTATCTTGCTGCCATCACCGACCTGTAACTTGTAGGCCTATTCAGCGAGTGCTGAGGGTAGTTACGCAGGCACGCACTGCGAATTTGATGATTTCCCAACTTTGAAGCACCAACACAACTGAACATTACATGGGATAGGCCTGACTAAAATTGGGCTTGGAGTATTATATGAAGGGGTTCAGGCCAGCTTTCTGGTATCAATATTGGCTTCACTTTGAGACTCCAAAGTTGTCAATTTCTTCAATTCCAAAAAGTTGCGAAAAAAACACCAACATTCACCATTTTCAAACATTAATAACTTTTTACCTATTTGTCCTATGGGGGAAAAATATACCACTGTGTTCAGAACAAAAAGATCTATGTAAATACTGTAGTGTCCAAACTGAGTTACAGAAAATCAAAATCACTTTGGTGTACCTACTGTAAGCATTGAATAACTAACTAACTAGCTGCCATCCATAATTGAACTTGAAAGTACAAACGCTGCAGAGGTGATTTGATTCAGCTGTACAAAATAATGAATAAATCCCATAATAGATTATATTTCTTTTGCCATTTTTTTTACTTGGGCTACAGTCAGAAACTTCAGTTGAGGCACTAAGATAAGAAGTTGTTTACTAACTACAGCCGGACAAATAAAAGGAAATAGACATTCACTAGTATTTAGTAGGCTATGTAATGTGTTTTTGTTTGTTAGGCTAAATCAGAACACTAACGCATTCAGTCCAATCACTGAACTCTTTACTGGAAGAAGGCTGATATACAGTGAGTAGTGACAGCGTTCTACAGCTAAACAGCAAATAATATGGAACCTGTTTTTGCTGTTGCAGGTTGCCAGTGATTGATCTTTTTGACTCCTCGGCTGATAGTCTAATCTTCTGTTCTGTAAGTATCTCTTATGGTATATGGAATAACTGAATAAATTGTTTGAAATATTGCTGTCGTCATGGATAGATATGTACTCTGATACTATTACTAATGACAGTCAAACTGTTGCATCGTCACCAACATTGGTGGAAGTACTCAGAAGGATTCTGACAATAATGTGGCGGAAGTTTTGAGGTGCTGCTGCCACTGTGTCGTGCACAGCACAATCAAGTCGCACGTCTGTGTGCCAAGCAAGTTATTAATAAATAAAACATGGTTTAAAACAAGAAGGTAAAATTAGCTAAGATTGTTCATCTTGCTAAATTTGTCCCTGCCATTCTGCAGCTTTTTTTTCAACAGCACATCAGGCATAATTTGTTGTTATATTAAAGTATGATTACTATGAATGTGTGCTGTGATTAGTATGAACGTACATGTTATGATAGAATGTGACACCAACTTCTGTCCTATGTAATTGTTTTCCCATTCTGTTAATAGTACTTGTTCTTTTTATGTTTTTGTTGCTGAAATTATGCCATGAATTAAATATGACCATGTTGATTGACTACATAGTAACTGAGAAAACATGATTAAGACCGAGGAATTGTGTTTGTGAATTCTATGAAGCGGTTTCTTATTCAACAAATATTTTTTTAATAAGAATTGTCAAGTTAAAATCGTAAACAACTCCGAGTCGGTTTCGCAGTCAGTCTCATTAGGTATATATTGATACAATGACATGAATTTTCAATTGGTGGCCCAATAAATGCGCCTTATATATCTAACGGTTTCGAATTGCAGATCTGGAATCTTGCCTCCCATAATCGTCGTCGTCATTTTGTGTGTGTGTGTGTGATTCAGACTACCGCCACTACCCACCCCATCACCCCTTCTTAGCTCTCCTCTCCTCCCTCCCTCCCTCGTCTCTTGTTAGCAAGTGACTTGCCTGATTTTATTTTGTATGAAGCCGGATGTTTAGAATGAATGCGTGAGCACTGCGCTTTGAACTGATATTGTTCCTTAGGAAAAAGAGCTATATAAATATTATTAATTATTATTATTATTATTATTATTATTATTATTTATTATTATTATTATTATTATTTCTTTTCTTTTTTTTAAACAAGTATGATGGCTGCGAAACTAATTTTTTAAAGTTGAAATAAACGTCTTATCATGAACATTTTATTATTAGATTTATTTCAAGTAAAAATATGAACTTGTGGTAGTGAAAAAAGGACCTCTGAATGGGAGAACATTTATGGGGCTTTCCACCTTATTATTGTCTTTATTAGCGCAAAAGCCCACTACCTCTGGGGCTAAAGCTAAACTAAACAGCTAAACAGTTACATTTTTTATTGCTTTTATTATCGTAGGATGAAGACTTTGTAGCAAGCAGTGCCTCATCAAGCAGTGCCTCATCAAGCAGTGACTATGACGAAGAACAACCAGCAAGGAAAAGAAAATGCCTGGGTGAGTAACGCATTGCAAGTATTTGCCTGCTTGAGGTCAGATTAGTTAGTTTATGCATGCAGCAGCCATCTATATGTTTGGGTTTGAGATATTTATATGAGCAAGCGAGTGTAGATTTATGTCCCCGGACACATGAGCGTATCCTATCCTATCCCGTTCCTCGAAAGTCGTTGGGGCACCACAGATGACCATTTAACCAGCGTACTCCATCTTTCTCTGTACTCAGCAAACCTCACGATTTCGCTCAGTGTCAGGCCAGTCCAATCCTGAATGGTGTCCTCCCACCTCTTTTTCTTTCTCCATCTGCCTCATTGCACCAGGCCTTGCAGTATGGTCTATACAAGGTTTACTTTGTAGGCAAGGTTGACTTTGTAGGCAAGACCGATTCACTGCGGCAACAGTACCCCCGTTGGAGTGCCGGGGGTTTTAGTATAAATAGTATCCCCACTTTCTGGAAATTTAGTGCTTTAAATTCCCACTGTCGTGTCTTCCTCATTTGCTCTTTCCCATTCCTGATCTGTCCTATCACTCTGCTATACTATCTTCTTCTTCGCTAGGTCAATGACCTACCTTTTTTCTTGAAAACTCTTCTTGGACAAGACTCCTTGATTGTGTATAAGGTCTGTTGGATCAGCTTGGGAGTGTTGGACGCTTTCTGCCGGGTGGTCACTAGGGCTTCCTATGATGTTATTATTTAGCAATATAGGCATTTTATATGTATGTGTTTTGTTGATGATTTATAATGATGTTTGTATTCTATTTTGTTTTTGTAACCAGGGGTTCGAGTAGTTGGGGTGAAGCCTCAGCCGTCCCCTGCGTGGGATGTCTTTATTGTAAAGTGACTGGCCGGTGGAGGGCATTCAATTTTCCCACTAGGGTTGTTTCAGCAGATATTTTATGCGGATCGGGGGTTGTCCGGTCCTGATTTGGCTCGGAAGAGTCCGCTGGACCTAAAGCAACAATCAATCAATCAATCAACAATCAATTCCCATCACCACCACCCCCATCCACTAACCCACCATTGACACACATAATGAGAATGAAGACGGTCAGACACCAGTAGCGCCTGCACAAAAGTAGACTGAGAAAAAGTTATTTTGCCCCTGACCGGATTTGAACCAGTGAATTTTAGATCACTGGCTGAGTGGTCTATCAACGGAGCTTCTGACCGACTCCTTGCTTCCCAGATGGTTTATGAGCGTGAAACATTTTAAGTTTAGATGGATGTCAAATTTTATGTACATGTGTGAGTGTGCATGCTACACCTGCAGTCTGGGACAAAATCTGAATGCTTTGTTTTACCTTTTCTTTCTTACAGATGCTACAGGCTCAAACATGACACAGCAGCAGGTCGGAGCTGCCCGCCTTGCCCGCCTTAATTTATGGTGCACTAATGCAGCTCTGCAGATGACAGGTTTGTGTTTATGTTGCTTTTTGTTTTCCTAGTGAAAACTGGGAAAAACTTTCAAATGAGGCCGTATGCATGTCACATGTACGTCCGCCGTCGTTCAGTCTGTCGCACATTCTAGCACAAACACTTCTGAATGGATTTTCACCAAAATTATGGCAAATTGCATTTTAAAGCGGATGGTCTTGATTTGGCTCTTACGAGTCCTTGAACAAAACTTTAAACTTGAGTGGTTAAACAAAGTTAATCAACGATGACATAACATGACTAAACTTCATTTCACAAAAGCAGAATTTTGCAACCAAACAATTGTGATCTGTACAACCCTACAAGAATACAGACCTGTGAACCTGTAAAAGTTAAAACGTTATTGTGGATCTGTAAGTGGTTTCATGTGAAATAAAGTCATGACTTGTTTGATCCCTTTACTCAATCACTGCCATGTTTGGGGGGGAAGGTGGGGGGGTGGAAGGGGGAGGGGGGTAAGGGCCTGGAGGCCTAATTTCAACTTTCTGTAAGACTTCGTTCTTCACAGGTGAAGTTGAAAGTTTTTATGTTTTTTTTTTTCCTTTGTGTATTTCTTAATCAATGAATTGTTACAAGGGAATGAATGTATGTTGTTAAAAGTGTATGTGTATGTTAGTAGTATCATGATTTCTATAGTTTGATTAATTAATTACTTAATTTGGAAAATATCTATGATGTGCGCATGTTAGATGTTGTAAATTGTTTATGTTACATCAGTACAACTTATGTTAATCTGATGAATAAAAATTGATGCAACAACAACACTGCCATGCTATTCGCATGCCCTGTGCAGAGGAAGTGAAAGTACATATTTCATAGGCCCAAGAATGTTTCCTCTTGTGGTCGTACCGGAACGTACCGGAAGCACACTGATGCTGGGACAGTAAAGTGGTTAAAATTGTTTATATATTATGTGACAATGAATTTTAATGTCATGTTGCAGATTCCAAAGACAGAGCTGTTGCAGATTCCAAAGACAGAGCTGTTGCAGATTCCAAAGACAGAGCTGTTGCAGATTCCAAAGACAGAGCTGTTGCAGATTCCAGAGCTGTTGCAGATTCCAAAGACAGAGCTGTTGCAGATTCCAGAGCTGTTGCAGATTCCAAAGACAGAGCTGTTGCAGATTCCAAAGACAGAGCTGTTGCAGATTCCAAAGACAGAGCTGACAATGTTGGACGGACGACAAATGATGGTGACAAGGGTGAGCATGAGAGGAAAGGGAAAAAACCATACAGACCCTGTATATACTGTGGGATGTTTATGTCAAAGCTGAAGCGCCACTTGATCAAAAAACACAAAAATGAAGAGGCTGTTCAAGCTGCTTTAGCACTTCCTTTTGCAGAACAAAATCGTGCAATCGAAGGTCTGCGTAAAGAAGGGATTTACAGAAAAAATTACGATCTTCAGGCAGGAGGATGTAAAAACGACAAACTTATAAAGAAGAGAGGTCAGGGAATTGGAAAAACTGTCATGTGTAGCGGCTGTAAAGGCTTTTACAGCAATAGACAACTACATAGACACAAAAAGCATTGTAACCACACTTATAGCAGTACCGCAAGAGCTGTGCATTTCGATGAGAGTAAACCTGCTTTTGTTTCAGAAGAGTTTCAGAAAGAGGTTTTGGAACGGTTCAGAGATGATGAGTGTGGAAAGCTCTGCAGACAAGATAAGCTTATCTTATTGATGGGACAGAAGTTATGGATGAAGTCTATAAAAAAAGAGAGAAAATCGGTCATGTCAGAAATGCGAACATTGGGGAATATTATTTTGGCTGTCAGTAGGCTTTCTTCTACAGGGCTTTCTGGTGAAGACGTCCTCACAAGAAAGCATTTTGATCTGTTGACAGAAGCAATACAAGATCTAACTAAAAGAGAAGAAAATGGTTGTAAACAGAAGTCTGGGCTCAAACTGGCAATAGGCTTTATGCTAAAGAAAGCTATCAAAGTCTTAAAGGGGCACTACACCCAGCAAAATCAGCTTGAAAATGCCAAGGAAATAGGGTATTTCTCAGATGTGTTGGATCTCAACTGGGATTACATTTTCTATGCAGCACAGGTGGAGTGCGAGCAGAGGAGAGGTGTGTTGAGGAAACCAGAAAGTATGCCTAAAGAACAGGATGTCAAAAATCTCAAGGAATTTATTCTTGCAGAAATGCAAAAATTACTCCAGGATGATTACAAACTATGGATACTCGTGATTTTGTGTTCATGCGCAATTTGATTGTAAGTCGTCTTACAATGTTTAATGCAAGGAGGGGTGGTGAACCCGCTCGCATGACAGTTGCAGAATGGGAAGACGCTGAACAGGAAAAGTGGATTGATCCCAACAGAGTGGAGAGGGTCACTGATCCTCTTGAAGCTTATCTTCTCTCAAACACAAAACTAGCATACATGGCAGGGAAAGGCAGCAAACGTTTAGTGCCACTGTTGATCCCAGAGGACACTGTGGAGCCTTTGCGGAAATTGGTCAAAGAAAGAGGGAACGTGAACATACACAAACAAAATGTTTTCCTGTTTCCAAACACAGGAGATTCCCTAGATCATACTGTTGGCTGGAACTCACTCAGTGCGATCACCACTGCAATGACGGACAAGCTAGAAAGCCCACAACTTTTGATTGCAGACAAATTCAGACACCGAGCATCCACACTCTTTGCCCTTCTTGACGTGCCAGACCAAGAGAGAGAGTCCTTTTACAGACACATGGGTCACAGTGCAGACATCAATAAACATGTGTATCAATGCCCTTTGGCAGTCACAGAAATCACCAAAGTAGGTGGGTTCTTGTCATCAATTGATGGTTCTGGTCAGCAGCTTCCGGCGGGAAAAAGTTCGCTGCCAAGACCTGTCATGCCTTGTACGTCTATTCTTGGTCAGCAGTCTCCGGAGGATGAAAGTTCAGTGGAAGGACTTGACATTTCTAGTTCTTTAGAGCCTTGCCAGCAGTCTCCAATAGACGAATTCTCCCTGTCAGGATCTGTCGTGTCTAGTCTAAATTCATTGCCAAGGTCAGACATGTCTAATTTATTAGATCCTGATATGCTGCCTGAGGATGAACGTTCACTGTCAGAGCAAAAGCGTGGCCGAAAGTCAGGAAGGCAATATAATGTGTGGAACACGCATGATGAACAGGAAGTCTGTTGTTTTTTTAGTGTCTATATCAAGGCACCTGGGGTTGGCAGTAAAGGATCTTTGCCAGGGGTAGTAGAAGTCAAGAAGTTTCTCACAGAGCACCCAATTTTCTCAAACTCTACTTTGCCTGAGAAAGAGAAAATTACACTTGTCAAGACAAAGGTGTTCAATGAAAGAAAGAAATACAGGAACATGGCAAAGTTTGATACTTTTTAACTCACTTGCGAAGCAAAACAATTGTCTATGTATTGACTCCCCATCGTCTGTCCCTCCGGGAACAACTTAATGAGTTGTCTTTCTCCTTTGTTCTTTCTCATTCCTATTCTGTTCTATCAATCTGCTATACTGTCTTCTTCTTCGTTAGACCAGTCACCTACCTTTTTTTTCTTGAAAACTCTTCCGGGACAAAGCTCCTCATTTGTTTGTGAGGTCTGTTGGATCAGCTTGGGAATATTGGACGCTTTCTGCCAGGTGGTCACTAGGGCTTCCTATAATGTTATTATTTTGCAATGTAGGCATTTTATTTGTATGTGTTTTGTTGATAATTTATAATGATGTTTGTATTCTATTTTGTTTTTGTAAACGGGGGTTCGATAAGTTGGGGTGAAGCCTCAGCCGTCCCCTGCGTGGGATGTCTTTATTGTAAAGTGACTGGCTGGTGGAGGGCATTCAGTTTTCCCACTAGGGTTGTTTCAGCAGATCTTTTATGCGGATTGGGGGTTGTCCGGTCCTGATTTGCCTCGAAAGAGTCCGCTGGACCTAAAGCAACAATAATGTAATGTAATGTTATATGTATATGTTTTGTTGATATTTTATAATGATATTTGTATTCTATTTTGCTTTTGTAAACGGGGGTTCAATAAATTAGAATATAACCTTAGTGTCCCCTGCGTGGGATGTCTTTATTGTAAAGTGACTGGCTTGTGGAGTGCCTTCAGTGTTACTGTTACCATTACTGGGCACTAGGGTTGTTTGGGCAAATATTTTATGCGGATCGGGGGTGTCCTTTTTCACGAAGTTGTGATCTTGATTTTGTGGTCCTGATTCAGCTCTTTGCAGTCCACTGGACTCTGTAAGCAATGAATAACTAACTCGTCTAACATGGATTAATATTAATGTCATGTTTATGGAGTATTTATTTTTCAGTTTTCTTTGCATTGTGAGCAATGATTCTGAGCAATTCTGTCTTTTTTCTAATTATTTGTGTGTGTGTGTGTGTGAGAGAGAGAGAGAGAGAGAGAGAGAGAGAGAGATGATGTTATTATTTGGCAATGTAGGCATTTTATATGTATATGTATATACCCCCGTTGGGGTGCCGGGGGTTTCAGTATAAATAGTATCCCCACTTTCTGGAAATTTAGTGCTTTAAATTCCCACTGTCGCTGTCTTTCTCATTTGCTCTTTCTCATTCCTGCTCTGTTCTATCAATCTGCTATACTATCGTCTTCTTCGCTAGACCAGTCTCCTACCTTTTTTCTTGAAAATTCTTCCGGGACAAGACTCCTTGTTTGTGTATGAGGTCTGTTGGATCAGCTTGGGAATATTGGACGCTTTCTGCCAGGTGGTCACTAGGGCTTCCTATAATGTTATTATTTTGCAATGTAGGCATTTTATTTGTATGTGTTTTTGTTGATAATTTATAATGATGTTTGTATTCTATTTTGTTTTTGTAAACGGGGGTTCGATAAGTTGGGGTGAAGCCTCAGCCGTCCCCTGCGTGGGATGTCTTTATTGTAAAGTGACTGGCTGGTGGAGGGCATTCAGTTTTCCCACTAGGGTTGTTTCAGCAGATCTTTTATGCGGATTGGGGGTTGTCCGGTCCTGATTTGCCTCGAAAGAGTCCGCTGGACCTAAAGCAACAATTATGTAATGTAATGTAATGTTATATGTATATGTTTTGTTGATATTTTATAATATTTGTATTCTATTTTGCTTTTGTAAACGGGGGTTCAATAAATTAGAATATAACCTTAGTGTCCCCTGCGTGGGATGTCTTTATTGTAAAGTGACTGGCTTGTGGAGTGCCTTCAGTGTTACTGTTACCATTACTGGGCACTAGGGTTGTTTGGGCAAATATTTTATGCGGATCGGGGGTGTCCTTTTTCACGAAGTTGTGATCTTGATTTTGTGGTCCTGATTCAGCTCTTTGCAGTCCACTGGACTCTGTAAGCAATGAATAACTAACTCGTCTAACATGGATTAATATTAATGTCATGTTTATGGAGTATTTATTTTTCAGTTTTCTTTGCATTGTGAGCAATGATTCTGAGCAATTCTGTCTTTTTTCTAATTATTTTGTGTGTGTGTGTGTGTGTGAGAGAGAGAGAGAGAGAGAGAGAGAGAGATGATGTTATTATTTGGCAATGTAGGCATTTTATATGTATATGTATATACCCCCGTTGGGGTGCCGGGGGTTTCAGTATAAATAGTATCCCCACTTTCTGGAAATTTAGTGCTTTAAATTCCCACTGTCGCTGTCTTTCTCATTTGCTCTTTCTCATTCCTGCTCTGTTCTATCAATCTGCTATACTATCGTCTTCTTCGCTAGACCAGTCTCCTACCTTTTTTCTTGAAAATTCTTCCGGGACAAGACTCCTTGTTTGTGTATGAGGTCTGTTGGATCAGCTTGGGAATATTGGACGCTTTCTGCCAGGTGGTCACTAGGGCTTCCTATAATGTTATTATTTTGCAATGTAGGCATTTTATTTGTATGTGTTTTGTTGATAATTTATAATGATGTTTGTATTCTATTTTGTTTTTGTAAACGGGGGTTCGATAAGTTGGGGTGAAGCCTCAGCCGTCCCCTGCGTGGGATGTCTTTATTGTAAAGTGACTGGCTGGTGGAGGGCATTCAGTTTTCCCACTAGGGTTGTTTCAGCAGATCTTTTATGCGGATTGGGGGTTGTCCGGTCCTGATTTGGCTCGGAAGAGTCCGCTGGACCTAAAGCAACAATTTATGTAATGTAATGTAATGTTATATGTATATGTTTTGTTGATATTTTATAATGATGTTTGTATTCTATTTTGCTTTTGTAAACGGGGGTTCAATAAATTTAGAATATAACCTTAGTGTCCCCTGCGTGGGATGTCTTTATTGTAAAGTGACCGGCTTGTGGAGTGCATTCAGTGTTACCATTACTGGGCACTAGGGTTGTTTGGGCAAATATTTTATGCGGATCGGGGGTGAGTCCTTTTTCACGAAGTTGTGATCTTGATTTTGTGGTCCTGATTCGGCTCTTTGCAGTCCACTGGACTCTGTAAGCAATGAATAACTAACTCGTCTAACATGGATTATATTAATGTCATGTTTATGGAGTATTTATTTTTTCAGTTTTCTTTGCATTGTGAGCAGTGTTTCTGAGCAATTCTTTCTTTTTTCTAATTATTTGTGTGTGTGTCTGTGTGTGTGAGAGAGAGAGAGAGAGAGAGAGAGAGTGAGAGAGAGAGAGAGAGAGAGAGAGAGAGAGAGAGAGAGAGAGAGAGAGAGATAAAGGTTTTATGTTAGGGGAAACTTGGAACACCTTGTGAGACACTTTTAGTGTACAGATTCATTGTTTGTTCAACCCCCAATTTTTTTTTAAATCTAAATGATCCATGATATGTTGGTATTATTTTTGTTGTTACATAACAAGTTGATTATAGCCTCCGTGATATTACTGCAGAGGCAAAGATATCGCAAAGATGTCCATTTGAAAACAATAATGTTTATGTTTCCTATAATGTCTTGCAGAACATTGGCAATATATTGGGGATGAGAAGAAAAAAACTCGTACCTGTGCTGGTATTAAATTGATACTAATTATGGTTCATTAATAAAACAAATATTTAAAAAAAATGTTATTGTTGTATTTAATCTAAATTTAAATTTAGATAAAGATTCATCCCAGTTCTAAAATTACAATAAACCATCTCTCTCTCTCTCTCTCTCTCTCTCTCTCTCCTCTCTCTCTCTCTCTCTCTCTCTCTCTCTCTCTCTCTCTCTCTTTTTCTCTTCAAAAAAAAAGCAACAAATGTTGAATGAAGCCTTTATTTATAACAGAAATAATTCTACAATAAACATAGCCTTTACATAGTTGTGTTCATCTGACCGGAATCATACTATATCAATTGACAACCTTGGCATGATGATGATTCCAGTCGCCTTCCACTATGGCTATTTCCTTCTTCAGCACTTGGTCAAAGACAGCCTGTAGATTTTCATAGAAATCCTCCACTTCGCTGTTGTCATAGTCTGCTGTTGGGGCATAAGTCATAAGTCATAATCTTTAATAATCCATAAAATGGAAATTACAATGTCGTCAAGGAAATCTTTCACTCAGCACAATTATAAATATAAAGATGATAAAAGAAATGATAAAGATGATGATAAAAGAGATGAAAAAGAAAAAGAACACCTCAAATGGAGCTGATGCCTACCGAAAAATAAACAATGACATCCGAAAAGGCATAATAATAATAATAATAATACAGGATGCTATACGCGCCTTACCCCAAATCATTCAGGCTCAAAGCGCGGCGACCTATACCAACATACACGCTCACCTGTCTCATCCACCCTCACACATACCAAACACACATCCATCACTCAAACAGATGGTGTAAAGGCAGGAAGATCGCTATTAGAAGACGGAAAGAAAATCAAATTTTTATTTTTGAAATTTTTATATTGACTGCATCCTGTACCATTATTGAAATGACATCCGAAAAGGCATGCGCACAGCAAAGAAGAACTGGATAGAAGATCAATGCCAGGAAATAGAGAACAGTCTGAACAAGAACAACAGCAAGAAGGCCTACCAGACTGTGAAGCGGCTGACAAGTGTTAAACAGCCCAAAGTCTCCACGATCCAAAGCAAGTCTGGCATAGGCCTGACAGAAGAACAAGAAGTCTTGGACAGATGGACAGAGTACTGCTCTGACCTTTACAACCAACCACCAAACGGAGACTCATCAGTTCTAGCATGTCCTGAAAACAGAGAAGAACAAATCCTCCCAATTCACCGGGAAGGAGTTGAGGCAGCAGTGCAATCGCTGAAGAAGGGGAAGTCAGCGGGAGTGGACAACATACCCGCGGAACTGCTTCAAACAGGAGGAGAAGCGATGATTGACGCACTCACCATTATCTGTTACAAAATCTGACAGAGTGGGGAGTGGCTTACACCATTGTCGCTTGTCATCACTCTTCCCAAAAAAAGGTAACCTTCAGGAATGTGAAAATTACCGCACCATCAGCCTCATCAGCCATCCCAGCAAGGTCCTCCTGAAAATAATACTCAACAGGTCGAAACCCCAAGCTGAACAAATCATTGCTGAAGAACAAGCAGGATTTAGGGCAGGGCGAAGTACCACTGAACAGATTTTCAACCTCAGAACAATCTGCGAGAAATACTTACAGCAACAACAACATCTATATCATGTGTTCGTAGACTTCAAGAAGGCGTTTGACCGAATCTGGCATGCAGCTCTGTGGGCAACCATGAGAGTGAACAACATCAGCCCTAAAATTATTGAAGTCATCAAAAGCCTGTATGACAAGGTTACCAGTGCAGTCCTCCACAACAGCGCCATCG
The DNA here is from genome assembly GCA_036898135.1 of Oncomelania hupensis. Lineage (NCBI taxonomy): Eukaryota > Metazoa > Mollusca > Gastropoda > Littorinimorpha > Pomatiopsidae > Oncomelania > Oncomelania hupensis. Next base: position 88,491,792 of record CM072511.1, on the reverse strand, counting down.
AAAACTGGTTCAGAACAACAATCGGTGTGCGTCAGGGATGCCTACTCTTTCCAACCCTCTTCAACATCTACCTAGAGCGCATCATGTCAGATGCCCTTGCAGATCACGAAGGTACACTCAGCATAGGGGGAAGAGCAATCTCCAACCTTCATTTTGCGGATGACATTGATGGACTGGCTGGAGAGGAACAAGAACTTGAACAACTGGTACAGAGGCTTGACACCACCTCCAGAGCCTATGGAATGGAAATAAGTGCAGAGAAGACCAAAATGATGACCAGCAACACCAATAGCATCAAAACGGACATCAAAGACCAAGGCCAATCCCTGAACACAGCGCATAGCTTCAAATATTTAGGAGCCATTGTATCAGACAATGGGTTCCGACAGGAAGTCCTCTCCAGGATCGCACAAACAACTGCTGCCTTGGCGATGAGGTGCTACAGAAGACTTCTGGACATTTCCTATACCCAACACATTACCAACGACGAAGTCCGAAAACACAAGCCATTGGACAACTCGATGACCTGCTCACAATGGTAAAAAAACGGAAACTCCGATGGTATGGCCACGTCACCAAATCATCAGGGTTGCAAATACCATCCTGCAAGACACATTGCAAGGAGGTAGAAGAAGAGCGAGACCGAGATAGCGGGAGGACAACATTCGAGAATGGACTGGTTTGACACAGAGCCAAACAATCAGGGTTGCTGAGGACAAGGAAAGATGGAGTATGCTGGTTAAACGATCATCTGTGGTGCCATTACAACCTCCGAGTTACGGGATAGGATAGGATAGGATAGATGCAATTAAACAAAAACAAAACATTTATCATCCACAAGCCCTTATGATTTTTAGTTTTAACCTCTCAGATCTAACTTTTAAAAAAGAAATCAAAAGTGTGAAAGGAGTTATATATTTCTTCTTTGTTGTCTCCATAACTCCTGGTTTTACTATACAACTATGTCCCCCTAAGCATGTCTTTTACAGCAGGTGCCCTAATCACCATCATTCACTTAGTAAACGATAGGGAGACCTCATAGGTTTGCTATATCTGTCAAAATTACACACACTGCATTTGCAATACAGGAAATGTATTGTTGATGTAGGCAAGTCTTCCTAAATGTTACAGTGAATCTCTCTAAGGTATTTTAACAGATATAATACAGGGAGCCCCAAACACCGAAAATACAGAAGTCTCCCGAATGCCGGATTTGTTGTTATATATATATATATATATATATATATGTATCTCTCTCTCTCTCTCTCTCTCTCTCTCTCTCTCTCTCTCTCTCTCTCTCTCTCTCTTTCTCTGTGTTTGTGAACGCAGTCATCTAATGAAGACGCTCTAGAAGCTGTTTAGGACAAAACTGGTTGCCTTGCCTTGTCACACAAAAAAGTAATTGCACGAATTATGCAAAATAAGGAAACCACCCGAGTATGATTTTTGCACATCTGAATGGCCAAACTCCTGTATCAATCATCCTATGTACGTATTAGTATATACACCTTTTCATAGATCCTTTTGGAAAAAATAAAATAAAAAAATACACACAAAGAAACATCAACAAAAATCCGGTTAAGCTTACCTTGTCTAAAATCAAGTGCTTGACTGCATCAATTATGAAAACTAAAAGTACATGTTTCATCCGAGAATGGATTATGTTTCCATGCCTGAATTATAGTCAGACCATAATTATTCTTGACGTGTGTGAACTTAGTAATCTAATGAAGACACAAGAAGAGCAGTTTACGACAAAACGGGGTTCTGTGTCCAAAAACCAAGGTAACTGCACGAATCGTGACGAAATGAGTTCGATGGTGCTTTTACAACTAAATGACCAAAAATGGGTTAATGTCGTTATTTTGTTTATTAATCAAACGGAGCCTATAAAAGTTGACAGCATTGGGACCAACGAATTCGTTGCCAACATGAAGGTAAGTAACTACATCTAGCAAATAGGGAAACAAAATTCATGGCTTCAAAAAAGTTGTACGTGTTTGTTTCTCCACAGTCGAATATCTAAATGTGGCATTTCGTAATCTTGGGGAATGCCGCAGGGAAATGTTTGGAGAAAATTAGTTAAACCCGGTCCAATGTCCCCTTCAAAGACTCTAAATCAACTTCCGCTTGTTCATTTATGACGCACGAACGAATACACCACACTTAAATTATACCATTTGTGCATGTGTTGCTATTCAGTGCAATGACTGACGACCAGCTGAGACAAGTAATCTGCAGTTATGGACAACCACTTCTGATCTGGATTTTCACTGCTCTCTGGATTTCTTTTGGCTGCTTCGGGTGACACAGTGTGACTACAGAACGTATGCTTGCAGCAAGAGTGCGTCTGCGAGCGATTCTGACTGCAAATGAAATCTCGTGAACGCTCGAACTCATTGGTCAGCTTCTACCTTTGTGCTTGAGTTGGGAAACCTGCTATATAAGAACAGTTCTAAACCAGTCCCCTATGTGGGGCCGGGTAGCTCAGTTGGTAAGAGCGTCTTGCTAGTAACCGAAAGGTCGCTGGTTCGAATCCCGGATTGGTCAACGTGTGATCATATTATTTTCCCCTTTACCAACAACTGGCCCGCTGGTGTTAGTATAAATCGGTCCAGTAGTCACCTATATGCGAAAGTGTCGTGTGACTATAATCTACAAACAACAACAGTCCCCTATATGCATCTGTGTCTGGGGACGTTAAGCATTACACGTCGTTCAGTGAAGTTTTAGAGAATCCCGTGGTGGGGGATATAAAATGTGACCATTTTCACTGTCCATTTTAGCAGTATGATTGCTCTGGTGGTTCAGTGTTGATTCAGGTCCCTATCCCTCTTTCCCTGGGAAGGTGATCCCCGTCTTCCATATCGCCAATAGTGGGTGTAAACGTATTCAAGGAAAAACACATCTAATACTTCAATTGCCCATTTTTATGGTCAATAAATTTAAATTGTTGGTCATCAAAGTATTCACTTTCATCTGAACGCTTTTCCACGCCAAAAGGATCATAGTTATTTGTAGTAAACAGGATGAAATTCACACAATTATGAGCTAGGCTGTCCACATGCTCAGTCTCTCTCTCTCTCTCTCTCTCTCTCTCTCTCTCTCTCTCCCTCTCTCCCCCTCTCTCTCTCTCCCTCTCTCTCTTTTCTCTCTCTAAAACTTCACAGAGAACATTGAGGTTTAACGTCTACACCCAATGAGAACACAATTCGTGGAAAAAATGGATCCGTGAATGACGAAGTTTTGTGTTACATTCACTCACTGTAAACCGTCTTCACTGACATGTATTTACCTTAAATGATTCATTAAGTATTCTACTGTTAAAGAAATTTGATATATATATGACATAGCTTGTCAATAAGCGTCAACGAATTGGCTGTTTAAAACATTATTGACAGTGTAATCACACCCACATAACGTTTGCTAACATTTATCGCTTCTTTAAATAATAACTATTATTGTGTGTCAAAATGCGAAAATGTTACCATGGCCCTGGAAAAGATGATCCAGCGATAGCCTAACCAGACGTTTAAAAATTGATACGTTTAGCGTGTTGTCGGTGATTCAATAAATATGGCTAAATTGACAGTTGGGTTTAATAAATAATTTAATATGTGTCAGTGGTGGGTGCTAAAAGTATGTGTAGGAAGTGGGACAGATTATTTTAGGCAAAAACGGCGATGGAAAAAAAAAGTAATTCAGTCGGCTTCGTGGTTTATAGTACATCTATCTATTTAGTTTCTTGAAAACAAGTATTGTTATTGCGGAGGTTGTCGTATTAAAAAAAGAAAATTAGTCCTGGGATAACTTAGCATTGGGTGGCCTGAGTTAGATCCTACTTCAGTCAGCGCATTGAGTCGTTCTTGAGCTGGTAAAGCGCTATATTAGAACACTAGGTAATACTATTTTGTGAAACATGTGAGCGTATAATATGTTCATAAAGATGGCCGCGCTTTCAGCCTGATTAGTGACAATGGGAAAAAGCGCGTACAAAGCATCCCTTATTATTATTATTATTTTATTATTATTATTATTATTATTATTATTATTATTATTATTATTATTATTATTATTATTATTATTATGATAGATGTGAAAACTGCATGCTTGGCATATTGTCTTAAGTTTATCAACGCCGCTAAAAACTGACAGACAAGATTAATAATAAATAATGTTATTAACATATGTAGTGCAGCATGACGATGTTTAGGTGGCGGCACACCACGTTAACATGTAACTATAGTGTTCTAGATAACTGTACGTGGTGGACGATGACGAAAATGGGGGAAAGAAGCATAGGTTAGGTAAATGTCTTCAGTTTGCTAGCTAAGGTCGAAACAATGCCTATCCTATCCTATCCTGTCCCGTAACCCGAAGGTCGTAGGGGCACCACAGATGATCGTTTAACCAACATACTCCATCTTTCTCTGTCCTCAGCAGCCCTGATGGCTTCGCTCAGTGTCAAACCAGTCCATTCTCGAATGTTGTCCTCCCACTTCTTTTTCGGTCTCCCTCTTCTTCTACCTCCTTGCACTGTGCCTTGCAGAATAGTCTTTGAAAGGCCTGATGATCTGGTGACGTGGCCATACCATCGGAGTTTCCGTTTCTTCACCACTGTGAGCAGGTCATCGTGTTGTCCAATGGCTTGTGTGATGGTCTGTCGGACTTCGTCGTTGGTGATGTGTTGGGTATAGGAAATGCCCAGAAGTCTTCTGTAGCACCTCATCTCCATGCTTTGTATTCTTCGTTGGAGATCTGCTGTGAGGGTCCATGCTTCGCAAGCATATAGGAAGATGGAGATGACAAGGGAGCGAAGCAGTTTTACTTTGGAATGTAGACTGATGGTCCTGTCTTTCCAAATGGGCTTCAACCTTGTCAGGGCAGCAGTTGTTTGTGCGATCCTGGAGAGGACTTCCTGTCTGGACCCATTGTCTGATACAATGGCTCCTAAATATTTGAAGCTATGCACTGTGTTTAGGGATTGGCCTTGGACTTTGATGTCCGTGTTGATGCCATTGGTGTTGTTGGTCATCATTTTGGTCTTGGAAACCATGGAAACCTTGGAAACAATGCATTGCCTGGCAAAAGATTGCTGATTATAGCATGTGCAGAGAGCGGAACTGTGCAGACTCATGAAGGTATAGGTGGAGCGAGGAGACATGAACTGAGAGGAAGATAAGATAAGATAAGATGACAATTTCATTTAACAAGGGTAAAATATTAAGCACTGAGAGTGCTTTTTTACATTCTGCCGTTGAGGCTTGAAACCCTAACAATTAGTATAACAAAATAACAATAAATTTAAAAAAGAAGAAGAAGAAGAAGAAGAAGAAAAAGAAGAAGAAGAAGAAGAGATAGAGAGAGAGAGAAAGAGAGAGAGAGAGAGAGAGAGAGAGAGAGAGAGAGAGAGAGAGAGAGAAACGGGAAGAACCCGAAGAAGTATAAGGGAAAAAAAAAGAGGTGAAATTAACATGAAGAAATGAAAAAGAGAAGAAGGAAATAGAAAAATTAAAAAAAAAAGATAAAATCAAAAGCGATCTTTTTTGCACGGAAAACAAGTGATCAAATATCAAGTTTTAATTGATTAAAAGAAAATATCAAGTGCTGTAGCTATAATGAAAATACTAGTTGGAAACGACAGATCAGTCACTTTATGACTGTAACGGGCGGATATTTAGTGTAAGTGTATGCAAAATATATTTGACTCCTAAACGAATTAAACGTGCGTGCTGGACTCTCTGTTAACTACTACACCCACAAATATACGGACTCTTCCCAACACAAACAAACACCAACACCAGATATCCGTTCCACGTTCTCAAAATTTATATATAAAAATCAACAACAATTTTTATCAAACTTCCACTCTAATTCTTTCATACACATAAACGTAACTTCGTTAAACTTAACGCACACAAATCCCACACTGGCTGAATAACGCCGCACTAGCACGGCCGAGCTGGGATAAACGACGTCAGGCAATTACTTGTCCTGACCTCCACAATAATCACAAATGATTACAGTACCTTAACAGGCCGTTTCCACACGAGCTGGCACTAGATGCCAGAGTAGGTGCACAAAAGCTGAATGTCGACGGGCGGAGGAGCGTTCGTGAACTCCAGTCCACCCGAAGTAGACAGCGTAGTCTTTGGTCAAGACGAAGGGCGTAAAGCTGACCCTCTCCGGTGTCTCTTACACGTTGCCTCCAATCTCTCTCCTGTCCCCACCTGGACAGCACGGAGCCACAGCCGCTCCTGAGTAGGCCTCTCGCCCCAAGTAAGTCAGTAGCCCCAACAGGCTCCAAGTAGGCCGCTGTAATTTCTACAGCACAAAAAATACAGCTTCCACTTCCAGACAGAAAGTTCCACCGAACCTGTACACCTTGACAGGTTCACAGTGCCTTCTTCATCTTTTAGTTATTCCACAATTTACTTTTTTTTTCCTTCTTTTAACTTTTTGTTATTTCCTGGCCTACATACACATACGGCTCCACGGGCACACCAGCCTGACACAGAATTTTTGAGTGAGTGAACAATTTTTCCTCTAATTCAAACTTTGATTAATTCAAACCTTCATATCATTGGCTCCCGAATCATAGCCAATCAAAAACACCGTACAATAACCGAATTATAAAAAACCCGGAAAAATCCCGTTCTCATGTAACGGGCGGATATTTAGTACGGGTGCATGCAAAATATATATGACTCCTAGAAATGAAATATGCGTGCGTGTTAGACTCTCTGTTAACTACCACACCCACAAACGTACGGACTCTTCTCAACACAGACAAACACCAACACCAGATATCCGTTCCACGTTCTCAAAATTTATATAAATAATCAACAATAATTTTTATCAAACTTCCACTCTAATTCTTTCATACACATAAACGTAACTTCGTTAAACTTAACGCACACAAATCCCACACTGGCTGAATAACGCCCAACGTGAGGAAAAACCCTTTCCTTGGCAACCTCAACAAACTTGCCTGATACCAAATCATCACACTCCACCATCTCACCCTCACAAACAACTGTGTCAACACACACCTCAACTTCAGCAACACTTTGAACAACCACCAACGGTACCTTCGAAACCTCTACTTTCAACCTCGACTTCTGGCACACATCACACGAACGAACATACCTTGAAGTATCCGCTGACACTCCAGGCCAAAAAAACTTTGAAAGAACTCGCGTCAAAGTACGACGAGTACCACAATGAGCAGCAAGCAACTGATCATGTGAAGTAGCCAAAACAGCAGCACGCAACTTCTCTGGAACAACAATCTGCTGTAGAATTTGACCAGGCTTCTCGTACGAACGATACAAAACACCTGCATCCTCAAAGAAAAAATAAGTAGCAGAACCAACAGCTTTCCTTTCTCCAGACTGAGCAAACGCAAAACATGAAGCAAGACTGGAATCTGATTTCTGAAAATCAATCAACTCCTGACGAGAAACGCCAAAATCCTGAGAAACATCAACTAACGGAGTATGAGGAAAATCTTTCTTCGCAGTGCAAGCTCGAGTAGTGACAGCCGCCACACTCAACTCAACTGAAACCTGAGCACCAACAACAGAATCTGTCAACCCAGCAATGTTCCCAATGATCAAATCAGCAACTGGGTCAGGAAGCACAGCACAAACCAACTGACCTGAAAAATATGGAGTTGAAACTGCAAGTTTGGCAAGTGGATAAACAGTAATCTCACCTCCAAAAGTCTTACAACGAACTTGACCCTCGATGTACTCGAGAGATGACACCAATCGCTAACGCACACCACAAATCGTAGCACCTGTGTCGCGAAGTACAGAACACGGAGTACCCTTCACTGTACCCAACTCCAAATGTAGATGACCAACAGCAGGACTAGCAACAGAACAGACAACTTCAGGATCGACAGGCAATGCAGCAGAGACAACCTGAGTCTTTTGTGTATCTGTTTTGAGTGCAGAAGATCCAAACGGACAGTTTTTTTTACATGTCCCCCCAACCCACAAATGTAGCATGGATTTGTCGGATTGTTTCTAAGTGGACATTTGAATGACGAATGGCCACTGCCTTTGCAAAGTTGACATTTACCCGAAAAATTCATGGACGAGCCACGTCCGAATCCACCACGACTTTGACCTTGATTAGAATCTGGAACAGGGGATGGCGCACTTCGATTAAAGTTCCAGCGGCCACGGTAACCAACTTGACGTCGATAACCACCGTATCCACCGCGAAAATCCGAACGACCCGAAGCGGCATTAGTTTCAGCAACGGTATTGAATCGACCAACCGACGCGAAGGCAGAAGTACTGGCCTTGCGAGCCAAATTCTTACCCGGACGAGCAAGACGGTAACTTTCGGCACAATTCACCATGTCCTCGAGGCTGACCAATCCTCGTTCGCGAATGAAAGTGGCAAGATCTGCAGATACACTTTGTAGGAATTGTTCACCCAGTACCAAATCAACTATGCCATCTAGAGTACGTTTGACACCCGAAAGTGCAACCCATCGATCAAACAATCGATTTAGCTCAATGCCAAAAGTTTGAAATGGTTCATTAGCGTCTGGTTTGGTGGCACGGAATTTCTCTCTGAAACCTTCAGCTGTACATTGGAATTTCTTCAACAAATTATCTTTCAAAATGTCATAATCACAATGTCCATTTGCAGCTAAACTATGATACAAACTCAAAGCATTCCCTTCAAGTAAGGCAGACAAATAAACAACCCATTGACTCTTTTCCCAGCCAAGTGCAGTAGCATTTGTTTCAAAGCGAAACAAGTATGAGTCAATATCATCAGTCTTCTCTCTAAACATTGGAAGTTTAGGAAAAATTGGTCTAGCTTTGAACTGATGCTTCGCATAAGTCTGATCATGATCCTGATCTTGACCAACAACATGACCACCCTGATTAGCTTGTAGTTCTAACTGCTTTGTTTTTCCCTCTCAAGTTCAATGTCCATCCTTTGGATTCCATCTCTTTTTGTGTATCTAGTTTCTTGGATTCCATTTCTTTGTCCATTTGTTTAGCCTCCCATTCTCTCTGTCTATCAAGTCGATCAAAACATTCTTGAACATATTTATGTTTATCAGCGACCTCCAGCGTAGCAGCTTGTTTGATAAACTTTTCAAAAAGATCATCATAGTTATCCATGTTTAAAGTTTTGTTTTTCAAAATACAAATCAAAATCAGCACCTACCTAAACCACAATATATACACTAAGTCCCAAATACCCAAGAAAGAATGATAAAAATAAAAACTAACAATAGCCCAAGCCAAGCTAAGTCAAAATAAACTCAAAGTGAAACCAATAAATAGGAGGAACCAAACAATAAACCGACGAAGTACTAATAATCAAATATCAACAAATCTAACTAATAAATGGCAGAAAGGCAAATCAATAAAATGATAAAGTATTAACAATCAAATATCAACAACTATAATTTCCTTTTTAAAACTACAGTATTATTATAATAAACAATAGGCGAAGATAACTCAATACCAAATCAATAACAGCAGTGTTCAATTAATCTAAGTCCTCAAATGTCTAAACCCTATAAATTATTTCCCCCAAAAATTTTTTTTTCAATACCTCAAAGTCAACACTATTTTAATAAATATACTGAAATAGAAACAGGTATGGCGAATACTAACACCTACTTAGACTAAACAAGGATAATATAAACAAATCAAATATTACTAACTCAAATAATAACGCAAATTCAAACAATAAGTTCAATCAATACTGAAATGTATATACACAACAAAGGACAATTCAACAGAAAATTTCAAAAATTATTACTGAGCAAATTAAAGAAACAAATAATGAATTATACCAGCACTAAGCACTAACACAACCAACAAATATTTCCAAAATTTCTAATAATAAAGTCAAAACAAATCAAGAGATATATTAACTCTAAGCAAAGAAAAAAAATATCAACAATCAATTGCAAAATTACCAATGACAAAGATACAAGAAAAGAAAATCAAAATTAAATTAACACTAAGGGGCTTTGTAACTAACCTAGAATAAAATAAGAACGTGGAACTACTAACTCATTCACTGATTCACACACACAAAGTTAGGCCTACAGAACACAGATACACAGATACTAGAACCAATGTAAACAATGAATCCTAAGACAGCAGAAAGAGCAATGAAAAAGAATATAGACCCCACAGGTAGAAAAAGATACTAAGCCCTTGAGCAACTCTGAAACTATACAGGAGCGCCCTACCGTGAAACTGGAAACGGTATAAAACCACTAATAACAACAAACATCCAACAATCTCAACTGCTAAACACAACAAACAGTCAAACAAGGGAGATAATCTAAACTCTACCCAATAATGTGAAAGAATCGACCTAATAAACTTTGAACTACACTACTAACACAGAGAAAAAACAGGGTCACCACATGTAACGGGCGGATATTTAGTGTAAGTGTATGCAAAATATATTTGACTCCTAAACGAATTAAACGTGCGTGCTGGACTCTCTGTTAACTACTACACCCACAAATATACGGACTCTTCCCAACACAAACAAACACCAACACCAGATATCCGTTCCACGTTCTCAAAATTTATATATAAAAATCAACAATAATTTTTATCAAACTTCCACTCTAATTCTTTCATACACATAAACGTAACTTCGTTAAACTTAACGCACACAAATCCCACACTGGCTGAATAACGCCGCACTAGCACGGCCGAGCTGGGATAAACGACGTCAGGCAATTACTTGTCCTGACCTCCACAATAATCACAAATGATTACAGTACCTTAACAGGCCGTTTCCACACGAGCTGGCACTAGATGCCAGAGTAGGTGCACAAAAGCTGAATGTCGACGGGCGGAGGAGCGTTCGTGAACTCCAGTCCACCCGAAGTAGACAGCGTAGTCTTTGGTCAAGACGAAGGGCGTAAAGCTGACCCTCTCCGGTGTCTCTTACACGTTGCCTCCAATCTCTCTCCTGTCCCCACCTGGACAGCACGGAGCCACAGCCGCTCCTGAGTAGGCCTCTCGCCCCAAGTAAGTCAGTAGCCCCAACAGGCTCCAAGTAGGCCGCTGTAATTTCTACAGCACAAAAAATACAGCTTCCACTTCCAAACAGAAAGTTCCACCGAACCTGTACACCTTGACAGGTTCACAGTGCCTTCTTCATCTTTTAGTTATTCCACAATTTACTTTTTTTTTCCTTCTTTTAACTTTTTGTTATTTCCTGGCCTACATACACATACGGCTCCACGGGCACACCAGCCTGACACAGAAATTTTGAGTGAGTGAACAATTTTTCCTCTAATTCAAACTTTGATTAATTCAAACCTTCATATCATTGGCTCCCGAATCATAGCCAATCAAAAACACCGTACAATAACCGAATTATAAAAAACCCGGAAAAATCCCGTTCTCTACAATGACTGAAAAACAGGATGAAGCCTATGTTACAGTTGAAACTCAAATAAGCAAGTAAATGAAAGTTTACACGTTTTTTAAACTATATTTTGTGTTGTTGAAATGTTGGAGAGGAAGGACGGGTGAGGGGGCAATGTGAAGAAGAAGAAGAAAAAGAAGAAGAAAAAGAAAAAGGAGGAGGAGGTGGAGGAGGAGGAGCTAGAAATAGAAAGAGAAGAAGATGAATAAAACGTTAAGATAGTGATACTACTGACGCTATACAATGTCGAAAGACCACTCACCAAAATAATCATAGGTAAACTTTGTAGGCGATAAAAGGTATTACAAAAATAAATAAATAAACAATACAGCAGCCGCTATGGTGCAGATTACAGTTATAAACGGGATGATCGGAATAGCATAAACCAATCTCAAAAACAATTTAAAGACAAACTGCTCAAAACTCGATCATTCAAGAGTGTGTCCAGAATTAGGGTAGCTAAAAATACTGAGTACCTTAGAATCTAAAGGTCAGTTTGTGTTTCGTTTATAGAAGATTCGATCGCGTCTCACTGCTTTCATCTTAATAGTGCGCAGTGTTAAGACTGAATGATGAAGGTAACCACACTAGGATTTATCTCAGTTTAGAATCTGACGGTCACATGTTCAATGTTCGATGTTGCAAGTTTCCGTTTAACTGCGCTCATCTTATCGCGTATTGTCAAAGGACTGGTATATGTATAAACGGATCAATCCTATCCTATCCTATCCCGTAACTCCGAGGTCGTTGGGGCACCACAGATGATCTTTTAATCAGCGTACTCCATCTTTCTCTGTCCTCAGCAATCCTCATGGCTTCGCTCAGTGTCAAGCCAGTCCATTCTCGAATATTGTCCTCCCACCTCTTTTTCAGTCTCCCTCTTCTTCTACCTCCTTGCACTGTGCCTTGCAGAATGGTCTTTGCAAGGCCTGATGAGTTGGTGACGTGGCCATACCATCCGTTTCTTCACCACTGTGACATGTCATCGTGTTGTCCAATGGCTTGTGTGATGGTCTTTCGGACTTCGTCGTTAGTGATGTGCTGAGTATAGGAAATACCCAGAAGTCTTCTGTAGCACATCATCTCCATGCTTTGTATTCTTCGTTGTAGATCTGATGTGAGGGTCATGTTTCGCAAGCGTATAGGAAGATGGAGATGACAAGGGATAAATAGGTTTCCTTATTCAGTATCCATCGACCCAGATCTAAAAGTTCTGCGGGCCCCTTGCAAGCCTATGCATCCGTCGACTGAATGTCAGTATTTGGGCGTCAGACATACTCCATGGTACTGAATCTTTTTTTTTTAATAAATAAATGTGGGTTGTCTGTTTTTAGTTGGCAAAACATCGTCAAAACATGACTACGAACTCTGTGTCCTAACCCCTCCCTTCGCCCATTTCGACCCCCTTTAATTTTCCAACAAGCAAAACAGCAAGAACATTGGAAACTATTAGAAGTCCTAAAACCTTATATGCTGTTCATAACCCCTGGTAATGCACCAACTACTTCATGTCCGCTATGTATTTGTTCGTGACATTTTGGAACTGAGATTGTAGCAATAACAGAGGATTTTTCTTTCTATATGCAGAAGCTGCCCGACAAAGCTATGTTTGCTATGATAAAGCGACGACTAAACCTTTTCACTCAGGCCAAGAAATCGCTATGCTTAACTTCCTGTGCTCTTCGAAACATTTTTTTCCTTCAAAAAAATAATTGATGTGACTGGACATTGCTTCAGTTCAATTGCTATATTTTTACAGCTTTCCACTACTGTGTTTTCCCCGTTCTTATCATAGCTTCTTCGGGCAGTGTAGTCATGCCGTTACACCATTTTGCCATTTAACGGCCTAGAAAAAATATTGATAGAAGCGGGGTCCGAAGCCGTATCGGTCATAGCCTTCAATCTTGACGGTCCGAATTGGATGTACTCAGTGTATCCACAAACCGTCCTTGTCCCATCGCGCTCTGCAACGTTCAGGCGTACACAGAATCGCTGAAACTATTCTGGATTAAGCCCAGCTTCTGGATACAGAATCTCTTCAGTGTAAGGATATTTATAATACATATCTCTTATATTGCAGCGGTTTTTCCTAGCTGTCATGGTGAGCAAACTAAATGGAATGCGCCTTCGTTTTCCCTTCCCCTAGCCCGATTTTGTCACATCATACAAAGAGGCACACGCATCACCTACTCTGCCGCTAGCTGACATCGTGGCGATTTTGAAAAGTGTTACCCCAAACTTTTGTTCCTTCCTCTTTATTGATTTGATTCCAGTGGAGGTGGCTCAGTGGTCTGTGAAGTTATACAATGCTCAAGAGCGCAGCAAGTGAACGACTTTAGGAATGATACTATTATAAAGTTGTGTGTGTGTGTGTGTGTGTGTGTGTGGGTGTGAACGTGTGAAACAGCACGAATGGGGAAGGAAATTTACCTTTGCTAGTACCAAATGGGGTACCTACTTTCACTTTACCCGTTTGTCTCCCGTTTCCCATTTGTCGCTTAGTGCGCCGGAGTGCTCTTTTAGTGCGTAGGAGTGCATAAGAGTGTTTTAAGTACACAGGAGTGCACTATCCGGGACGGAGAAAATACAGTGAATTTTTGGAAACGTTTGAAGCAAAATTCGACCTATTTCGTCTCCTAGACGAAATAGGTCAACTTTCTAGAGAAGGGTTCGGGTAAGGGCTAGTTGCAGCGCTGCAACTAACCCTTGCCCTAACCCTTTTCCATCAAAAAATGACTTTCCGATTCCTACATTCTAAAATTACCCCATTTGTGACCTATACAAGAATGTGTGTGGGTGTGTGTGTGTGTGGGCATGTAGAAACGACGTTACTCTGACACACACATGAAACTCCACATGGTTTCTTCTGACTTTTTGGGAAGGCCGTACTAATTTGACGTCAAAATAGTGCTCCGTTGAGTTAGAGCTGTTTTAGGATTAGGGTTAGGTTAAGGGTTAGGGGTTAGGGTTAGGGATAGCTTCAAAAAATGGAAAATGTCAAAATAATGTCAAAGAAGTGGAAAGTGTGTCAAAATAATCTCAGTTTTTTTTCACAACAGTCATCAGAACGTCGTTTCTACAAAAATGTTTGTGTGTGTGTTTGTTTTATGTGTTTTGTTTTGTTTTCCATATTTGCCTTTCTTCCTTCCCCTTCCCCTCTCCCCCACTTTTTCTTTCAGTGATCCGTGAAATGAACTGTAAGGTTTCACAGTGTTCAAGCGTGAAGCACGTTCATGTCTTGGGCTATAAAGGCTCAATTTTGACTTCTGCAAACTATATGTATGCCTGCTAGATCTCTGTGGCCACCGCGCCCCGAACAGCATGTTAACTTGAGAGCGCACTATTAAAGAGAACAAATCTACTATCTATTTTTCTCTATAAACAAGTATTTTGAATTCGCGCCAGTTGCTTTTTTTTTTTAAACGTGTCTTCCTGGGATTATACGAATATGACCATTGGACTGAAAGTTAGACGCCACGAACTGACCCTGGTAAAACTCTATAACGTAGCAGATTAAAATCGTTACAAATAATGCAAATGCATTCACCTAGAGTCAGCCGGTTTCATTTGTCCGGGTCCAGTTCCTACTTTTGATTTCTTTCTTTCCCAGTCAGGCAGTGTAAAAAAATCTCCCCGATTTCCCTCTTGGACGAAATATACTTATATTTTCAATTTTCAGTTGTAAAATTATTTTTTTACTGATCCCTTCCATCCACATCCTGACATACTCTTAAAAATAAGCCTAGGGTTATTGAGTTGCTGAACTATATATCATCACCGTTTGCCGATGAGGAGGAGGAGAAGAAGAAGAAGAAAAAGAAGATGAAGATTTCGTGTGCGAGATAATAAAGTCATTTGTATAATATAGACAATGCTAGATGTTGTAATATAATAACAAACATATTTATTTATTGATTTAATCAATCTGTATTTAATCAATCTTATATAGCGCTTTTCCAGCAGAAGAGCTACTCAATGCGCTGGTCGATACAGGATCTAACCCAAGCCGCCCACCTGCAACCTTTGGGCGCATAGTCTGACGCCCGGACGACTGAGCATCTATTTGGGCGACCGGGCCTGGGGAGAAGGGGATCTAATGCGTGCTAGATGTATTTGGGTAGGCGGCACTCGCCCGTCTAAGACATGAGCTTCAGGATCACACACGCTCACATACACACACACGCACGCACACACAAATGCTACCTCCATAATCTTGCCTCTCTCTGTTCACTTCAATGCCTTCCACTCACTAGCTACCTCCATCCCCCCCCCCTCCCCTTCCCTAATTTCTGCTCCGTCTTACCCCATAGTCCATCGTCATCTATCATCGCATTTGATCTTTCACATTCTCTCCCATACGTCATAATGTTGCTGTTCTGGACGCGAACGGGTCTAGCGCGAAATTAAAACGTAAGGCGGGCGAACCAGTAACCCTTTCCCTACATATTATGGATCATTCAGAGCTGCAGAGGCATTCCCTCTTTTCGCTTTACATACAAGTAAAACAAAAAGTGAAAAGCTAAAAAAAAAAAGTATATAAATATATATATATAATTATATAAATAAATAAATATATATATATAAATATATATATATATATATATATATATATATATATATATATATATATATATATATATATATATATATATATATATATATATATATATATATATATATTATATATATATATATATATATATATATGTGTGTGTGTGTGTGTGGTATAGCTTATTTACAGTTCTACCCCATGCTATACAAGACACCAATGTGTGAATTCAAGCTCACTTTCAAACGTTTTGGCCAACTAAGCCAGCCCGCTTGACCTAGATGTAGGCGTTGCATTATTTGTAGCCTGTCCTTTACCATTTTGACGGAATGACCGGGTCCTTTTACGTGCCGCTAGAGCAAACCCGGGAGAAGGGAACCACAGAATAAAGAGTCATTTTTAAGAAAGTCGACTTCTCTGAGAACAATTTTTCGTCACTACGGAGAATCGAACAAATAGTTGTTGTTGTTTGCTTGCTCAGTCGCCTGGGCGTCAGACGATGCTCCTAAGACAGCAAGTGGCGCGCCTCGGGCGGTTTGATCCTGTATCAGCCAGCGCCTTGAGCAGCTCTTGAGTTGGGAAAACGCTATATAAAAACGATAAAAAAATTAAAAAAATAACACACATTCGAATGGCTTGAGAGCCAGTCTCTTCTTTTGAGTGAAAAGGCCGTTCTTGATTACCAGGATGCGTACCACACAGTAGGCAGAATGCGTAGCTCCGTCTGAAAAGCAAGAAGCTTCGTTTATGATTTACTAGTTCTTCTGAAAGTCGGGCAATTCAAAGCTGAATGGCTATACACTCTGGGTGACTTGCTGACGTCGACCGCACCAATCATATTTATTTGAGTCTGATCGTCACTGACAGAATTTTATGAATATTCAGATTCTCCGGCCCGGTGATATAGATCTTCCGGGGAACGGAAGGAGGGAAGGAAGGAAAGGCCAGAATGGGTAGAGAGACCAGCCCAATGTAAGAAAAACTCTGAACGGGTTTGGGAGGCAGGCACCAACACAACAGGAAAGAAACTTATACATATGTACAGAATATTACAGAAGGAGTGGGGTGGGGGGGAATAATATCACAAATATCAAGAGATAAATATTAAAACATGGAGAAAATGTTTGTCCCTGTTTGTCTGTCTGCCTTTCCCTATCTCGTCCTTCGAATCCTTTGTGTCCGTCTGCCTATCTGTCACTCTCTCTCAATCTCTGTCTGTCTATCGCTCGCTTTTTCTCTCCCTCACCACACACACATACACACACACACACACACATATATATATATAAACAGAGGAAGACACACACACACACACACACACAGAGAGAGAGAGAGAGAGAGAGAGAGAGAGAGAGAGAGAGAGAGAGAGAGAGAGAGAGAGAGAGAGAGAGAGAGAGAGAGAGAGAGAGAGAGAGAATAATTGAAAAAAACAAAACAACAGTTGTGCAGTGATCGTTAAACATATCACTGCAGATAGTCCACATTAAAATTTCAAAGCCATCCCGGTGACCTCACATTGGTTAACCGAAGCAGCAGCTGTACGTAAATCAATGATGACCCTAGCCTGCTGTACAAGTTAACAATATTAACCATCACGTTTGCATCAGTAGAGTAGTGTACCAAAGACTATTATAGTTCCTGGCTGTACTATTCACGGGTGGTGATGTTAGTGTTGTTTCTAAGTACAAAATTTGACCACAACAGCGAGCAGTCTTGCATAGGAGAAGCAGAGAACTTCACAATTTTAAAAAAGAAAGAACAAAAACAGTATCTCAGCCAACACCATCTTAGCAACAGTAGGCTAACAGCCACCACCATTATCATAACAACAACAAAATCAACATAATCGCTGCCACCATGTCTGCCTTTTGATGACAAAACAAAGTATGTCCAGCGCGACCTTAGTTTTGATAAGGAAAAAAAGTTGTCATATGATGACCTACTGTGTTTGTGATGTGATGACTTACTTGTCTGAATCTCGCAATCTAAGAACGCAAGCCAATCAAAACTTACAACGAAAATGTGTCTTATCGTGTCTACAATGAGGAAGTGAACATCTCATTTTTGGACAAAAACTGGAACTTGGATTGTGTTGGTTTCTTCATCAATCGTGTGTGCCGAGTTGGGAACGCATAACACTATGAAAACGTATAAACTCCACAAAAGAATATTAAATGTTCAGCTTCATAACTTTGTTTTGTATCAGTTTATAGTCCCCTCTCTTCCCGATAAGGATTTTTTCAGAGAGGAGACTCTTAATGTGTCTATCCCTTGTACTATTGTCACCTCCCGCAATGAAGCAAACAAAACAAACAAATAAATAAATACGTAAATACATAAATAAGTTATTGAATAAACAAATGAATAATTAAAATAAATAAATAAATAAATAAATACATAAATAAATAAATACAATCTCTCGATATATGCCCTAACGTGCAGCGCACAGATGTAGCCAATCTGATATGCAGTAAATATTTTGTTGAAGACAGAAAAAGAAAGACGGCAATAAATAAAGCCATCATCTCGACGCTGTCCTGGATGATTACGCTATCATAACGTCATCTTAGAAAGGGATTAAGCATAAAACACAAGGAGGGCATAAACCATAAGAAGATCATCATATCCTGATAATATCTATGAATCTGTGAACACAGAAAAAGAAGAAGAAGAAGAAGAAGAAGAAGAAGAAGAAGAAGAAGAAGAAGAAGAAGAAGAAGAAGAAGAAGAAGAAGAAGAAGAAGAAGGAGGAGAAAAGGAAGAAGAGGGGGAGGCCTGAAGGAGGTGGAGGAAGGGTAAAAGGATGAGGAGGAGAAGCAGAAGAAAAAGAAGAAGAAGATTTCGTGTGCGAGTGTGCGAGATAATGAAGTCATTTGTATAAGATGCACGCCATTTGTTCATTTTCAGTTGTTTTCTTATTGTTGTTCTCTGCCGCCACTCCGTCCACTTGTATCTTTTTTCTGTTATCTTATTCTTATTTTAAACCTTGATCTGTGTGCAAGTCTCGAAATGGCGGAATCAATCTCGGAAGCAACCGATTTTTAAAACCTTCTAACCAAAATTAAACTAATAAACAAACAAGTCTTTAAACAAACCAACCAATTGGCAAGTAAGCCCATGAAAAAAAACTTCGCACCTACCCAATTCTGCTCCCCTCACCCCTTCAAAAGAATCAGGATTTGGGGAAAAGTTTATTGTGAATTTGTTTTGTTACTTGTTTTAAAAAGTTATTTCATGTGATTCTCTTATTGTTGTTGTTTGTTTACTTTACTTAACTTTTTAAACAGTAATGTTACCAATTTCTGTACGTTATTTCCGAATTACTCTGAATTTGGCAGAAATACAACGACGCAAACACGCACACATATACATACATACACACACCCACACGCATACACACACGCATACACACAAACAAACGTGTTTAGGAAACCATTGACCCTAGAAACCATGACCTTGTATACGATTGGGCGGGAGGTTGAACACAAGTAACCCAGGTAAAGCTCCTGTTCTGTTAAGTTTGGTCAAAACTCTGTTCAGTTTTTCCAATGGAAAAACGGACAAAAGGACAGACAGACCCACGTTTGGCTCGCTCTGATTCCCAACTATTTCAAAGTAATTTCAGATAATCATTAATCTGGAAGTAAAGTATACGACTTTCTTCTTGTAGGAGAAAATAAAACACAAAAACAAAGTGATATAGAGAAAGGTTTAAAAGAAACATTTATCAGAAAAGCCTTTCTGCTTGTTTAAAATATTCAAAAACAAAAACAAATTTTGACTAACGCAAATTAAAAGAAGCAAAGAACTAGCACAAAAAAACAACAACTGCAAACGCTTGTTTATTGGAAAAAAAATAGGAAGAAGAAGAAGAAGAAGAAGAAGAAGAAGAAGAAGAAGAAGAAGAAGAAGAAGAAGAAGAAGAAGAAGAAGAAGAAGAAGAAGAAGAAGAAGAAGAAGAAGAAGAAGAAGAAGAAGAAACAAAGGAAGAAGAAGAAGAAGAAGAAGAAGAAGAAGAAGAAGAAGAAGAAGAAGAAGAAGAAGAAGAAGAAGAAGAAGAAGAAGAAGAAACAAAGGAAAGAAGAAGAAGAAGAAGAAGAAGAAGAAGAAGAAGAAGAAGAAGAAGAAGAAGAAGAAGAAGAAGAAGAAGAAGTAAAAGAAGTAAAAGAAGAAAAAGAAACAAAGAAAGAGAAAGGAAAACAATAAATACGTTCTGTGATGAGACGCCTACTTTGTTTTATTTATTTTTTTACTTAACATTGCTGCAGTCTAACGGCGACTTTTGTTGTATTTTTTATAGCCCTCTCAAACAATTTAAATAAATAAATAAATAAAATGAAAGAGAAATAACTACAATGTATAACAAGTTCCCTGTGTCTCACTTGAATTAAAATACAGTAATACTTTTTTTCTGGGTTAAAATTGCAATGTTTTGTCGTTGCTTTTTCTTTGCAATTTAAAATAGTTTACCATTTGGCGTTGTTATTCAACTTTGTTTTAAAAAATGTTCCTGACTATACAAGATACACGATGATCGCTATTATTAATTTGTTAATTAAGATTCATGTAAGATTTTATTACTACTTTTTTAATTAGGATTCATGTAAGATTCTATTATTACTGTTAATTAAGATTCAGGTAAGATTCTATTTTTACTTTGTTTTGTCTAAGTGCCGTTTTATGCCTTTACAGCGATTGAAAGGTGTGTTTCTTAATAATAATAATAATAATAATAATAATAATAATAATAATAATAATAATAATAATAATAATAATAATAATAATTATAATAATAATAATAATAACACTACTACTACTACTACTACTACTACTACTACTACTACTACTACTACTAATAATAATAATAATAATAAGGATGATGATGATGGTGATGATAATAATAATCTACCCTATCCTATCCTATTCTATCCCGTAACTCGAAAGTCATTAGGACTCTACAGGCGATCGGCAACCATCTTTCTCTGTCCTCAGCAACCCCCATGGCTTCCATACCATCGGAGTTTTCGTTTCTTCACCATGTAAGCATGTCATCGTTTTGTCCAATGGCTTGTGTGATGGTCTGCAGAACTTATTGCTATACTTATGGAATTGAATAAAATCATTAGTTTGCATTTTGACTTTTTAAATATATTATTTTGTGTTGACTCTACATCAGTTTTCCAAGCTTTGGATTCATATTATAATAAAGAAAGATGTGATATTATATATGAAATTAAACACCATTTTTATAGTTTAATCATAAATGGAACAAATGTTCAAATTTGCTGGATACCATCTCATAGCGGATTACATGATAATGACAGGGCTAATAGGATTTCAAAAAAGGAGCGAAAATGACAGTACTGTTATTCAGCTCGGTATACCATACTCAAAACTTGAAGTATATAATATAACTGAGAAAAATGTAAAAAATTAATTTCCTTTCATTAAATTATATTAAGGAACTTACTTTTTTCCTTATGGATGATGAATGGAATAAGAAATATTGGATAATATGTAAATAGGGACTGCATTCAGGACGGTAGGAGGGGTGGGAGAGGCAGTTATCCGTGGGAGAATGGAGAGAAATCTAACTATACCTCTTCACGGAGGATTGTTTTATCTCGCCTTTTTTGCCTTTTTTGTATGTAGTCTCTATGCTTTGAATATTATGAATAGTATAAGTGATTGTTGCCTGTCTCCTTTATTTATGTTTTAGTTGTATTTTAATTTACTGTTGTTAATGTTGTCTAAAATCACTTTTAAGTGAAAAGACGTAAAATAAACAAACAAACAAACAAATATTATTAATCATCTCACCAATAACTGTATGCAATGCAATGGCACAATATATTCTACAACATAATCGAAATATTCCGGATAAAAGTATTAATTATTGAATAGCAATTGCAAAATCATTAATATGTAGTCCTGTTGGATGTTTTTTGTAAAAGATGGAGTCAGTACATATTCTTAATAGGTCTAGTGGATTTTTGCTGTGAAACATAAATTCAGAACATGTAATACTATAAATGCATAAATTCACAACATTAAATATTACATGTATATATGAGATTATAATGTAGCTGACTGGGCTCTTTGCAGCACGCTGGACCATATACCCAATGACTAACTAACAAAATATGAGATATTGTGACGAGGCGGACAACCGAGCCCTGAGGCAGGCAGCACACTCATACCCTCCACACATCCAGTCGCCCCTAACACGCTCGCTGGCTAACTCGCCTAAGCCCCGCCCCTCGGGGATCACCTTAAAACCTGGCACACAGCTAGACCCGTGGTCAGTCGCAAGCCACGAAACTTCGAAGCCACAACAATCTGTCCTGGCCACGTCCCCATCAACTGGCGACCTCTGAGCTACGGCAGTACTCTGGTGCTTCGACCCGTCTAAGTCAATGTAAGAGAGGAAACTTACTCTTTGTCATGTAGCATACCCATCACCCGTCGTTCGCCCAACATGTTCGTACGTCCTGTCGATATGTACGTTCGTGTTTATAGTTTTGTCTTGATGTGTTGCTGTGACATGTATTATTACCTTGTATATATTATCTGCCTTGTATATGACTCATGCCATGATTTGAATTTATACTTGTATGCTCCCCGTTAGCCCATGTGTAAATATCCCATGCCATGCTGTCCCCCCACATAGATAAAAGCCCCCAAGTACAGCCCCTTGCCTAGAACCCCTTTGTCCTGTATTTACTCCATTTGCTTTTCTCCATGCTCCCACTGTATAAATATTTGCCCCTGTTGACCGCTACCCCATCTTAAGGCGCCGAAGGTATCACATATTAGCGGCTGCCAGTAAGCTCCACAATGGCCCCATAAACCTGGTTGCAATTGTTGGACTGCTGGTATGCACCGGCTAACTCTTGGCCGGTTCAACCAATTTGAAATCTGAATGGGCACATGCGCCAACAGGCGCTGAACCCAGAATACACCTATCCCCAGCTGATACAGAGTCTGTATTGCGTTACAGACGGGCTCCTGTCAGGGCGTATTCCTCACCCCTGTACCAGCTTTAAGTCGCTGACCCGCTGCAGGCCCCTGACAACCCAGGGAGTCAACGAGAAGCGTTTCACTGAATTTCATCATCCCCAGACAGCTAGCAACGTAAGCTGAAAACCACGCCTGTATCTCCAAACCAGGATCGCCCCACCGGTCATTATTCAATAGAGTGACCGACTGACCCGCATTGCCACTGACGCCACGCCAACCTCGGCCAACTGACCACCCAGACTATCCTGGACCAACCACCGTCTCGGAAATCCGAGCTAAGTTCTAGCCCTACGAGCATCACCACTCGCTGATTATCTGGAAGTACTCTGAACAATCCAGATACACTCCTGCCCCGTGATGATAGCAGTCCTCAGTAGCATTAGTACCCCTGAAATCGTCAACCCAGAATATCTCCGAGCTACTCCCTACCAGACTCGAGGCATTTGACCGAGTCTGGCATGCAGCTCTATGGGCAACCATGAAAGTTTACAACATCAGCCCTAAAATTATAGAAGTCATCAAAAACCTGTATGACAAGGCTACCAGTGCAGTCCTCCATAACAGCATCATCAGGAACTGGTTCAGAACAACAATCGGTGTGCGTCAAGGATGCCTACTCTCTCCAACACTCTTCAACATCTTCCTAGAGCGCATCATGTCAGATGCTCTTGCAGATCACGAAGGCACAGTCAGCATAGGGGGCAGAGCAATCTCCAATCTTCGTTTTGCGGATGACATTGATGGATTGGCTGGAGAGGAACAAGAACTTGAACAGCTTGTACAGAGGCTTGACACCACCTCCAGAGCTTATGGAATGGAAATAAGTGCAGAGAAGACCAAAATGATGACCAACAACACCAATGGCATCAACACGGACATCAAAGTACAAGGCCAATCCCTCAACACAGTGCACAGCTTCAAATATTTAGGAGCCATTGTGTCAGACAATGGGTCTCGACAGGAAGTCCTCTCCAGGATCGCACAAACAACTGCTGCCCTGACAAGGTTGAAGCCCATTTGGAAAGACAGAACCATCAGTCTACATTCCAAAGTAAGACTGCTGCGCTCTCTGGTCATCTCCATCTTCCTATATGCTTGCGAAGCTTGGACCCTCACAGCAGATCTCCAACGAAGAATACAAAGCATGGAGATGAGGTGCTACAGAAGACTTCTGTGCATTTCCTATACCCAACACATCACCAACATTGAAGTCCGACAGACCATCACACAAGCCATTGGACAACACGATGACCTGCTCACAGTGGTGAAGAAACGGAAACTCCGATGGTATGGCCACGTCACCAGATCATCAGGCCTTGCAAAGACCATTCTGCAAGGCACAGTGCAAGGAGGTAGAAGAAGGGGGAGACCGAAAAAGAGGTGGGAGGACAACATTCGAGAATGGACTGGTTTGACACTGAGCGAAGCCATGAGGGCTGCTGAGGACAGAGAAAGATGGAGTATGCTGGTTAAGCGATCATCTGTGGTGCCCCTACGACCTTTGGGTTATGGGACAGGATAGGATAGGATAGGATAGGACTCCCTACCAATACGGACAATATCCAATGACTCACTCTTAGAATTACTCAACTCAGACGACCCAATTTGATTTAATAAAAGTTCCTAGTTAGAAATTGTACCTATCTGGACTGGCCCTTGTTTGAATTTCTCAACTAGTGTAGCCTTCAATCTTTCTCGTCTGCACTTTGACTGTCTTTCATTTATTTAGTCTCTCCAGCTCTAGTCTCTTGAATGTCATCACAATATTGGCCTAAACAAGGGAGGCAATGCAGTGCTAGAGATTAGTAGCTTACCCTCCATCCCCCCAACCCCTTTCTTCATGACAGATATAATTAAGGTTATTTTACCAGGATGGTTTTGTAGTTATATTGGACGTATTTGTGTTCTAATTATTTTACAATTTTGATTGTTTAATTGTTTAGTTTTGTTTATTTTGTTGAATTTCTTTCTCCTTTCATTATGACCATTACTTTTTTTTTCATAATTCCCCCTGCTCACATTAAGTCTAAAATCCTATCCTATCCTATCCTGTCCCGTAACCCGAAGGTCGTAGGGGCACCACAGATGATCGTTTAACCAGCATACTCCATCTTTCTCTGTCCTCAGCAGCCCTTATGGCTTCGCTCAGTGTCAAACCAGTCCATTCTCGAATGTTGTCCTCCCACCTCTTTTTCGGTCTCCCTCTTCTTCTACCTCCTTGCACTGTGCCTTGCAGAATAGTCTTTGCAAGGCCTGATGATCTGGTGACGTGGCCATACCACCGAAGTTTCCGTTTCTTCACCACTGTTAGCAGGTCATCATGTTGTCCAATAGCTTGTGTGATGGTCTGTCGGACTTCGTCGTTGGTGATGTGTTGGGTATAGGAAATGCCCAGAAGTCTTCTGTAGCACCTCATCTCCATGCTTTGTATTCTTCGTTGGAGGTCTGCTGTGAGGGTCCATGCTTCGCAAGCATATAGGAAGATGGAGATGACCAGAGAGCGCAGCAGTCTTACTTTCTTTATTACTTACTTACTACTTTATTAAGTCTAAAATCACTTAGGTGAAACTTCTTTACATTTATTTAAAAAAAAGTATTAAAACACCGTTGTTAGGACTTTTATGAAACGCCACCAACGTGGTTTTGACATTTGTTCAAATTTGTCCAGTTTTTTAGGCTAACTCAAACCCTAACTTTAACACTAACCCAGACCCTAACCCTTAGCCTATCACAGCCCTAACCCTAACGGAACACTATTTTGACGGCAAAATAACGGGGCCGTCAAAAGAACGTAGGTAGAGTATAAAGAGAGTGTATCAAAACCGGCGTTTATACATCGCCACACACTTACACGCACACTCACACTCACACACACATACACAAACACGCATACATAAATTCACACACATACATACTGCCATTTAAATTAGTTATAAGCTATACAGATTCAAGTGGATGCGCACAAAGTTGAGACACACATTTTTTCAAGGAGATAAAACACAGATTCAAACGATTCTCTTTGCAAGTCATGTATTACACTGACACTTTTTAAGGAGTTATAAGCGCAATTTACGGTTGTTGTTTTTTTTTTTTAATTCATGTATTTATTTTTTGAGCTGCAAGAGCTCAGGGCGAAATATTTGCTTGAAAAATTGTATTTATGAATCTTGTATTTTCCCCTGTTTTAAAAGGGCACCCGTTTTCAAAAAATTGACCTACTTCGTCCCCTATAGGAGACGAACTAGGTCAACTTTTTCGAAAACGGGTAGGGTAGGGTAAGGCCTTTTTCGAAAAGGGGTAGGGTCAGGGCTAGTTGCAGCGCTGCAACTAGCCCTGACCCTACCCCTTTTCGAAAAAGGCCTTACCCTACCCGTTTTAGAAAATACCTTACCCTACCCGTTTTCGCAAAACTTGACCTAGTTCGTCCCCTATAGGACACGAACTAGGTCAACTTTTTCGAAAACGGGTAGGGTTAAGACAGCGCGGCAACTAGCCCTTACCCTACCCCTTTTTTCTTCAAAAATGTGCTACCCGATTAAAATTACCCCATTTGTCACCGCGCACACGCATGTGTGTGTGTGTGTGTGTGTGGGTGTGTGGGTGTGTGTGTGTGTGTGTGTGTGTAAAAACCAGAAAGAACAAAGAAAACAAAACAGAAAGAACAAAAGAAAACAAAACAAAAAGAAAGTTCTCTAAAGCTGGAAGCACTAAAGCAGTTGCTATACTGGCTTACGCTTTATGGCTCATCCATTGGGTTATGAGATCTTTCACTGACCGGAATTTTGACAGGTGGCCACACCTTGTGAGTTTTTAGTGGCTTACGTTTTACGGGTTACGCATTCTATCGGAGGTAGTGGCGTCATGTTTGTCACGGCCCGGTTCGAATTTATAAACGTGTTTAGCTGTGTAATTTCACTACAAGGCACTGTTTCATGACGATTTAATGTACGCTGTCACGATTTGACTATAATATAAAACAACTTTACTAAGATCGACACTCGACAAGTGAATTCAACTGCCTTAGCTTGCCAAGTCGTGTGTAGCAGACAACCTGCGGTGCGTGTAATCATACAAAGGAGGAGTTTAGGTTCACCGCTAAACTCATGACGTCACTATCGCTTCTTCTGATTGGTCCTAGTAAGCCCGGCTTAAAACGCCCCCCCCCCCTCACACCTCCCTTTTTTCTGCAGTCAAAATCAAACATGCCCTATTGTTGTGAAATTTTATTTTAGCCAGTAGGCAAGGAACTACATAAGGAATTCATAAGCGTAACACAATGTGGCTGGGTGCTACTGGTCAAACTTGAATTAGCCAACTCAAATATTAGAAACCAATGCTTCTATCAAGTTTAAATCCCAAGACTTTATTAACAACAGTAAAAGAAAG
>CM072511.1:88416892-88459392 GCA_036898135.1 Oncomelania hupensis | reverse complement strand
ATTGGAAATACCTGTTGACTTCACCTAACAGAGCACAAAGAACAACGGCCATGCATAAAAAAGATGGTGGATGCTAGTGAAGAACGAACACTTTAAAAAAAAACACGTCATAACCAATCACAATTGTCATCAATAAAAACAATATGATACATCTATTACAAGCATGCAAAAGACTAGAATGTGAACTTATAAAATGATAACATTTAAATAAATATTTTTGTCGTGACACTTCCTTTCGAAACCCATTGTCTGATACAGTGGCTCCTAAATATTTGAAGCTATGCACTGTGTTGAGGGATTGGCCTTGGACCTTGGACTTAAGGACTGCTCAACATCCCCAAAACGGCTGAAAAAGTTGTCGAGATTTGGTATACAGGTACTTCAGATCATGGTCAGTCCAATTGTCGGTCAGTCAGTCAACTTTTTGTTTTGTTAAAAGCACACTTGTTACATTATCTTAAGTATAACTGAAGCGAAATTCATAGTTTTTCCTTAAAATGATACTTTAACTCCTGCTAAGCCCGCTAAATCATCCGTACTTGTACTTTCCCAAAGATCAATGTCATTTTGCTTCACATTTTTCTAAACACGTTTATCGCTGCATCTAGAAACACCTGATCCAATTTTGATAATTTTTGAAGAAAGTTCAGACAGTGAAAGGCCTATCATTTGCACGTTTTTCTTTTGTCACAACGCATGCAGCCCAGAAAATTAACACTTGTTAAAATGCTTATTTTATTCGGCTTCGTGTGTGTATCTCGGGGAAAAAAACTAAACATTTGAATGGCTTGCCATCTTTTTTTTTCTCTTCTTCTTTTCTTCTTTTTCTTCCGTCTTTTCTACTTCCCTTCTCTCCACCACTGCCTGCTCCTCCTAACGATACACGTAGAACATGGGAGAGATAAACAAAGTGACACGCAATTACATTGATGAAGCAGGAAGATTTTGAGCCAAGATTACAGCACACGACATAGAGCAGCAATGCTCCTAATGAGCTAATTGGTTCAATCAAAACAACCCTGGCGCCAGTGAATGTGTCTGCGGATGCAGTCTACGTGTGAAAAGTGGCGGCGACATTAAATGTATGTGCCTTTATTTGTTTTTTTAAACAGCAAAGTACAAACCTTTATTTATTTTTTTTTAAAACAACACATTCTTCAGATATTTTAGACGTCTTTAATGAGCTACGAAACCTTGTTAAAGGACCCAGTACACCCAGTCAGATCCTTATGAAATTCACAGTGAGTGTTGTCCCACTAAAAAAAGATAAGAAATTTATAAGGTTACAACGCGGACATCTAAGAAAAATCTTTTTTTTTTCAGACAAACCGTTTCTTCAAAGGCCAGCTGCGAAACAATAGCCGCCGGTCGCTGCATGGATGGCCTTGAAGGGGTGTTTTGTTAAAAGTGTTTACATACGTGGCAGAACTGGGCAACATTAACTTTTGATGCGGTGTTAATGCTGCTGACTGAGTATCATGTCAAGTCAAGAAGTTTTATTCCAGAAAAGAAACCCCTACGGGTACATGGAATTATTTTACAAATTTAAAAGTATCGGCGCTACATTTTCATTTTGAAAATTGAGTGTAGATTTCCTTTTTCCTGCACTTGGGTGTTCGTTCGTCCCTTTAACTGTGGCTTCTACCTTGTGTTTAAGGAAGAACTGTAAGAAGAAAGAGAACAAAATAAATATTGTTTTAAGCTATCAATAAAAAAAACACTTCTTTTTGTGCTTATAACTTTTCGCTGTTTAAGTTTTGCAGTTAATTAGCGTTTTTACCTGGTTTCGGAACTGTGACAGATAAAATAAATTGTCAATCAATGCAAGAAACGGAAGAGAAAATGTGTTTATTGCCACGAAAAGTTTATTGCAACAACAAGAAAATGAAGAGTGTTTTTTTTATCTTTTAGCGTGAATGTGTTGGTGCGAGGGTATTTAGGTGAATGGTTGAATTGAGTGAAAAGAGAGCATGGGAATGAGGAGGGGGACAAGGAAGATGAGGAGGATGAGGAGGAGGAGGAAGAGAGAGAGGGAGAGAGAGAGAAAGAGAGAGAGAAAGAGAGAGAGAGAACGGCGAACGATAGTTCAAGGATTAGAATAAAAAGAAATGTTAACATTTTAAACTATTTTACATGTTAAATTAAATTAATGTTCCAATTAATTATCAGACAAATAATGTTGAAAAAGATTGTCTAAAATATCGGTATTTTTTTATTGAGAGGCAAACTTAGTTGTATTTTGTATCATTTAGTCAGTTATTCATTGCTTACAGGGTCCAGCGGACTGCAAAGAGCCTAATCAAGACCACAAAATCAAGACCACAACTTCGCTGAAAAAGGACTCGGCACTGATCCGCATAAAAAAATCTGCCGAAACAACCCTAGTGGTAACACTGAAGGCACTCCACCAGCCGGTCACTTTACAATAAAGGCATCCCACGCAGGGGACGCTGAGGCTATACTATAATTTATCGAACCCCCGTTTTCAAAAAACTAAATAGAATACAGACATCATTATAAAATATCAACAAAACACATACAAATAAAATGCCTACATTGCCAAATAAAAACATCATCCCCAGTGACAAATTGGCAGAAAGCGTCCAATATTCCCAAGCTGATCCAACCGACCTCATACACAAATTAGGATTTTTGTCCCTGAAGAGTTTTCAAGAAAAAAGGTAGGTGACTGGTCCAGCGAAGAAGAAGACAGTATAGTACACTGTAGATTGATAGAACAGAGTAGGAATGAGAAAGAACAAATGAGAAATACAGCGACAGTGGGAATTTAAAGCACTAAATTTCCAGAAAGTGGGCATACTATTTATACCTCCGGCAACCTCACGGGGGAATTTGTTTTATCATTATAGGATGAAGGGAAATTACCGGACTTGTTTGCCATTTTTATTACAAAAGTATATTTTGATGATGATTATGATGATGATGATGATAATGATGATGATGATGATGATGATGATGATGATGATGATGATGATGATGATGATGATGATGATGATGATGATGATGATGATGTTGATGCATGATGAAGATGATGATTGATGGTGATGACGACGACGATGAAAGAAGGAGAAGGAAGATGGAACACGGGAGTTCCTACTTTTATAGGAAAGCACATTTAATTGATTGGGCGCCTCGGGCGGAGCAGCTTTTGAGCTGGAAAGGCGCCATAGATAAGAGCAATTAAATAAATAGATTTTGTACAAAAAAAAAAAATTATAATAATCATTTATTAATACGTCAAAGAGAGGAGAAAAGGTCTTGGGGAAAATGGGGGAGTCGGAAGGACGAATAGAGTGTCCGCTAAAACAAATAATATGAAACGTCAAATTTTTGTTCTCTTTTGTCAAACGTGATTACCTAATTAACCTACATCTTTTCCTCAGAAGAAGAAGAAGAGAAGCAGAAACGGCAGCAGAAGCAGCAGCAGATGAAAAAAACTCAAGGAAGTGATGATGACGATGATGATGATGATGTTGATAATGATGATGATGATGATGATGATGATGATAATGATGATGATGATGATGATGATGATGATGATGATGATGACAAAGAAGAAGAAAAAGTAGAAGAAGGAGGAGGAGGGATGATCAGGAAGATAAAATATAACAGTTAAGTATTTTAGTTTTACGTCTGTTCACTCTATATAGGTGATATTGACAAAATAATAATAATAATAATAATAATAATAATAAGAAGAAGAAGAAGAAGAAGAAGAAGAAGAAGAAGAAGAAGAAGAAGAAGAAGAAGAAGAAGAAGAAGAAGAAGAAGAAGAAGAAGAAGAATTAAAGTTTTTGTTCGAACGTTATTGCATTTTTTTCTGTTATATATAGTTATATGTTTGTTCTCTTTTCAGTGTTAAAAATATTAATTTATGTGCTTCTGTTTTTTTTTATTGCTTTGTACTTGTTCCTGTTCGACAGACATTTCATTGTTGTCATTTGTCAAAGGGTAGCACTCATTTAAGCTTTTCTTTTGTGTGCCCTTTATGTTCTCCATGCCTGGTTTACTTGGTTCGTGAATAATAAAATTCTGTTTAATCTTAAAGTGAAATACCATAAAATAAAATAAAATTATAACAATCCACCAACTGGTGATTATTAAATAACACGAGTAATATTACCAATGTCTGGATGATATAAAATGTCCCCTTTAATTGGCCAGATTTCTTGGTATTAATACCCTGTTCTTCTAATGTTGACATAATACTTGGGCATTCAAACAAAATATGTTGTACAGAAATGTTTCCTAAACACGGACAATTAACCTCAGAAGAATATTGGGTACACCAGGAATTTATTATTAACCTAATTACTATCTTTGATATGTTTCTTTGACAATTAATATAAAATTAATATAAAATATAACAAAAAAGTAGGACAACAACATCTAGGAAATGTGACTTGTGAGTTTTCATGGAAAATGTATGTAATGGCAAGTGGCGAGAGACGTTCCTATGCCAACAGTATTTAACGGAATTATTATTCCAGCATCTGGATTCTAAGTATCTCAACACTTCCACTCGTTCTATCACCTTCCTCACTTGTGTGCTTATCAGCCCTGTCATGAATTGGCTAGTTTTACCCTGCCCAGTGACTATTTAGCCTTGTGTAGTCATTGTAACAGTAGAGAGTCAGGTATTACACAGCAGCAATTAAAGTACACACCGCGAGCCCGACCCACGCTGCGCAGTGAGTCAGCACTTGAACTTTGAATCTGACCGTTTTTAACCAATGAGAGCTCAGGTAAGCGGGTAGAGCAGTTCTGACTGTGTCAGATCTTAGCGCAGTTTGAATCAGTCGTGTGTGAGACGAGGAAGAAGTAACATCTAAATAGATAGCTAGAGAAATCTCTTCACTCATAGACCAGGAAGCAGGACTTAGGAATCTTAGAATTCTCTCAAGTCATCACGGGCCTGAACTTGTCAAACAGGTAAATGAACACCCTTCTGTTTCATCGTGATATATTTATATTATTGTGGAAATTATGTTTGAAGAATTTGCTATGCATAAATGTGAATTGTTAATCCGAATTTGCGTGACCATGTGGAAGAGCCGACCACGAGGCGAAACACGACCGGTTGCGCCGCCATGTTGCATACCGTACGGAACCACTGTTGTTTAACTTATATGTATGTTTGCAGACCAGTGGCTGTACCACTGAATGTTTATATTATTATTAATTCTGTATGTGTATAGT
Organism: Oncomelania hupensis; assembly: GCA_036898135.1. Taxonomy (NCBI): domain Eukaryota; kingdom Metazoa; phylum Mollusca; class Gastropoda; order Littorinimorpha; family Pomatiopsidae; genus Oncomelania; species Oncomelania hupensis. The sequence goes on along the minus strand of CM072511.1, from coordinate 88,454,172 downwards.
TAGACACGATTGATATTTATGTATGTATAGGAATTTAGAGTGAGATTCCAGTGGACCCCGGAAGTAGCAGAATGTTCGTCGCTTATGTATAGAGATGTGGAGCTATCACTGAGGGCTACTTTGGCTTTCAGTGAGACGCTCTGCACAAACCGATTATTCAGGGTTGTGCAGAATTTCGTCTCTTATATTACAGACGAGCAGGCGAGCTATCCTGTGCGTCCCACTCCACAGAAACGACAAGTTGGTTGAGGAGCCTCTACCACACAAGTCGGAAAGAGCTACCCGGAAAAACACCCTGTCAGACCCCACAGCGTGGCAAGGGAACCCAACTACACAACGACAAAGGTGTACCAGAAGCTACCTCACAGAAGGACTTCGCACGCACCATCTAGCAGTTAAGTGCAAAAACAAAGGTGCACTTAAACTGATCGGAACAGTACCACAGTAGTCCAACTCTTCAGAAACTGTAAAACGGACCACAGTAGTCCAAATCTACATGAAATATAATAGCAAGTGCCCGAGGAAGATATAACAGCTGCCTAGACTATCAGCGATCGAACTATTAGCAGTAACTGAGACTTTGTAAGTTAGATTAGTACTTAGAGAATCTTGTATAGAGTAGAAGAAATAAATGTGTGATTTTAACTGTTATCAAGTGGCTGGACTACATATGATTCATAGCCGTGTGAAAGCTAGTGTGACAGTAATCTTTTACCATTTTTCTATCTATTTCTGTACCCCAACCTTAACACAGAACGAGCTAAACAAATAAATTTATTAAAGTAATTCATAGGGTGACTTACTAGCAGTTCCCACCGAATAAACGTGAGGGTCCATAATTCCATTGTGCAGAGCCCATAAACCCCACGTGACACTTTAATTGGCGAGCCTAGCCAGGATCTGTGTATAATAGGAATTGGGTATAACCGGATCTAAGTACAATAAAATTAGATAACAGTAGTAGCAGTAGAATAACTTAGAATAGTGTAAGGGTATAACACTGATCAGTTTTGGTGCACTGTTCTTTAGTTAAAAACTTTTTTGCTTCAATTATTTTTGTGCCTGTATGTTGCATTGTTCTTTTGCAGGTTTTGCTTAAGTAACTGGTGTATGCCATTTGACTCTTGTTTCATTCTATTATTGATTACGAATTTGATTGTCTTTGCATTGTTGTTATTGACTTGCAATATTGCTAGTGTTTTGGTATTCCACGTGATTCAGAGGTTGTTCATAGACACGTTTGACAATGTCGGACCCAGTGGCCTTGAGATTGCGCTTCAAGGAATTGGGAGAAGCTTTACACTTAGCAGGGGGAGACCTAATTGCGTATATCAATGCAGAGGTAGAGAAACAGGAGGCTAAGGCAGAGAGAGCAGCAGAGAGAGAACAGAAGAAACTCGAAGCAGAACAGAGGAAAGCAGAACTAGAAGCAGAGCAAAAGAAATTAGAAGCTGAACAAAAGAAACTAACATTAGAAGCAGAGCAAAAGAAAGCAGAGTTGGAAGCAGCAAGAGAGCAAAAGAAATTAGAATTAGAAGCAGAGCAGAAGAAACTAGAATTAGAAGTAGAACAGAAGAAGGCAGCATTAGCAGCAGAGAGAGAAGCAGAAGTTAGGAAATGGGAGTATGAGCGGGCAGAAAAAGAAAAAGAGAGGGCAGAAAAGGAAAAAGAAAGACAGCATGAGTTAGAGCTAAGGAGATTGGGATCAGGAGCTTCAAGTTCGTCCTCAACCCCTCCCCACTCAGATCAGCTAGAGGTAGCATCCAACCCTGTACAAGGAATGTCATTTCCACTGGGAACATTCAATGAGAGAGAAGAAGGTCTAGATCTCTATCTGACTAGGTTTGAGCGTCTAGCAACAGAGTACAAACTAGATCCCACTCATTGGTCTTTTAAGCTTAGTCAAGGGCTTAGAGGAAAGGCTTATGACATCTACAGTAAGCTACCGACTGACAGAGTGACTGACTATCACAAAGTAAAAGAGGCACTCCTAACGGGATTCGAACTGACAGGAGAATGCTACCGGCAAAAGTTCCGCACCAATCGGAGAGTGAAAGGAGAGAGCTATGCGCAGTTCGCGGATCGGTTGTCCACAACGCTGGATAAGTGGATTAGCCAGTCAGCCACGGCTAAGACGTATGATGGACTGACAGAACTGTTAGTGTGGGAACAGCTACGGGAAACCATGACCCCCGAGCTGAGGACATTCTCAGTAGAGCAGGGCGCGGAAAGACTGGAAGATCTGGTCAAGGTCGCAGATAGGTACGTGGCCGCACACGGAGAAGCCAAGAGCTTCAGGCGAGACCTAAAGCCTAACGGGAAAGAGGCACAGAAACGAAGCCCTAACCGGGAAGAGCGCACCGCGAATAAGCCGAATAACCCCAGACCTGGGCAAAATAAAGGACCCAACACGGAATTCGGGAAAAGAGGTCCCGCAGAACAGAGACGGTATTGTTCGTTCTGCAACAGAACCAATCACTCCACCGCAGAATGTTTCAAGTTGGCCGCACAACGTAGGGAAGAGCGCGAAAGCCAACCAGCGCACAGAGTTCTAACTCAAAGCAGCGGTAACAAGCCACACACGATCGGAGATCACCCATCGGTGACAGACACGGTCAAGGTCAACGGAAAAGAAGCGAACTGTCTGTATGACACAGGTCTATCATACGACGCGATAGTTAGCGAATCTCTTGTATCGCGCGCGGACTTGACAGACAAGACAGTCGACTTACAAGGAGCAGACTTGACGAAACCGACGACTACTTGCCCAATAGCTTGGATAGAAGTAGAGAGTAGGTACGTCACAGGACGAATCCAAGCAGCTGTTTTACAGAAACCCCTGTATGATCTAGTGCTAGGTTGTAGGTATGTGTTCTTAGGCACGCCCCCTAAAACTGTAGAGATAGCTGCAGTGCAAACCAGGGCCCAAGCTAAAACCCAACCACCCCAGCCCGAGTTCGCTCCGAATCCAGGACTCGAAGAGATCAAAACAGCACAGAAAGAAGACACCTCGATAGCGAAGTGCTTCCAGAAGCTACCCAAGGCGCACACACCCCCGCACAAGGGAGACTTCTACATGGAAGAGGGAATTCTTCATCGACAAGGAGATGGAGATCACACCCAACTAGTACTACCAGCCACCCTTCGAGCCCAAGTACTAGAGTTAGGCCACAGCATGCCACTCAGCGGACACATGGGAATTGGAGCCACAGTGCAGAGAATCAGCGCACACTACTATTGGCCAGGAATCACGGAGGATGTCAAACGCTACGTGAAATCTTGCCACCAATGTCAACGATATTCCCCGCGACATCACACCGTACCAGTTACCTTAGGACCATCAGTAGTAGTCGGCGTGCCATTCCAGCAAGTCTCAGTAGACATAGTAGGACCACTGCCCATGACCAAGAAGCGGAACAGATTTCTACTCACACTCGTCGACGCATGTACGATGTGGTGCGAAGCAGTCCCGTTGCCAGCGATCGACACCAAGAAGATTGCAGATGCACTCATCGCCATCTTTACCAGAGTCGGATTCCCGGACAGCATTAGAACGGACAACGGATCTCAGTTCACCGGCCGCCTGATGCAAGACGTGTTCGAGTTGATACAAGTTCATCACATTCGCACACCACCATACCACCCAGCCAGCAACGGACAAGTAGAAAGACTGAATGGAACACTTCTCACCATACTCAGGAAAGTCGCCGACGACAATCCAGAAGCGTGGGACACCTACGTGAATGCGGCACTGTTCGCATATAGAGAAACGCCCCATGCAGCCACAGGCTACACCCCGTCAACATTGCTATTCGGCAGACCTCTAGCAGGACCGCTAGAAGCCCTACGCAGAAGTTGGACGGAAGCCAAGATAGACGACACACCAAGAGGTGCCACCAAGTACGTCGCAGACCTGCAGGAAACCCTCAAAGCAACGTGGAAGAAAGCTGGTGAAGCACTGAAGAAGGCAAGAGCCCGTCAGGCGAAGTACTACAACCGCCACGCGAAGGACAGAGAACTGCAAGTCGGCGATCAAGTGCTACTCTTACTTCCAAGTGGAACCAACAAGCTGGACATCGCTTGGAGAGGACCGTACCGGGTGACTGCCAAGAAATCCAAGACAGTCTACCAAGTAGAGGTGAACGGGAGAGCCCGATACCACCACATCAATCTCCTCAAGAAATACACGGACCGACCAGCGACCCCCAGCACTCACAACTTGTTAGCCATCGCCATCGCGGAAGAAGGAGAAAGCATGGAGACCAATGCAGTAGAGTATCCCCTGCACTCCAAAGAAACCTACAAAGACGTAATACTCAACGGAGACCTAGCCGCTAAACAGCAACAGCAAGTACTACAGGTCATTCGACAACATCAGACTGTGCTCACAGACCGACCAGGGAGGACAGACCTCGTCGAAGTAACCTTAACGGTGACCGACCCAACACCCGTCCGCCAGAAGCTCTACCCGATGCCACTGTCTCAACAGCGAGCCATCAAGGAAGAGATAGACACCTTACTGGCAGCCGGAATCATCTCAGAGTCTACTTCACCCTACAGCGCAGGCACGGTATTGTTGCGAAAACCCAACGGAGAGCATCGACTGTGCATCGACTTCAAACTCCTGAATGCCGTAACGCAGTTCCAGCCAGAGCCACTCCCGGACCAGACCGACCTATTTGCCAAGCTACAGCGAGCGAAGTACTTCTCACGCATCGACCTCAGCAAAGGATACTACCAGATACCAGTGCAACCGCAAGTCCGAAAGTACCTAGCGTTTAGCACTATGGAAGGACACTTCGAGTTCAATGTACTTCCATTCGGACTCCACAACGTACCCAGCATCTTCAGCGCAATGATGCGGAAACTCCTGGCACCCCTGAGCAGCGAGCACCTACATTCGTTTATGGACGACATCCTCATCGCAACACCTACGTGGGAGGAACATGTCACGCTCCTACAACAACTACTCGCCCGCCTCAGAGACACGGGATTGACGGCAAGACCCACCAAATGTCAGATTGGATTCACAGAACTAGAATTTCTGGGACACACCATCAGTCAAGGAAGCCTGCGACCGGTAGAAAAGACAGTGAAACGCCTACTCGACGCTCCTAGGCCCAAGACAAAGAAGGAAGTGTAGTCATTTCTAGGACTCTGCGGCTTCTACCAGAAGTTCATCCCCAACTACAACAGCATCGCCGTACCACTGACAAATGGAACCCGAAAAATCGCCCCGGAAAAAGTCGTATGGACAGCCGAATGCGAGACAGCATTCCAAACCCTCAAGGACAGAATGACATCGGCGCCAGTACTCCACCTACCCGATTTGACTCAGCCATTCGTTCTTCGCACCGACGCAAGCGACTTAGGCCTCGGAGCAGTACTGCTACAGCGCGACCCCAAGAATGCAGAGACGCTATTCCCTGTCGCCTACGCCAGCAGGAAATTGAGACCCGCCGAGACCCACTACGCCACGTCGGAGAAAGAATGCCTTGGACTAGTCTGGGCCATACAGAAGTTTCAACTCTACCTGTATGGGACTCACTTCACAGTTCAGGTGGACCACCAACCACTATCGTTCCTGGCAGCCTCCAAGTCTTTGAACTCTCGCCTGATGCGATGGGCACTCACCCTTCAAGCATACTCATTCCAAATCGAGTACATCCCCGGCAAGGAAAACCACGGAGCCGACTACCTCAGTCGCCATCTCGTGGAGGACACAGCAGCTGTCGCCCACTCAACACAACTAAGGGCCACAGCACCAGAATTCGTCCCCGCCCAGTAATACCCTGTCACTAGTGTCCATAGCTACCTGGCATAGCATTGCAGCTCAGGTAGAGCCACTCACTTAGTTTGTAAATAGGACCCTAGGATAGTGCAGTGTTAAACTAGGCTCTGTAGTAGAAAAAGGTCGAATCCAGTAGTCATCGCCTTTTTTCAGTTGAGGGAGCCTGTCATGAATTGGCTAGTTTTACCCTGCCCAGTGACTATTTAGCCTTGTGTAGTCATTGTAACAGTAGAGAGTCAGGTATTACACAGCAGCAATTAAAGTACACACCGCGAGCCCGACCCACGCTGCGCAGTGAGTCAGCACTTGAACTTTGAATCTGACCGTTTTTAACCAATGAGAGCTCAGGTAAGCGGGTAGAGCAGTTCTGACTGTGTCAGATCTTAGCGCAGTTTGAATCAGTCGTGTGTGAGACGAGGAAGAAGTAACATCTAAATAGATAGCTAGAGAAATCTCTTCACTCATAGACCAGGAAGCAGGACTTAGGAATCTTAGAATTCTCTCAAGTCATCACAGGCCTGAACTTGTCAAACAGGTAAATGAACACCCTTCTGTTTCATCGTGATATATTTATATTATTGTGGAAATTATGTTTGAAGAATTTGCTATGCATAAATGTGAATTGTTAATCCGAATTTGCGTGACCATGTGGAAGAGCCGACCACGAGGCGAAACACGACCGGTTGCGCCGCCATGTTGCATACCGTACGGAACCACTGTTGTTTAACTTATATGTATGTTTGCAGACCAGTGGCTGTACCACTGAATGTTTATATTATTATTAATTCTGTATGTGTATAGTTAGACACGATTGATATTTATGTATGTTTAGGAATTTAGAGTGAGATTCCAGTGGACCCCGGAAGTAGCAGAATGTTCGTCGCTTATGTATAGAGATGTGGAGCTATCACTGAAGGCTACTTTGGCTTTCAGTGAGACGCTCTGCACAAACCGATTATTCAGGGTTGTGCAGAATTTCGTCTCTTATATTACAGACGAGCAGGCGAGCTATCCTGTGCGTCCCACTCCACAGAAACGACAAGTTGGTTGAGGAGCCTCTACCACACAAGTCGGAAAGAGCTACCCGGAAAAACACCCTGTCAGACCCCACAGCGTGGCAAGGGAACCCAACTACACAACGACAAAGGTGTACCAGAAGCTACCTCACAGAAGGACTTCGCACGCACCATCTAGCAGTTAAATGCAAAAACAAAGGTGCACTTAAACTGATCGGAACAGGACCACAGTAGTCCAACTCTTCAGAAACTGTAAAACGGACCACAGTAGTCCAAATCTACATGAAATATAATAGCAAGTGCCCGAGGAAGATATAACAGCTGCCTAGACTATCAGCGATCGAACTATTAGCAGTAACTGAGACTTTGTAAGTTAGATTAGTACTTAGAGAATCTTGTATAGAGTAGAAGAAATAAATGTGTGATTTTAACTGTTATCAAGTGGCTGGACTACATATGATTCATAGCCGTGTGAAAGCTAGTGTGACAGTAATCTTTTACCATTTTTCTATCTATTTCTGTACCCCAACCTTAACACAGAACGAGCTAAACAAATAAATTTATTAAAGTAATTCATAGGGTGACTTACTAGCAGTTCCCACCGAATAAACGTGAGGGTCTATAATTCCATTGTGCAGAGCCCATAAACCCCACGTGACAAGCCCCCACCCCGTGCATATGCATTCTCTCTAGCTTCCTCGCGCTTTTTTCCGTACGTGTCTCTGATACTCTTTGTTCTGTTTGCTCATTGTCCTCTCTCTCTCTCTCTCTCTCTCTCTCTCTCTCTCTCTCTCTCTCTCTCTCTCTCTCTCTTTCTCTCCCCCCCCCCTCTCTCTCTCTCTCTCTCTCTTTCAGCCCCCGTCCTTCCCCACCACACCCATTTTTACTGTTTTTCTCTGCCTCTCTTTCTCGTATATCTCTCTGCCACCCACCCCTTCCTCTCCCCTCCCCAACCGCATCTCTCTCTCTCTCTCTCTCTCTCTCTCTCTCTTTCTTCTTCTCCCTCTTCTTCTTCTTCCGAAAGTACTTGTGTTGTGTTTTAGGCACATAAGCATGAAAACTCCAATGCTAGTCTTACCGTTCGCTCTTACACTTACGGCTGCACTCTAATCCTTTAAAGATTATCTTCGCAACTTCGTCGCATCATGCATTATCCATCAACTGCTTGATTGTTTATATCCATTTTGGGTTGAATTGCATGCTTCCTTAGTTGCTACGGGCCGCGTGTAATCCACTCGCAGCGGACGCCGCTGCCATTTTGCTTACGGCGCTGCCTCTTTCAACCAATCAAATGCGAGAATCAGGTATATTTTCTAAAACTTTCCACAGCATGCGATGTGAACTTAAATAATGAAGCCGATCTAGGATTGTGAACCATCCCATGGTTAGGATCTTCTTTATTTGTCCAATTAAGAAACAGATCTAATTCGTATGGGTCGTGAACACAGAGAAAAAGTTCACGAACCTCCCAAAACCTTCAGACAAGCAAGCCTTACAGATTGAGATAGTTCAAAATCCTAGCAAAGATCTTTGTTGAAAACTTCCAAGAATACATTCCTAGATTTTATAACTATTTCTGTATGCGTATTATCTTTCGAAAAGTTTGGTTCCTTCTCAGTTATGTTGCCAACCAGCAAAATTAAGGATACTTGGCGGCAGGGATAGCTCAGTGGTCAGAGCGCACGACTTGTGTGAGTGCGTCTTGGGCGACGTGGGTTCGAATCCTGACTTCAGCAAACTACTGTGTGATTGCTGGATATTACGGGCCAGCGCCTTTGAGAAGCTCTGTGAGCTTGTAAGTGCGCTATTAAAGAGAAATCTCTTTCTTTTTTCTTTGTATTTTTATTTTTACTTTTTTTTCCTCATGAAGATGTGGGTTTTTTCCTGTGGACTTTATTCAGGCGTTTTCACATGCTACTGAAAATCAGTCACTTGATTTTGAACAAGTACAACTGTTACATGTGAGAAGATAACGAAATAACCATTTGTATCTATGGCACAGTTTCTACAAGTTCAAACCGTTGGCAGCATAAAAGGAGAGATAGATCTTTCCTCTCATTCCCTTATTCCACGGAGCATAGCATCATTATATCCAAGAGGCAAGCTATCAATAAACTCTAATCCCTTCTCTGTAGCCGAGACACACGTATTTTACACAAACGTGTTGCCTTCCTTGCTTCAACTACATTACATTACATTACATTACATTAGTATTGCTTTAGGTCCAGCGGACTCTTCCGAGCCAAATCAGGACCGGACAACCCCCGATCCGCATAAATGATCTGCTGAAACAACTCTAGTGGTAAAACCGAAAGCTCTCCACCAGCCAGTCAATTTACAATAAAGACATCCCACGCAGGGGACGGCTGAGGCTTCACCCCAACTTATCGAACCCCCGTTTACAAAAACAAAATAGAATACAAACATCATTATAAATTATCAACAAAACACATACATATAAAATGCCTACATTGCTAAATAATAACATCATAGGAAGCCCTAGTGACCACCTGACAGAAAGCGTCCAATATTCCCAAGCTGATCCAACAGACCTCATACACAAACAAGGAGTCTTGTCCCGGAAGAGTTTTCAAGAAAAAAGGTAGGAGACTGGTCTAGCGAAGAAGGCGATAGTATAGCAGATTGACGGAAAAGAGCAGGAATGAGAAAGAGCAAATGAGAAAGACAGCAACAGTGAGAATTTAAACCACTAAGTTTCCAGAAAGTGGGGATACTATTTATACTGAAACCCCCGGCACCCCAACGGGGGTATCCTTGCTTCAACTCGCCTGCAGACACTTTCTTAAACATTGTACACTAGACTACCCCCCCAAAATCCCACCACACACACTACTATATTAGCACAAAGTGCATGGAAAAGGGATCTATGACGACAGCGTGGGTAGCCTATATGCCAAGTGTCAAGTCCTTACCTGCAGACACATTCTTAAACAATGGACACTAGGCTAACCCCACAACCCCACCACATACACTGCTATAGTAACACAAAGTGCATGGAACAGGGATCTATGACGACAGCGCGGGTAGCCTATACGCCAAGTGTCAAGTCATTACCAGCAAGTGTGAAATAATGTCCAGTAACTGCCCAGCCATGTCAGCCAGAATTTATCTTTATTCCTTTTTCTCTATGACCTCTGGGACCTGGAGGCTTGAAAAATCTTCTGTCTTCATAAGGTGAGAAGATTGTTGGGTGACTAGCGGTTTCCGTTACGATTACCCTCTGTTTACAAGTAAGGGATAGTCGTTACGTCGCCAACATTGCTAAATGTAAAAGTAATAACTTCTACTACTACTACTACTACTACTACTACTACTACTACTACTACTACTACTACTACTACTACTACTACTACTACTACAACTAAAGAAGAAGAAGAAGAAGAAGAAGAAGAAGAAGAAGAAGAAGAAGAAGAAGAAGAAGAAGAAGAAGAAGAGGAAACGAATTTAATTAAACTAACTAACTAAATAAATACATAAATAAATAAACAAATAAATAAATAAACAATGCTTTGACAATTTCTTGGCTTCCGAAGGCAAAGAGATTTACTAACAGGTGTGAAGCAATGTGGCAATAGCCTTCTTTTCGTCCTCTATTCCTTCTTTCATAAATTATTTAAATGTGTGTGGGCTAATACTTCTAAAACTTTGTAATGATGATAACGTTTACATAAGCATGCTGCTATAGAGCTCTTGAATGTGATTTTCGTGATGCAGGTCAAGATGGAGTCACAAAAAAAAGGAAGAAAAAGCACGAGGAGGATGAGGATAGGGAAGAAGTGGAACACGGGAAATGCAACCACAGTCTAAAATTAATTATCACTTTTGAACAGAGATTGAATCCAAATCAATAGCAAACAGCATATGCCACCCCCGTCTGGTGGTTCTTGAGTAAAGGTGCGCAAAGGTTCAGACCGACCGATAGACCGACAGACCAATATTTGGCTCGTTCTGATTCCCGGCTATTTCAAAATTTATGAAAAGTGTTAAACAGGAAGACTGTGAAGATAAAAGATTGTGTGCGAAGATGAGAGAAGGTGGAGGTGGGTGTTTTAAAAATCGAAATTGGTGTGTGTAGCGACCATCGTACTGCAAACTCTTACGTCGCTCTCCCAGACTGAGGAGTGACAGACTAACTTGTTCACCGTCTAGCCCTCTTTTTGTGGAGTGTCACGGGATCACGAGTTCACGTCACACACAACGATGCTGATTGTCTGACGTCACCACGAAACTGGGCTATGCACGCTGCTGCTGTTCCACTTTACTTTCTGGCATGAAAGGGTTAAGTAAGGGCAAGCGTTATAATATATAATACTAATAAGGATATACTTAAAAAAAAATGCTTGTTTTTTTTTTATTTGAATATAATTATGTATCACCTACATTGTATGGCAAGATAGAGTGAAAAAAAAACACCATGCACACTCGTTATGTTTAGGGGGAGAGAGTATTTCACGGTCCCGCATTCAATTATTATTTACTAATTACCTTTTTTAATTATTTAATTTCTGTGTAATTCTGTTATTTCAGCAAGTTTCACGTTTCGTTGAATGCAAGATCGTGAAATACCCCATCTACCTCTATTTTTTAAGGTAACGGTTCTAAATAATGAGTGTATCTGTGCTAAAAATAAAGAATAATCCAGGTATGATATGCATTTTCTATAATATAAGGTATACCAAGAAACTTCGCTGGGATGTGCTGTATATTTCTTTTAACTCAGATTGGCGTTTTCATTTATTTATAGGAATACGCGAGGCCACACACGCACACACACGCACACACACTTACCCACACACACATACACACCCACACACACCCACACGCACACACACATGCACACACTCTATCTCTCACTCACACACATATACACACACTCACACACACATACTTAACCCCTCTTTCAATACACACACAAACCTACCCCCCTCACACACCCACACATACACACACACTTAACCCCTCTTTTAAAACACACACATACACACACATATACACATATTGTCTATGTGGGCGAAAGCGGGTTAATCTGTAATTTTCCTACAAGTGCCAAAGGCACCATCAAAAGCATCAACATGCTCGATAGATTTGAAAGCAAAAACGAAACCACTCGTTACGAAATCAATCTAGCGGAAATCACAAGTTGTTTTGCCCGCAGGAAAATCACCACCCTACAGCGGACTATGTTATTCTTTCATGTGGTAAGACTGTCAGATTAGAGAAGGATAAGAAGAACAGGAAATGGAAAAGTATTGAAATAGAAGAAGGGTGAGGAGGAGTGGTACCTACAATGACCGAGAGAGAGAGAAAGAGAGAGAGAGAAAGAGAGAGAGAGAGAGAAAGAGAGAGAGAGAGAGAGAGAGAGAGAGAGAGAGAGGTTTTGGGAAGGCGGTGGGTGGAGGTATGACGAGGAGGTAAAGAAAATAGAAGTCAGGGTTGGAAGAAGAAGAAGAAGAAGAAGAAGAAGAAGAAGAAGAAGAAGAAGAAGAAGAAGAAGAAGAAGAAGAAGAAGAAGAAGAAGATAGTTCTACTGAATGATATACACGATTTTTCTCCATTTCACCAACCTTGCTCAAAGAGCGGCGATCTATACCAACATAACCGCTCACATGTTACAGACACTGTCACATAGACCTACACAACAAACACATAGCATCTATCAATCAAATATGTGATGTAAAGGCGGGAAAATCGCTCTTTAAAAAACCGGAAAGGAAATCGAATTTATGTCTGAAATATATGTTTGAATGCATCCGTTACCGTATTTGAAGGAGTGAGGAAACCGGAGTACCAGAAGAAAACCCTCGATGACCTGAAAGGTCTCTCCTCTAAATCGCATACGTTCTTCCTCCTGCGGGATTGAACTCAAGACCTTTGGCGTAGAAAGCAGCGCCTGACCAAACATCGTCCACAAGCCCATTCCAAAATATAAGAAGAGAAAGGCTGCGAAAAAAACACTATATATGAGAGACCAATTATGGTACAAACTCAGGGTCTGTAGGCACCTCGAGGGAAATATATTAGTCTGCAAGGCCGAAATCTGTTTAGAATGTTTAAAGGGCTGAATACCTTAATCTTCTCGACAGACAATTAATAGGAAAGAAAATAGTTACCCTTGATAATTTCTGTTCTGGTGGAAATCGTTGGTCAATTTGTATATTTAGTTCGACTAATATTAAATCCGTTCTTTGTTGCAGTGACCTCTGTGTCTATACTGGGTCAGTTAGGTTGTTTGTGTCTGGATGAATTACAATGAAAAGATGAATGTGTAAGCAAGATTAATCAAGTGAGTAGTTTATATGGCTTTGATGACAAAGAAGAAAATAAGTATCATTATATATAATTATGCGGGTCTGTTTGACTCAGAGCACTGAATGTTATACCATCGACAGCTGAGAAAGAGGGAGGGAGGGAGAGAGAGAGAGAGAGAAGAGAAAGAGTGTATCGTGCGTGCTTGTTCCAGTCTTTGAGTACTGTTACACTCGTTTGGTGTTTTTCTATCAGTAGTGGATTCAGCCCCAATGCTGAAATCCTGATAAGTGTAACTCGGATTCGTTTATCCTCGCAACCCGTTCAATCAGCAACAACGCAGGGAGTCGTCGTATGAAGTTTCCCAACTTTATTCAGCGTACATCAACAACTGCATACAATCGCTCAATCACTTTTCACTTTCTCAACTTTCAACTCCTCAACACAACACAGTGCATCAATTATATAGTTTTTCTCGACTCCAGATAACGTCAGAACGTTCCCGAGTGACGCGTTACAACCAATCATACTAAACTTCATCATCACTGTATTACGTCATACATCTTTCTTCACAGTCCAAGAATTTTTTGAGCTATCTACATTTATCGCGAAGTTTCGATCGACAGTAAACAAGCAAATCTAGAGAATTTTCCAATAATATCGACTAACGAAAATTATCATCGTTATACAAAGCTTCTCCTCACAACAACGCAAAATCAAATCAAAGGTAAATACACTCTGTTATTGAATGCTTTGCAAAACAAAACGATCGGATCTATCGTGCGCGTACCATCATGCGCGTTTCAACGTAACAAGTACATTGTGATATACCTCAAATGCGATTAACTTGTGATGAGAGAGAAATTTGAGTGTGCAGTGTACGTGTAAGAAAAGCACTGTAAAAATGCAATTGTTCTATCAAACTAGAATGGGGAATATTTTACCATTATTTATACCCTTCAAAGCTGACAGTTGCATTTTCAATATTGTTAAAATGAAGCTAAATGGTTTACTTGATCTTGTTTTGAATATAAGAAATTAAGATTTACAAGTTTATCTGTTGTTTGTAGATTATAGTCACACGACACTTTCGCATATAGGTGACTACTGGACCGATTTATACTGACACCAGCGGGCCAGTTGTTGGTAAAGGGGAAAATAATATGATCACACGCTGACCAATCCGGGATTCGAACCAGCGACCTTTCGGTTACTAGCAAGACGCTCTTACCAACTGAGCTACCCGGCCCCTCCAAGTTTATCTAGTCTAGTCAAAAGAGGGTATTTAAAACAGCTTTTACTATTCCACCTACTCTAGATAGGGACATAATCGGGATATAAGGATATCAGATTCATCAGATCGGCCGCTCTTTGTAACTCTATCTCTTCTTCTTCTCCTTCGGATGAGAGTATAAACCGAGGTCTAGTCTGTGTCGCATACATTCCACCATAACGGACTTTAAAGATCCTGACGCTCATGTCCTAGACGGGTGAGTGCCGGTGACAAAAACACACCCAGCATGCACCTAGGTCCTTCTCCCCCATCCCTGGCTGCCCAGGATTGTGCTCAGTTGTTTGGAGCATTATTACGGTGCGTCCAAAGGTTGCAAGTTGGCGCATCGGGCGGCTTGAGTTAGATCCTGTATCGGCCAGCGCCTTGAGCAGCTCCTGAACTGAAAAAGCGCTATATAAGAACGATTAAATAATAAATAAATAAATAAATAAATAAATAAATAAATAAATAAATCTTCTACCTGTAATGATCCGGTTACAATGAAAAGAACATAATTTGCTGCGTAAATTATTTCATAATTAAGGTATTGATGACTACTAGTAATAAACTGGATTGTAATGTGTTTTTAATTTGATCATCCCACTTTAATATCATCTCCAATCAATCGAAAGAACATTACATGTTGCATTAATTGTTTTGAAATTAATGCATACATGACAAAATAACCGGGATTGTGTTTTTAATGGAGCAGTAATCTGGCCACAATATTCTGATTTTGCATGAAAGTTACTGTGAATGAATTGAAGCTCCAAAATGCCATGCCCCTGTTGTTTTGTTTCAGGAGTGGAATTTGTATGACCATTAGTTTGAAACTGGGTTCCGCTGGGCAAACCAGCATTTAAACAAACACATTATATTAGCTTTTTTGTAGCCGTTTCTACAAATGCAAGCATAATAAGTATTCACACTTTTCTGCTATCCTATGCATCAACGGGAATCCCCTCAATGAAACATACTTCCGGTTTCTTTCTCCGCGTGTTTTAGTGAGTTATTTCCAAATATTCAAAAATAATAACATGTGTCACTGGCCACCAGTATCGTACCCTCACTTTTTTTATTTGGCTGCAGTTTATTATCCCTTTCTATCGCCAGTGGCGCGCCTAAACCCTACCTACCTAACATTATTTGTGAATTTTTGAAAAATATTCGGAAAAACATACCGCCCAGATGCTGGCTCGAACCCACACCTGTCAGGCGCCATTGTTTTCTGGCTTGTGGATAAGGCAAGTTAGTCCCGCCTTAGCCCACTTGGCCACAACGCTCGGCTAACATAGTCAACTATTTTGTGTTTTGTGAAGGTTGCGACGGCGAAGCTATGGAAAACTACAAGAGTCTTCAGGTCCTGTTTCACTTTTTGTCGATGATCGACGCACCTCCGAAGTCGCCACAAATACAGGCCTCTACGATTGTTTTTTGCATCCTTTCACTGAGCATGTACTTCCTCCACCGTTTTTATACTTATCCCACTCGTTTTCTGGCTCTAACAATCGTCGTTTTCGGCAATTCGCCATATTTAAAAATCACGCATCAAGCTTTGATAAAAGCAAAACAAGCCAAACCGGAACTTGGTTTCATTCTAACCTCGTTTTAATTTATAATGGCGATACCCACGAGTTTTTATGAGAGGTGCCGGAAAGTTGTGAATAACCGCATGTAAAAAGTTGAAGCGCATAATAGAAAAGTACCTGATAAAACCTCAATGCGAGATGAAGTAGAAGAACAGTGGTAATTAAGTGTGAAGTTTCAAAGCCAGCTGTTTGATTCTTGTCAGAATCCCCCCCATTCTCAGATTCTGATTGAACAGTGAAGTTTAACGTCTACACCTAGCATTGGCCATAAGCCGGACGGAGATAACCACCCCAGAGAATAGAGGTACGGACCTAAAATCAATACTGATCCACTACAGCAACCGCACTGCTAAGATGGACAGCGAAACATTTCCAATGTTATCTTGCCCACCAGGGGATTCGAACCCGAGTCATCGGTGTGCCAGGCGAACAACGCTCTATACCACTAAGCTTCGGCGTTGAGTCAAACTCAGATTCTGTCTTTATAGAACTGCGCACTGGATATGGTAGTAGGCTAAAACAGTGTAGAAGAATTAGGCTATAGAAAGGCTTCAATCTGGTATCGGCTACCTACCAAATAATAGAAAACGAAATGGGGTGGCCTGATAGTGAGCTGGTTTCCTAGGCGTAAGGTCGCGGATTCAAACCCTGGCCGCGTGGGACGAACTTACGTGACTTAGGTAGGAGACTTTCCAGGACACCGAGAGTTTCTCCGGGTACTCCGGTTTCCTCCCTCCTTTCAATAATGGTATTGGATGCAGGTAATCTAAAATTTCAAAGAAAACAATTTGATTTCTATTCCGACTTCTGTATTAGCGATCTGCTCAGTTCGCCGCGCTTTGAGTTCAAATGAAGTAGATAGCATCTTGTATTGTTGTTGTTGTTGTTGTTGTTGTTGTTGTTGTTGTTGTTGTTGTTGTTGTTATTATTATTATTATTATTATTATTATTATTATTATTATTATTATTATTATTATTATTATTATTATTATTAGAAATGTGCGTAATGGTCTTAGTAGGATGACTCAAAGCCAACAGTCTCATTTTGGCTGGAATCCGTTGAAATTAGACATTGATGTACAATATTATTGTGCTACAGAATTATGCATGAAAAAACGTCAAAGTGTATGAAAAGAAATTATACACAATTGTCACGATATTATTCTTAACTCAGCAATCTTTCGTTCGCTCATTTCTTCGTTCCGTGACTAGGCGGGCACAACAGAAATGGTATGGTAACCCACAATAATTTTAAAAAGATGTATTTCGGGAAAGGAATCGAAT
Source organism: Oncomelania hupensis (assembly GCA_036898135.1). Lineage (NCBI taxonomy): Eukaryota > Metazoa > Mollusca > Gastropoda > Littorinimorpha > Pomatiopsidae > Oncomelania > Oncomelania hupensis. The sequence continues at coordinate 88,436,952 of CM072511.1, read as the reverse complement.
GTACTGAAACAGAATACTGAAATTGGGCTATTTAAATATACATGTAAAATGTTGTTGTTGTTGTTGTTGTTGTTACTGTTGTTGTTGTTTTAAAGCGTAACAAACGGAAAATATACATTGTCACGAGGTGTGTTGTGTTGGTCCCGACCTCCGAAGCCGCTGTTAGGGAAGCCCGAGAAACTGATGGATGTGAAATCAGTCTCGGTTTTAATGGTCTTGGTGCCATTCAAGAAATCCCCCCTTTCTTTTTTGTTGCCACACAAAGATTCGATTTCAGGCCACAGACCCCGGAAACTTAACAATATTGCGCTGTAAGTAAGCCTTACCGCAAAACATTCGAGCTGTAGGAGAATTAATTCCCCTTCTCTGTCTCCAATTTCTCGGTCAGAGCACACTGAGTCGTTTCAGAAATGTCAACCAAAGACGTTTGAAATGATAGCGTTTTAAGCTGTTTTCCATCCCAAATTCAACTTATATCTTAAGGAATGCAAGCAAAAATGTTCCAGTCACACTCACAGTGTACAAATCAGCATTTTTTTAAAATTTTAAATAGAGGATTACAGACATTATATATAAAGCTTTAGCAGCTGTTCGTGTCTGTTGCATGTGACCCTTACAGTTGTTGCCCATACCATTTCTCTTCATCCTCTGCGCCACCGTGACTGACTTATGAGTGAAGAAACTACGTCACTGCCGTCGAGGCCAAGCTCAGACAGTCGTCTCCGTTTAGTCACGTGATACTAAAGCTCCGCAAAAAAGAATGGAGGAAACTGCGCAAGCAGTATTAAATAGTGTATTTCGCCCGAGTGACGTTGATACGGCTTTCCAGTTTGATCTAGACGATATTATCAATGAGCTTATTATGGAAAGAGGGGGAACTTCCATTATGTCCTATACAAAAATGCGAGACGCTCTCACGGATTATTTCCCTTTGCTCGGGCTGGCTATATTTCATCATCTGCTATTTGAATGATCTGTGCGTGGTAACTTATTGAGCCTATGCCATTGCAAAAGAACATTTTTATGGCAACGTTTGCAAAAATCAAACTTTTAACCATCATTATTATTAACATTCCGCTACTTCTGTCATTTTTTTCCCTTTTTTTGTTGTTTATGTTTACTTATTGACATTTATTAGGTGCTTTTATGCATCTTATGTGTGTATGTCATAGGTTCGTTTTCTGCCCTGGAATTTATTATTTTTTAATCAACGACAGATATTTTAAAATTAAAATATGCATGACAGACTGTTTCATTTATCCGAAACTGTGTAAATCCGTTATCGTGAGAGAGAGAGAGAGAGAGAGAGAGAGAGAGGGGGGGGTGGGGGAAGAGAGAGCTCTGTCATTCAATCAATTAATCACAATAAAGCACAATAACAAAATGTTTCACTAATAGTGTGAATTTAATTTATATCAGGTGTCCCCCTACCCCCAACCCTCTCACCTCCCACATCACTGGCTTAATAACATCAGTCACTTCATGCAAAAAATAATTAATTAATCAGACACAACAATCAAAACATAGACTACAACATTCCACGCAATATAGATCTAATGCGCAGAAATTCACAGGTCAGAACAAGGACTGAGTTTCTACATTACTTTTTTTCCCGTTAACACTCAAACGAAAAGGGATTACAACAGATCAAGGACCATTTTTGTTCCTAGGTAAGGGATTATCTTGCACAGTATTTGATCACGAGGAGAAAACAGACTTAGTCTAATTTAACTTGTTAACATAAGCAGTTTGACGAAGCCAAACTGCCAATCTGACAACATCTACTTTTGAAATGTAAGCACAAATATAATAGTCAAACAACCTAGAAACAACGTAAACAGTGAGCGACCTTTTGAACATAAACTGTCAGCAAGCAAACAGTTTTTGTTTTAGCACATAGAATAGATATAACATGAATCACTGAAGCCTCTCCCCGATTGTTTTAACAACACTGCAGCGGTCTTGGTTTAGGCCTATATAAACACACAAAAAAGAAGTTTTTCGATTGCAATTTACCTTTCTTTGTCTCTTGGGAACTTGAAAAAGAACTTGCCATCACAACTTTTCTTGTATCTGGCATTACGGCAATTGATGGCAGTGCAAAAGTCACCGCCCTGCTTTACTCGGTCGCCTTTTGTCTTTCTGCCACGAGCCATTTTTCGAGCATGTCGACAAGGGAGCGTAACTCGTATCTTCCGTCTCGCGGTTCAGTCCCAAATTCCCTCTCTTTCTATAATACGCTCTCTTTGATATTATCCTGTGTTCTATGAATGATGCCAAGATTATTATTATTATTATTATTATTATTATTATTATTATTATTATTATTATTATTATTATTATTATTATTATTATTATCACCATCATCATCATCATCATCATCATCATCATCATCATCATCATCAACATCATTATTTATTATTATTATTTATTAATATTATTATTATTATTATTATTATTATTATCATCATCATCATCATCATCATCATCATCATCATCATCATCATCATCATCATCATCATCATCATCATCATCATCATCATTATTTTGTGTTTTAACGACGGTTGTATTATTTGTTTATTTACTCATTTATTTTATTTCACGATCAATTCACATTTATGATATTAGACAAAATATTAAATTATGAATAAACAAAAGGCAAAAATTAAGAGAACTAAAATTATATTAATTAAATAAAAGCCAACACAAATAAATTATATGTATTAAAAACGAATAGTATTCCTATCCTATCCTATCCCGTAACTCGGAGGTCGTAAGGGCACCACAGAAAATGATCCTAAGGAAGCGTACTCCATCTTTCCCTGTCCTCAGCAACCCTGATGGTTTCGCTCAGTGTCAAACCAGTCCATTCTCGAATGTCTTCCTCCCATCTCTTTTTAGGTCTCCCTCTTCTTCTACCTCCTTGCACTGTGCCTTGCAGGATGATCTTTGCAAGACCTGATGATCTGGTGACGTGGCCATACCATCGGAGTTTCCGTTTTTTCAACACTGTGAGCAAATCATCGTGTTGTCCAATGGCTTGTGTGATGGTCTGTCAGACTTCGTCGTTGGTGATGTGTTGGGTATAGGAAATGCCCAGAAGTCTTCTGTAGCACCTCATTACCATGCTTTGTATTCTTCGTTGTAGATCTGCTGTGAGGGCCAATGTTTCGCAAGCGTACAGGAAGATGGAGATGACAAGGAAGCGCAGCCGTCTTACCTTGGAATGTAGACTGATGGTCATGTCTTTCCAAATTGGCTTCAACCTCGCCAGGGCAGCAGTTGTTTGTGCGATCCTGGAGAGGACTTCCTATCGGGACCCATTGTCTGATTTAATGGCTCCTAAATATTTGAATCTTTTTGAATCTATGCACTGTGTTGAGGGATTGGCCTTGGACTTTGATGTCCGGGTTGATGCCATTAGTGTTGTTGTCATCATTTTGGTCTTCTCTGCACTTATTTCCATTTCATAGGCTCTTGAGATGGTGTCAAGCCTCTGTTCCAGCTGTTCAAGTCCTTGTTCCTCTCCAGCCAATCCATCAATGTCATCCGCAAAACGATAGTTGGAGATTGCTCTTCCCCCTATGCTGACTGAGCCTTCGTGATCTGCAATGGCATCTGACATGATGCGCTCTAGGAAGATGTTGAAGAGTGTTGCAGAGAGTAGGCATCCCTGACGCACACCGATTGTTGTTCTGAACCAGTTTCCGATGGCGCTGTTGTGGAGGACTGCACTGGTAGCCTTTTCATACATGCTTTTGATGACTTCAATAATTTTAGGGCTGATGTAATAATAATACTATTCATCGTCATCATCACACACTGCATGATGAATAGTAGTAGTAGTAGTAGTAGTAGTAGTAGTAGTAGTAGTAGTAGTAGTAGTAGTAGTAGTAGTAGTAGTAGTCGTAATTACAGTTTGTGTTTATTTCGGTCCTAGCAGCATCCTTGAACTCCTAGCAAGCTGACTGCTTCCTGGATGTAATGGTGTCTTCTCTGTTTGTTCTACACAATTCCAGCATCTCTAAGAAAATAACAACCGACATGTTTTGCATCCATCTCCACTTGTTTGACACCGTCTTACTTTCGACAAAGCGGGGCACACGAAAGAATCGCCTTAGTTATGACAAGCAAGCACAAACATATCATATGACCGGTATTGTTTCATGTTTGGTTTTGTTTACAGCGAAAACTAAATAATACTTTTAAAAGAAATATAACAAATATTTTTTTTAAAACGCCACGAAACTCGTTCCGCTGTGGTGATTGTGACACGACCTCACGTTATCACGATTTTGCGACAACAGATCTCTCAATAACTTCACAGTAATTTTTTTCCCCCGGTGCAGTCTTGGTTGACATGTGTCAGAAGAGAGAAGTAAGCTTATGCACACAGATCTCCATCGGTGTTGTAGACAGCAGCTGGCTTAAATAAATTGTATACAGCGGGGACAATTTTATAAACGATGTTGAAAGAGCTGTTATACCCTGAAACCACGCTCAGATATAGGTGTATACTAATATATAGCTAGCTTCCGTAAACAACGTGCCTATCAACGTTGACCATCCTATTTGCAGCTAGTTGTCAGATTTGTCGCGTGGAATCCGGAATATGTTTTGTAGAGTACGTGGGTGATTAGATTTCTTGTCCTCCAGACATTGGACGAGGTTGAGTCACGGTTTTGAAAAAAAATTGCCTTAAAAGTAAAAACATAGACACCCACACACACACACACACACACCCACACACACACACAGACACACAGACACACACACCCTCACACATACACACACACGCTCGCACGCACGCACACTCAGGCAAGCACACACACACATACACATCCACACACACACACCCACACACACATATAAGTACGTCTCCCTCCCCACCCTCAAAGAAAATGGGATAAGCTTACTTAGATTTTACAGGTCAAGAAAATTAGAAAAAGAAGGAGAAAAGAAAGACGAGAATTTGAAAGAAATTAAAGAAAATGATGATGATGATGATGATGATGATGATGATGATGATGATGATGATGATGATGATGATGATGATGATGATGAAGAACACATTGCAATGCACGGACTTTAAAGATCCTGGCTCTCATGTCCTAAACGGGTGAGTGTCCTTTCTCCCTATCCCATGCAGGTCGTCCAGGATTGTACTCAATTGACTAGACTTGACGGTTTCAATTATATCCTATTTCTGCTAGATAATTTATGTTCTCGTGTTCCATAGGTAGATATAAGCGTAACTATAGATCTACTTAGTAATATGGCAAGAAGAAGAAGAAGAAGAAGAACAACAACAACAACAACAACAACAACAACAACAACAACAACAAGAATAAAAAAGAAGAAGAAGAAGAAGAGGTAGAGGAAGAAGAAGAGGAAGAAGAAGAAGAAGAAGAAGAAGAAGAAGAAGAAGAAGAAGAAGAAGAAGAAAATAATAATAATAAAAATAATAATAATAATAATAATAATAATAATAATAATAATAATAATAATAATAATAATAATAATAATAATAATAATAATAATGGATAATAATACGGATAATAAAAGGAAGACATGTTATATCATCCAGACATTGCTAATATTGTTCATGATATTTAAAATCATCAGTTTTGGTAGTTTGTAATACATTTATTTTATTTTTCTTTGGCTGTCTAATATAATCTAGAGTGAAGAAACGAAAAATTTAAATACTGAACTGAACCGATAAAATGGCAATGTGCAATACATCTTGTTTCGGCATGACATATGTTTCTTTTAAGATTATTTGTTGTCCTTCTTTCCTTAACCTTCAAACGAAACTGTCTGCACATTCGCAAAGACCTTCCATCTGCGGTCCTAAACTGCACCATCCAAAAATGTATTAATAGATGTTCTGGTATGACAGAAATGACGTTCAGTGGTATGGTAAAAATGACGTTAATATGATGTTTTCCCAAAGCACCCTTAGGTGCGTTTCTGCACGTGCAAAATAAAGTCTGTTGTTCTTTACTTGTTGACTGTTGATGCAGGCGGCTGGATCTTGGAGATCAGCAGCTGAGTTGGGGGAAGAATCTGTCAAATATGTGCACACATTCACAAACTAGTGCTGCAGAACGATGATGATGATGATGATGATGATGATGATGATGATGATGATGATGATGATGATGATGATGATGATAATGATAACGCAGTGTTATATAGCGCAGATATTCACATACAATGTTCCTGTTTATTGCGGCCGAGAATAAACGAAAACATGCAGTTAAATATTCGCGTTCAATCTCCAATCTGCTACCAAGAAACCGACATCAGCGAATAAATTGGAGAATTCTTTGAATTCTTGAAACCCATCTGAACTGAACAGTTATAAGAATAACAGATCCAGTGGTTTATTTTAATTATTTTAAAGCTATTTTTAGATTACGAGATCGTGAGAAAGTGCAAAGCAATTATTGATTGTAGCCACCACCATAAACTCTCTCCGAAGTGATTATTTAAAAACAAAAAAAAAAATAAAAAAAAATTTTCTGGCTGTACTTGGCAAACGTGCCAAACGCATTGAAAAGGCGATTGCCTGAATTTATTTTGCACGTAAAATCGTTTCACATTTATTACTATTAACATTAAGGCACCATAGTCACCTAGATTATACTGCAAAGTATTATCTTTGTGCACAGATCTGTGTTCTTCTTAGCGTCAAATTTGAGGTCCGTAATGCCTGTCGTTCTTTCTCTCTCCAAAGACCAAAAGGTTTAGGGGAACATATATTTACCTTAACGTAAAGCATTTAGTTAGGAACATTTTCTGCTTTAATAATACCATTGCTAGTACTTGCTACAGTAAGTCATCTAATGACCATAACATTCTGTGTCTTAATGAGTGAAGTGGAAAACACCTTTGTTCATTGTGTATGGCGCACACGACTCCACGGTACTCCTGTAAATCTCTGATGCGCATCTCACTTTGATACCTCCTCTAGCGCATGCAGTTCTACTGTAGTCTCTGGGGTGGCCTTGTGGCGCATTTGGTTAATCGCCAGTTTCCTATGCCGAAGGTATCGGGTTCGATTCCCAGGAGGTGGAAAACATTTCTTAGGTTACGAGACTTTTCGGATCACTGAGGGTTTTCTTCGGGTACTCTGGTTTCCTCCTTCCCTTCATTAATAGTATTGAATGCAGTCTATCTAACTTATAAATGAAATTAAAATTCGATGTTACTTTCCGTCTTCTAATTGCGATCTGCCTTTACACAAGATGAATGTGTTTGTTGTGTAGATAGAATTGTCTTCCGGATGTGAGCGTTTATGTTGGTAACAAAGCGCCGCGCTTTGAGTCTTTTGTAGGGATAAGTCACGTGTACTATATTATATTATATTATATTATATTATATTATATTATATTATATTATATTATATTACATTACATTACATTACATTACATTACATTATATTATATTATATTATATTATATTATATTCGCTATGGGAGTTTAGCATTATATGTAACCTCTGCAAGTGCACATTTTCTGGGATAGTTCTCTAATTGAGACACGCGTGGAGCGCGGAGTGGAACCGACGGCTAAACATGTTTGTTTTGAGCTGGTTCACCTGCAAGAACTCAACCCAAAGAAATACAATAATGTCGTTGATACCTGCTGCTACAGCTGCGCAGAGATAAAGAAGAGGAAGCAATAGTAGTGATAGAAATAGTAGGAGGAGGAGGAAGATGAGAAGATGGTGGAGAAGGAGGAAGGAACTAGTCTGATCGGGTTAAATCCTCAAAAATTGCGACTATAATGATAGTTATGATGATGATGATGATGATGATGATGATGATGATGATGATGATGATGATGATGATGATGATGATAAATGTATGTCAAAGTATATTAAAATAAAAATCGGTTGTTTATTGTAAAATTGTTTTGTGCGTGTCTCTGTGTGTGAGTGCGTTCGTCCCTCCGTCCGTGTGTGCGTGCATGGGTGAGTGCGCGTGCGTATTTGTGGATGTAAATGTTTCCGTATAGTTGGGTATGCGTTGATGTTTTTTTGGGTCACAGTAAACTATGCCAATGTGAAGGAAATATCATGCCTATCAACCTCATGAGATCCACCAGTGTCTCCACCTGTACCGATAAATATATGCCACTTACGAGTGTTTCTTTCCGGGATATGTGTGTCTTTCAAAACCAGTTTAAATGTTTTTACATCTTTTTTATCTCCTCAGAAATGAGAGTAGCCTCTCCCCCCCCCTTCTCTTTCTCTCTCTCTCTCACACACACATCTACAAACATGGATACGCACAAACACATTCACATAAACACACACACCACACACACACACACGCACTCAATCACTCTCCCTCTCTCTCACAAAAACACATACGCTCTGTCTCACACACACAAGCACACACACAAACACACACACACACACACACACACACACACACACACACACACACACAGTACAAAGCAAAGGAACAAGTTTGCACGTTGCCGATTTCAATAACTTTTAAAGTTCTGTACCAATGGTGTGTGGATGTGTGTGTGTGTGGGTGTGTGTGTGGGCGTGCGAGCATGCGTGTGTGTGTGTGATATCGTGTTGTTTATTCTCTCTCTCTCTCTCTCTCTCTCTCGCTCTCTCTACGGTTTGACGAAGACAGAATTACACATCTGCAGACAAAACTTCTGTTGTTCCATTTGCAGCGCCCGGTAGAATCAGATTTCGGTTTGCTAAGTGATACAGATCGTTGAAATAATACAGCAGACACAGCTAGAACTAAGAACTCCCTCATGACCTTCGTCATCGTCTCTTCTGTCTCACTGAAACAGTAAGGATATCCGCACACTGTTCAACGAAAGGGTATAGAAGCAGTGGGAGTTCAAAATTGAACGATGCTCTTTGAACGGTTTCTTTAGTGCTTGAAAGCGTGAGGAGAAGAAATAGAACGATTTTAAGTGCGGGCAGCGTCAAAGTTGACAATAATGTTCAAACATCGCAGCTGTTCACTGTCCGCTGAAACGTGTATTCCGACCTTAAAGTGCAGTTTCTGATGGAAGAAAGCAGGAGAATAGATAAAAATGGGTTGTTGTCGAAAAGAGTAGATATGTTCGAAACTGGCATTTCCCAAGTTGTTTTCGAGATTGTGGAGCATATCAAAGGCGTGATGCACCACCGGTCTGAATAAAGAACTGAATGCACTGTGACTAATTCTTGCATCAGTCACTTACAAACAAACAAGGGGCGTAGCGGTTTGGAGACGTCGCTCCTGCAATAGGTTTTGTTTGCCCTATTTCCTGAATTTGTTGATTGATTTTAAAGCCGTCATCGCATTGCAACCTGGCAACAACACGACCATCACCTACAAACAAATGTACAAACTAAAATGAAACACGCACACAGACACAACAAACACCGAAAATTTGTTTAATCGGACAATTGTATTGTATTTTTGTATTTTTCCTCCTCAACCTTCTCATTATCATCATCATCATCATCATCATCATCATCATCATCATCATCATCATCATCATCATCATCATCATCATCATCATCATTATCATCATTACAACAGCAGCAGCAGCAGCGTCGTCGTCGTCGCGTCGATAGATCAGAAATAGCCTACTAAAAATTTTAACGTTTCTCAGCAGGGACTCGTTCATTACAGGAACTGTATGGACTATAGTTTACCTTTTTGGCTTCCAAGGACGACCGAGAAACATGTTGATCTACATCGTGTTTTGCTCTTGTTAGAACAGCTGCTCGAATGGATCCTCTTCGTGCATTTGTTTTCTTTCCTCTCTTAAGGGCTCTTAAGGAACAAGACCTTCTCTTTTGTAGTGTCTCCCATTACAAGAAGTCTAATGACTAATGACACAGCTTGTGGAGTCGTTAAGACAAACTGCGGGATATGGAGAGGTAAATAAAAGGGGAGACTGAGATTGAGGCTGAGACTTTATTCATCTATAAAATGTACATAGAAATTGGCCTTTCGGCTGCACAAACATAGTAAATGTAACATGTAGAATATGCTTAAAAGAATTACGTGTACAAGCAAACAAAATATATAGTGCAACACATAAAATATAAAAAAAACAACCACTATCCCACACCCCAAACATATTTGCGCTGTATACTCCCGCATACAACCTCCCCTCCCTTTCCCCCCTCCCCTCACACACACACCACCAATATACCAACGCCATCACGCACAAATACTAACCACAGGCGTACAACACACGTAACTATCTGGCAAACTAATAAGATTTTTATAAAGTTAGATTTGACCGGCGAAACCTTTCAGTCCTCGCGCGGCCGCTGATAAGCCTGCCGGATCTGGAGGAAGTTTGCACCAGCAGCTCGTCACACAGCGGATGGGTTGGGTCACGCTAAATGGCCCTCAAGCGCTTCGCTGTTTTCACCTCGAGGTCAAAGACGGGTCGGCCTTAAGGTCAAAGACGGGTCGGCCAATCAGCTTGCCGGCAGTCTGTGTGATCTTTGCCAACCTGGCCTTGTCCTGCTCTTTCAGGCTGCCGAAGAAGCACAGCCTGGTGTAGGTCAGTACGGGCTCTACCGTCGCCGCGTAGAAAAGCTCCAACACCCTGGAGCTCACATTGAAGGCATTCAGCCCCCTCATAAAGTTGAGGCGTTGGTTGGCCTTCCTGAGGAGCAGCAGTGCGTTGGGAGAGCAGTCCAACTTGTTATCGATGATGGACCACAAGTACTTGTTATGGTCCACCAACTCCACCACCTCACTCCCAGTGACCAGTGTGTCGAGTGTATGGGCGTTCCTCTTGTAGTCAACAACCATCTCCTTTGTCTTAGAGACGTTGAGGAGGAAATTAATGGTTGTCGCACCATCTGACGAGATTTTCCACGGGGCAGCGGTATGAGCTCTCGTTCGCCATGATACCTGTCGTCAGAAAACTTAACTTGGAGCGCCTCATCAGCGGTACAGCGACAGTCGATCGTATAGAGGGCGAAGAGTGCCGGGTTAAGACGCAGCTATGAGGAGTCCTTGTGTTGGTATGAAGGGATCTCGATGCCTTGAAAGAGATGGACGACCTAATCACCACGCGTTGTAGTTTGTCTGTGTGTGTGTGAGAGAGAGAGAGAGACAGAGAGACAGAGACAGAGAGACAGAGACAGACAGCTACAGAGATCAATTTTGCTCTTCTTGTGAAGAAGCTCTGTATGGAGGAGTCGGGACAACTCATAAATCTAAACCGTCTGGAAATCAAAGTGTAGTTATTCTCTGTGAAGATAACATCGTCAGAGAGAGCTGTCTTTTTTCCTTATATAATGCAGAAAACCATATTAGAATCCAAACAGGCAAAAACCACACTGCGTTGCAGAGATGTTGCGTCTCCACTCATCTCTGCCGCTATTTGAAAAGGTGTAGTTAGTTATTCAACCTAGCTCTATTGACCTCCTCTGCACTCTACACTGCGTGTCTGAGGCTCGCCCTATCCTATCCTATCCTATCCTATCCTATCCTATCCTATCCTATCCTATCCTATCCTATCCTATCCTATCCTCTTCCATAACTCGGAGTTCGTAAGGGCACCACAGATGATCGTTTAACCAGAGTACTCCATCTTTCCCTGTCCTCAGCAACCCTGATTGTTTCGCTCAGTGTCAAACCAGTCCATTCTCGAATGTTGTCCTCCCATCTCTTTTTTGGTCTCCCACTTCTTCTACCTCCTTGCACTGTGCCTTGCAGGATGGTCTTTGCAAGACCTGATGATCTGGAGACGTGACCATACCATCGGAGTTTACGTTTTTTTTCACCACTGGTGAGCAGGTCATCGTGTTGTCCAATGGCTTGTGTGATGGTCTGTCAGACTTCGTCGTTGGTGATGTGCTGGGTATAGGAAATGCCCAGAAGTCTTTTGTAGCACCTCATCTCCATGCTTTGTATTCTTCGTTGGAGATCTGCTGTGAGGGTCCATGTTTCGCAAGCATATAGGAAGATGGAGATGACAAGGGAGCGCAGCAGCCTTACCTTGGAATATAGACTGACGGTCCTGTCTTTCCAAATTGGCTTCAACCTCGCCAGGGCAGCAGTTGTTTGTGCGATCCTGGAGAGGACTTCCTGTCGAGGCTTGCCCAGGCTTGCGCTAAAAGCCCCCGCACACCCGCTACATCGGCGAGTCTCAGCACTGTCTGCTGTGAATAGCGACCGCGTTACTTCATATTTTCCTGTTTCCATCGCAGTCCTGTAAAATAGGTAATACAATTATTTGGGAAATGGCGAACAGTTTCGCCCAATTTAGATTATATCTTCATAATTCTCAGTAGCTTGAAAAAAAAGTAAAACTTCCGACTAAATCACGATTGCAGCAGCTAAAGCTCAAATTCAACCACTAGCGGCAGTGATGAGTTGAGTGGGCAAGCGTATTTCTTCGGCGAGTCTCTGCTAAGCAGTGTGCGAAAGGCCATGACAAAATAGCGAGGAAATCAGTAAAGTGCATTGGTTTAAAATAATATTTTAAACCAATGCACTTTACTGATTCCCTCGTTATTTTGTCATGGCCTTTCGCACACTGCTTATCATATCCTTTCATAGCAATCGGTCAGCGAGTCTCTGTTACACGAAAGAACATAACAAAATAACCAATAAAATCAGTGAAGTGCATTGGTTTTAAAATAAGTGCCTTTCATAGTAATCGGGTCTATTATCTAATCTTAACGGCTTCATTCTCTTCTCCGCTTAGTTCATTCAGACTCTGTTCGGGTTCCAAACGAGCTCAATTAAGCAACAACTTGTGGACCTAATGAGGAAGCTGATTTCTCTTTGTATCTATAATTAACTAATTGAAGATGCTGAACAACGCTAAATAGTTCCAAGGAGGTAAGAGAACAGCTTGATTGCCGAGTCAGAATTGACTTGTGATGGGTAAAAATAGGAAGAATTAATCTTCGAAATTGAAGTTTTGAAGCAGAGAGAGATGGGGTTTCAGAAAGAGAGAGAGAGAGAGCGAGAGAGAGAGAGAGAGAGAGAGAGAGAGAGAGAGAGTGAGAGAGAGAGAAAGAGAGAGAGAGCGAGAGAGAGAGACTTGCACAACTATAGCGATCCCATCCCTGTAAACCAAAATCGTATACAGACGATGATAAAGATGATGGCGACAACAACGATAAGACGACGATGATGGTGATGGTTGTGTTGGTGCTAATGAAGAAGAAGAAGAAGAAGAAGAAGAAGAAGAAGAAGAAGAAGAAGAAGAAGATGTTGATGATGATGATGATGATGATGATGATGATGATGATGATGATGATGATGATGATGATGATGATGATGATGATGATGATGATGGTGATGATGATGTTTGTTTTCATCCATTTTTATTCATCTGATTAACTTAGTTTATACTTATGATGAAAAACATATTTCATTTGCACAGAAAACTACAGTACATTTATACAACCAAAATCATATACACTGTAAAAACATAAATTATGAACAATCTATATTTAATTAATGTATAGCTACATAAACAATAATCATTTCCATTTTTTCACTTTATCATAATGCTTAATATATTTTATGACACAAAATACATAAACATACTTACAATAATACCCAAACCCATTTATTAAATATCATTGTATACCCAGTCCATCAGAAATCGTAAGGATAATAATAAAATAATTTTTTTAAAATAATAATAAGAATAATTTACATTATCAATATGTTTAGAAAAAGAAATAAAAAAAGAACATTACTGCCATTTAGCACACCATACCCAAACATTCTTAATACCCATGATATTAATCATTTATCCCCACATCAACATTAAAAAAAATTGTGGTCGCGTGGTCTGAGGAGGGACTAACGTACCTTGTCCCCCTGCCAGAAACCAATGGCGCCTGACAGGTGTGGGATCGATCCAGCATCTGGGAGTTATGTTTGTCCAAATATACTATTATTTACTTTCGACTCGGGCAACGTCTCGGGGGTTTTCTTCAGGTATTCCAGTTTGCTCCCCCAGCAACATTTCAAAAACACAATTACATGACATGTAATCATTAGGTAGGTGTGGTTTGGGCGCGCCACAGGCTGCGACAACAAGGGAGGCGGCTCATAATTTCCCGATAAAAAGGGACAATAAAGTGTAAACAATTAAACAATTTGTTTATAACTACTACTACTACTACTACTACTACTACTACTACTACTACTACTACTACTACTACTACTACTACTACTACATCCCTCGGATGAGAGTATAAACCGATGTCTAGTCTGTGTCGCATACATTCCATCATAACGGACTTTAAAATCCTGACGCTCATGTCCTAGACGGGTGAGTGCCGGTGACAAGAACCCACCCAGCACGCACCTAGGTCCTTCTCCCCCATCCTTGGCTGCCCAGGAGCCCCCACGGGCTCGGCTCCGCGCGCCGGGGGTGGACCCCATGCCTCTCTCTGGCTGGGTGACCAAGTTGCCTACCCCTTTTTCTTCTCTTTTGTCTTGTTTCTGTCTTATTGGTCCTTTCACCTATATTCTCTTCACCCTTAAATTCTCCCAGTATACTATGCAGTTTTGACTTCCTTTCCTCTGCCTTACCGGACTTTCCCTGTCTTCTTTTTCCCCATCATTCCTTCTTTTTCTACCCTTCCTTTTCTCTGTGGCCTTCTCTTGGCCCCCTGCGTTTGCCGTGCAGGGCAACCCGTGTCGGGGGAGAATGGGATCCTGGAGGTTGAGGTCCCTGAGGGACTGCGGTCCCTCACACTAACACACCTCTTTGGCCCGGACTTCTCCTAGACGGGAGGCTGGCGTGGCCCGCGTCAGTCAAGCGGCTGGTCGTGTATTGCCCTAGCTCTGCTAGAAGGCTGCGGCTCATGGGTCAAACTTGAACAAAACCGTAGTGGCAGTGCGGGATTGTCTGGGTGTATATCCCCCCTGTAGCCCTGGTGCGCTCCCTTGCTGGATTTTCCGCTTGGACGCATCCCCTTGTTGGACTCCGTGGTGGGTGGGGAGCAGGGGGGATGAATTCATAAATTAATAACATGGCTTCCACAAATAAACGACGACTGCGTGATGACGGACCGGACTCGGACACGGACAGTGACATGGACACGAGACAGAAAGCTTGTGCATCGGGGGTAGAAGGGGCCTGGCCTCGTTTTTTGGTTGTAGAGGGGGCGGATCCGGCTATGCCACTAGGCAAGCTGTCTCCGTTCGCAATACAGAAGGGTTTTCAATCCGTTTGCACAATCGGGTTCAAAGATGTGAAAAAACTGAGATCTGGGGCCTACCTGGTGGAGTGCTCAACCAAAAGGGCATCGGATAGTCTTCTAAAGAGGGATTCGACTGTCTTCGTTGATAGACAAATCAAAGTTTCTGTGCATGGACGGTTGAATTCCTCCAAGGGAGTCATCCGATGTCAGGATTTGATCGACATGTCAGAATTGGAAATCCGTGGTGAGCTCTCCAGCCAGGGGGTCACAGCAGTCCAGCGGGTCTTCGTCACCAAGGGATCCCAACGTATCCCCACCAACACACTTTTTGTGACCTTCGCTATGGCCAAATTGCCGGAGTCACTCAAGGTGGGGTACCTTAGGGTGAAGGTGACGCCGTTTGTACCATCACCGTTGCGATGCTACCGGTGCCAAAGATTTGGTCACGGTAGCAAGAACTGTAAAAGCAAGGAAATATGTCGTGATTGTGGTAAAGAGAAACACGAAAACGAATGCAAAAATCCGATTTGCTGTGTGAATTGCGCCGGGAATCATTCGTCCAGCTCCAAAGACTGTCCTCAGTGGCAGTTGGAGCTGGAAATCCAAAAGGTGCGGGCCACTGAGAGTTGCTCCTTTGGCGACGCAAGGAAAAAAGTTCTTGCAAGTAGGCCGGTGCTTAAAGAGAGGTCCTTTGCGGCTGTGGCGGGTTCCACATCTCATGTGGAACCTAGCGCACACCCGACAATGGACACTGCCATGAGTAAAATAACACAGATTTTGGAAACGTTGTGCAAACGGATGGATACTCTCGAAAAGATGCTTGCTTTGTTTGCCCAGAAGGGGGTTTCTCCAGCCCCACCGAATCCACTGGAGAACGTGCCGACGGGCACGTCAAAAACCGTCACTCCAAGCGCGCAGACGGCCGCGCCAATAGCCGTCACTCCTGCCACGAAGGAGGCTAGGCCTCATGCCACCGCACCAGCAACGACCGGTTTTAGTGACCGGGTAGTTGCTGGGGCGACTAAAATCCTAGTTACCCAGCAGAAGAGCGTCAGAGGAGGAGAGGGAAAGATTGGCAGGGGTGAAGGGGAGAGGGAAGATATAAAATCTGGTGCTGGGGAGAGGGGGAGGAAGTCCGCTGGCAGCTCGGGTTCCGGGTCTTTGACAAAGAATCAAAGGCCCGGACCCCTTTCTTCCAAGCCCCAGCAGCCTCTCGAAACGGAGAACCGTTTCGGGGGGTTGATGGAACATGAAGAGATGGACGAGGGTCCAAAAGATACAGAGACATAATTGTGCTCTCGGAGATGAAACTTTTAGCATTCTTTTACTTAATTTTTATGTCCATTTTACAATGGAACATCCGAGGGATAAGGGCAAATTATGAGGAGCTATGCTGTCTGCTGACAGAGCATCGACCTGAAGTATTGGCCCTTCAGGAAACTCTCCTGTCAGAAAAACATCCTATAGATATTACTGGTTATTCCTCTCTAGATTGTTTATCTTCTAGAGGCGTTTCACTCTTTATCCATAGAAATGTCCCATTTAATCCAATTTTACTTAATACAAGTTTACCAGCAGTTGCAGCTAGAGTATCTCTTTTTAAATCCCTCACAGTTTGTTCTCTATATTTGACACCATCAATAAATGTAACTAAAAGTGAACTTGAGAATTTGGTCCAACAGTTACCTCCCCCTTTTTTGTTGTTGGGAGATTTTAATGGACGCTCTCCCCTGTGGGGTAGTGATCGTACCGATTCTCAGGGTAAAATAATTGAAGACATTTTAGACTCGTTAAACCTAGTAACTTTGAACGAGGGTGCTCCAACTTTTTCCTGTTCTAGAACTGCTTCTTTGTCCCACATTGATATATCGATCTGTGATCCCTCCTTACTTTTGGATTTTAAATGGACAGTTTTAGAAGATCTCCATGGCAGCGACCATTTCCCGGTTTTATTAAAACATGATTCAGATAACCTTGAGCAAACTCATGGCAGGTGGAAACTGAAACAAGCTAACTGGAGTCTGTTTTCTAACCTGTCTGAGGCCCAGCTACGTGCTAAGAACCAGGAATTTTCAAATGCCTTAGATCCAATACAGCTTTATACTGACATAGTTATTAACAGTGCCAAGGAGTCCATTCCGCAAACTTCGTCAAACCCTCACACACTTAAAAAACCCTGGTTTGACGATGAATGTAGAAAACTTCAGCAAGCTCGTAAAAAAGCTTTAAGAACTATGTTTTTACACCCAAGCACTGAAAATAAACAAAACCACCAACGTTTGCGAGCGCAATGCCGACAGCTCTTCAAACGAAAGAGAAAGGAATCGTGGAGAGGTTTCTGCTCCACGCTTAATTCAAAAGCGAAACTGTCGAAGGTGTGGAAAGTAGTCCGCAAACTCAAAAATAGAAGTAACAAACAGGTGAGCCCATGCCTTACTGTGCAGGGTGACGTAATCGGAGATAAAAAATTAGTAGCTGATCTTTTGGCTTCTTCTTTTGCTGCAAATTCTTCCTCTGAAAATTATTCTGGCCCTTTTCAAACAGTTAAAACCCGTAAAGAAAAACAACAGTTACATTTTACCTCCGATAATTCTGAAGATTACAACATTCCGTTTTCATTAGTCGAACTTGATGATGCAATTAACAAAAGTGCAGATTCAGCAGTTGGACCGGATGATGTACATTATCAATTTCTCAGACATTTAACAAGGTACTCACGGTCTCAACTGCTGGACATCTTCAATCAGCTCTGGATCACTGGCACCTTTCCTCCCTCCTGGAGAAAGGCCATTATTGTACCCATCCCTAAACCCGGCAAAGACCATACTAACCCGACAAACTATAGACCAATAGCCTTAACGTCTTGCTTATGCAAGACGCTAGAAAGAATGGTTTATTCTCGTTTACTGTGGTATCTAGAAACAAATAATATTTTATCCAACACTCAGTGTGGCTTTCGAAGTGGTCGAAGTACTGTTGACCACCTGGTGCGACTGGAAACTTTTATCCGTAACGCGTTCGTCCAGGGTGAACATGTCGTTGCCATCATGTTTGATTTGGAAAAGGCTTATGATACCACATGGAAATATGGTATTCTTTCAGATCTACAAGAAATGGGTTTGAAGGGACATTTACCTCTGTTTATATCCAATTTTCTAACGGACAGAATTTTTCAGGTTAAGGTTGGGGGATCTTTGTCAGATACGAGAGAACAGGAGATGGGAGTGCCTCAGGGTAGCATCTTGTCTCCCTTGCTGTTTAATATTAAAATAAATAACATTGTTCGTTCCGTTAAACGGGGAATTGACAATTCTTTATTTGTCGACGATTTTGCATTGGTAGCCAAAGGTAAAACTTTGGCATCTGCAGAACGTCAGCTACAGTTATGTGTCAAGGCCGTTGAAGACTGGGTTTTACAAAATGGTTTTAAATTTTCTGAAGCAAAAACTGAATGCATTCACTTTTCCCAGCACCGGGGAATTATTCAAGACCCTACTATTCTCCTCAATAAAACTCCAATAAAGGCGGTCAAACAAGTCAAATTTTTGGGTGTTATTTTTGATCAAAAGCTATCTTTCATTCCTCATCTGAAAATTTTGAAAACTAAATGTCAACAGGCCTGCAATTTGCTCAAGGTTATCAGTGGTACAGACTGGGGTGCTGACAAGAAAACTTTATTGCTGTTATATCGTTCTTTAATTAGATCCAAGTTAGACTATGGTTGCATTGTCTATGGTTCTGCTAGAAAATCTTATCTTAAGATGCTAGATCCAGTTGCCCATCAGGCACTACGCATTGCTTTGGGTGCGTTTCGCACTTCCCCTTGTGAAAGCCTTTATGTGGAAGCTAACGAACCCCCGCTGGAGCTGAGACGTACAAAATTGTCAATGAATTACTATTTAAAATTAAAAACTGATCCTATGAACCCTGCTTATGACTGTGTTTTCAACCCAGATTTTGTTCAGAAATTTGAATCCAAACCTAACACAATCCCTCCGTTTGGCATCAGAATGCAAGTTCATCTGGAAAAAGCAGGCATTGATGTTGCTTCCATCAACGACGATGAACTTCGGACTGAAGCTCCCCCATGGAAATTATGTACCCCAAACATTAATTGGCAGTTGTCCGCTTTCCTTAAAAACAATACCTCTGAAACCGTATATAACCAACTTTATTTAGAACAGTGTGCATTATACCCAGGATATGAACAACTTTTTACAGACGGGTCAAAGAAAGGAGATTCAGTTGCTGCTGCGTCTGTCTCCGAGAGACACTTAGACCAGCCTTTGCAACAGCGTTTACCTGATTTTTGTTCTGTTTATACAGCTGAGCTCAAGGCAATTCATTTAGCTCTGAAACAAGTTTATCAATCCAAAAGAACCTCATTTTTAATCATGTCCGATTCATTGTCAGCACTTCAGGCTCTTTCCACGAGAAAGATATCACACCCTTTTCTGGCAGAGATCCATGACCTCCATACACAACTTGTTTCTGAGGGTAAAAAGATAGTTTTTATGTGGGTCCCTGGTCACATGGGCATCCGCGGCAATATTGCAGTAGACAGGGCGGCTAAAGATGCTCTACATCTCGATTTCCCTCCAGAGATTTTCCAGTTTGTGCCCTACTCTGACCTACGTTGTATGACTGGATCTTATTGTAAACGACTGTGGCAGATTGACTGGTCTAACCATGTCAACAACAAATTATTTCAAATTCTTCCCGATTTGTCCACTTCTTTGCCTAACTTTGCGTCCACTCGCAGAGAGGAAATAGTGTTATCTCGCCTTCATATTGGGCATACTTATGTCACCCACAGTTTCCTTTTAAAAGGAGAAGAACCACCATGGTGCTTTGCATGTGATCAATCTTTTTCTGTTCGC
>CM072511.1:88399392-88411892 GCA_036898135.1 Oncomelania hupensis | reverse complement strand
AACGTTACCGCCATTTAGCACACCATCCCCAAACATTCTTAATACCCATGATATTAATCATTTATCCCCACATCAACATTAAAAAAAATTGTGGCCGCGTGGTCTGAGGAGGGACTAACGTACCTTGTCCCCCTGCCAGAAACCAATGGCGCCTGACAGGTGTGGGATCGATCCAGCATCTGGGAGTTATGTTTGTCCAAATATTATTTACTTTCGACTCGGGCAACGTCTCTGGGGTTTTCTTCGAGTTAGTCCTGTTTGCTCCCCCAGCAACATTTCAAAAACACAATTACATGTAACATTAGGTAGGTGTGGTTTGGGCGCGCCACAGGCTGCGACAACAAGGGAGGCGGTTCATAATTTCCCGATACAAAGGGACAATAAAGTGTAAACAATTAAACAATTTGTTTATAACTAGTACTACTACTAATAATAATATTGATACTACTACTACTACTACTACTACTACTACTACTACTACTACTACTACTACTACTACTATACTACTACATCCCTCGGATGAGAGTATAAACCGATGTCTAGTCTGTGTCGCATACATTCCATCATAACGGACTTTAAAGATCCTGACGCTTATGTCCTAGACGGGTGAGTGCCGGTGACAAGAACCCACCCAACACGCACCTAGGTCCTTCTCCCCCATCCTTGGCTGCCCAGGATTGTGGTCAGTTGTCTGGAGCGTTATTACGATGCGCTCAAAGGCAGCAAGTTGGCGCCTAGCTCGGGCTGCTTGAGTTAGATCCTGTATCGGCCAGCGCCTTGAGCAGCTCTTGCGCTGGAAAAGCGCTATATAAGAACTATTAAATAAATAATAATAAATAAAATACTACTACTATTACTACTACTACTACTACTACTACTACTACTACTACTACTACTACTACTACTACTACTAATAATAATAATAATAATTACAGGAAGGAAAGTAAGAAAAAAAAAACAAACGCTCTTTCGTCAAAAAAATGCAACTGTTTATGTAAAGAAAGATATATTAAATAACATAATAACAAAAATCACACCTTGCTTTGTCATGCAATTTCAACTGTTTCTGTGAAGAACGATATATTAACCTACAAGTTTTCTCGTTTTACAGGTACCTGATAAGAAAAAACAATTGAAAGAAGAGGCGTGGTGAATAGTAAGGAGAAGGTAAGGAGTTGAAAAAAACAGAAGGGAGTTAATGTCAAACACATCTCATAAACGAATACTTGTATGAAAATCTTTTGAAGATGATGAACAATGACAAGAATAATATGATTTATATTAGAATGTATTTTTATGGCAAGTTCGTAGCTGTGATGATTCTTTGCGATATGTAATAGTTGTTTGGATCCCGCAACAGTTTTGTGTATGACTGTATATATATATATATACTATTGTGATTCATTGTGATTCAAATGCGTTTTATTTGTATGCCTTTCTATTGTAACACTTGTTGGCTCTACGATGCAATTTCTCAGTGAGATAATAACGCTGTCTGATTCTTATGATGATGACCTAGGAATGAGAAGATCCTTTTACCCTCGTGCAATGATGCGTGATCTAAGGTTGTGGTGGTGGTGATGATAGGGGCGATGTTGCTGAGGAGGAGGAGGAAGAAGCAGGAGGAGGAAATGGCAGTGTAGTGGTAGAGACGATGATGATGAAGAAGAAGAAGATGAAGAAGAAGAAGAAGAAGAAGAAGAAGAAGAAGAAGAAGAAGAAGAAGAAGAAGAAGATGATGATGATGATGATGATGATGATGATGATGATGATGATGATGATGATGATGATGATGATGATGATGATGGTGATGATGATGATGATGATGATGATGTTGATGATGATGACGACGACGGCATAAAGGGCTCAAAACGGCATGCTCAGCAAATCGTGCGTAATTTAAACAATGGAAGCGGATGTCGGCGTAATTCCGGTTGTTTAAAAAACATACGCCGGAGGGAACATAGCCACGATGGCTATCTGTTGCCGGCACCGTTAAAGAGTAAGCTGAAGACTAAAGACAAACAGTTTGTCTTGTTTGTTGGTTTGTTTCGTGTTTCGTTTGTTATATATGTTGCAATCATTGTATTGCTTTAATTATTAAGTGTTAAATTGCAAGTGATCACCTGAGGCAAAAAGATAACCAATTTGGTTTTGTTTGTTTGTATTTGCAGCTATGTACCTTGTGTTATTTATTTTTCAAGAGAAATATTGTTTTAATTATAACGGGCAAGACAGCCAATAAACATTTGTATTCACGCAAGTACTCGTAAAAAACGAAGTCTGAAATAGCGGCGTGGGAAGTGCATTATATTATGCGATACGTAATTTATTTACGATAGACATCTGCTGAAGATTGGGTGGACCCTTGAAGGAGCTCTCACTTGAGAGGCGACTAATATTTTGTTGCTGAAAGATGCCTGATAAGGTTTGCGATCGCGTTACCCAGACTCTCCCGTGGGCATCTGTTCGGCACGCGATACATGAGATGTCCGTGTTTACAATGCCATCGCCACAGGCGCAAGCTTTAAGATCGGCACTGCGTCTTAAGTTTCACGAAAAATAAAGGTATACTATAAACGGTGGTACGAAACATCTAACTTTAAGATCAGCTGTAGGATTTGAAACTTTCTCAATTTATGAAATAACTCTTGAGGATTTTTAAATAACTGGTATGGTCGGTAAAAATTCCCAAGGAAGAAACAAGTGGCTAAATATAGTTCAATGTAGACCATTTTACGCGTGTAGTTGGACACAGTTAAATATTAAAAGTGTCACAATTGTTACAATTGTAAGCTTATGCAAAGCAAAGGAGAACTGGATAGAAGATCAATGCCAGGAAATAGAGAACAATCTGAACAAAAACAACAGCAAGAAGGCCTACCAGACTGTGAAGCGGCTGACAAGTGTTAAACAGCCCAAAGTCTCCACTATCCAAAGCAAGTCTGGCATTTGCCTTACAGAAGAACAAGAAGTCTTGGACAGATGGACAGAGTACTGCTCTGACCTTTACAACCATACACCAAATGGAGACCCATCAGTTCTAGCATGTCCCGAGAGCAGAGAAGAAGAAGAAATCCTCCCAATTCTCCGGGAAGAAGTTGAGGCAGCAGTGCAACCGCTGAAGAAAGGGAAGTCAGCGGGAGTGGACAACATACCAGCGGAACTGCTACAAGCAGGAGGAGAAGCGATGACTGATGCTCTCACCATTATCTGTAACAAGATCTGGCAGAGTGGGGAATGGCCTACACCATGGACCCAGTCGCTTGTCATCACTCTTCCCAAAAAAGGTAACCTTCAGGAGTGTGAAAATTACCGCACCATCAGCCTCATCAGCCATCCCAGCAAGGTCCTCCTGAAAATAATACTCAACAGGTTGAAACCACAAGCTGAACAAATCATAGCTGAAGAACAAGCAGGATTCATGGCAGGGCGAAGTACCACTGAACAGATTTTCAACCTCAGAATAATCTGTGAGAAATACCTACAGCACCAACAACATCTATATCATGTGTTCATAGACTTCAAGAAGGCATTTGACCGAGTCTGGCATGCAGCTCTATGGGCAACCATGAAAGTGTACAACATCAGCCCTAAAATTATAGAAGTCATCAAAAGCCTGTATGACAAGGCTACCAGTGCAGTCCTCCATAACAGCGTCATCGGGAACTGGTTCAGAACAACAATCGGTGTGCGTCAAGGATGCCTACTCTCTCCAACACTCTTCAACATCTTCCTAGAGCGCATCATGTCAGATGCTCTTGCAGATCACGAAGGCACAGTCAGCATAGGGGGCAGAGCAATCTCCAATCTTCGTTTTGCGGATGATATTGATGGATTGGCTGGAGAGGAACAAGAACTTGAACAGCTTGTACAGAGGCTTGACACCACCTCCAGAGCTTATGGAATGGAAATAAGTGCAGAGAAGACCAAAATGATGACCAACAACACCAATGGCATCAACACGGACATCAAAGTACAAGGCCAATCCCTCAACACAGTGCACAGCTTCAAATATTTAGGAGCCATTGTGTCAGACAATGGGTCTCGACAGGAAGTCCTCTCCAGGATCGCACAAACAACTGCTGCCCTGACAAGGTTGAAGCCCATTTGGAAAGACAGAACCATCAGTCTACATTCCAAAGTAAGACTGCTGCGCTCTCTGGTCATCTCCATCTTCCTATATGCTTGCGAAGCATGGACCCTCACAGCGGATCTCCAACGAAGAATACAAAGCATGGAGATGAGGTGCTACAGAAGACTTCTGTGCATTTCCTATACCCAACACATCACCAACGTTGAAGTCCGACAGACCATCACACAAGCCATTGGACAACACGATGACCTGCTCACAGTGGTGAAGAAACGGAAACTCCGATGGTATGGCCACGTCACCAGATCATCAAGCCTTGCAAAGACCATTCTGCAAGGCACAGTGCAAGGAGGTAGAAGAAGGGGGAGACCGAAAAAGAGGTGGGAGGACAACATTCGAGAATGGACTGGTTTGACACTGAGCGAAGCCATGAGGGCTGCTGAGGACAGAGAAAGATGGTGTATGCTGGTTAAACGATCATCTGTGGTGCCCCTACGACCTTCGGGTTATGGGACAGGATAGGATAGGATAGTAAGCTTATGAAAGAAAAAAAAGGTAACGACAAATGTATTATTTTGACAACACGATGGGTGACAGGACTAACAGTTTGGGGTCAGTTTGTTGTTGTTGTTGTTGCTGCTGCTGCTGTGTGCACTATGAAACCTCCTACACACTACGACATATTGCATTTTATGACGATTTAGTGACGACGCAGTGTGTGCACAACAACGCAGATCAGATGGACAAAATGGGGGTGAAATATTGTTTTGTTTGACATTGCGAATGACAGGTTGGACTGTTTTTTGTCATTTGTTGCACTTATCTTTAATACCAGCAGGCGTCGTATTGCA
This sequence comes from Oncomelania hupensis, assembly GCA_036898135.1. Lineage (NCBI taxonomy): Eukaryota > Metazoa > Mollusca > Gastropoda > Littorinimorpha > Pomatiopsidae > Oncomelania > Oncomelania hupensis. The sequence goes on along the minus strand of CM072511.1, from coordinate 88,406,948 downwards.
TTTTATGACGGTTTGGTGACACAATGTGCCTAAAAAAAGCAGATCAAACGTTAGAGATGATGACTAATATGGGTTTGCGCTAGCGTCACTTTTGTGTGTGCTGCAGTTTATTATTCCTTTCTATCGGGAAACTCTGGGCCGCCTCCCACATCATGGAAAATATAACGTTTTGTGGTGGTGTTGTGCCACAATGTTTATTAACATATGCAGATGAAGAGTTATTGATAAATGATAATAATTAATATAAGTTACAGCTTACGACATATTAGTGCTTTTTATATCATTGCGTTTGGTGATGTTTTGGTGCCAAAACGAGCAGAGAACAAATATATTATATATAGTTTAACGTCTAACATCGATTATTGCCTGCGTCATATTATGTTTTTATTACATTAGTGTGATGATCCAACAACACAAGGTTCGAACACAAGGTGATGAAATGTTATGGGTGAGAGCGATAGCATGTGATAGCTAAATTCATAATATAAATACTTTTAGGTGTTGTGATGTTTATACAGGTCAAATATGACTGTACAAGACTGAGGCGTGTAATTTCTTGGCGTCAAATTTTATTAAATGTTCGTTGCATCATATAACTATTATTGCATATCATGAAGTTTCTGCTAGCGATAGCTTACATCATAATATTATAAATAATATTACGGTTTGTGATTTTTAAAAGCCCAAGTAGAATAAAATATCAATAATAGTTTATATGACGGAAGGGCTTATGATTCATGAAAGTAATTTATTATTTATTCTTGCGATGTTCAAAAAGAAAATGTGTACATAAAAGTTTCGTATATTATTTAACAAACTATCGTAAAGAGCGATCACAGCGACACGTGTTTATAATAATTATATCGTCTTAACGCTTGATCTATCGTTATCTGTCATATAAAAGTCTATTAATATTATTTCGTCAATCACAAAGGGCGTTGGTTGGAGTCGATCATAGATTGATAATGTTACACAATTCTCAAGTCGGTTGTTACGTGCGATGAAGGTCGCTTGTACTTCAGTAAAATTAAACAATTTCTTTCAATGGACCTAGATGGACATAGCTTTCAAACGCTCTTTCAGCAGGAAAGCGCCTATATCAGAACAATTCGTTTACGGTCTTGAAACAGAATTATAATGTTAGATAACAGACTATTGAATGACGTGTCTAGCACTTTCTTTATATCTTTTAATTGTTATGTATCTTGTTTGTAACAAATGCAGTTTGTTTGTTCATGTTTTGTTTGTTTGTTTTTAGTTTGTTTCAAATGCTAGTTGTTTGTGAAAGTTGCTGTTTAATAAAGCTTATATTCACTTAGGAAACGGGATATTTAAAGGGGTTCTAACCCCTCAGAAACACCTTTTGTGGGTTCAAGTGTACACCCAAACTATAGTCTAAACTCTAAACGCGTACCCTTTTTCAAAAACACACAATTTAAAGTCCTACTTCACAAACCCTGAACGTCACTAGTGGTCTTGATAGACATTGACCCATTGCTTTTTGTAATAGTGTCAGTGCATGCTAATGCCATATTTTGTGACTGCATGAAATTCTACACCTATAGACAGCATACATTCCACCGATCTTGATTCCTTTTTCTACGTCACAAACGGGAAACCCCGTTTTGTCGTTTGACATCCAATTTAGCTTTTCACCATAGGCGCTTGCATTCGGGTCTCGCTAACGGCATTCTAGAGACAGTTGTCGGCGTCTTGACCGTAAAAAATACTTTCAATGACAGGTACCACAAACTTGACTATGGTTATATTTGCTTTGGAAAATATAGGTGACATCCACTTGATTAATTCGCGCTTCCTTTTGACATCTATATGCTGTATATTCTGTTTGACACATATGTTTTCAATTAAATTGCCTTTGTTTGTGACGTTTGCTTTTGTACAATACTCGTATATTCCATCACAAAGACAATCTCAGATAACAGGATATTCAAAGATGTGCTTCCTGTTATTATCAACATGCTGTATTTCCTATTTGACACATGTTGTCAAATAATTGCCATTGTTTGTGACGTTGTAATACTCATATTCAATAATATTCATATTCCAGCAGAAATACAATCTCACATAACAGGATATTCATTGTATCATCAACATGCTATATAATCCTGTTTGACACATATGTTGTCAAATAATTGTCCACTGGGAGCTTCGCTTCTTTGTATACAGCTTAAATATCAGCTACATGCAGCTACATTACATCGTGCATCTTACAGTTGTTAAATGGGTAGTTGTTTTTCCTAACAAGCTCGTGCAATTTTAAGAATGTATTTGGGCACATTGATAAGTGTCAACTTGACAAGTTGTTTAGGTTGCACAATGAACAATATTTATATGAGCAGAATGTAGAGTTAGAATACAAACATGGACTTGGAAAAAATGGCTATTCTTTAGTCATTTTTTTAACTTACTTTTTTATAACTTCCACTAACTACTACAACACTGCTACAATAGGATTATGAATTACTGTGATAGTTACCCAATCTGACCAGAAACAGAAACCCAGGCAACAGAAGCCCACAATTTCTGGTATTTAAAACTGAAGGTTAAAGGGACGAATCTTTGTTCTGAATGTACAAGAAGTTAACGAATAGGGAAGACTGACTGAGTATTGCTGGACACACGGATGTTCTACGCGGTTGAGGTGGTGGATTTGGGAAGAGAACGTGTACATAAACCATCTCTGAAATACGCGTGCAAGATATTCGTTTTTTGGGATGACTCCGCGAGGGTAAAGTTCTAGAAAAACATTCAGATGTGGGCAGGCTGTAGTATATTCACCAATGTCCATGGATCACCTCTGACAGGCGCGTGCTACACATTCGTGCTTGTTTTGAATGACCTCGCGAATTTCGTCTGTAAAAATTAATCTAACCTGTGCAGGCTGACATTTGTGTACTGAGCACACATATTGACGATTCCATAAAGATGCCTCCATGATTCCACAGCTACACATTACCATGATGTCCATGACATTAAGATTAAATAAAAACGGACAATATTTTTTTTACTCTACACATTTACGACCCCAGACGACATCAAGCGTCACGAATTAAAAAAAATATATATATAATATATTTTTCTCCAAATAATTCAGTTCGAAGCATCTTTGTCTTGAGAAAAAGAAAGACAACTCCTATAACCTAAATAATGAGGTCATTGATAGACTTTCTGTTTTATTTATAAATAACCCCACCATCACCACTTTTCCTCCCCTAAAAATAATTGGTGTTGACAGGAGATAAACTTAACGGAGTAGCAGGATTGTAAACTCGATTAAGATATCCTGTGATGCACAAACATGAATAATTTAACGGAAGCAAGATTTTTCTTTGAAGATGGTTTAAGTGCATCACAAATCTGGCAAATGAAAAGCGCCCACCGAAAATCGGCATAAAGTGCTACATCCCATTTCTTTTCTGTACTTTAACGGTAGACCACACGTAAACAAGCAACAAGTCAACAACATGCTATCACTACCTCAGCGAACAGTTATCTTTAGAAAATATGTTTGTAGTGTAGAAGTGTATATGTGTAGCATTGTGAAGGAAAATATTAAGCTCAAAAGAGGGGCTCAAGGCGGTAAATTGCTTATACCCGGTAGTCAGTTTCTTTTAAAATTATTTGACAAAGGAGTTATTGCACGTGCATCAGAAAACGGATCAATGCAATCCTATTTCTGCTGAACAGTAGTTATAATCGTGGGGGCGTTTTATAAGCAGAAAATGGCTGATCAGTATAATAACATGCACAGGATGTCGATTGAGCAGCAATCTGGACATGAGTGTCCACATATTATGTTAGCTGATGTACAAGTCTGTAGTTTTCTAGTGATCAAAGTACAGATAAAAATATAAACAACACATCACTATTATATAATTATATCTTAGTGTTAGTAAAACTTATTTGTATGCGAGACATATATCTGTTACGAATACGAATACGATCACTTTATTATCTCAATCAAAGAGAAATTCACACGTGGTGTCAGATATAATTGTTACAAGACGATACAGGACAGTATAACAACAATAAACAGTAAACAGTAAAACAGGATAAAAGTATATCAAGAAAACAGTACTGAATTAACCATTTAAAACTGTAATCATAAGATGTTACATGGGGACTAACAGATACCTATCACATGATTTACGTTCAATGTCATAATCATGATATAAGGTATTGCAACATAACAATCAATGCTGGCAAGCAATAATCGCATCAATCTGTTGTTTTTTTTACGACAATAACATTGTATTGTATTGTATTGTATTGTATTGTATTGTAATGTATTGTATTGTATTGTATTGTATTGTATTGTAATGTATTGTATTGTATTGTATTGTATTGTATGTTTACAAATTCAGTAGGACATAGTTCTGGGCCTCCATCAAGCGCATTATAGAAATAATAAGTCGCTGTATGCAGCATACGAAAAGTACAGTTACGATTCGTACGCGAGTAGTGCATATTAGTTCTGGCAGCTAATTAGTACATACGATAAACAAATATCGAATCATATCTCTGTGCTTGTTTTGTATGCACGTTTCAAATGCAATAGGGCATGCATTGTAAGGATTCTCCAACAAGTATATGACAAACACCAACAACACATTCAACAAGCAGTCAACATGTAGCATATCAACAGAATAGTTACGTGTAGCATGCACGTTAAAATACACTGGTGCGTTTGCAGTTTTGGCACCATGCGGCATATATATGACAGACAACATTATATTTACTAACTGCTGCATGTATATGATAAACCCCATTATTGCTGCATATATATAAATGACAGATATTATATCACACGAAATGCGGCGTATTTACTATGTACAAGTCAAGAAAGTGCCGAAGGTTAAGAAGCCCATCACTATATTTTCTTCGTAAGAGTACAATATTATCGGTAAAGTTATATTCTGTAAAAATAAAGTTTAGCGGTGCAGCCGAGTGCGCATTTTTTGCGGCTTTGTTAAAAAAACAACAACAAATCACTGACACTATACGCTATAATGGCATCAGTCCTTGTTCTAAGTCTGACGGTGCATCCAGTGCAGGGCCTGTGTCGCGGACGCCCTCTCTTGCATCTCGGCAAATGCTGATGTCCAAGATAATTACTCATACACCAACCAGCTCACTGTGCTTCACACGCTAAATTCCAAACAGCCTTCAAGATAAAAGTAGTGATGAGACGCTCACTGTACACCTGTTCCCTTATATACCTAGATCTTGAATAACTATGCAGGGGTTAATTACGGTATTTTTATTTAATCACTTCTTATATAGCGCTTGTTCCAACTCAAGAGCCGCTCAAAGTGCTGGCCGAAACAGGATCTAACTCAAACCGCCCGAGACGCCCACCCGCAGCCTTTTGGCGCATGGTCTGACGCCCGAACAATTGAGCACAAGGGAGAAGGATCAAGTGCATGCTGGGTGTGTTCTTGTTACCGGCACTCACCCGTCTAGGACATGAGCGTCAGGATCTTTAAAGTCCTTTATGATGGAATGTATGCGACACACAGTCTAGACCTCGGTTTATACTCTCATCCGAAGGAGTAGGAAACTGGAGTAAAGTGTCTTTCCCAAGGACAAAACACAATGGCCCGGCCAAGGCTCGAACTCGGGACCTTCCGATCTGCAAGCCAAAGCACTACCATTAGATCACACTTCTATTTAATTATTTATATATTTATTTATCACCAGGCCTTGCAAAGACCAAGAAGGTAGGAGAAGAGGGAGATCGATCGAAAAAGAGGTGGGAGGACAACATTCGAGAATGAACTGGCTTGACACTGAGCGAAGTCATCAGGGTTGCTGAGAACAGAAAAAGATGGAGTATGCTGGTTAAACGATCATCTATGGTGCCCCAACGACCTCAAAGTTACGGGATAGAATAGGAATAGAAATGTTGTTAATTAATTAATTTGTTTATTTATGTATATATCTTCTCAGTTATTTAGTACTTTAGTTATTTAAATTGTTTACATTGTTACAGAAGTCCACGTTTGATTCATGTTGTAGTCTATATATGAAGTTGTCATTGCGTACCAGAAGAACCACCAATTTTCATTCTACGGAATAAAAAAAATATTTTGACTTGACTTGATGGAAGTCGTACGAACAAAAGGTGAGAGTGAACATGCCATTGCACGTGACAATTATTTAAGTAGCGGCAGTGCAAAGCAGAAAGGTGCGAATAAGTAGCACGTGTAGATCCTTCCCGGCCCTGCTGGGCCCAGTGTGCAAACAATCTGTCTTCCTACCTCTGCGCGGGGCTTACTTAAGTGGTGTAATTCCTCTACAGAGAAATTGCAGAGAGGAGGAAAGGTGGAGAGGGGAATGGGGAGTGATGATGGAGGGAGGGAGGGGAGCGAAAGCTATGGTTTTATGATCCCGCTGGATAACCGCCAGTACTAATAGGGCCCGCCATCCAACCGAAACGAACTCTCCAGAATCCGCAGCGTCACTCCATTTGGGTTGTTTACGAAACACAAGCATGACAGGAAAGCTGACAAGACCCACAACAAAATGATGGGTAAGGTTATGTGTAGACTGTATGTGGTTCAACTAAGGTGGTTTAAGCGATCGTAATAGGAGAGCAATGCAAGGAATTATGTAGAAACTAATAAGGTACTGTAAATCTTATTGAACTGGTTGAGCAAATTTGAAAAAGCATGCAATCGATGCCGTCTGAAAGACTGAGATGCAGATAATCCAATATATATATATATATATATATATATATATATATATATATATATATATATATATATATATATATATATATATATATATATATATATATATATATATATATATATATATATATATATATATATATATATATATATATATATATATATATATATACTGCCAAGGATGAACGGAGATGGAAGACGTAAGTAATCCACGGGAATGCATACTCACTGCCAGGTTTTCATTTGAGAAATATACACAAGAAGCTGGTTGGCCCGTGGAATCTTAAGCTATGGGCACGTGCGCTCCAAGTATGTTCGGGAAAAAAAGCATACAAATTTTACGACAACGAGGGCACTATTCGGAAAAATAAACTTATTTCACCTGCATCTAGTAGGAAAGGTACTCTTTATGGTGAGATTAGGCAGCGCTAGCATCTACTCTTGGGAAAGAAAGCGTGCAGAAAGACTTTTTACCGGCACTGATGACTGATTCAATAATGAAGGTAATATCTGAATTATAAAGATGTTCGTATGCAGATAAATCTGGATGTAGGCCTGCAGTTGGTGGATGTTTATGAAAATGAATATCTTCTGTAGAAACGTAACTGATGTAAATCCCCCTTTGGTGTGCCGGGGGTTTCAGTATAAAATAGTATCCCCACTTTCTGGAAATTTAGTGCTTTAAATTCCCACTGTCGCTGTCTTTCTCATTTATTCTTTCTCATTCCTGCTCTGTTCTATCAATCTGCTATCTAGCTTTCAGTTTTACTAGTAGGGTTGTTTCGGTAGATCTTTTATGCGGATCCGGGGTTGTCCGGTCCTGATTTGGCTCGGAAGAGT
>CM072511.1:88361892-88394392 GCA_036898135.1 Oncomelania hupensis | reverse complement strand
CAAATGGCTTGTGTGATGATCTGTCGGACTTCGTCGTTGGTGATGTGCTGGGTATAGGAAATGCCCAGAAGTCTTCTGTAGTACCTCATCTCCATGCTTTGTATTTTTCGTTGTAGATCTGCTGTGAGGGTCCATGTTTCGCAAGCGTATAGGAAGATGGAGACGACAAAGGAGCGCAGCAGTCTAACCTTGGAATGTAGACTGATGACCCTGTCTTTTTAAATGGTCTTCAACCTTGCCAGGGCAGCAGTTGATTGTGCGATCCTGGAGAGGACGTCCTGTCGGGAACCATTGTATGACACAATGGCTCCTAAATATTTGAAGCTATGCACTGTGTTGAGGGATTGGCCTTGGACTTTGATGTCCACGTGGATGCCATAGGTGTTGTTGGTCATCATTTTGGTCTTTATTTGCACTTATTTCCATTCCATAGGCTCTGGTGTCAAGCCTCGGTACCAACTGTTCAAGTTCTTGTTCCTCTCCAACCAATCCATCAATGTCATCCGCAAAACGGAGGTTGAAGATTGCTCTGCCCCCTATGCTGACTGTGCCTTCGTGATCTGCAAAAGCATCTGACATGATGCGCTCTAGGATGACGTTGAAGAGTGTTGGAGAGAGGAGGCATCCTTGACGCACACCGATTGTTGTTCTGAACCAGTTTCCGATGGCGCCGTTAGGGAGGACTGCACTGGTAGCCTTGTCATACAGGCTTTTGGTGACTTCCATATTTTTAGGACTGATGTTTTACACTCCAATGGTTGCCAACAGAAATAAAGAGATTTCTCTTATATAGCGCACTTACAAGCTCAGAGAGCTTCTCAAGGCGCTGGCCCGTAATATCCAGCAATCACAAAATAGTTTGCTGAAGTCAGGATTCGAACCCACGTCGCCCAAGACGCACTCACACAAGCAGCTGCATGACAGACTCGGTCAAACGCCGCCTTGAAGTCTACGAACACATGATATAGATGTTGTTGGTGCTGTAGGTATTTCTCGCAGATTATTCTGAGGTTGAAAATCGGTTCAGTGGTACTTCGCCCTGCCCTGATTTGTTCAGCTTGGGGTTTCAACTTGTTGAGTGTTATTTTCAGAAGGAATTTGCTGGGATGGCTGACGAGAATAATGATGCGGTAATTTTCACACTCCTGAAGGTTACCCTTTTTTTGAAGAGTGATGACAAGCGACTGGGTCCATGGTTCAGGCCACTCCCCACTCTGCCGCAGTGTTGCAGGTAATGGTGATGGCGTCAATCATCGCTTCTCCTCCTGCTTGAAGCAATTCTGCGGGTATGTGGCCACTCCCTCTGACTTCCCTTTCTTCAGCGATTGCACTGCTGCCTCCATTTGTTCTCGTATAATTGGGAGGATTTCTTCTTCTTATCTGTTCTCGGGACATGCTAGAACTGATGGGTCTCCGTTTGATGTGTGATTGTAAAGGTCAGAGCAGTACTCTGTCCATCTGTCCAAGACGTCTTGATCAAGTGCCGAAGAAGGTCATATTGGAAAGCGACTGGCAAGCCAAGGTTGGCCAAGATGCGCACCACAACTGGAAAGATACATGTGGACCCCTCTGCAACAACGATACAAATGGCATGGGTTTGAGACTCTTGGAGTTTGCCAGATACAACAATCTTATACTGGCAAACACGCTTGGTCTCCACAAAGAATCCAGACGATGGACATGGCACAAACTGTAAGACCCGGAGGTGGCAGAAATATTTTAGGCCACAATTGGAGGGAGGTTTGCACTATTGCTCATTTTGGGAGCTGGTGAAGTAGATGTAAACACCATGACCACCACTTTTAACTCAGCTGTGACTGATGCCGCCAATGAGATCCTTGGCAAGCACCGCCCAAAAACAGAAGCCGTGGACCATACCTGAACTTTTGTATCTGTTTGATAAACGAAGAGAGATGAAAAAGAAAAAAAAAACACCTCACAGGGAACTGATGCCTACCGAAAAATCAACAATAACATCTGAAAAGGCATGCGCACAGCAAAGGAGAACTGGATAGAAGAACAATGCCAGGAAATAGAGAACAGTTTGAACAAGAACAACAGTAAGAAGGCCTACCAGACTGTGAAGCGGCTGACAAGTATTAAACAGCCCAAGGTCTCCACGATCTAAGTGTGGTAAAAATATATTAAATAAAATTAATAAATAAACTTTGTTAATAAAAGTTATTTTTGAATTTTACGAAAAATAATTTTTCAATCCGACGTCATTTGTAATTTTTGTAGAAACATTTTTATTAAATGCTTTAGATTGCATTAAAACAAAAAGGACTTTATTTTAGAACTTTTTAATCAAATGAATTTATTTCAAACGTTTTATACCTGGTAGTATTGGTTTTATGGGGTTTTAACGATATCCAGATTAGATTCAACCACTTTGTGATTCAACACCGTACACTACATTCCGCTTCAGTCTAGGAAATAAATGAAAACAAAAGTACCGCAGCCAATTGCCAAGCCAGTCTATTACGTGTAAAGGATAGGCAATGGAGGGAAGTGCTTGTGTGACAGCGACTATTGTTTAAACCTTCATTTAAAGGGTCCTCTGAGCCCCTGGCCTTGCCCTATTGTTCCACGGACTTAATACCGTTGGAGGGGTTGATCTCGATCATGTTACTACGTTGTCTAGACAGACTCATTCCCTGGCTAGTAGGAATTGAAGCGGCGAAAATCTCAGGAGAAAAAGGATGCAGGCGTGTCGTTTGGAAAGGGCGATAATCTCAGGGAAAAAAAGGAGACACATGCAAGCTTAGTATTTGTAAATCTCTCTTGCGACGACAATCGACAATCTCACGTAAAGGTCGGTGGGTAGGGGAAATAGGAATTTATGCGAGGAGGGTATATTTATGTACGGCAATAATCTTTAACAATCCTGTGCAGCAACAACACAGAATCAGAATCAGAATCTGTTTTTTCCCAACAAACTGCAAGGACATTAGTTTCGCAGTGTACACCAATCATAGCAAACACAATTCACACGACAGTCTCCACGGATGCGAGTACAAAGCGAGGCCTAGTCTGAGCACATGTATTCTATTGCACGGATTTTTAATGAGCCTGGCGCTCATAGAGAAAACAGGAGTGCGTGCCATATGCACCAAAACACCCCTGCAAACATTAGACCTTCTTGGTTTATCCCTGCTCAGCCACTGCCGTTCTTTTGCTGAGAAGGTAACTGGAATTTTGCCCGCACAAGTGATGAATATACCCCCACCACCCTACCCCATCCAACCCAAAAAATATAACTCAAATCCAATCACATGGAAAAGAAAAAAGTATAAAATACTGTACAGCAACAATCTCGTGGAAAACAGAACACAAGGGTTCTCTTATTAACCTGGAATAGTCTTAGTTAGTTAGTTAGGCATTGTTTATAGGGTCCAGCGGACTGCAAAGAGCCGAATCAGGACAACTTGGTTGAAAGAGGGTATGACGGCTTACTAGCTGCAAAACCTGATAATTACAAATATCATTAGATTATTACAAATATCATTGTATAATTACAAATATTGTTGCAACATTACCAATATCTTCGCATGATCATGTTTAATTTTCAGTTTGGGCTCTAGCAATCCGCATGGAAATGTGTCAAAACCGAAAAATGTAATTATCACATAATAGTTACAATTTTCATTTGATAATTACAATTTTTACGTGATCATGTTTAATTTTGGCTAAGGCGGCTTACTAGCGCCAAACCTTGCATTTACAGGTATCAGTGATAATGGTAATTAAAATGCGTTCTGTGTAACTCACATATATGACCGCCTACTTGCGCCAAAACCTGATAATTACAAATATCACGGGATAATTACACATATCAACGACATGTTTACAATTAACACGTACAAATTGTAATTATCAAGTGAAAATTACAATTTTTGGTTTTGGCGCATTTCCAGGCGGATTGCTAGAACCAAAACTGAAAATTAAACATGATCACGCGAACATATTTGTAAGTTTTCAATGATATTTTTTATTATCCCTTGATAATTGTAATAATTCTATAATATTTGTAGTTATCTCATAAAATGTGTAATTATTAGGGTTTATCGCTAGGAAGGCGTGGCAAATACTGATAATTATTAATTAACACTGTGGATTACCGGTATATCTTTACATTAAACAAAACACGTGTTAATTTCAACTATCTCGTGATACTGGTAACTCTCGGTTTTGGCGCTAGTAGGCCGTCTTAAGAGTGCTCACCCCTGATCCGTATACCCTAATGGTAACACTGAAAGCACTTCCTTAGCCGGTCACTTTACAATAAAGCATCCCACGCAGGGGACGCTGGGGTTGTACTCTAATATATCGAATCCCCGTTTTCAAAAATAAAATAGAATATAAATAGCATTATAAAATATTATCAAAACTCATACATATAAAATGCCTAAATTGCTGAATAATACCATAGAAAGCCCTGCAAAAAGCGTCCAATATTCCCAACATGACCCAACAGACCTCATACACAAATGAGGAGTTTTGGGAGAGTTTTCAAGAAAAAGGGTTGGTGACTGGTCTAACGAAGAAGATAGTAGATTGATAGAACAGATTTAGGAATGAGAAAGAACAAATGAGAATAATATAAATAGTGGTTATTTAAAGCAATAAATTTTCACAAAGTGGGGATACTATTTATACAGAAAATCCCGGCATCTCAACGAGGATAATAATCTCAGAAAATAGAGGAAACGGTAGAAGATTGCTGGTACTATTCTGTGAAGCACCAATCTTGATCAGGATAACGGTTGATACAAGGCCATACCCGGCAAATTCCGACGTGGAGAACATTTTCATGAATAAGGCCGGACTACAGGCGTACAAGACATTCCTGGTTTAGGAACAATCTAAGGAACGTGGGATACAAGCTAAAATCATGTGTGTTACACAATTTGGAAAAAATGAAATCTAATCAGGAGAAATTAGCGAATTAGTACAATTTAGGGCACTCGTCTCAGAAAAGGGAGGGGTGGAGGGATCGTGGGGTTATTTTGTTAAATTGTATAAGGCAGCAACACCAGGCGTAATCTAAATCCTTAAGTTCTGGATAATGCCCAAAAGTGCCTGATTTAACCGAGAACTAGATGAGATATGGCCGATTTGATGGGGAACATGCCAGTGTGGCATCGATTCATTATCACCAGGTTGGGAAACAATCCCATTTAATAAGATTACTCTTTGTCTCTGCGTCAAAGCTTATGAAGGTTGCTCGATATTTCACAATGTAGTGTTTATGATATTAAAACGTAAGCAGTGCCTGACAATGTGTGACAAAATTAATACGCCAGCCAACAAATTAATTCGTACTTTACCCCAGCATTAAGTTTTTAATATACATGATAGAATGATGCACGCTGCTTGTAAAATGTAATGTAACCCTTTTGGTCTCTCGTTCATAATTTAAAAGGCCCTAATTCGAAGGCGTTGTTTACATTTCGCGAAAGCGGGTTTACCCCCAAATTCGCATTATAAAAAGAGCTTTCGTTGCTCAAACCAAGCGCTTAAGTTTGAACTTTCAATTTAGGTTCTGATAGGGAGGAACGGTACAACAATACCATACCCGTGTGACCCTTGACTCTATTTCTTAGTGAGCCACGCCGCTTGAAGACTGCATCTTTGGAGTCTGGGGTAGGGTAGGGTCTGTGTTATCAACATAAAAAGGAAAAACCTTACCGAGCACTTTTTTGGTATGGATTCTGTCTCTTACCGGCTTTGAGAGATGCCAGTTTTAGCTCCAGTATGATATCTAGCGGTTGCCATTACTAGGCACAAAAAACGTAATTTATTCATTAAATAACTAACTGTACTTTCCTTTCGAAAGTAAATTATTGTTTTGTTGTAAGCTTATTTTGTTTTCAATGGGGCAACACTCACTTTAAATGTTAAAAAGATTTGCCGAGGGGGCTCGTGGTCAACGCAGGTCCCTTTAATGTCTCCAGACAACCTCAGCTTTAAAATGAACTAGAACCTTTCCAGTTGTCGAGGATTTCAAGATCAGTTCTGAAGTTCTATGCTTTTCACGAACGATGTTTAATACAGGGATCAGATGAAGATAAGATAAGATAAGAAGATAAGAAGAATATTTATTAACCAAGTAAAAACGTTACAAGGATTTTGGTGTGGCATGGCGACAATGAAATACATCCTTTCTTGCACAGTCACACATGCATTCATCGTGTCATACACTTCATTGGCATACAACATATATACAGCACTAAAGGATAGGTAAACACAGTATTAAACATACATCACTAATCAGTCATATAAAGTTATGGAGTCAAACACACCCTGCAAGTAAAACAAAATACAGCATTAAAACAATTTAACAGCATTAAATAAAATGAGAATTATTAAGAATGTTAGGCTTCACATCCAAATCTACACACACCACACCACAACACACACACACCCACGCACACACACACATACACACACACAGCATAGCATACTCCTATTTTACAAAGGTACAAATCAAGCAATGGTTATGAGTTTCCAGTTTATACAGATCATTCCATGTTTGGTGATGTAATAATAATAATAATAATTTTATTTATAAAGCACATTATCAAACAATAGTCTGCTCAAGGCGCATCAAACAAAGTCACACGCACAATACAATAGTTAGAATACAATAAATAAATAAAATTTAAAACAAAATCCATTAAAATTAAAAAAAAGAAATTGGAAGTAAACCTCACTAACACAATAGTCGCATTAAAACAATGTACTAATAGCTTAATAAGACTGACAATATAATAAAAAGTCAAAGATAATGATGGAAAATGTAAAAACAGAAAATGTTATTTAAAAAATGCAATCACATCTTTTAAGCTCTGGACAATAAATAAGTAAATATCAAATTCCAAGTTTTAAAAAAAAAAAAAAAGATTTTTGTACTGAGGACAGCGTCTGGGAAGAAACTGTTTCTGAATCGAGAATTTCTGGCTCTTAAAGCACGGAACCGACGGCCAGAGGGCAGAAGCTCGAAGAGACTGTTGGCTGGGTGTGATGGATCGCAGACTGTCTTTTCCGTTTTCCGTTTCATTCGCTTGTCATCTCAAAATATCGCATTAGGGAAGAGGGAGGATTGGCAAAATTAAACTCTAGATATTTTGTTATAAAGACAGTCGATGCAGCAGGTTTATATCTAAGATAAACAATAACAGCTTTTTTCACACACACACACACACACACAAACACACACGCACACACACATATTCTGCCCTTACAAATATTAACTATTAATCGTCCTATGCAACTGTTTCTGTTGCATGCATCTTTTTAAAAAAAAATTCCTTGGTAATATAATATGCAAGCTAACACCTTTTGATATCTTATTTGAAATTATAGCGATTAAAGTCAAAGGTTCAACGGGTTACGGCCAGCTGATTTTCAAAAGATTAGTTTCATCAGATTTTGGATTTTTAAATAAATTTATGTGAGGTTCAGAAGTTCAAGCCCAAAGACCCAAACAAAGGCTGCTTTCATGCACAGGAGCCTCTTCTGCAGGCCATTCGTTTTAAACCCAATCTAATTGAAATGTGTGTGGGCTGTTTTTCCAAGCTACTTGGCAAAGCCCGGTGACTGGCCCTGTGTCCTGGGCGTGATGACATAGCACGTAATAACTAAAAAAATAAATAAATATATGCATACATATATAAGCATTAAAAAATGTAAACAAAATAAATAGGCAAGTAAATAAATAAGGGGCAAAGCGGAATAAATATTTCTACATAGATGTTCCCGTTTTCGTATCCTTCTTAAACAAGTCATAGTTTGAATGCGGGAACTGCGAAGATACTTGTTTACGTAATTACACATGTTTGGGGTACTGTTTTTATTCTCCTCAAATAATATATATAATTATATATTTGTGTGTGACGAACGTGGCCTATTGTTGGATTTTTTTCTTCAGCTTGTTAGAGATTTTCGGCGTTAAGACACTTTTGACAGGGAACAAAAAGTAACTTTTTATTTCGTTCTGTTTCCTGTATTGATTTATTGTATATTACTGTATATAGATAATCGAAAGAATAAAGATTGATGCCCCCCCCCCCCCCCCCCAAAAAAAAAAAATAAATAAATAAATAAATAAATAAATAAAGAAGAAAAATGTTAAATTGTCTGGGCCGATAAAAAAAAAAATCACGTAGTGCGTTTTTAAAAACCTTCTCTTCTTTTTTATCAGTTATTGCCACGCAACACATTAGCCAAGTGGAAAGAGTGCACGCTCTGATTAGAACAGTAGCCTAGTTATTATTTCGACAGGAAAACTACTAGCGGCGGCAATGCATGGAATCAAATCTCTTCATCAATCTGTGGCACACGCTTTTAAAGAAAAATAAAGCAATCAAAGTAAAAACAAATTCAGCAACGTGTGACCTGTATGGTAGTAGTAACTCATTCATGCACGTAGTTGGGATAATCCAGAATATTATTAATTTGCACGTCCAGTAAATGGATTTAGCATGAAGAATGGACAGGCAAAAATCAGTGAAAAACAATACCAAAATTAAATAAAATGACAACCAAACCTCAACAACAAAATAAAGAAATAAGAAATAACACAACACACAAAAAAACATATCGGGCAAATTTTTGCTGTCTATTATAACTTTGTACCAATATTCCCGCTTTAAGCCTTCTGTTTGTGGTGTGAATATTTCATTGTTGCTCCGATTATATTTCTAATGCAAGTCTCGACAGGTGAAAAGATCGCTTGTCAAACGAGATTTTATTACCACGAATGCATGAATTATGTTGGATGCACATGTACATTACAATAAAATGCTTCTGGGAGATTCAGCATTCGTGAGGAATGCTAATATTACCTGGACCAACCACAACCACCACCACCACTATCACCATCCCAACCAATGGTTTTGTATAGCGCCTTCTACACATCAGTAGACATGCTCAACGCGCATGCAGGGACAAGAAAATGATTCATAATTTTTTGAGCAGCCATCAGATTTTGAGATCCTATCCTATCCTATCCCGCAACTAGAAAGTCGTTGGGGCACTACAGATGATCGTTTAACCAGCGTATTCCATCTTTCTCTGTCCTCAGCAACCCTCATGGCATCGTTCAGTGTCAAGCCAGTCTATTCTCGAATGTTGTCCTTCCACCTCTTTTTCTGTCTTCTTCTTCTGCCTCCTTGCACTGTGCCTTGCAGGATGGTCTTTGTCAAGCCTGATGCTCTGGTGACGTGTCCATACCATCGGAGTTTTCGTTTCTTTACCACTGTGAGCAGGGCATCGTGTTGTCCAATGTCTTGTGTGATGGTCTATCGGACTTCATCGTTGGTGATTTGCTGGGTATAGGAAATACCAAGAAGTCTTCTGGAGCACCTCATCTTCACGCTTTGTATTCTTCGTTTTTATTGTAATTGTTGTTCTCGTCCATCATTCTTGTAGGGGTCCACATTATGCCTGAAGTCTAGGTGTTACGTGTGAGACGCGAACGATAGATCCGATCATTTTGTTTTGCAAAGCATGCAATAACAGAGTGTATTTACCTTTGATTTGATTTTGCGTTGTTGCTAGAAGAAGTTTGTATAATGTTGATTATTATTGTCGTCGATATTGTTGAGAATTTTCTAGAATTACTTGTTTACTATCGACCGAAGCATCTAGATAAATCTAGTAATAGCTAAGAGATTCTTCTATCCTAAATAAGGTTATATGACGTAAGACAGTGCATAGTTCCGGTGACGAGCTACAATTTTTTTGATTGTTATTTCGTCATGCTGGAATGTTCGAACTTTTTCTGATTGCAGAGAGGCTATATATAGTGAAAGGGTGATTGAAAAAGAGAGTGGTGGATAGAGATGTGTTATGATTTTTGATGATGATCTTTGAAGTGATTTTCGGAAAGTAATCTTGTATGCAGTTGTTGATGATTGCTGAATAAAGTTGGGAAACTTTATACGACGACTCCTGCTTTGTTGCTGAGTGAACAGGCTGCGTGGTTAAACGAATCTGAGTTACACTTATCAAGATTCAAGCATCGGGTCTGAATCAACCATTGATAAAATAATGTGTAACACAAGGAATATGCTGCAATAAGTGGTCTGTCAGCTATTATCACAGAGCCTGGAGAATGACAACCCGGGCAGTATTGTTCTGGGTTCAATCACAACAACCTGTCTAAAACCCTACCCAAATATAAGCAGCTGATCGACTGTACTACTAGAGAGGATGCCACAATAAATCACTGTTACTCCACCATTCCCAAAGCATACAGGTCTCTCAAACGCCCACACCTTGGTCGCTCCGACCACAACATGATCCCGCTCTGGTACCTCAGTACAGACAACGACTCCGAGCCAATAAACAGGAGAAGAAGCTGGTGAAAAGGTGAACACCGGATGCGATAGACTGTCTACAAGGCTGCCTGGCTTGTACGGCCTGGTCTGTTTTCAGAGAGGCTGCTCAAGACTATGATGAGTACGTTAGCACTGTCTTTGCATACATTCGCTTCTGCGAAGAAGTCTGCATCCCCACCAAATCTGTGACCATCTATGCCAGTGATAAGCCTTGGTTCTCCATTGACGCCAAACACAAGCTGAAGGCTAAGCATGAAGCATGAAACAAAGAACAGTACCACGTTGCAAAGTGCACTGCAGAGAAGGCCATCAGAAGAGCGTAGGCGGAGTACAGGAAGACACTTGAAGATCAATTTTTATCCTCCAACACCCGCGCTTTGTGGCAAGGTCTTCAACACATCACACAGTACAAGCAGAAGTCTTAGCTGACTGAGCTTGATCCCAGCCTCCCTGACCGCTTAAATGCCTTCTATGGCAGGTTCGACGAAAAGAACCGGACGGAACTGTCCCTACTAATGCAGAAGGTCCTTTTTCACTGTCTTTCCCCATGAGATCAAAAAGCTCTTTGTCCAGCTCAATGTCAGAAAGGCGGCATAACCCCCCTCTATGATATTGCGCCAATCTACTGCGACGTCTTCAACGAATCCCTATTCTTATGCCAGGTAGCCTCTACTCTCAAGGCCTCCGCTATAGACAACACCCCAACATTCTCCATCACAGTGTGGTATGTGGCTGCATGGAGGCAGACAGAAAGAGGCTGCAGTGCATGAAGAAGAAAGGTCATCGGGTGCAAGCTGTCATCAATAGATGACATTAATAACAAGCGCCTGCTGAAGAAGACCCGCAGCGCTGCAGAGGATGAGTCTCATCCAGCATCACAGATGTTTGTTCCACTTCAATCTGGAAGAAGTTTAAGGCATTTTAGGAGCGAGACGGTCCGTTTTGCCGACAACTTCTTTCCCTCCGCAATCCGTGCTCTATCCGGTCACCTCAACTCGCTGCCATATCAGGCCGGTGAAGCTCTCCGACTGTTTACATGACAATGTTGAACGTTTAATTTTCACATCAGATTCTTATTGATGCTAATATTATGCTGTTCAGCATTCTTGTTGAGAAGACAGGGAGGAAGGGTGGGAGGAAATGGTGGAAGTTAATCAGAAATATTCTATTCCGTATGCCAGTAATTTACATGCAATGTGCTGTCCTAGGCTTGTATGTGTTACGTTGAAACGAACGAAAGTGTGGCTAAAGCGCGCACGATAGATCTAATCGTTTCGTTTTGCAAAGTATTCAATAATGGAGTTTATTTACCTTTGATTTGAGTTTGCATTGTTGTTAGGAGAGGCTTTGTATAACGTTGATGATTTGCGTTAGTCGATATTGTTGAAGAATTTTCGGGATCTGCATGTTTATTACTGTCGATAGAAATTTCCCGATGGATATCGAAGGTCGTGAATGTTCCCGGAAGTAGAGGAAATGTGTATGACGTAAGCCAGTGATGACGATCTTTAGTTCGATTGGTGGCAGTGCGTCATTTCTACCGTGTACCAAATTGTTCGAGAAGAGAGAGAGGTTATTTAATCGTGTGCCGAGTTGCTGTTGAGATAGTAAAGTTGTTGATAGTGATTTAGAGAGTTGAAGAGTTGCTGCTGTGAAAGTTGTTGAGTTGAATTGAGAATTGTATGCAGTTGTTGATGTGTGCTGAATAAAAGTGGAAAACTTCATACGTCGACTTTGTGACTTGTATGCTGCTTGAGCGGGCTGCGTGGATAAACGAATCTGAGTTACACCCTATCAGGAATTCAAGCATCGGGGCTGAATCAGATACTGATAGAAAACACCAACATCGAACCGAGTGTAACAGTATGCTAAGATGTGCATGTGTGTGGGTGCCTGTGTTTTGTGTTTTCATCAAAGCTGAAAGTGTGTATGTGTGTTTGCATGAGAATGTAAATGTGTGTTTGCGTTGGGGATAAGAGTGGGGGGGGGGGTACAAGTGTCTCAGTGTGGGTATGAGCCCAATTTCTAACTTACATGGAGCTCACGCCCTAGATGTAAACATATCAACAACTAGTGTGCGTGTTATATACTCTGCTGTGATAGCCATGATTCACAACCATATATAGATATAGACATTGATATATTTTTTTTGTGCTGCTTGTAATCTGAGTTTACCTTTTATTCTATTTTTCGGATAGACTATTAGACTTTGTCACCATTTGTAATCTTGCAAATAAATCTATAAATTTGTATGGTAACTCTCACTGTTTTAATCACCTGTGTGTGTGTGTATGTGTGTGTGTGTGTGTGTGTTATCTCGATTCCTATAAATATTCCTTGCATCTTCCTTGCCGAAGGTCGCAAGTTCGATTCCCACAAGGGGCGAACGTATGTGACTTAGTTACGAGACTATTGAGGTCACCGAGGGTTTTCTCCGGGCACTCCGGTTTCCTCCCTCCCTTCAATAATGGTGCAGGATGCAGTCAATATAAAAATTTCAAAAATAAAAAAATTATATTTTCTTCCGTCTTCTAATAGCGATCTCCCTACCTTTACACCACCTGTTTGAGTGATGTTTGTGTATTTGGTGTGTGTGAGGGTAAATGAGACAGGTGAGCGTGTATGTTGGTATAGATCGCCGCGCTTTGAGCCTTGGGGAAAGGCGCGTACATAGCATCCTGTATTATTATTATTATTATTATTATTATTATTATTATTATTATTATTATTATTATTATTATTATTATTATCTTAACTTGGCAATTTAATTATTTGACTTGACTTTGACTTGTTGTTGTGGTAAATTATTGTTTATTCGTTCGATTTATGAAACAGAAACTATTGTCTTGTACATTTGTATTTGTAATTGTTATTAAGATGGTCTTAAATTGTCCCTTCCCACCCCCCAATCCTAAAAAGTTCGACATGTTCTTTTTTAATTTTTGGGTTGTTTGTCAGATGTAAAAAAAAAAAACAACAGCCGGTTGTATTTAAACATTCTTTTATAAGTGTTCTCTTTTCTTATTAAAAAAAAAGTTATATAAAAATAATACATATATAGTTGTGAAATTATAAAATTAGGAAGAGATTTGTTGGACCACCATTCGCAGCAAATCACAGTAATGCGTTTGTTAAGGTGTAGAATGCATGACAATGTGCTGAAAGAGCTTCGTGCAGTCTTAGGTTTGGATGAATGTTGGGATCAGCTTCTACAAAACTATAGCTTGACGTATGGGCTTTGGGCTGAATCGCCGATAAAGATTTTCCGCCTTCTTGACCCGCAATTCGCCTCTGCCACTACATCACTCTTTTTTCTTCTTTCTTTCCCTGCATTTATTTTCTTTGTTTGTCCAGAACAGAATATTATGCTGTTCATTTTTTTCTTTCTCTTGTAAGATAGTGAGAAAAAAAACTGAAAGAAAGGCTTGTGAACCAGGAATAACTTGGTCACCTTCTTTTTCTCTCTCTGTCTGTCTCTGTTTCTCTTTCTGTCTCTCTGTCATTCTTTGTCTATGTCTTACTATGTATATCTGCCTATCTCTGTCTACCTGTCCGTCTCTCTCCCTAAGTCTCTCTGTCTCTCTGTCTGTCTATGTCTCTCTGTTTCTCTGTCTCTCTTTGTTTCTCTGTCTCTGTCTCTCTCTCTGTCTCTCTCTGTGTTAATTTTGTCTCTTTGTACCTAAAAGATGCTCTTTTTTATGTACTCATGCACGATCTCTTATTTTTATTCTATATTTTCTCTGATTAAACACAAGCGAACTTCACTAAAATAATGGTTTTATTTTTTTTTATCTAGTCTTTTTGTTGTTGGCGGTGGTGGTGGTGTTCTGCACAATAATGTTTCATCTACTCGCTACTTTGCTAACTTTCCCTTGTAAACCCTGTATTTCTAAGATTTCTCTGAAGAAACACAAGAAAACAAATAACTGCGAAACAAAACAAATTCTACGTAATGCATGAAAGTTGCCAGTAGACCCGAATTTATAATGAAAATGTCAGAAGGACAGTGAAGCAATTGGAAGAAAACGAGTGAGCATCACAAGCACATTCCATAACAAGCTCAAACTCTCGCGCGGATGTAAGTTCGCACAAACACACACACACACACAAACACACCCCCACATACACATACACACACGTGTATAAGCCGATCAATCGGGAATGTTACCAAAACAGGGTACAATTGGGGAATTTATCTTTTTCTCAGTGATAGTTACAACTCAATGGGTGTATGTAATAAAGTTAAGTAGATTTATGATTGACGTACAGGATTGAGGGGTAATCTGCCCTTTAAACTTGATTTTGTTCTTAGAGCAGCTTACTATACAGGTGTGTTTAATTTACACACTTGTCTATCCCATTTTTCGACAAATGGGGAAGATGCGATTTACCAATATTTGCGGTTGTGCTGTGGTGTGGTGGACTGTTTTCTAGAGGAAAATATGTGAAAAGAAGATTAGTTCTGTGCTTCCCAATATCTTTAACTACCCTATTTGTTACCACGTTTATATGAAATAAATCTCCATTTGTGTGGTTATATAGGAAGACACACTGTAATGTTTGAGACGCGCACGATAGTACGTGCGAGACGCGCACGATAAATCCGATCGTTTTGTTTTGCAAAGCATGCAATAACAGAGTGTATTTACCTTTGATTTGATTTTGCGTTGTAGTTGGAAGAAGCTTTGTACAATGTTCATAATTTTCGTTTGTCAGTATTATTGGAGAATTTTCTAGGGTTGCTTGTTTACTATCGATCGAAGCGTCTAAATAAATCTACTGGTAGCTGAGAGATTCTTCGAAGTTATATGACGTAAGACAGTGCATAGTTCCGATGGCGAATTTTATTGTGATTAGCTGTAATTGCGTCACGCTGGAATATTCGAACGTTCTCTAGAGTATAGAGAGACTATATAAGTGCCGCCCTATTTCAGAGTTGGGAAGTTGAGTTGAAAAAGTGGTGAAAGTGGAAAAAGCGATTGAGCGATTGTATGCAGTTGTTGATGTACGCTGAATAAAGTTGGAAAACTTCATACGACTTCTGCCTTGTTGCTGAGTGAACAGGTTGCGTGGATAAACGAATCTGAGTTACACTTATCAGGATTCAAGCATCGGGGCTGAATCAACTACTGATTAAAAAAACAACAACAACAGTGTAACACACACACACACACACACACACACACCTACACACACAGCAGGATGTATACACAAACAAGAACACGATCCATTTCTTTATATTTTAAGAGTGTAACATACAGTTTGCGCGCGCGGTTATGTGTGTGTGAGTGTGTAAGAGAGAGAGACAGCGAGCGCGCATGCTTTCTCGTTCTTATTTATTTTCCCTTTATCTACACCCTCCCTTCCCCACCCATGCATTGAACCCCAATATAATTATATATGTATAGGTTACGCTAATACTCACATCCTGTCCGCCCACACTCCTTTCCACCCACTCTGTATTATGTAACTTACTGGTTGAAATTGACAATACATTTTATGATGTAGTGTTGTGTTCTTTTCATCATCATCATCATCATCATCATCATCATCATCATCATCATCATCATCATCATCATCATCATCATCATCATCATCATCATCATCACCAAGAAAGCGTTTGACCGAGTCCAGCAAGCAGCTCTGTGGGCAACCATGAGAATGTACAACATCAACCCTAACATTATTGAAGTCATCAAAAGCCTGTATGACAAGGCTAACAGTGCATTCCTCCACAGCAGCGCCACCGGGAACTAGTTCAGAACAACAATCGGTGTGCGTTGAGGATGCCTAATCTCTCCAACACTCTTCAACATTTTCCTAGAACGCATCATGTGAGATGCCCTTGCATCTCGAAGGCACAGTCAGCATAGGGGATAGAGCAATCCCCAGCCTCCGTTTTGCGGATGAATTGATGGATTGGCTGGAGAGGAAAAAGAACTTGAACAGCTGGTACAGAGGCTTGACAACACCTCCAGAGCTTATGGAATGGAAATACGTGCAGAGGAGACCAAAATGATGACCAACAACACCAATGATATCAACATGGACATCAAAATCCAAAGCCAATCCCTCAACACAGTGCATAGCTTCAAATATTTAGGAGCCATTGAATCAGACAATGGGTCTCGACAGGAAGTCCTCTACTGTATCGCACAAACAACTGCGGACTTGACAAGATTGATGCCCATTTGGAAAGACAGGACCATCAGTCTACACTCCAAGGTAAGATTGCTGCAATCCCTTGTCATCTCCATCTTCCTATACACTTACGAAATATGGACCCTCACAGCAGATCTACAACGAAGAATACAAAGCATGGCGATGAGGTGCTATAGAAGACTTCTGGGCATGTCTTTTCACCCAGCCCATCATCAACGACGAAGTCTGACAGACAGTCAAACACGACATTGGATAACACGATGACAGCTCACAGTGGTAAAGAAACGGAAACTTCGATGGTACAGCCACGTCACCAGAACATCAGGCCTCGCAAAGACCCGCATCGTAAGACTCGCATCGCAAAGACTCGCATCGTAAGGCACGATGCAAGGAGGCAAAAGAAGAGAAAGACAGAAAAAGAGGTGGGAGGACAACATTCGAGAATGAACTGGCTTGACCCTGAGCGATACCATGGGGATTGCTGAGGACAGAGAAAAATGGAGTACGCTGGTTACACGAAATTTTGTAGTGCCCCAACGACTTTCGAGTTACGGAATAGGATAGTGTAGGCGAGAACATGATAGGGTCTCTCTCTCTCTCTCTCTCTCTCTCTCTCTCTCTCTCTCCCTCTCTCTCTCTCTCTCTCTCTCACACACACACACACACACACATGCACATACTCACATACACGCACGCACACACACACACATGCATGCATTCTCATATTTACTCTCCCCCTCCCTACTCCAAACACCATTATATCTCTTTCAAATACAGGCAAATACACTCTCGAAAACACACACAAACAAACACGCACACACACACGCATGCACAGAACCCTTTCCATAGATCGCACCGCATTTGATCAGTCTTCATCTTTGCAATAAAATCTATTTATAGAGCTTGTTCACTGCGCATGCACTCACTGTGCTGACGGAAGCAAAGGAAGAACTCCCCTGTGATCAGTGAAGCATGGATTACAGCCAACCCTGAAGTAAATCATGGCTGACTGCACCGGTTCGTCGGTCGTTTTAAAAAAAAATATTTAAGCTGCATCTTTTGTACAAGACTGCCTTCAGTTTAATTACTTATCTGTGTTTTGTCAACATCTAGAATGATTGTCCCACTTGTTCTTATATTATCTCAAAGCACAAACTCTGACCTATGCATACATGAGCGACCGCACTCGCACGTGAAGCTTTACTTCAAAATGGGCAAAATGGGCGTGCGCGCCCACACGCACACACACACCCACACACACACACACACACACACAAACACATACGCATGCTCTCTCTCTTTCTCGGCCTGATTCTCTCTCCACCCTTAAACCTCTTGACCCAGTTCCAGTAAATATAGCGACCATAAAAAATGTTGATTCCTCGTTAGTTTTTATTAGTTTTATTTTTATATTATTAATATAAAACATTCTGCGTTCATTTCAGGCTTGGGGCTCGGGATCATAATAATGATGATGATGGTGATTATGATGATGATGATGATACTAATGATGATGATGATGATGATGATGATGATGATGATGATGATGACCTGCATTTTTAGTACAAATTGAGTTGCTTGTCCAGGACCGAAACTGAAAAACAATTTGATACGGTTCTTCCGTGAGAAACGGATTAAAAGCTGCACTTGTTTAAAGTTGATGCACTAAAAATAAATTTCAATAGTGCATTATTTTTTAATAAAACCCTACCTAAATCTATATATTCCTTACCTGCCAATTTAGTTAGGGTTTTATTACAAAAATTATGCAGTATTGAACATTTTTTTCAGTGCATAAACTTTAAACAACTGCAGCTTTTAATACACACACACACAAAAACACACACTCACAATGCAGCGCAATATTTTTTTAGGGCTACGCGCATGTAAACTTGTGTGTATATAATCGACATGCCAAAGTTACATTGTTTTTGTTGTTGTTGTTGTTGTTGTTTTCTTTAGAGGGGGGAGATGGGGGGGGGGGGGTAAGGATTTCTTTAGTTTACCTGACTTAATAATTATAATGAAACAGATGTAATGAATTAACTATAATGTCATTCGATCTATTTACATTTGTAACAAAACAGAAGACAATTGTTGAGTTTATTTCACTATAAAGAATCTCAGTGCCTGCAAATAAGAGTAAATTCGACTTTTTGTTGCATTATTAATAATTCTTCCCTATTTATGTACATGAACATCTATTATCATATCCTATCCTATCCTATCCTATCCTATCCTATCCTATCTTATCCTGTAACTCGAAGGTCCTAGGGGCACCACAGATGATCGCTTAACCAGTGTACTCCATCTTTCTCTGTCCTCAACCCTCATGGCTTCGCTCAGTGTCAAGCCAGTCCATTCTTTAGTGTTGTCCTCCCACCTCTTCTTCGGTCTCCCTCTTCTTCTGCCTCCTTGCACTGTGTTAATGTCACGAAGAGAGGGGTTGGGGGATGGGGGTAAGCTCTTAATCTCTAGCGCGTTATTACCTCCTTTGAATAGGTTAATGGTGCGATGACATTCAAGAGATTAATGCTGGGCCAACTTAATAAACAGACAGGGAAAAGACGAGATGGAAAATAAGGCTACAATAGTTAAGAAATGCACATTCAAAGGCCAGTCAGGGTAATTGCGATTTCTATAGCTAGTTACTTTATTAATTTGAAATGGAGAGTCTAGGTCAGATACTTCTAGCGTGAGTCATTGGCATAGCGTCTTTTAGTCAGGAGTAGTCCGGTGATTTTCTGGGTAGTCAATATTTGGGATACTAGAGCGAATGTAGACTGATCTCATCACAGGGCGAGAGTGTATCTGTATGGTTTCAGAGTCTCTCTGATAATCTGGCGAGGGGGGATTCTCGTAGGCTTAGGCACTTAGCTCTGTACTGAAGTGCGGCGATTTGTCCAGGATACTCTGGTTGGCTTGTTAGCGTGGGTCTGTAGCGTGGGTGGAAAGATGCAGGTCAGTGGTCACGCGATGATGACTCATGGACCACGAGTGCTTGTCTTGTGATATGGTACAGGCATCGAAATCGGCTTTCGTGGCTAGCCGTCTGGAAAATGGCGAAGTCCCAAGTCTCGCTTCTCATTGACCTCCTGGGTTGACAGGGGCCTGCGGCGGGTCAGTGACTGGGAGATGTTCCAAGGCCGGGGTGATACGCCCGGTACAGGAACCCGTCTGCAATGTGTACAGACGCTGGATCAGCGGGGGATAGGGATAGTGTGGGTTCAGGGCCTGTGACATGATAGCCCTTCTCAGAATTCAAATTGGCTTGACCGGTCATGGGTTGAGCCGGTGCAAATACCAACAGTCAAACAATGCAACTAGCTTTACTGGGCCAAGGTGGAGTTTATTGGCAGCCGCTAGTATAAGATACATTCGGCGCATAGGATGGGGTTGGCAACAGGGCAAATATTTATACATTGGGAGCGGGGGGGAAAGCAAATGGAGGATACAGGGCAAATGGGTTGTAGCGGGGACTTTAATCTATATGTAGGGACAGCATGGCATGGGGTATTTACACATGGGCTAACGGAGCATACAAGCATAAATCCAAACATGTCATGGGTCATATACAAGGTAAAAATTATGTGCAAGGGATAAATACAAGTCATAGCAACACATCAAGGCAAAATTATAAACATGAACATACACATTGACAGGACGCATGAACATGATGGGCGAACGACGGGTGATGGGTCTGCTATATGACAAAGAGTAAGTTCCCTCTCTTACCTTGACTTAAGACGGGTGGAAGCACAAGGGTACTGTCGAAACTCAGAGGTCACTCGGTGATGGAGACGTGTTTTCGGACAGGCTGTGACTTCGAGGCAGGGATGCTGGGGTCTGACACTATGTCATGCTTTGTGCCAGGCTTTAAGGAGATGTCCCGGGGGGCGGGGCTTAAGCGACTGGGCGAGCGGGCCTGCTAGAGATGGCTGGTTAAGAGGGATGATGGCTGGCTGAGCGAGTGAGTGATGACTGTTTAGCAGCTTAGCTCAGAGGGTGATTGCCCGCCTTGTCACAGAGGCCCCCCCAAGGAAAAAGGCGAGGACGTAGGACTCGACGAAGACGCGGCCAATCAGCTCTGAGGTCGGCTGCCGGGTGAGACGATGGTTTGCGATGATCCGGGTGATGCGGGGCGATGCAGGGTTCCGGGTCGTCGATGGCGGATGCCCAAGGCTGGGGTCCGCGGAGCTGCCGGGTTTCGGCTACGGTTAGTGGGCGGCGGCGGGAATGAAGGCTGGGGCGTCGGCCCTCAGGGGCGACTCGCTGGAGTCGGTGGCGGGGTGGCGGCTGAGGAAGTCTGCGCCGTGGTTGTCTTTCCCTGGGATGTGCTCCAGCTGGAAAGAGTATGCTTGGAGCAGCAGAGCCCACCTCATCAGCCGGGCGTTGAGCGATTTGGATGTCGCCAAGAAGGAAAGCGGCTGATGATCCACTTGGACGGTAAAGTGCGAGCCGTAGTAATACAGTTGGAACTTCTGGACTGCCCAGACGAGGGCGAGACACTCTTTCTCCGACGTGGCGTAATTCTGTTCGGCCGGCTTGAGTTTCCGGCTGGCGTACGCGACGGGGAAGAGCGTCGGGGCGTCCGCGGAGTCCCGTTGGAGTAGAACGGCTCCGAGGCCTACGTCGCTGGCGTCTGTGCGCAGGACGAAGGGCTGTCCGTGGTTGGGGAGTCGCAGGACTGGCTGGGACGTCAGCTTGTCCTTGAGCTCCTGGAAGGCAGCTTCACATTGCGGGGTCCAGAGGACTCGGTCAGGTGCGGTCTTCCGGGTTAGGCTGGATAGTGGCGCGGCGATCCCGTTGTAGCCGGGTACAAACTTCTGATAGAAGCCACTCAGTCCCAGGAAGGACTGAACATCTTTCTTGGTCTTGGGGCGTGGCGCGTCTCGAAGGCGCTGGACGGTCTTTTCTAGAGGCCGGAGCTGTCCACGGCTGATGGTGTGGCCTAGAAATTCCAGCTCTTGATAGCCGAACTGGCATTTGGTCGGCCGGGCAGTGAGGCCAGCTTCTTGGAGGCGGCGCAAGAGTTGGCGCACCACTCGCAGGTGCTCCTCCCATGTCTCCGTTGCGACGAGTATGTCGTCCATAAAAGAGTGTATGAACGGACAGTGGAGGGGGTCCAACAGCTTCCGCATCATCGTGCTGAAAATACTTGGGGCGTTGTGCAGACCAAACGGCAGGACGTTAAACTCATAGTGGCCGTCCATCGTGCTGAAGGCTAGGTACTGGCGGGATGAAGGGTGCACGGGAATCTGATAAAAGCCTTTGCTCAGATCCACTCGGGAGAAGTATCGGGCGGATTGTAGCTTTGCAAACAAGTCTGTTGGGTCGGATAGGGGTCCGGGCACGAACTGGGTTACAAGGTTCAACTGCCGGAAGTCGATACAGAGGCGATGTTCTCCGCTGGGCTTCCGTGATAGAACTATTCCTGCGCTGTAGGGGGAACGGGAGGGAGCGATGACTCCGGCTTGTAGCAGAGCCTCTACTTCCGTTCTTACTACTTGCTGCTGGGAAAGTGGGACGGGGTAAGGTTTCTGGCGGACGGGAGTGGGGTCCGTCAGGGTTAGTCGAACTTCTTCCAGGTCCGTCCTCCCAGGAATGTCGGTGAGGACTTCCCTGTAGTCTGCTACGATGGCGCGTAGTTGGCGTTGCTGGCCGGCGGGGAGTGAGGGGTCCAGAGAGACGTCCCGGAAGGATTCCTTCCCTTTTAGTGGAAATTCGGCGACGCCGGTCTCTGTGCCATCCACCTCGACGGCCAGCGCGACCGTGAGTAACGAGTGGGAGTCCGGGGCGGGTGCAGGTTGCTCCAGGTACCGCTTGAGCAGATTGATGTGGTGGGTCCTGGGCTTTCCGCCTACCTCGATGCGATAAGTGGTACGGGAGAGCTTCTCAAGCACCGGGTAGGGTCCCTGCCAAGCTATGTCTAGCTTGTTGGTGCCGCTGGGGAGGAGCAGTAGGACTTGGTCTCCTACCTGTAGTTCTCGGTCCCGGGCGCGGCGGTTGTGATAGCGGGCTTGCCTTTCTCTCGCCTTCTTCAGGTTGGCGGAGGCGGCTTTCCAGGTGGCCTTGAGGGTTTCTTGGAGCTTCGTGACGTATTTCGTGGCGTCGACCGGTGCCTCGTCCAGTTTGGCGTCGGTCCAGCTACGTCGCAAGGCGGCTAGAGGTCCGGAAAGGGGTCTTCCAAAAAGCAGCGTGGAAGGCGTGTATCCGGTGGAGGTGTGCGGGGTCTCTCGATACGCGAAGAGCGCTGACGCGACGTATGTGTCCCACGCTTCCGGCTGTTCGTCGGCGATCTTGCGGATAATCGAGATGAGGGTCCCGTTTAGGCGCTCGACCTG
Organism: Oncomelania hupensis; assembly: GCA_036898135.1. Lineage (NCBI taxonomy): Eukaryota > Metazoa > Mollusca > Gastropoda > Littorinimorpha > Pomatiopsidae > Oncomelania > Oncomelania hupensis. The sequence continues at coordinate 88,371,540 of CM072511.1, read as the reverse complement.
TCCGTTGCTAGCGGGGTGGTAGGGTGGAGTCCGGATATGGCGAATGCGGAGTAGTTGAAAAACTTCTTGCATGAGTTTTCCGGTGAACTGGGACCCGTTGTCGGTCAAGATGTTGTCCGGGAATCCGACTCGAGTGAATATGGTGACGAGCGCGTCGGCGACTCGGGCGGCGTCGATCTTCGGCAGAGGAACGGCTTCACACCACATCGAGCAGGCGTCGACAAGGGTTAGTAGGTACTGGTTCCGCTTCTTGGTCCGCGGGAGGGGTCCTACTATGTCGACTGCCACTCGTTGGAAGGGTGTTCCGACAACGACGGTGGGGCTGATAGTGACCGGTACGGTGTGATGGCGGGGCGAGTATCGTTGGCACTGGCTACAGGACTTGACGTAGCGCTTCACGTCTTCGGTCATCCCGGGCCAGTGGTACTGAGCGCTGATGCGTAGAGTGGTCGCTCCTATGCCCATATGTCCGCTTAGGGGCATGCTATGGCCAAGTTCCAGGACTTGGGGGCGAAGTGTCGCAGGCACGGCGAGTTGAGAATGGTCGTCCTTCTGACGGAAGAGGAGTCCGTCTTCGACGAAAAAGTCCCCGGACTTGGGTGGAGTGCGTGCTGCGGGAAGCTTTCCGTAGCACTTGCGGAGGGTGACGTCGCTTTCTTGGGCCTTCCGGATCTGTTCCGGCATCTGGTTGGGTATCGGGGGTGGTGTCGCGGCTGTTTTCGCCTGGGCGCGCGTCTGGACGGCGGCCATCGACTCCACAGGCTGGGGCGGCATCCCCAAGAACACGTATCGGCATCCTAAAATCAGGTCGTACAGGGGCTGGTCCATCACGGCAGCTTGGATGGTCCCCGTTACGTATCGGCTGGTGACTTGGATCCGGGCTATAGGGAGCGTGGTGCTGGGCTGGGACGCGTCGGCCAACTTCAGGGTGATAGTCTCGCCGGTCAGGTCTTGGTCCCTGATGAGCGAGCGGCGGACGACGGCGTCGAAGGTGAGTCCAGTGTCGTATAGACAGTGGGCTGGGCGATTGTTGACAGTCACTTGCTCGGTGACGGCCGGTCGGTCGGTGGGAGTGACGACGGGGGTTACCGGTTTCCCGTCGGGGGTAACTTGGCGTAGGGCTAGTACGGTACCTTGTTTGCGACGCTGGTCGCTGATGCGTCGAAAACATTTCTCCCGGGTGTGTCCTCGGCGTTGGCAGTAGCCGCAGTAGAGCTCTGTGCTCCGCTTCCCTGGCTCTGCTCCGGGGTTCGGGCGTCCTTTGGGCGGTTGTGGACGGTGGTTCGCTGGCGGGACTGGCCGGCGAGGCTGGTGGCGGGTATCTGGCGACGAGGGTGCGGGGGGATCACGGCGAGGCTGTCTGTCGTCGGGATGGGCGGTGAGGTAGCGGTCCGCGACGATGATCAGATCTTCAAGGCGAGCGGCGCCCTGTTCGGCGGCGAAAGTCCGAAGTTCCGCTGGCATTGTCCCTCGGAGTTGCTCGGCTAGCATCAACTCTAGCAATCCGTCGTATGTCTTGGGTTCGTCAGTTTGCTCAATCCATTTGTCCCGTAGCGTAGCTAGACGGTCGGCAAACTGCGTGAACTTCTCCCCCCTCTCTCTCCGGGAGTTCCGGAAATTCTTGCGGTAGTGCTCACCTGAGAGCTCAAAACCATGCAGTAGAGCTCTCTTGAGGGCGGGGTAGTCTCCCTCCTCGGAAGTCGGTGTCTTGGCCAGAATCTCATAGGCCTTCCCCTTAAGGCCATGACTGAGCTTGCGATACCAGTGCTGGGGGTCAAGACCGTTTTCTCTCGCGACTCGTTCGAATCGGCCGAGATAGACTTCAATTGATTCGTCCCGTTCGACGAATGGGTCCAGGGGAAAGTTCATCCCCGGAATCGGCGGGGGGGGTGCGGGTATTCCGGTGCTGGCGGCGAAGCTGGGGGCGATGAGCGAGTAGTCCTCGCTAGCGGGCGATGCGATACCTAGATCGCGGCGGTCGCGTTCAAGCTGGAGGAGTGCTTGGCGCCGTTCGAGCTCCTTATCCTTCCTTTTCTCTTCCAGTGCCGCTATCCTCTCGTCCTCCTCCTTCCTCCTTGCGGCGGCTCTCTCCTCCTCTGCTATCCTCTCTTTCGCCTCCTCTCTTCTCCGCTCGGCGGCTCTCTCCTCCTCTGCAAGCTTCTCCTTCGCCTCCTCTCTCCTCCGCTCGGCGGCTCTCTCCTCCTCTGCAAGCTTCCGGGCGGCGGCCCGTTCCTCCGCGGCGATGCGCTCTTTCTCCTCCTCTTTCTTCCGGGCGGCGGCCCGTTCTTCCGCGGCGAGGCGCTCCTTCTCCTCCTCTTTCTTCGCCTCTCGCTCTTTGGCCCTCTCCTCCCTCTTCAACTTTTCCTCTGCCACGTCAGCATCTACGTTAGCCAAGACGTAGTCTTTGAGTTCGGTGCCGGCGAGCCCTAAGCTCTTGCCAATACTCTTGTACTTAAGCGCAAGCTCTCCCCGGTCGGCCATGGTAAGGGAGGTAACTTACCCTGAAAAAGGTCCTAACCGGAATGAGGGGCGCACACAAGGGGGTACACTGACGGAAAACAAGGGGGTGGGCTGGATGAGCTACAATGAACCTGCAAAGGGGCAAATACAACACAACCACAAAGACAAAATGCGATCAATCAAAAATACAAAAATGAATGCAAGAAAAGCCTTTTGAGATATCGCCACTCGGGAAAACCAGTAAGGGACCTATGGGGCTATGCTATCTACTACTAGGCTTAGAGGGCTGGGTCCTATCTATACTGGGCTGGGGTGGAAATTACGCTAAGTCCTAAGTCTAGTCAAGTTGGGATGGGAACCTAAGTCTTTTGTCTCGTTGGGTTGGAGGGGGAAACCTAAGTCTTTAGTCTCGTCGGGGTCGCCAAAGTTAATGTCACGAAGAGAGGGGTTGGGGGATGGGGGTAAGCTCTTAATCTCTAGCGCGTTATTACCTCCTTTGAATAGGTTAATGGTGCGATGACATTCAAGAGATTAATGCTGGGCCAACTTAATAAACAGACAGGGAAAAGACGAGATGGAAAATAAGGCTACAATAGTTAAGAAATGCACATTCAAAGGCCAGTCAGGGTAATTGCGATTTCTATAGCTAGTTACTTTATTAATTTGAAATGGAGAGTCTAGGTCAGATACTTCTAGCGTGAGTCATTGGCATAGCGTCTTTTAGTCAGGAGTAGTCCGGTGATTTTCTGGGTAGTCAATATTTGGGATACTAGAGCGAATGTAGACTGATCTCATCACAGGGCGAGAGTGTATCTGTATGGTTTCAGAGTCTCTCTGATAATCTGGCGAGGGGGGATTCTCGTAGGCTTAGGCACTTAGCTCTGTACTGAAGTGCGGCGATTTGTCCAGGATACTCTGGTTGGCTTGTTAGCGTGGGTCTGTAGCGTGGGTGGAAAGATGCAGGTCAGTGGTCACGCGATGATGACTCATGGACCACGAGTGCTTGTCTTGTGATATGGTACAGGCATCGAAATCGGCTTTCGTGGCTAGCCGTCTGGAAAATGGCGAAGTCCCAAGTCTCGCTTCTCATTGACCTCCTGGGTTGACAGGGGCCTGCGGCGGGTCAGTGACTGGGAGATGTTCCAAGGCCGGGGTGATACGCCCGGTACAGGAACCCGTCTGCAATGTGTACAGACGCTGGATCAGCGGGGGATAGGGATAGTGTGGGTTCAGGGCCTGTGACATGATAGCCCTTCTCAGAATTCAAATTGGCTTGACCGGTCATGGGTTGAGCCGGTGCAAATACCAACAGTCAAACAATGCAACTAGCTTTACTGGGCCAAGGTGGAGTTTATTGGCAGCCGCTAGTATAAGATACTTTCGGCGCATAGGATGGGGTTGGCAACAGGGCAAATATTTATACATTGGGAGCGGGGGGGAAAGCAAATGGAGGATACAGGGCAAATGGGTTGTAGCGGGGACTTTAATCTATATGTAGGGACAGCATGGCATGGGGTATTTACACATGGGCTAACGGAGCATACAAGCATAAATCCAAACATGTCATGGGTCATATACAAGGTAAAAATTATGTGCAAGGGATAAATACAAGTCATAGCAACACATCAAGGCAAAATTATAAACATGAACATACACATTGACAGGACGCATGAACATGATGGGCGAACGACGGGTGATGGGTCTGCTATATGACAAAGAGTAAGTTCCCTCTCTTACCTTGACTTAAGACGGGTGGAAGCACAAGGGTACTGTCGAAACTCAGAGGTCACTCGGTGATGGAGACGTGTTTTCGGACAGGCTGTGACTTCGAGGCAGGGATGCTGGGGTCTGACACTATGTCATGCTTTGTGCCAGGCTTTAAGGAGATGTCCCGGGGGGCGGGGCTTAAGCGACTGGGCGAGCGGGCCTGCTAGAGATGGCTGGTTAAGAGGGATGATGGCTGGCTGAGCGAGTGAGTGATGACTGTTTAGCAGCTTAGCTCAGAGGGTGATTGCCCGCCTTGTCACAGTCTTGCAGGATGGACTTTGCAAGACCTGATGATCTAGTGATGTGGCCATACCATGGGTGTTTCCATTTCTTCACCACTGTGAGCAGTTCATTGTTGTCCAATGGCTTGCGTGATGGTCTGTCGGATTTGTTGGTTGGTGATGTGCTGGGTATAGCAAATGCCCAGAAGTCTTCTGTAGCACCTCATCTCCATGCTTTATATTCATCGCTGTAGATCTGCTGTGAGAGTTTATGTTTCGCAAGCGTATATGAAGATGGAGATGACAAGGGAGCGCAGCAGCCTTACCTTGAAATGTAGACTGATGGTCCTGTCTTTCCAAATGGGCTTCAGTCTTTTCAGGGCAGCAGTTGTTGATGCGATCCTGGAGGGAACTTCCTGTCTGGATCCATTGTCTGATACAATGGCTCCTAAATATCTGAAGATATGCACTGTGTTGAAGGATTGGCTTTGGACTTTGATGTCCATGTTGATACCATTGGTGTTGTTGGTCATCATTTTGGTCTTCTCTGCACTTATTTCAATTCCATAGGTTCTGGAGTTGGTGTCAAGCCTCTGCACCAGCTGTTCAAGTTCTTGTTCCTCTCCAGTTAATCCATCAATGTCGTCCGCAAAACGAAGGTTGGAGATTGCTCTACCCCCTATGCTGACTGTGCCTTCGTGATCTGTAAGGGCATCTGACGTAATGCGCTTTAAGAAGATGTTAAAGAGTGTTGAGAGAGTAGGCATCCTTGACGCACACCGTGTGTGGTCCTGAACCAGGTTCTGATGGCGCTGTTGTGGAGAACTGCACTGGCAGTCTTGTCATACAGACTTCAATAATTTTAGGGTTGATGGTGTACACTCTCATGGTTGCCCACAGAGCTGCATGCCAGACTCGGTCAAATGAAGTCTACAAACACATGATATAGATGGTATTTGTGTGTGTGCGTGTATGCGTGTGTGTGAGTGCTTTTTCTGCGTGAATATAAAATTATTAGTTATTATTGATGTGGGGTTTAGATTATGAATGTCTGTATTTGATTGGAATTTAATGTTGTTGCTGTGCCATTAGAAATGAATGTGTCTCTGCTGGTTGTGTATATAAAATGGATATATTGCATGCTTCTTGTGGACGACGAGCCAAAGACAAATTTCTGTATGTGATGAACATCAGACAATAAAGTTGTATTGTATTGTATTGTATTGTAGATGTTGCTGGTGCTGTAGGTATTCCTCGCAGATTATTCTGAGTTTGAAAATATATTCAATGGTACTTCGCCCGGCCCTGAAACCTGCTTGTTCTTCAGCTATAATTTGTTCAGCTTTGGGGTTTCAACATGTACATGTATCTCCTTTTTGTAATAAAACACAAAATATTGTTTGTAATACCTTAAATCTGAACGTGGTAGATCTCAGTGTCAGAAGGAGAAAGAGCGAGACAGTCTGAGAGAGAGAGAGAGAGAGAGAGAGAGAGAGAGAGAGAGAGAAAGAGAGAGACAGAGAGAGAGAGAAAGAGAAAGAGAGAGAGAGAGAGAGAGAGAGAGAGAGAGAGAGAGAGAGAGAGAGAGAGAGAGAGAGAGAGAGAGAATACTATATAATGCATCTAAACTGTGTGAACCTACCGACTGAAGACTGCCTCTACCGATCATGGGAGTTCAGAATGCCAACACGTGCAGTGTCTCATGTAGCTGTGCTTATTTCCTCGTTTATTGTTACCGTTCTTGCAACTCACGTGACCATTTGGATAAACCACTATGAACCCCACACCCTATTATGTTCCCTTTGTGCGTAAAACGTACACGCAAACGTTTATACATACATAGGCACAAACTCACACGCACGTGGCCTCGCTGACAGCCACTGTAACTGCATTACTATCCTGCTTTCTACAGGACTATTGTACAGCCGCACTCGCCTAAACGAAACACGCTTAAGCAAAAAACTCGGATATCTGAAACCAAAAACCAATTCCCCGCCAGACCCCCCTCTTTGTAAGACTATTTCTAATTCGGATAAGCCACACTCTGTCAAAAAATAGCTAACTCAAACACGTACATCTCAAACGTGATTTTGACAGATAAGCCAAACTCTGAACACTGTTTTTTTTGTTTCTTGTTTTTGTTTGTTTGTTTTTTCTTTAAAAAAAACACTTCGGGAAGACATATTTTGTCACGACTATAATTAACCTACGGAAACGAACACGTCACCTGTTTATGCGGGAAAACTGATGACTTGTGCCACATGTTTTGCAGGCGCCATTGTTTAGACAGAAAGAGTGTGTAAGTTTGCTAGCGTGAATTAGGTGGTGGTTTCAAGGTTAGTGAGGGGATGGCTGAGGGATGGGCACAGGGGAGAGGCAGGTCGAAAGGTAATGTGCACGCCGTTCTAGCGAATGTCAGGCCCTGTTTTTTTTTTTACTTTCAGCGTTGAAAGATTAAGCCAGAAGATTAATGGCTGCGGGCGTCTCGCAATTTGCAGCATATCACCTAGCGTGTGTTGTCTTGTCTTGCCGTATATGCCCACAATCAATCGTGTTGGTCATTATGGCACTTTTTACCAAGGTGCATGCTGGGTGTGTTCTTGTTACCGGCACTCACCCGTCTAGGACATGAGCGTCAGGATCTTTAAAGTCCGTAATGATGGAATGTATGCGACACAGACTATACCTCGGTTTATACTCTCATCCGAAGGATTAGGAAACGGGAGTAAAGTGTCTTTCCTAAGGACACAACACAATGCCCCGGCCTGGGCTCGAACCCGGGATCTTCCGATCTGCAAGCCAACGCTCTAACCATTCGGCCACCGTGCCTCCCCAGGGTCCAGGGCCCAGGGTCTTTTGAGTGCTCAGATTGCTAGTGTGTGTCTAGCCTAGCATGCAGTATTAAAGTTTAAGGAATACTGTAAGCTTAACGTTTTCGTGTCTGGGTAAGTGACCTCAGCCGAATTTTGTTGTATTTTTGGGCCGTCTAAAGGTTTCGTTTTCAAATGTTTATCTTTTTGTTCTAACTAGCAGTTGTTCTTTGCTTAGGCCTTTGAAAGGTAATCTTTGCTTTGTTTCTGAGATTTGTCACTGTTTTCACCATTTTTTTTTTCAGTTGGCTTTGAGGTATTAATAAAGCCCCACTAAAAAAAACACTTGTAAGTTGTCACTGTTTTGATCTTATTCATTTAAACAAACAAACACACACACACACACACACACACACACACCACGCACAGAGAGAGAGAGAGAGAGAGAGAGACAGAGACAGAGAGATAAAGAAAGAGAGAGAGAGAAAGAAAGTGAGAGAGAGAGAGAGAGAGAGAGAGAGAGATACATTTGAAGTGATTTTACAACTTATCCTAAAAAAAACTCGCTTAAGCCGAACTCTATGGTAATTTCTCGGAAAAAGGTTGGCTTATCCGAACTCGGATATGCACAAACTCTGGTAAGCGAAACTAGTTTTCATTCCCCGGGCGAGTTCGGCTTAAGCGTGTTTGACTGTAGTTATTTTCACCTTTACAGTCAGACAATTAAACAGCCAAATCCGCACACACACACACACACACACACACACACACACACACACACACACACACACACACACACACACACACTTGCACTAATTTGTCCCAATAACGCCGTGTAAACATCCTCACACACACACACACACACACACACACACACACACGCACACACACACACACTCAGTCACATAGCGATATAAACAACATACACACACTCACGTACAAAGTACAGTCATGTTAATAAAATCTTCCTTTTGTGTGTGACCTTATGTTCCTCTCACATATCTGGGTTCTTTTAATTGTCTAATAATGTCCTGAAAAAGTGAAAAAAAAAGGTTAAAAGAAGAAGGAGAAGAAGAAGAAGAAGAAGAAGAAGAAGAAGAAGAAGAAGAAGAAGAAGAAGAAGAAGAAGAAGAATTACATTACATTACATTACATAATTGTTGCTTTAGGTCCAGCGGACTCTTCCGAGCCAAATCAGGACCGGACAACCCCCAATCCGCATAAAAGATCTGCTGAAACAACCCTAGTGGGAAAACTGAATGCCCTCCACCAGCCAGTCACTTTACAATAAAGACATCCCACGAAGGGGACGGCTGAGGCTTCACCCCAACTTATCGAACCCCCGTTTACACAAACAAAATAGAATACAAACATCATTATAAATTATCAACAAAACACATAGGCCTACATATAAAATGCCTACATTGCTAAATAATAACATCATAGGAAGCCCTAGTGACCACCTGGCAGAAAGCGTCCAATATTCCCAAGCTGATCCAACAGACCTCATACACAAACAAGGAGTCTTGTCCCGGAAGAGTTTTCAAAAAAAAAGGTAGGAGACTGGTCTAGCGAAGAAGACGATAGTATAGCAGATTGATAGAACAGAGCAGGAATGAGAAAGAGCAAATGAGAAAGACAGCGACAGTGGGAATTTAAAGCACTAAATTTCCAGAAAGTGGGGATATTATTTATACTGAAAACCCCGGTACCCCAACGGGTGGGGGGGGGGGGAGGAAGAAGAAGAAGAAGGATGATGATGATGATGATGATGATGATGATGATGATGATGATGATGATGATGATGATGATGATGATGATGATGATAGACAAGAGGTAGAAGAAGAAGAACAAGAACAAGAAGAGAAGGTCAAAAAGGAAAATGAGATCAAAAGAAAGCAAGAAAAGAAGAAGAAAATCGATTTTAATCTCGATTTCCAATCTGACAAACTGATCTTTCTCATTTCTTTTACCTGTGGACCCACATTCTCATCAAATTCCGCCGCCCTCTGTCTCACGGGGTCTTTTTTTGTTGTTGTAATGTTTTTCAACTTTCGCTTTCGATTTTCTGCTTCTGTGCTCTTGACCTGAATTGATTCCCAAACTTTTCTCAGTCTTCATTTCTCCTTCCTTTTTGTTTTGCTGGTCCTGTCAGTTCGTCTTCTAACTCTTCTCTCTCGGTCATTGTTTTCAGCTCTTTCTTTATTCTTTTCTCTTTACCATCCGGGCCTAACTGTAGTCCATCTTCTCTATAAGACGAATGAGCTTTCTCCTTTTTCTCCAACTGCTATCTCGGTTTCTGGTTGTCTTGGAGACTTTTTGATCCTTCCCTTTCTCAGTTTCTTCAATTCCGCATTCTTTTAAATAAAAAAAACAACAACGCTAAAACA
>CM072511.1:88344392-88356892 GCA_036898135.1 Oncomelania hupensis | reverse complement strand
TACACAGACAAAACAGGAATGCGGAAGAAACAAAGGCGGAAGTAAACAAGAGTTTGAGGACACTGTTGTTATTCTGCATGATTCAGTTCTAAATGGAGTTCAAGCTTCTAGACTGGGTCAGTCCTATGGTTTTGAAGCTGTGAAATGCCAAGCATCAACCGTTGGTGACATCCTTTGTTCTTTTGAACAGATTGATGAACAAACAACGCAGAGAAAAAATGTGAAAGCAGTTGTTGTGCATGTTGGAGTACACGACATTAAGAACAAGGACCCCAAATCTGTAAGCAGAGATTTTGTTGAAGTGATCAAGACCATGGCTTCTCGGAATCCTGGAGTGCAGATCGTTGTCAGCAAAATAGCGGCAGTGAAAGATAAGGAACTGCGTGCGAAGAGAGATGTTTTTAACGCACTAACTTTCTCTTCACTTATGGATGAACCCAACATCACCTTTGTGTCCCATGACAACATGCCTGGTTATACCATGAGGGACCACCTTCATCCAAACAGAAAAGGGTCAAGCATTTTGGCTGGTAACATTGGACGTTTTATCCATAGCATGCTGTGGAGAAAACCTAGCCCCAAGAGATTTGCCCGGCGTTACCAGACAAGTGACTGCCTCGGCTACTATGATGTCAGAGGCAGGTGGCATCCAGCAGCCCGGCCAGATTTCCCCGTCAAATGGTATTAGGGACATTGGGTTACCAGAATACTAACTACTTATATATACAAATATATATAAATGTATAAATATACAATTTAAACTGTAAAATGAATGAACAAAATGTAAAATTATTTCAGTGGAATAGTCGATCTCTAGGCACAAATTTACTGTCTTTTCAACAACATATCTCACAGGAAAATTATGCTGTATTAGCTTTACAGTCACTAAATCTCAATAATAACAAATTACCAAAACTAAAAAATTATTACTTTCCTCCCTTATTCCAAACTAGTAACGACACACAAAAGGTTCAAACAGCCCTGTACATAAGATGTGATTTAGAATATTGTTCAATTCCATCACCAATACCAAAAACAATAAAAAATACTTTTGGAAGTGTTGCAATGATCAAAATAAATAAGCACACCATTTTTAATATAATATCCGTTTATATGCCAGATGGTCCAAAGGAAGACAACTCTGACTGGGTAAAAACTATAGGTAAGTCAGATGAGAAGTGGATTATTTTGGGGGACTTCAATGCTCATTCTCCTTGGTGGGAACCGGGATGTCAAATTACAACAAGTAATCGTTTTGTTGATAATTTATTAGATTCTAAATTGTGTTTATTAAATGACGGTCAATTTACTAGAATTCCTGACGTTCCTTACCACAGGTCTACATCTATTGATCTTTCCCTTGCCACTCCAGATATTGCCTTAAATTCTGTTTGGTGCCCTCTTGACGATTGTTTAGGGAGTGATCATCTTCCAATTATTATCACTTTGAATGAACAAGAAACAGAACAAAGACAAAAAGAAGATAAGATACCTAAATTCAAATATAAATATGCAAATTGGGACTTCTTTAAAACATGCCTAGAAAATACTGATATTAATAACGTTCATGATGAGGATATAGAAATTTTTTACTCAAAATTTAGAGATTCTGTATTGCAGGCAGCAGAAAAAAGTATTCCAAGATGCAAACAAAAGAAGCGAATATCTCATTCCGGAAATGTGTGGTGGAACAATGAATGTGAAAAAGCTGTTAACAATAAAAAGGTCACATATAAAAATTGGATTAGGAATAAAACATTTGACAATTTTACAATCATGAAACATGCTAAAATATATTGCAACAGAATTATTGCCAGTGCTAAGAAACAGTATTGGTCAGAATTCTGCATGTCAGAAATAACCGAGTCAAAAGATATGTATAAGGTTTGGAGAAAAGTTAAAGAGATGAAAAATGGATTTAATCTACAGTCTTATCCTATTAAATTGCAAGACAATATTTTTCCCTCATCTGAGGATAAAGCAGAAGCATTTGCAAAACATTTCTCAGTAAATTCATTGTCCAATAGTCTTGATTTACATATACAAATGTTTAGAAAAGAAGAAGAAATCAAAGCAGAATATGAAGATCCTATACCAGATAATTTGCATTATTTAAATGCTCCTATTAATTATGCAGAGTTTTTAGAAACTTTACAATCTTTTTCATTAAACAAAACTGCTGTTGGTCTAGATGGTATCTCTTATCAATTACTGAATCACTTGCCAGCTACATGGAAAAAATTGCTACATTCATTATGCCAAAGATGTTGGCAAAGTGGAATTCTCCCTACTATCTGGAAGAAGTCTGTAGTTATTCCAGTACATAAGCAAGGTAAGTCTCGTGCGTCAGTAAATAGTTATAGACCAATTGCATTGACGTCTCAAGTTGGAAAATTATTAGAAAAAATAATTTTAAACAGGTTAAGTCAATTTTGTGAAAAAAATCAAATAATCCCTACAAATCAAGCCGGATTTAGAAAGGGTCGGTGTACAACTGATCATCTTGTTAAATTAACCAGTCATGTTAAGAAACAATTTGCTCATAGAAAAAGTATTCTTGCTGCTTTCTTTGATATCAAAAAGGCGTATGACAGTGTTTGGCATGCTAGACTGCTTTATAAATTAAAACATATTGGAATAAGTGGTCATATGTATCATTACATACACAATTATTTAAGTGGCAGATCTATATGCACAAGAGTGGGGAATGCTTATTCATCTTTTTATAACATCGATATGGGAATACCTCAGGGGTCTATTCTTGCCCCTTTATTGTTTTCAATCCTCATTCATGATCTTCCCACATTTATTTCTAAATCAGCAAATGTAATTCAGTATGCGGATGACATTGCTATGTGGATTAATACGTCTCTCAGAAAGCATACTAAAAAGAGAGTAGTAATGTATGTACAGAAACTTTTCCAAGAAGAACTAAATAATCTTTCTAAATTTTTGAAAAATAATGGTCTGGAACTGTCTACTGATAAAACGTATTTGATGCTCTTCAATAATGGAAATAATCCTAAATTATTACCTGTTTTGAAATTAAATTGTGAAGTTCTTGCTTACAAGCAGCAGGTAAAATTTCTCGGAGTTTACCTAACACCAAAGTTGAACTGGAAGTTACATATTGAGCATTTAATAACGAAAGCAAGAAAAACCTTGAATTTATTGAAAATTATTAATATGCAAATATGGGGTCAAAACACTAAATCCCTATTACATTTAGCTATATCACTAGTTCGATCAAAGCTTATTTATGGTCAGGAAGCATATTTTTCAGCAAATAATTCATTATTAAATAAATTACAAAGTATTGACAGTAGGGCTATTAAAATTGCAGAAGGAGTTCCAGTTCATGCTAACACTCTACGAATATACCAAGAAGCTGGAATATTATCACTAAATCAACAACGTCAACTGGCTACTTCCAAATATGTGTTAAGATGTTTATCTGTTCCAAATTCGGTGTATGATGAAATATATATTGACGCTCAACAAGATTATCCCAAAAGAACAAAAAATATGAAGTACTTGCAGCCAATTAGAAACTATACAAAAGACCTTTTTGATAAGTGTGACATTGGTATCACATCAGTTTCAGTTCTTCCATTAACACCATTGATTCCACCATGGGAGCATTTATGTGCACATATTGATATTGACTATAGCCAAACTAAGAAAGAGGATAATCCTAATTTATTAGTTACTGAGGTAAAAAAGCATATTGAAAGTAATTACAAAAACCATATGCAGATTTTTACTGATGGATCAGTTCTAGATTCTTTGGATAGTGGATCAGCATATATTATTCCTGAAATAAATATCAGAAGGTCATATTATTTAGGAAGGGGATTTTCTATATTTACAGCTGAGCTTTATGCTATTTTAATGGCTTTAAAGTTCATTATGTCGTCACCTTTAGAATTATTTGGTATATTAGTATGTGTTGATTCAAAAGCAGTTCTGTATGCATTAAAACAGTGGAACTGTAAAGATAGAAGGGAGATTATATATGAAATTAAACATATGATACATTGTGTGATTTCTAGAGGAATAAATATTGATTTCTGTTGGATACCATCACATTGCGGAATTCATTGGAATGAGGTATGTGACAGATTAGCTAAGGAGGGAGCACAAAGGTCGTCAGATTCTATAATTATAACAAATTTGAATATGTGTAATCATGAAATGTTTTCCTTACTAGAAAAGGCAGTTTATCATGATAATAACATTAAAAATATATCTATACTGAATTGTTCAAGACCACTTTCTAAATTAATATATAAATTAAGAATGAACGCATGGAACACTAAATACTCAGCTGATGTTCAGTGTATATGTAATACAAGTCTATCAGTACATCACCTTCTCTTTGAATGCTCAGTTTTAACAGACATATTCAAAGTAAATGGACATAGCATAACTAAATATGGACATTCTGTAGACATGGTTCTGTATCATCCAAATGTTACAGACATTGTGAAAGTTATTGCTAAATCTCCTGTTGGTAGACTCTTATAGACTGTTTGTTTTGAAATTATGTTTTGAAATAGTTAACGTGTTTTAAAAGTTGCATTTTCAATGTCTACTATCACCAAAATGTGTTATCCAAATGTTACAGACGTTGTGAAAGTTATTGCTAAATCTCCTGTTGGTAGACTGTTATAGACTGTTTTGAAATTATGTTTTGAAATAGTTAAAGTGTTTTAATAGTTACATTTTCAATGTCTAATATCACCTAAATGTGTGAAGAGACGTTAAATTAAAGATTGATTGATTGATTGTTCTCTACAACCGAACATTTCAAGGAACATCTTTGATTCTCCTCTTATTGGTTTGTGGGGTAGAGTGGATGGAATAAGTGTAGTTGTCTGTGTTTTATGCGATTGTAGGTATGTGTGTTTTTATGTAGGTGTGTGCGCGTTTGTTTGTGTATGTGTGTGTTTCCGCATGTATATGTACACATGCATATATATAATTATGTATATCTGTATGTATGTGTGTATGTATTTGAGAGAGACCTCACATCAGATGAACGGCTAAGACACTGGAGTACTGTGTCAGCAAGACTACAGGGGCCACAGTCGCACGTCGTAACTATCTTCCCACGATCGCTCTCCATGGGGAATTTCCCTTCAGTCACGTCAGTCACGCTGATGGAGGACGAATCTGATACACCCAGAGAGCTAGTCTATGTTTAGTTAGTAGTAGCACTATTTATTGACCCCCAGGCTGGTTTAGGTTGCTAAGAAAGTTAGTCTAGGTGTAAACAGCACTTCTTTTTGACTCAAAGGTTGACTAAGTTCGCTAAGAAAGCTAGTGCAAGCGTAGTTTGTAGAACTACTTTTTGACTCAGAAGTTGACTTAGTTCACTAAAAAAAAGAAAATGTACATGTTAGTAATAGCACAACTTCTTGACTCATACGCTGGTTTAGTTAGCCAAAGCTAGGCTACGTGTTAGTAATAATAATACTAATGCCTGTTGACTCAAAGGTTGCCTTAGTTCGCTAAGGAAGCTAGTCTACGTGTATTGTCTCAAAGGTTGGCTTAGTTCGCTTAGAAAGCGAGTCTATGTGAGAATAGTAGCACGTCTTCTTGACTCACAGACGGTCTAACCTGAGAAAGTTAGTATGCGTGTAAGTAATAGTACTACTCATTGACCCAGACTAGCTTAGACTGCTCCTCGATCCAGACCATTAAGGCCTGACAACACGTGTCATCGATTAGATCGTGAAAGCTTCTTTACAGCGAGAAAGGGCCAAATGGTGGAAGCGATGACGTAAATCGCTAATTTTTTTTAGGTACATGAATAAAGCCATTGCAGAAGATTAAAACCAAAAACTGTCAGTAGTTTTTGGTTAAAACTTCACAACTGTAAATTAAAAAGTTAAAGTCACCCTCCAATGCTGTTTTTAGGCTATCCTATCCTGTTCTATCCTGTCCCGTAACCGGAGGTCGTAGGGGCACCACAGATGATCGTTTAACCAGCATACTCCATCTTTCTCTGTCCTCAGCAGCCCTGATGGCTTCGCTCAGTGTCAAACCAGTCGATCCATTCTCGAATGTTGTCATCCCACCTCTTTTTCGGTCTCCCTCTTCTTCTACCTCCTTGCACCGTGCCTTGCAGAATGGTCTTTGCAAGGCCTGATGATCTGGTGACGTGGCCATACCATCGGAGTTTCCGTTTCTTCACCACTGTGAGCAGGTCATCGTGTTGTCCAATGGCTTGTGTGATGGTCTGTCGGACTTCGTCGTTGGTGATGTGTTGGGTATAGGAAATGCCCAGAAGTCTTCTGTAGCACCTCATCTCCCTGCTTTGTATTCTTCGTTGGAGATCTGCTGTGAGGGTCCATGCTTCGCAAGCATATAGGAAGATGGAGATGGCAAGGGAGCGCAGCAGTCTTACTTTGGAATGTAGACTGATGGTCCTGCCTTTCCAAATGGGCTTCAACCTTGTCAGGGCAGCAGTTGTTTGTGCGATCCTCGAGAGGACTTTATGCTACTTCTGGCTTTATCAAATTCTACAATAAATTTGATAATATAAATAAATAAATAAATAAATAAATAAATACCCGTAGGGTTTTTGTTCCATACAGAACAAAGAGGCGTTTCGGTCCTTCCTTTTCTCATGGAAACCTAGCTTCATGAAAGCCTGACCCATCTATACCTACTCTTCCACGCTGCCTTGCTTTCCCTTCACCGTGCTAAACAGAGTGTTATGTTTAGTTGAGTTCTCTACATTGCACTTGTGATCATACAGAGCATGGGAGTATTGTGTCTATTAAGCATGTGTGCGGCATGCATTAACAAGCTGAATATTTCATTGACAGCGCGATTGTGGTCCGAGATTTTACGATGTAATTTCATTCTTTCCCCATGCAACATCGCTGGTGTGATCTGATCATCACGGTTTCCAGAATATCTGAGGATCAGCATGGTTTCCAGAATATCACGATGAATTATTGCTACCTGTAATAATCAGATGTCATAACCGTCTCAGCGAGAAACCAGGCTATTTTGCATGCATCCGAATTATTGAAGAATGGCAATGCAAGCCATTGTTTGTATATTTCCAGACTAATCTGAGAATACATTCAGATAGTCGAGGGGAATCGTAACCATCGAAAATGTCGGTCTTTCGGTCGGTATGTCCATCCGTCGGTTAGCCTGTCCGTTGGAAGCCATATCTCAAGACCCACTGGATGGATTTTGATCAAACTTCCTAGAAACATTACCTAGTTCAATGGCCTGCTTTTCGTGCCATCTTAGTTGCTTTGCTGTAAAGGTCACGGTCACTGGAATCATTTTGTTAAACACGTTTTGCAAAATATCTCAAAAATGGCTCTTGCGATTGTGTTGAGCTTCAGTAGCTGCAGTCTGGTTGTCAGTCAATATGTCGGCATGTCGCTTCGAATTTCACTTTTTTTTGTTTTCAAAACACACGTTTTACATTATTTAAAGAATAACTGAACCGAAATTCTT
Source organism: Oncomelania hupensis (assembly GCA_036898135.1). Taxonomy (NCBI): domain Eukaryota; kingdom Metazoa; phylum Mollusca; class Gastropoda; order Littorinimorpha; family Pomatiopsidae; genus Oncomelania; species Oncomelania hupensis. The sequence continues at coordinate 88,349,404 of CM072511.1, read as the reverse complement.
CAGTTTTACTTTGCAGGTACTTTATCTACTGCTAAGCATGTTAGATAATTCGTATTTGTACTTTTTCAAAAGTCAAGGTCATCGTTCTTCACCTTTTTCTAAACGCGTTTTGCTCTGTAGAACCTAAAAACTGGCTGAGCCGATTTTAAGAATGTTGTGCATACAGATAGTTCATATAACTTTACGGTTTGCTTCGTTAGGATAAAACCGAATCACAACAACACCAAGAAAATTAACACTTTTGAAAATGCTGAGTTTTCGGCTGTGTGCTAATATTTGGAAATACATTTTAATGGCTTGCCATCTTGTTATTTTTTGCTTGCAAAGGGCACATTATGCGATATGATTTTATTTTCATTTGTGCTTCTTATGTCCCTTGATTGTTGCATTCTTTGGCGAATAATGACTGGCTGTGCAAATTTGTGCGAGCCAATCAAATGGCGGTTCACAAGCACGCTTATCCAGGGAATAAACAAACCAATCTTACAACAACAGGTCATCATTGCTCATTAACTACGAACGGCAATGGAGAATGCAGCATCATCAACATAGTCAATGGTCTATTATGGAGAACAGTATATATGAATTTACTTGATTATGATTTGTGTTTGGAACGATGCTAAACAAATAACAGTTCTACCATGTCTTGATAGCAGAATTGTAATTATGGCAATGTTTATAATTTAATAACTAAATTTAATACAAACGTTCTGTTGTTTGAGTAAACTATTCTCAAAATATGGAACTTACTCCTTTAGTATATATTATTATGGCAAACAACCAGTTGCTTCAGAAGAACAACACAACAAGTAAATTAATGCATAGTAATAATAGTTTATGCCCACTGATGATTCTCTCAAACAGAATAATTAACTAGTCTAAAATACTTCTGAAAAACAGACACCCAATCAATTGAAGACCACAGGGGAAAAAGAGCACATGTCACATTTTCCAATTGTTTGAGTTATGTCCCCTACTATATAAACATAAGCCTGAAGGTTAGCAAAATAGTAAAATCCAACCCAAAAAAGGAATTGTTGTTTGTTTACAGTCTGGACTTGTGCCCTTTTCCCCCTGTATGCCTTTTCTTTGGGTGTTTCTGTAGCAGTACATAGGCCTTTTTTGGGTTGGATTTGACTATTTTGCTAACCTTTAGGCTTCTATGTTTATATAGTAGGGGACATAACTAAAAAAATTGGAAAATGTGACCTGTGCCCTTTTTCCCTTGTGGTCTTCGAACAGGCATCAAAAATAACAAAATCAACTTCAGTTCCATCATACCTACTCATTTACCACAGCAAAATAGGCATTATAATCCATTTTACATTGACTGAGTACATTGCAATTCAGCTTGTAAAAGAAAGTCTCAAGTGAGTGGTCTGTAAAAGGGAAAAAAGGCACATGTCCATGACCACCCTGGTGGTTTAAAATCCTCCATATTTAATTAAATTATACAATCTGGACAGAGAAATTCTCATGAATACAAAAGAAGTGATATATCTTTAAGACAAACACTTAGTGTCCCAAGAATTACAGTAAGAACAAACATAGCGACTTTCAAAGACAAAATTTCATTTATCTCAAAAGTGGAAATGTGTGACATGTGCCTTTTTTCCCCTGTAGTCTTCAATTGTAATTAAGGAATTGCTTTTGTCCACAACCGATGCATTGAAAATACGCTACAAAAATCCATTTTGTACACATTATAGGACCAACCAGCGCCTTCTTTCAGAAAAGCACAATACAGCGTGGTAGTAAGAAATTACGAACGATCCCAACAAAAGCATTTTAAACACTTCAGATTAATTAGTTTAATTAATTTGCTGTTTAAGCAATTCCAGGGACAAATATTGCGCATTGTAAATACAGTGAGTGTGCATTAGGAATGTACTTCTTCTCATGGACACAGGATGATTATTTATTATTTATTATTTGTTTGCATGTCTTTTCCATCGACATGATAAGACAATAAAACTACACACACACACGCACGCTCACACACACATACACAAAATGAGTGTGACAGCAACGCGCGAGTAAGAGGGAAGATCATCACCATGCAGCGGCAGCAAACACACACGCACACACACAGACACGCACACACACAGACACACACAGACACGCACACACACAGACACACAGGTTTACCATCAAACCGTCCAACAGGAGAAACAATCAATGTTTTGGCCAAATCAACACATAAATCAAAGCCAACGTTATCCACGGAAGTTAAGGACTGAAAGCTGACAGGCAAATATCCACGTGTATAGTTGCAATCAAATAATGCATGACTCGGAGAAAGTGTTGCTACATAAACAATTCATATTGCTGCAATATTTAGTTCTTATAGAATTCAAACATATTCTGTAGGCCATTCTCACCACTGATCTGGATGCTCCACGGTGCTTTTCATATTGTTTATTAAAATCAAACGTTTTCTTTATATTACTTTCCACTAATCGTTGTAATCCTTTAGAAGACAGACGTATTTGTAATGATAACGCATTTACATTAGCATCTCCCCTTTTAAAAGCTCGATCAGCCCAGTCATTGAAAATAAATCCACAGTGAAAAGGAATCCAAAAAATGTTACCTGAGTTACATTTGTGATACTAGTCTAATAACTGCACATTTTATTTCAAAAACAATTTCTTTCTTTCGTTACTAATATTTGAATTAAGGACCTCTAACAAAGACGCAGTGTCAACAAATATAACGATACTAAATAAGTTAAGGGCTAAAATAAAATGTTTTTTTAGTGCCATTAAAATGGCTATTAGTTTTGCTGTCAATATTGAATATTATTGAGTATTACGAAAGCTGCTCTTGCATCACTATTTTCTAAAACAGAACCGTCCATATATATTTTAGTTGATATTAAATAACGTAATACTAATATAAATAATAATAAAAACATATGAAGGTATATTAGGCCTGCAATAGTACTGTTTTCCAATAAGCAGTTCAGAGCAAAGCCCTGGGTTTAGGATCCAACACTAAAAACAGGGCTATTGTCTGATGCTGTATTTACGCTCCTCAGGATTGGTCTTCTTTTAGATCTGTTTTAGAAGAAGAAGAAGAAGAAGAAGAAGAAGAAGAAGAAGAAGAAGAAGAAGAAAGAAGAAGAAAACAAGAACAAGAACAGAAGGGGAAAAATGAAACAGATAGTAGTAGTAGTAGTAGTAGTAGTAGTAGTAGTAGTAGTAGTAGTAGTAGTAGTAGTAGTAGTAGTAGTAGTAGTGGCGGAAGAGAAGGACGAGTAGGTGGGAGTAGGAGGAGAGAGGACAACAAAAAAGTTAAGAAATTAGTATTAGAAGGAAACTAATGAAGAAGACGAATGAATTGGTAGAGGAGAATGCGAAGAAGAAGAGTAGATGATAACGAAGTAAATGATGATGATGTTGATGATGACGATGTTGTGGATGATGATGATGACGATGTTGTTGATGATGATGATGATAATGATGATGATGATGATGATGATGATGATGATGATGATGATGATGATGGACCTAAAGCAATAATCATGTAATGTAATGATGATGATGATGATGACAATGATGATGATAATGATGATTGCGATGATGATTTCGATGAGGACGATGGTGGTGAGGATAGACGATAGACGCACCTTGTCCTCTAAGCAAGAGCGTGGTGATCTCATTCCCACATAAAATCTGCATCAAAGGTCTCATTTCTTTGCGCCGTTCCAATTGATGTGGGCTTTGTGCCGGCAATGACGTTTGCAAATGAAGTAACGAAGAGGAAAAAATAGGAGCTAAAGAACAGAGAGCAAAATGAACAGAAAAAAAAAGGAAAATGAAGAAAAAAAAGGAAACGAAGGAGAGGAAAAGGAAGAAACAAGAACAGGCAAAGTTTAGACCGTTCCTGGATTTGGGTTTTTTTTTTTTTAAATTAATACTTTATAATACATAAAAAAGACTTCTTCGTGTTGCATACAATGTTAGCGAAATAGATTGTATACCTCAGTACGTCGAGTTGCATAACTGCTGACGAAGCCCTTAGAGAAATACAGATGTTTTTCTCCTTTAATCTTTGAAATCGTCTTTCTTAAAGCAACAAGAGAAGGGAGAAAAAGAATGGCACATACATTGCCTCTGTTAACCAAATAACTACGGTAGATAGACTACTATGTTGACGTACTGTGCAACTAGAAATTACCCCCGTTGAGGTGCGGAATTTTCTGTATAAATAGTATCACCACTTTGTGGAAAAGTAGTGCTTTAAATTACCACTTTTCCTGTCGTTCTCTTTTTTTTCTCGTTCCTAATCTGTTCTATCAAACTGTCTTCTATCTTCCTCGCAAGACCAGTCACCTACCTTTTCTTGAAATCTCTCCCAAAACTTATCTTCTGTTTATGGGGTCTGTTTGGTCAGTTTGGGGATATTGGACGCTTTCTGCCAAATGGCCACTAGGGCTTTCTATGGTATTATTATTATTTAGCAATTAGGCATTTTATTTGTATGCGTTTTGCTAATATTTTATAACGAAGTTTATATTCTTTTTTTTTCTTTTTTTAATCGAGGGTTCGATAAATTAGAGTACAGCCTCAGCGTCCCCTGCATGGGGATGCCTTTGTTGTTAAGTGATCGGCTGGTGGAGTGCCTTTAGTGTTACAATTAGGGTTGTTTCAGCAGATCTTTTATACGGATCGGGGGTGAGTCCTCTTTCAACCAAGTTGTGGTCCTGATTCGGCCTTTTGCAGTCCGCTGGACCCTATTAAAAATGACTAACTAACTACATGTAACTTGTTTTTGTTGTGGTCAAAATTAGGAGGGAGAGAGAGAGAGAGAGGGAGAGAGAGAGAGAGAGAGAGAGAGAGATAGAGAGAGAGAGAGAGAGAGAGAGAGAGAGAGAGAGAGAGACATTTGTATTATTTTCTTCTCTGTTTGCTTTGCAGGTATCACCGTTTCAATATTTATTCTCTGACGTGATTGTTTTGACATTAAAGTTTTATTTTGGTTTAGACCAACATTACTTTTCCTCTGTC
>CM072511.1:88306892-88339392 GCA_036898135.1 Oncomelania hupensis | reverse complement strand
GCTGCCTTATATAGCGCACTTGAAGAGTCTTAACTTCGCGATTATACGCCTTTTTATCTTCTAGACAAGGACTTGTTAACATTTTACATTTACAAGGTCATTTTTAACTTCGCGATTGAGAAGCCTCGCAATCTTGCAGACTGGCGCTGATGGTGCTAGCCAGTCAAGTTACTTATTTCATCCGTTCCCGGGCTAGACTGTCTAGGACAGGGTGGAATAGATCCACTTTTGATTGTTGGCAGAGGCAACCACTCATCTCTGCGTATGACCGCAATCAGCACTCTGGGCTTTGCCAGAGACTAGTTTTAGCATCAGACGGCATGACGAAATGTGTCACTTAAAGAGTAACAGCCCGTTGTTGGTTTTGTTTATTTGAACTTCTTCAATAAACAACGTATTAACTTTAATTAAGGTTACAAACATTTGTCCAGGTATACGTGTTTTTCTATATTTGTGTGTGGCACTTTCACCTTATTTCAGTATTTGTTTTTAAAAAAGTACTGTCGTATCTTCCACTGGTTAGTTAAGTAAAAAAAAAAGGTAAAAAAGGTAGTCCCATAGCCTTGTGGCCGTAGGGGAGCGTGATGTTGGAGATCACACTTATCTTGGGCCAGCGTAATGAGGGTGATGCCCAACTCTCTCCCTCGCTGCTTTACCTTCCCCACCCTCAAGAGAGTAGGTACTCAATCACAGTTGAGTCAACTGGGGCGTTGTTGTTTGTCGCTTCACACCTTAGCGGTCACCCATCCAAGTGCTAACCGCACCGGACGGTGCTTCACTTTCGACACAGTAGCGAGTGCTCCAACCACTGCACTATCCGACACCCCATAAAGTTAAGTAACATTCTAATTTGTTAGCAACGTAAATAATAGATTGATTAAAAGTTATTATATGTTGGACAATAATTACCTGCAACAGAGAATGGCCAAGTCAACCATTGGTTTATAAACGTTGTGCTTAACAAAAATGCGAATGCACGTCTTACAAACTCTACTAATTGTTTACTGTCTAAAAGCTATAGACAATCCCAATAAATCTAGGGGTCAAATGCTTAGAACTGGCCTAAGCAGATGTTCCTAGACAATAAAAGTTGTAATAGTTTAATTAAAACACGTTGTAAGCGATGTGTTTTGTCCCAGGTTTAGTGCCGGACTTATTATTGCCTACCTCTATCCATAGCAGTGGGTCTACAGAGGACCACATACGAAAATGTAAAAGAGCTAAAACGCAGCATGCTAGTATTGTTTACTACACATTTGTTTCACTAATAGCTTTGGCCAATCCCAATACAGGTTTGAACGTGAAACAATAATTCTTGCTGATGTATACAACTGCCACTTTCTCGTATCCTAGCAAAGCATTCATTTTGCTCACCCATGGCCATGTAATGTGTTAGCTTTGTCCTTGGTGTGCAAAATTCGCGTACTGGCCCAGACTCCTAGTCACGCCTGGAACTTGATGGTCATTTGATGACCGCCGCTGACCAACACACACTGGACATATATCTCGGCTCAGAGTATAAGTGAGAGACGTCTGGTAACTCCAGTAAATAGCCTTTCCGTTTTCCTGGTCGCAGATATGGATAGGATACTCTGTCCGCGATCAGAAGAATCTACTGCATTAAGGGAAAAGTAGCCTACCCATCTCCTGTGTTTATTTTTGGCCTCCTTCTGGAATCTTGGACTTCGCGTTTTGATTTGTTTTTCCTCCATCCTCTCACCCCATAACCCTTCTGGGACCTATATACAATTTTACAGTAATGCGTGAGACTTTATAGAAAGTGTTACATTACTGTTTTCAGATCTTACAATAGGTTAGGGATAGAAAGGTGTCATCAAAAAATTAGGTAAACCTGCTTTGAATTAAAGCAAATTCAAAAGAACTCGATTGGTTAGTCTGTATAAAAACAGAATGATTGCCGAATCAAATAGACCACTCCGCCTCCTACATCACCCTAAAATCTATAGATAATATATATATAGATATATATAGATATATATATAGATATATATAGATATACATAATAAAATATATATAGAAAAATGCAGAACCAACTACTGCAGAGCTCTAGAAATTGCGACAGCAACAACCCTCTGCTGTACATGTACTTGTAGGTCTCTTTGGCGTGGCCTCGCGGAGCAGTAGTCGCAGGTTTCCAATCTCGAAGGTCGCGGGTTCGATTCCCGCAAGGGGCGATCGTATGTAACTTAGGTACGAGACTACTGAGGTCACCGAGGGTTTTATCTGGGTACATCGGTTTTCTGCCTCCTTTCAACGATGGTACTGGAGGCAGACAATATGAAAATTTCAAAAATAAACAGTTGATTTCATTTCTAATGTCTCCTAATAGCGATCTCTATGCCTTTACACCTCATGTCCGAATGATAGATGTGCGTTTTTTGTGTGTGCATTGAATGGGTGAAAATTGAGAGCGTGTATGTTTTTAAAGATCGCCGCGCTTTGAGTCTGATTGGTAATTTGGGGAAAAGCATAGGTAGCATCCATTATTCATTTTTATTATTATTATTATTATTATTATAATTATAATTATTATTATTATTATTATTATTATTATTATTATTATTATTATTATTATTATTATTATTATTATTATTATTATTATTATTGTTGTTGTTGTTGTTGTTGTTGTTACATCTTTTGTCAACACGGAGGTCTAGACACCCCAAAGATGTAACATAAACCACCGCACTCCGCATGCTTTGGCAGGCTGTAGGTGGCGCTCTGCATGCTTTGGCAGGATGTGGGTGTAATTGTAACACGGCCCCATCCGAAATATTACAGAACTGTCACTGCTTTTTATAGTTATTGTTGTTTATCAGCTCCACACAATCAGTAATGTTGGTGAATGTTGTGCACATACTGCATGAACTATGTTTATATGTCATTCTAACATTAAGCTGTTAGAAAAGTTGGGGCGGATTAGCTCAGTGGTCCATGTGTTATACTGTGCGCAGGTAGCAACAAGTTGGTGTCTTAGTGGTTCGAGTTCGATCCTGACTTAGCCAGCTCTTTATCTTCAGAGCAGCATTCTGGTGTGTTTTTTTATAATTTTATTTACACTGTCGCCAACTAGATGTAAATCTACGATCAGATTGTTCTATATACAGATTCACGTGCTGCCAGAGAGTCTAGACCGTTGAGACAGGGTTATGTTTTCACTAGTAACGCCATATATACCTTAGACGTTTCTGATGGTGTGATAATGATTCAAGACTCGACTATTCTGTTGTTTCCCATCAAATAGATCTAAGCAAAAATCAATAACACTGCTCAACAACTGCTTCTAGGGAGCTAAGAGGGGGCAGACTGTTGAAAGATCGCTTTGTCTTACTATGCCGCCATAACTTTTGGATTCTATTGTTTTCCAGCCCATTATTTTCCGTGTTAAGATATGTTGCCATTATTGACAAGATGACGATTGGTCCGCTATGATGTTATATACAAAAAATACCAAAAAAAAATAATTTTATATATAGATATATAATATATATTATATATATATAGTGACACCTTATTAATTATGATTTCTATTTTATATTTTTCCATCGCGAATTTACTGCTTTCCAACGCTTTTTTCCCCTCTCTTTATTTTTCTGTCAATAGCTATTCCTTACAATGAGAAACCGTACAACACAAGCGTTCAACATCCGCATCAAACACATAATGGAGTAGCGAGAAAATAAACGCCGTTGTAAGGTGCCGAAACAGCACCCCATTACCAATTTTACGCCTGGGAGTAGTTTCAATCCGGGTCCAGATTAACTCTATGGGAGTTAGTTTTGTCATGGCCCCCTTTTGTTCCCGGTAGTTAATCGGGGAATGAATATTACATAGGGACGATCAAGGTCATTAACGGGACTGACTCTCTATGTGTGCCAGAACAGCCCCCAAGGAGTTTCTTTGGCATTGGACATTTTTGTACCAGAAAAACTACAAGGAGTTAAACTGGACCAGTGCCAAAACAGCTCCCTTTTCAATAGAGATTAAATCTGACACAGTCCCAGATGCATTTTACGGGAGTTATTCTGGGACAATTTTAATTGTACCAAAATAACTCCTGAGGAGTCACACTGGGACAGGTGGGGGGGGGGGTAAGATTTGGATCTGGTTCAGACTGCACCCCCCCCCCCACTCCCACCATCTGGTTAGCAATGGTTATAGCTTATAGGTTTTCTGAAACTGTCCCAGTTTAACCCCCATGTAGTGTTTTGTTGGTGTTTTTGGAGGCTGTTCTGGATCTGGACCTCTTAACTCTCCCATAGAGTTATGGGGAGGGGAGGGATGGGGGCTGTTCTGGCTCTGTCCCAGTTTAACTCTCTTTCGTCCCGGTTTAACTCCCTTTTTATGTTTTATAGGTGTATGGGGCAGGCTATTCTAAACCTCTTCCAGTTTAACTCCCCTGTATTGTTTTATAGATGTGCGTGTGGAGGGGGTGGGGATGGAAGAGGGTGTTCTTGCCCTGTCCCAGTTTAACTCTCTTTTGTCCCAATTTAACTCCTCTTTAATTCTTTATAAGAGTGTAGGAGAGGTTATTCTAATCCTGTTCAAGTTTAAATCACCTATAATATTTCAAGAAGTGTGTGTGGGTGGGTGGGTGGGGTGGGTGGGTGTTGGTGTTCTTGACCTGTCCCAGTTCAACTCACTTTTAGTGTTTACAGTTTAACACCTCTGTAATATTTTATAGAGATGTGTGTTTGTGTGTGAATGGGGGGGGGGGTGATATTCGTGACATGTCCCAGTTTAAATCCCATTAGTTTTCATAGAGGTAGGAGAGGGGGAAGGGGAGCAGTTCAGTACCTGCCTCATTTTAACTCCCGTGTTTTATAGATGTGTGTGTATGGAACTTTCCTGAATCTGTCCTAGTTTACCCTGTAATATTTTAACGATGTGTGTGGGGGTGGGGAGGGGGTGGGAGTGAAAATGGGGCTATTCTGGCCTTGTCCCAGTTTAACTCCCCTGTATGGTTCTCTCTTTAACTTCCCAATAGTGTGTTATAGGGGGGAGGGGAAGGGGTGGCTGTTCTGGCCCTGTCCCAGTTAAACTCCCGTGTTACGTTTTCTAAGAAAGTCAGAAGTTGTTTGGAATTGACCAAGTTTTACTCTCCTGTTTAGCTTCTGTGCATTTAATGAGCTTAGGGCTGACCTGGACCTGTTCCAGTTTAACTCCCCTTTCGTGTTTTATAGGGGCTGTGGATCTATCCCAGCTCATATAGGTGCTTGTTGTGTGTTCTGGACTTGTTCTAGGTTTACTCCCCTGTAGTGCGTGTGCTGGGGTGGGAACTGTTCTGTCCCTCTCCCACTTAAACTCCCCTGTGGGGCTGTTTTGGACTAATCCCAGTTTAATTCTCATGTTGTGTTGAGAGGGGGTTAATCTGGAACTGTTCTGTTTTAACTCTCGAATGATTTGTTAGTTTGAGTAGAAGCGAACCGGTTATGCCGGTGGGGTCTGATTTGGAATATAACGGGGGGTGGGGGGGCATTCTGGGCCATAACCAGACTAACTCCCGGGGAGTTAATCTGGGAATGGACTGAAACTACTCCTGGGAGTAAAAGTGGTAAGGGAGTCATTTCAGCACGTCACACCGTCAACCGAAACGGTGATATATCTTAAATGCCAGCGTTGCCAACTAAACAACCTTCTGGTCTGTTCTGGTCTCTTGCTTGTAAATCATTTCAATAATAATTTCAATTATGTTATAATCATATTCAAAGCCTTGACGACACCGCCGCTAACAATACAGTAACATATAGTTATTACAATTGTATCGGTGCCTGTTAGATCTCTGTTACTGAGCATGTATTGTGATAGGATCGAACTTCATCAGTCAGCTTGAACAGTAGAAACTGGAATGCCACTTTTGCTGCAGGTTGTATATTTATTGCCGTTGAACAGTACATGAATCGGGAGGAAGGTATCAGAGAACTTAATCTCAAACAACGGCGGTAGATGTCGATCTGCCAGCTTGCCTACTCAAGAACATGCTAACAGCTTGCTTTTTTGTAAAATCACCACCCAGAGTGCCTAGTGGATAAATAAAACATGCTTTTGTTCTTGTAAAGAGAGAGAGAGAGAGAGAGAGAGAGAGAGAGAGAGAGAGAGAGAGAGAGAGAGAGAGAGAGAGAGGGAAGAGAGAGAAAAAGGAAGAGAGAAAGAAGGAAAAAAAGAAAAGAAGAGAGAAAGGAAGAGAGAAAAAGAAAGAGAGAAAGAAAGAAAGAAAGAAAGGGAGAGAGAGACAGAGAGACAGAGAGAGAGAGAGAGGTCTTCATGAACCACGTATGCCTATGTACGCGTGCGTGAATGTGTATTTCGTTGCTTGTATATTCGGGGAGGAAAGAGCAAGTGTTGATGTGTTTATATACTTGTAAATGTACGTGTGTGTATGTGTGTGTGTGTGTTTGCGTGCTGTTACGTTGAAACGCGAACGATAGATCTAATCGTTTCGTTTTGCAAAGTATTCAATAATAGAGTTTATTTACCTTTGATTTGAGTTTGCATTGTTGTTAGGAGAGGCTTTGTATAACGTTGATAATTTGCGTTAGTCGATATTACTGGAGAAGTTTCTGGATCTGCGTGTTTACTCTCGATAGAAATTTTCCGATACATGTCGAAGCAAGAGAACGTTCGGGGTATGTTTAGAACTATGTATGACGTAAGTCAGTGATGACGATCTTTAATTCTGATTGGTTGTAACGCGCTGTTCTAGAACGACCTGAGGTCATCTCGAGTTGAGAGAAAAAAATTATATATTCGATGCTCTGTGTGTTGTTGTGGATAGTTGTTGAAATTTGTTAAGTTGAGTTGAGAATTGTATGCAGTTGTTGATGTGTGCTGAATAAAAGTGGAAAACTTCATACGTCGACTTTGTGACTTGTATGCTGCTTGAGCAGGCTGCGTGGATAAACGAATCTGAGTTACACCCTATCAGGAATTCAGCATTGGGGCTGAATCAGATACTGATAAAGAAAAACACCATCATCGAACTGAGTGTAACACGTGCGTTTATGTAGGTTTGTGTGTAGGTGAGTGTGTGTGTGTAGGCGTGTGTGTGTGTGCCTGCTGAAGAGTGAGTGGGAGAGAACATGTGTGTGCTTGTGAAAAAAAGAGAGTATATGTGTATGGCAGAGGGAGAGGGGGGATGCTGAGGTTATAGACTATGCCAGGGTACACATGATGCTGTTTAAAATGTAGACAGAGAGAACTTTTGTCTGCGAGTTTCATTTGGACGATGATACCTCCCCCATATCCCCCTTGATACCTCACCATACCCCCCCCCCCTGATATCTCCCCGTCCCCCCCCCCATGATTCCTCATCATACCCCCTTGATACCTCCCCGAACCCACTTGATACCTCCCCATACCCCATTGATACCTTCCATACCCCCATGGTTCCTACCTGTACCCTCCTTGATACTTCCCCGTTGATCGTTTCGCAGGTATGGATGAAAGGAATCGACCGTATCGTCGTCGTCGTATCGTATTTAGATTTACGTCCCCAAGCACGTTAGCGTATAGGGAACTTACGGAAACGACCATCACCATACCCCATTATATATACCCGTATCCCCGTTATGCCTACCCATGCCCCTTTAAACCTACCCGTAGCCCCCTTTTACCTACACGTACCACCCCATCCCGATCCTTGGTAGTAGTAATAATAATAATAATAATAATAATAATAATAATAATAATAATAATAATAATAATAATAATATTGAATATAGAATAATACAAATAGAAATCATAAAAAACACCAAAGTTTTAAAATAAAATTTGATATAAGATATAATAATAATAATAATAATAATAATAATAATAATTATTATTATTATTATTATTATTATTATTATTATTATTATTATTATTATTATTATTATTATTATTAGTTTATTAATAACAATAATAATAATAATAATAATAATAATAATAATAATAATAATAATAATAATAATAATAATAATAATAATAATAATAATAATAATAAATTAAAGGTAAAAAAATTAATAATAATAATAATAATAATAATAATAATAATAATTATTATTATTATTATTATTATTATTATTATTATTATTAGTTTGTAAAATAATAATAATAAATTAAAGGTAAAAAGCCTAAATTTAAAAAAAATCCATATTTTAGTGTATAAAACAAAAAAATAGGGGCCGGGTGACCTTTGAACCTGCGTCGCCCTGCACGATAGGCGAATGGTTTTACTAACTAAGCTACCAGCACTTCCACGAAAGTCCAGCAAATTTTTGGTCTATATGGGAAAACATGCTGAAACCTCAATTTGATTTTTAATGGAAGCGCGCGGAATGAGGCTATTGCAGTTTGTGGACATTTTGTTTATTTATTTATCTCAGAAACGGTTAAACGTTCGGTAAGGAAATGTCGGCTATAACGATTTCGTGGGTTTTGAGCACACAAAGGGCCGATTCATAGCACCCAGCACCTGCCCAGATCAGCGTCCATAGGAGACAAACTTTACAGTAGAGGCGAAGAAGGACTTCCGGCTAAGCAATTTATATATATAGTATATATATATATATAACCGCTTTTAATGGAATACGTCATTGAGTCATCCCGAGTATCATGGACTGTGGAGCCTAATGAGGGAGGACAACAAGGTGCAGGTATCCTGTGTGACCATAGAGTCTGGGTATAAAACATTTAGTAGCAGAGCTTTTTTAATTAACGGTAGACCCCAATTGGTTGCTCTGCGGTTGATTTTCAAATGCTGGTAAGCTTACTTCATTGCCGGGAGACCTGGACTCACAAACACTTTGCCGTGATTGTGTTATTAAATCATCTGCGGTGTACTCTCATTGACTGTCATTAATCATAATGATACTGATTTTCAGTCGTTAGTGTTCTTATAATTATGGCAGTGAGAGGATGTGAAGGTGAGATGGTGATGGTAAGGAAGACTACTACCACCACCTCCCCATCATCCTCATCCTCATCATCATCATCATCATCATCATCATCATCATCATCATCATCATCATCATCATCATCGTGTTGTAGTAGCTTTGAGACGAGCGCAATCATTTATTTTTCCCGGTTGATGATGACGGTGATGACGACGACGACGACGACGATCACGAAGACTTCTTAGCAAACAGAGAAACTGCATGCTCGAAGCGTTAACATGAAGAAGGACCATAACTGAATCAGTTAGTAGGGACGGGAAATGGATTTTTTAACCTCCCTCTTTTGGTTGTTTAGTGCGTTCCGTTGACGTCGTGGTAGTTTTTGATGGTATGCTGTGCGAGGTAGTCGTTTGGTGAAATTGCTTCTTTTGATTCCACAGTCACTGTACATGCATTATTTACTCTCCGTTAATCCTGTTTTCAATCTTCTTTCCCATCAAACAATCCACTATTCGACTATCCTGTAAACTGTTCCACTATGTTGAGAACTGTTTTATGGGGTGGCCGTGGCTGTGTTTAACGCTGTGGTGTACAGTAATTACCAATTGATGTTTTATTGTTAGAGTACGTCATTGAGGGGAGGGGACGCGACGTCATCAACTAGTTGAAAGCATACCTGGTACCGGCCGCCACGCTCTAGAAAAATGGAGTGCGTAGAAACGATTCCAAGGTGTTGGGTTCAAGTGGAGATGTATGCTTTATTAGATATTTAGAAAGAAACCCTTTGCCTTCTCCACACAGGTACACCAGAAAATCAGCCCAGCCATGACAGTGTGTATAAATGCAGTTTTAACGTGCTGTTGGCCTGTTCATCTGAAATGACAACATTTACCACTCTTTTTTATTTTGGTAAATGAAAGACCAAAGCACGCATTATATACATGCGTATATTGGACTTCGAGATGGTCTGCATGGATTAGCGTTGCTGGACTCGCAATAAGTACGTTTTAGTACATGTACATATGCTTTATAACTTGTACACATTCTTCTAAGAAGAGAAAGAGAGAGAAAGAGAAAGAGAGAGAGAGAGAGAGAGAGAGAGAGAGAGAGAGAGAGAGAGAGAGAGAGAGAGGCTTCCCAATATTCTATAGTACAAATGTGTAGATATAATCGTGGTTTTGGGTCTTAGACAACATTGACATAGCCGCGAATCTCGGTTGAAAATAAAAATGGACCAAAGAGATTTATACTACCAACTATGCACACACATGTAGGCCTACATTTCGTGTATTTGGCAAAAGAAAATAAACCGCCAACAAAATACCACCTATTACTACTTTCATCATCACCATCATCGTCATCATCATCATCATCATCATCATCATCATCATCATCATCATCATTATTGTCATCATCATCATCATCATTATCGTCATCATCCAGGTTTTTCAAAATCACCCAACCATTACAACATCAACCACAAAATAATTTTCTTCTATGGCTAAAACTAGAGACAATGCACGATTATTTAATTGCTATTTTGTAGCTCACTTGAAAAAAAAACACCAGTAGCAAAGCGATGGCTTATTGAAGTAAGTGAGTGGATTCAGCTGTGTTAGCAAGATTTGCCCCTTCAGGTAACCAAAACAACAATAAGGGTTTAGAATATGAAGTCATTTTAATACGTGTTTGTTTAATTTAACTTCTATCACACTATGGATTGCCACAATATTGTACGCAAGCTAACGTTAAAACTGCCTAACGTCGATGCGTCACAAATCCTAGATGAGGGAATCGTTATTCGAATAGGTTCGCGTGTGATCGCAAAGATTAGGCAAGCGTTGTGGCCGAGTGGTTTAAGGCGAGACTAACTTATGAAGCGCCATTTGTAAATTAAATGGTTATTGTCATTATATCTATAGAACATACATTTTACCTGTATAAAAGATATGGTATAATTATAAAATGAATTATATACCTATCAAATACATTCTATAGCAATACAACACTTTTTATAGCTATAAAGCAACATTTTTATAGCTACAGACTACATTTTATGATATACAAGAGATCATACACGAATCGTCACGCCGTTTGTAAATATTAAACACAAAAAAACTATTTTATTTATAAACAAAACATTTTATAAGTAACCAATTCATTTTATCTATAAACAAAACATTTTATAAGTAACCAATTCATTTTACCTATAAACAAGTCATTGTATCTATAAACAAGTCATTTTATAACAAAAACGATCTATAAAACTTCCTTTTATCTGCAAACACTTCATTTTATAGCAGCAACGAGCACTTATATCTATAGAATACATTTTATAACACGTACAATGAATTGTACCTGTAGAATGCATTCGCGAAAATTATTTTCAAGTCGGCGCCTTACAATAATTTTATACTAACTTTCTCATTGTATAACTGCTTCTCTCCCTTCGATTATTTTTATTTTGTAACGTTCTAAGCGACCCAAAGTTGCTATGCGGTGCGCAAAGATGGCTGACGTTGTTTTGTTTTTTCGGTTTTTTTTTTTTAAAATTAAAATTTACGTCCCCGGACTCATTAAGCGTATAGGGGACGATTGGTTAATAGGTACATTCAACCAATTAAACGAAAAAAGCCCTCCCCCTCCCCCCCCCCCCCCACCTCCTGCACGTATGGGCTCTCGCCTTTTCATGTGGAAGTGACGTTGCGTAAGCTAAATTTAGATAGCTACGGCGTGTGTAGGGAATTCCCGCTAGGCCTATATCGACTTCCCGCGATGTCAACAATTTCCAAGGTAACAGTTACGAAGGAAGCTGGTTTGCCTTCGTGCTTATCGATAGTTTTTCAAGACGACCAAAAAATAATTGGAACAGTCGAGACTGACAATGATGTCGCTGATGTTTTATCAGCATTTCACTAGTATGGTCCTCGCCAATTTATATAGTACACTAGTATGGTACTTGCCATTTTTTGTAGTAGACTTTAATGGTCTTTACCATGCTGAGTCGCTTAGAAGTTTACAAGTAGTCTACACGAGGATGGAGTGGCTTCCCTGGGATCAGCAATTCGAAAGTCAGTATAAAATTAATGTTATGCGCCGAATATAAAATAATGCTCCGAATGCATTCTAAAGGTAAAATGCATTGTATATATTATAACATTTAGTTTATAGATATAAAAGCTCTTTGTTGTTATAAAATGAATTGTTTACCTATAAAATGAATTGTTTATGTATAAAATATAGTGTTTAGAGATAAAATGAAGTGTTTAGAGATAAAATAGTTTTTCGGAATAATATTTACAAACGGAGTGATGATCGCGTATGATTTCTCTTGTATATTGTAAAATGTAGTCTGTAGTTATAAAAATGTTGTTTTTAGCTATAAAAAGTTTTGTATTGCTATTGAATGTATTTTATAGACATAGAATTCATTTTATAAGTATACAATATCTTTTATACAGGTAAAATGTATGTTCTATAGATATAATGACAATAATGATTTAATTTACAAATGGCGCCTCATACTAACTTGCCTTGACACGGGCCAGAAACCAATGGCGCCTGACAGGTGTGAGTCGATCCCGAAGCGTTATGTTTCTCCGAATATTATTTACTTTTGACTCAGGCAACGTCTCGGGAGGTTTTCTCCGGATACTCCCGGTTTCTCCCCCATCAAAAGTTTAAAAATTTCAAGAATAATTTTCCAAACTTATAATAATAATAATAATAATAATAATAATAATAATAATAATAATAATAATAATAATAATAATAATAATAATAATAATAATAATAATAATAATAATTTCCCAAACACATTAGTATTAGGTAGGTTGGGTTTGGGCGCCTCAGGCTGAGACTACGCTTTTTCCAGGGGAGGCGGCCTAGAATTTCCAAATAAAAAAGGGACAATAAATTGTTTAAAAAAAATCAACAACAAAAACTTACATTAATTTTATTTTAGAGTGCTGTTCTGCCTTCAGAAAGATAGAGAATCGGCGGCAGCCACTACATGCTGATATTAAGTGAGAGAAGTGCCGCTGTTTCGCGTGTAAATTAATGAACTATTATGTTGCTGTAGGCTCAGCTAATAAGACACAATTAAAAACATCAAAACTTCATAACAAATAAAATCCTAATTTGAACTTCCCGTTGGGGTGCCGGGGGTTTCAGTATAAATAGTATCCCCACTTTCTGGAAATCTAGTGCTTTAAATTCCCACTGTCGCTGTCTTCCTCTTTTACTCTTTCCCATTCCTGCTCTGTCCTATCACTCTGCTATACTATCTTCTTCTTTGCTAGATCAATGACCTACCTTTTTTCTTGAAAACTCTTCCTGGACAAGACTCCTCGTTTGTGTATGAGGTCTGTTGGATCAGCTTGGGAGTGTTGGACGCTTTCTGCCGGGTGGTCACTAGGGCTTCCTATGATGTTATTATTTAGCAATACAGGCATTTTATATGTATATGTTTTGTTGATAATTTATAATGATGTTTGTATTCTATTTTGTTTTTGTAAGCGGGGGTTCGAGTAGTTGGAGTAAAGCCTCAGCCGTCCCCTGCGTGGGATGTCTTTATTGTAAAGTGACTGGCCGGTGGAGGGCATTCAATTTTCCCACTAGGGTTGTTTCAGCAGATCTTTTTTTGCGGATCGGGGGTTGTCCGGTCCTGATTTGGCTCGGAAGAGTCCGCTGGACCTAAAGCAACAATCAATCAATCAATCAATCAATTTGAACTTCGAACTCACTACATACATTTTTCTTTGCTACACAATCTTTAAAAGATTGCCGATTATGGCTTCATGAGGCGTCGATGTTTTCCCCCTTTCGTATCAGCAATCAGAGTATAAACTGAAATGCATGACTACAAACGTTGATGAATTATTTTGTATTGACAGAGATTGTGAAATAATTGAAACAACTGACAATTTTATGACGATCTTATCTCGGAGCTTCATGTTACTCTCTCCGTGTTCCTTTGTATAAAAGCCGTGCACAATGTTCTCCAATACAACAAAATCGTGGACATTATTTTTGTTGGACATATATGACCAGGTTTGGAAGAAGGAAACCAGGGGACGTAGAGTAGAAAGGTGTCTGGCGCGTTTCCAGGAACGTGCACTCCTCTACAGAAACTGTCTTGGGCGTCTAATTCTCTCCCATTTGCCGAACAAATCGTCACTGATTGCCCAGATTTGGTCGTCACCAAGCTTCGTGGGTTAAGGTGGAATACCAGTCAGATGATCCCAATCATCTTTTTTTTTCTTTTTTTCCTGCGACGTGCACCTTTCGGGTTGTTGGTCTTATACAGTAAATACTGCACTGACTCACGGATACAGAGACACAGAGATGGACAGACGGACAGGGAAGAGCACAGATAAAAGCACACATACAAAAAGACACCTTCTACGTGCACATATATGGAAAAATATGAGCACATACATACATTCATACATACATTCATACATGCATACATACATACATACATACATATATACACATAACATACATACATACCTATATACTACGTACATACATAAAGACATACATACATAGGTTGTTATTTATTAGTTTATTTATTTCAGGGTGGGGAACTCTCCTCGGATCCGCTGATTTCAGAGGAAATCGGCAGCCATTTCAGAGGAAAAAAAAAAGAGTTCAGAGGAAAAAAAATTTGTCCGTTTCCGAATCCAGTAGACCTATTATTACAAGTACCCATCCGTGTCCACCTTTTACTTTCTCATTGCTAGAACGGGCCCGCTAGAACTGAATGCGTGCAACATCTCCCCGCCCGCTCTTGTTGATTCTTACGACCACATAAACGCGACTTGCTTAAAGCAGGCGAAATGGTGTAGAACGCATTTTCGGCTGTTATCATGGCGTGTATGTCCAGAATTTTACTGCACTGTTACTATGCCACTCTTGGTATGGCTTAAAAACGTGCACATTTTCAGGGGGGCTTTGCCCCCTCTGGACACCCTACAAGGGCCCTGCCCCTTGACCCAGCAGGGGCCTAGGCGGCCCCTGGACCCCGGCCTTTTCAGAGTTTTTCTCAATGAGTTGTTCCCCACCCTGTTATTTATTTATTTATTTATTTATTTATTTATTTATTCATGTATGCCTTTCCCATATAAATGATAACATAGATAGATAGATAGATAGATAGATAGATAGATAGATAGATAGATAGATAGATAGATAGATAGATAGATAGATAGATAGATAGATAGATAGATAGATAGATAGATAGATAGATAGATAGATAGATAGATAGATAGATAGATAGATAGATAGATAGATAGATAGATAGATAGATAGATAGATAGATAGATAGATAGATAGATAGATAGATAGATAGATAGATAACATTACATGATTATTGCTTTAGGTCCAGCGGACTCCTCCGAGCCAAATCAGGACCGGAGATAGATAGATAGAAATATAGATAGATAGATAGATAGATAGATAGATAGATAGATAGATAGATAGATAGATAGATAGATAGATAGATAGATAGATAGATAGATAGATAGATAGATAGATAGATAGATAGATAGATAGATAGATAGATAGATAGATAGATAGATAGATAGATAGATAGATAGATAGATAGATAGATAGATAGATAGATAGATAGATAGATAGATAGATAGATAGATAGATAGATAGATAGATAGATAGATAGATAGATAGATAGATAGATAGATAGATAGATAGATAGATAGATAGATAGATAGATAGATAGATAGATAGATAGATAGATAGATAGATAGATAGATAGATAGATAGATAGATAGATAGATAGATAGATAGATAGATAGATAGATAGATAGATAGATAGATAGATAGATAGATAGATAGATAGATAGATAGATAGATAGATAGATAGATAGATAGATAGATAGATAGATAGATAGATAGATAGATAGATAGATAGATAGATAGATAGATAGATAGATAGATAGATAGATAGATAGATAGATAGATAGATAGATAGATAGATAGATAGATAGATAGATAGATAGATAGATAGATAGATAGATAGATAGATAGATAGATAGATAGATAGATAGATAGATAGATAGATAGATAGATAGATAGATAGATAGATACTGAAGATTCATTTACACATACAGTCACCCGCACACGTAAACACACATTTCTCACTTTGTGGTTCACGACCTCATTCCACCCCTTTCATATTTAACACCTCCTCATCCCTCTCTCCCCCACCCCACCCACCTCACACACAAAAACACCATTCCCGTTTCCAGAATTCTACTTGGACAGGAAATGCACTAAATGGAACTCTTTATGCAAAGAATGAAGCTCAGTAAGGTCAGACCTTTGACTTTTTACAAGCTCCCGAAAATGTGAATTTGTCCGTCTTTGTGTGTGTCTGTCTTTGTGTGTGTGTGTGTGCATGTGTGCGTGTACGTGCGTGTATGTATATGTGTGTTGTGTGTGTAAGTGTATGTTTGTGTAGGATGGGGGTAGAAGTGGTAGTGGTGAGAGGTGGCCGTTCGTATGTAATAACCTGGTATTTTCATGTAACGTCTAAGCACAAAGTACTAATAACACCTTTTTCTGTAAGCTCGTTGACCTTTATGGAAACCCCTTTCAGCAGAAAGATATAATAAACTCACTATGTAGCATTTAAAAAAATTAAATAAAATAGTAAATTATTTATACATTCACGCTAAGTTGTGTCCATTTGCTTATAGATTAATATATTTTTGTGTGTCTGGTTTGTTGCCAAATTTGAATCTAAACGTTATGCCCGAGCGTTCTCAACAGCGTCTGCTATAAGCAGGAAGTGATTTATCTTGCATCATCATGATCATAATCATCATAATCATCATCATCATCATCATCATCATCATCATCATCGTCGTCGTCGTCGTAGTCGTCGTCGTCGTTATCATCATCATCATCACCATTATCGTCATCATCATCATCGTCGTCGTCGTCGTCATCATAATTATCATCAACATTTATCGTCATCAACATCATTATCATCATCACCATCATCATCATCATCATCATCATCATCATCATCATCATCATCATCATCATCATCATCTTTACCCCCCCCCCCTCCCCCCACAACCAGCGGGTTCAGTAATATAGTCTTGTGAAACTTAAGCCTACCACATGCTAGTGTTCAGTCATCGTCATTTGTTTCGTCAACCTCACTTCACTAGCACCATCCTCCTCCAAGTATAATCCTGAGAAGGAGGAGCAGGTAGGGGAGAGGGAGGTGTAGGAGCAGGAGGAGGGGGAGTGAGATAAATCTCCAGGCGTACTTAACAGATCACAGACCTAGTGGCCATTATCGTTGGATCGGTATGGAGTGAATCATTGCTCTGACTGCGTTGGATTAAACATTGCGCAAGTGATCATGGTCATGCGCAATGAGAGCGTTTAGATCCAGCGATTCAAGCGGTATATAGTGTATACTTACCTTGATTGCTCCTAAACGCAGACAGTCGTAAACGACCTTTTACAACTTGATGATGATGTTTGGCAGGCGATTCTAGACAGAGATCATTAGGAGTAAAATATCATTTCATAAATCAACCAATCAGTGTGTCTATCCACAAATTATTCAATCAATAAGTCAATCCATCCATCGACCCATAAAACAAGCAAGTACTTAGCTTATTTTATTACATCGTGAAATACTTTTTAGTTGGGTAGTTTGCAAGACACACATGTTAAGTGTAGTTGGTTACACAACTATTTACTGTAGACAGTTTTTGATTCGGCCTATTTAGTAATGTATTCGTTCAGCAGGTCGATTCCGCATTCAGATTATAATTCTGTCATGTAATAATTTATTTGGACTCTATGCTAGTATATTACAAATGTTAAAACCTTGAAATAGTCCTAATTTATTTACTTATTCTTTTTGGTTAAAACGAAAACACTGTTGGAGTTAGCTCAGAACCGTTCACATCGTGAACGAATCTATCAACGGTAAAGCTATTGACCAACGCGGTAACATCCATAGTAAACTTCCTAGATGCTTTAACTCCCCCGCCGAATTAAATTTTTGCTGCAATTTACACGGTCATGTTGCGCACACGCCATTATTGCTATGACGCGAAACGAGACCATTATTCTTACTGGTCCTCGACGGACTTCTGCGCCAGCTGTAAACATTCATTGCTACAAGGAATGAGTAGGAGGAAAAGGAGCAGGAGCAGGACTAGGAGGAATCTAAAGAGGATGAGTGAGGAGGAGCAGTATGAGCAAGGGGGTGAAGGTAAGAAGAGGATGCAGAGCTAGAAAAGGGGGGGTAGGAGTTTTGGGGATGAGGATGCGGATGCAGAGCTAGAGGAGTGAGGTGAGATGGTGTACAGTAATACGAGGAGCAGAAGGAAGTAGTATACAGCTAGAATAGTAGTAGTAGTAGTAGTAGTAGTAGTAGTAGTAGTAGTAGTAGTAGTAGCAGCAGCAGTAGTAGTAGTAGTAGTAGTAGTAGCAGCAGCAGCAGTAGTAGTAGTAGTAGTAGTAGTAGTAGTAGTAGTAGTAGTAGTAGTAGTATATCTTTCTTAAAGTCTATTAAACATTCAAGCCAAAGAGAATTAAACCACCTTCACTAAGAATACAAAGTATGGAGATGAGGTGCTTCAGAAGACTTCTGGGCATTTCCTATTTCCTAAGCACATCACTAACAACGAAGCCCGACAGACCATCACACATGATGACATGCTCACAGTGGGGAAGAAACGGAAACTCCGATGGTGTGGCCATGCCAACCAGAGCATCAGGTCTTCCAAAGACCATCATTCAAGGCACAGTGCAAGGAGGCAGAAGAAGAGGGAGACCGAAAAAGAGGTGGGAGGACAACATTCGAGAATGGACTGGCTAAACACTGAGCGAAGCCATGAGGGTTGCTGAGGACAGAGAAAGATGGAGTACGCTGGTTAAACGATCATCAGTGGTGCCCCAACGACCTTTGAGTTACGGGATTGGATGGGATGTGATGTCGCTGGGGGTAGCACCTTGATGTCGCTAGTAGTAGCACCTTGATATTGCTGGCCGGGGATAGCACCATGATATCGCTGTAGGAAGATAGGTGTTAAGAATTAACGACGCATTGCTATACACCACACTCGCCTTTGTATCTCTGGTTAGATGTCTTTGAGCTTGAGTCATTGCATGCCCAAATCTGCTTGGTATTGATGATCTGAAATGCACAGGTACGCAATGTAAAATGCCATATCTTTCTTACAATATGGTTGTGTCTTACATCTAAATTTTATCTTAAGTCCTCTGAGGCGCTGGGCCTACCTAAACAATAGCAGCAACGTTAGGTAAAGTTTTATAAATAAACTAGTGGTTTTTGTACCCTGGCAAGCCAGGGTAAGAAAATTTGATATAAGATATTATAATTGTTATTATAATAATACTTATTATTATTAGTGTATAAGTAATAATAATAATAATAATAATAATAATAATAATAATAATAATAATAATAATAATAATAATAAATAAAAATAATAATATTGAATATAGAATAATACAAATAGAAATCATAAACACCAAGGTTTTAAAAGAAAATTTGATATAATAATAATAATAATAATAATAATAATAATAATAATAATAATAATAATAATAATAATAATAATATTAATAATTTATTATTATTATTATTATTATTATTAGTTGATTAATAATAATAATAATAATAATAATAATAATAATAATAATAATAATAATAATAATAATAATAATAAATTAAAGGTAAAAAGTCTAAATAAATAAAAAATATCCATATTGTAGTAAAAAAAAATTAAAAAAAAATATGGCCCGCGTGAGTATCGATCTTGGGTCGCCCGAAACCGTAGGCGAAAGATTAACCCACTAAGCTACCAAGGCTTCGTAGATAAACCATCAATTTTTTGGTCTATATGGGAAAACATGCTGAAACCTCAATTTGATTTTTAATGGAAGCGCGCGGAATGAGGCTATTGCAGTTTGTGGACATTTTGTTTATTTATTTATCTCAGAAACGGTTAAACGTTCGGTAAAGAAATGTCGGCTATAACGATTTGGCTGGTTTTGAGCACACAGCAGGCCGATCAGCAGCCGTCAGCACCTGCCCAGATCAGCGTCCATAGGAGACAAACTTTATAGTAGTGGCGAAGAAGGACTTCCGGCTAAGCAATTTATATATATAGATGATGTTAAGTAAAAACTGTAACTGTTAGGTTGTCCTTTTTGCCCTGAACTAAAAAACAACCCCGCATCTACTGCAGTCTTCTTCTCTCTTTGCATTTGGTTTTAGCACGGCTATTCGAAGATCAAATAGTGTTTTCGTGACATTAACGGTTTTGATAAAATCAAAATATCGATCTTCGATTTTAGTCTCTTCGTTTTTTTAGAGTCTGGACAATGCCGGCAATTGCAGACAATCCAACAGTCTGTTTTAAGGAATATTTTCTTATGGATGAGATCGAATATTTGTACAAGGGGTGTATTGACGGTATCGTCTTGTCTTGAATACAAAATGTTGATCTTGGATCTCAGCGCGACCGGTTTCAAAGAGTCCAATACAAGCATGAATTATGCTGTTTATACACAGGAGGTTGTGTTTATTTAGTTATTAATTTATTTATGTTATTTAGTCATTCTTATAAAGCGATTTTACAGATCAAGAGCGACTCAAGGCGCTGGTCGATACATGATCAAACTCAAGGCGCCCTAGCGATCACTTGCTGCCTCAGTCGCATCGTCTGAAAGCCGGACGACTGAGCACAATCCTGGGCGATCGGGGATGGAAAAATAATGACCTAGTGGTGCTTGCTGGATGTATTTGTGTTACTGCCACTCCTCCGTCTACAACAGAAGTATCAGGATTTTGAACGCCCTTGCGATGGAATGCGTGCCTGCAAAGACCAGAAGTCCTCGGTTTATGTTCTCATTCCTTAAGTGGGACAATTCCATCTATCGTAAAGTGGCATGAATTGTTCTCATATAGCACTCTTATGGGGCTCTTTATTGTTTATTGTTATATATGAGTTCTTGTTAAATACCCTTTCACAATACACACTCTAAAGTCGGACATTAAAATTATCCTGCACACCGATTGTCACGAACGCCTTGGATTATTTATAAAATGATCGACTAACATCTTTAGCAAATATCAGCCTGAAGGATCTATTTCCAAGCCAGCAGTTATATTAAATCACTGCCAATCATGATCTCTTCAAGCTTACATTCCTGTACGAAGATCGCCTGTAACATCATAAGATGGACGTCTATATAACTCTTTAAGCTGTGTGTCTGGAGTCATTTTAGTGTGGGTATGTCAACACAAGATGTAATCTCTGTGTGTCATTTTTCGCTCTCTCTATGTGATGGGCAGGAAGAATGTCTTTCCGTCTTTGTTTCTATACATAGACCCTACCGGGAAGCTTTAATCGGTGTATTGACAGATGGAGAGAGCCTCCGGGAGTTGCTCACCTGATAGTTTAAAACCTTACAATGGAACTTACAGCTCCCGAAAAAAATCAGTCAACATAAAAAAAGCTACCGCCAAACGCCGCGCCGCCATTTGCCAGAATAAACATCAATTACCGACAGTTTCCGCATCGACAGGCTTTGTTGAAGCAATCCTAGTCAAAATGTAAGTCGACAGGGCATATTGTGTAGCAGCCAAAGATAAATAATAAAAGTAGACAGCGCGTATTATGTAGGCACCGAGAGATGCATATCATCGTTGAATACGCTGCTTCGGTTAGTAAAGGCGTCTGATCCACTTTCACGACGGCGCCGTGCGAATGTACAGTGACTATTTATATACAAAATCAAGAGTGCAAGGATACATTTCTGTATATGTTTTTTTGTCTGTTGTGTGAGAGTAAAAGAACATACAATAATACTCTATTTATAGTAGTTATGTTACTTCATTATAGTACAACTTCTGTTAATTTGATGAATTAAAAAGGTTGATGCTACAACATTATTACAGTAACTTTAATTTGTGAAGTCAGTAATTTCACGAAATCCCTAAATGGTTTAGTAATTTCATGAAATCCGTGTGATCCCCAGGGATTTAATGAAATCGCTAAATTTGATAGTGACTTCCTGAAATAACAAAAATATTGCAAAAAGTACTTCGCAGATTCACTTTCAGTGAATGTATTTTCCAACTATATCTATATGTGTGTGAAGATCTACCTTGTTTTTCATCTTTTTTTTTCTCACACTCTTAGCAAAACTAAGCTGTGAGCATACGTTCTTAGCATTTTGTTCACATGTGAGGTTCAACTCAATTGATTTTACCAGGTATTCAGCATTAGCGGACCACACGTAGACTATAATGTGACTATGGCTCACTGATTTCCTTTTGCTGTTTATTAGTGCCTTAAGAGTTAATAGGTGGCTTGTGGTTTGAAACCATGGATAAAACCATGGAGAAACGCCACAAAGAGTTATTGTTTCGAGGGTATGGTGAAAACAGCAGGAAACAACTTCTTTCAAAGAAGGATTATTTTGAAATAATTGAAAGCATAAAGAGTGCTTCACAGTAGAAACCCATTAAGTCCAGACAACAGTAAAACCTGTTAACACAGTAAGTGAATTTTGTTGCTTATTCTAAAAAACTCTCTCTCTCTCTCTCTCTCTCTCTCTCTCTCTCTCTCTCTCTCTCTCTCTCTCTCTCTCTCTCTATCTCTCTCTCTCGTCCTGCTGTGCAGAGATGTAAACTTAAACATTGTTTTTAACAGGTACGAAATAATGCAATGCGGTGATTCGGAGAAACTTGTCAGCCGGCTCAAGTTTACTCAAGAGCAACCTTTGTATTTTGTCCCCATCGAAGACTCATCAGAAGTGCGCGCTTGGTAACAGGCCACGGTGGTAAGGATCGCATGTACAAAGAACGTACTAGAAAGTATGCAAATATCGCTGCTTGTGCTATTGAAACATACAAAACTCTGCGTTCTGAGTGAAATAAAAAAGAAACAAAAGGAAAGACCAATGGCGACAGGCATTGTTGCGAAGACCATCCTTTCATCAGAGTGCAACTCTCGTGGTCAGGTTGATCTGACGGATATGCGAAGCATGCCTTGAAACAACTACAAGTGGATACTTATGTGCCAAGACCACCTCACCAAGTGTTGCATTCTCAAGAGCATCACCTCCAAACGTGCTGCTGAAATGGCCTTTCATATCACAGACATCTTCTTGCTATTTGGTGCACCATCCATTCTACAGTCTGATAACGGATCCGAATTTACATCATCCGTTATAACAGAACTAAAGGAGCTTTGGCAAGCTCTTCATCTTTTTCACCGAAATCCCCTTCATCCACAGAGTCATGGGTCAATGGAGCGGGCCAATGGTGACATCAAAGACATGTTGTCGGCATGGCATGCAGACAACAACACCGTCGATTGATGCGTTGGAATCAGTTGTGCAATTTCAGAAGAACCAATCCTACCATGCTGGATTTCAGAGGTCTCCTTATGAAACTTTGTTCGGTATTTCTCCCCGAGTGGGACTCTCAAGCTCCTCCCTGCCTGACGAGGTGATATGCCGCTCACAAAAATAGGAAAATTTACATCAACTGAACACAGCAACTCATTCGTCTCCTGTGGCATAGTCTCAACCCGTGGCATAATATTAACAGCCAGCATCACCTCAAGCATTGGAGGCGCCTCAAACGTCAGCATCATCTCAACCATCAGCATCGGTTCAAATATCGGCATTGCCTCAATCGTCAACATCACATCAACCGTCAGCATCACCTCAACCGTCAGCATCGATACAAAATTGGGCATCTCCTCAGCCATCAGCATCGCATCTACCGTTAACATCGCCGGAACCATCCGCATCGCTTCAACCAGCATCGCCTCAACTGTCAGCATCGCTTCAACCCTTCGCATCGCCTCAACCGTCAACATCACTTTAATCATCGGCATTGTCTCATGCATCAGTTCGAGCTAAAGTGAGAATTAGTTAGATTAAGCAGGCAGACCGCACGGTTGAACTCAGAAGGCTGGTGCTTCCAATATCCAGTGTTGGGGACACTGTCACAATTCCAGTACTACTTGTAGATCGGTGAAGAGGTGATCCGGGAAATCTACTCGCAGTGAGAAAGACCAGTACAAGATGACATTGGAAGCTGGCCCGCTCAAAGGGCATGTTAGCAAAAATCAATTTGATTAGGGTACTGAAAGACTTTTACCAGAGAATCTTGCATCTGCTGGTGGCATCGAAGTTAGTTTGAGATCGGCCTTCACAGGAACCTCAAAATGTGGGGGAGGGGGGGGGGACAGGGATTCAAAAAGTGTAACTGTGGACCAGGTCCTGGTTAATGTAAAACCAACAGGTGTAAATGTTTCAAGGCAGAAATTTAACGCAATAACCACTGCCACGCGTCTGCCTACTTCTTGTGGAAACAAGTGAACAACATTGTATTCTTCATAATTCCAAGACTAGAATAAGAACTGGGTGTGGTTTGTGTGTGTGTTTCTGTGTGTCTGTAATTGAGAGAGAGAGAGAGAGAGAGAGAGAGAGAGAGAGAGAGAGAGAGAGAGAGAGAAAGTAAGTGAGAAATCTATAAATTTAGAAAATATCAATGAATAATTTTAGTGATTTCATGAAATCACTGGGGGTCACAGGGATTTCAAGAAATCATTAAATCATATAGGGATTTCGTGAAATCACTGACTTCACATATTCACGGTAACATAGTGGCCTCGACGAGTAGGAGCGTCGCAATTGCTCAGTGGATCAAGGACGGAAGAGGAAAACAAATAGATTTGATTGTGCGTAAAAACAGGGGACAGAACGCTAGCAAATATGGCCAACTACATGTCATTAGTCGATATTTAAGTAGAAATGCTTGCAGTGTTTTGCCGCTTGCTTGTTTCTTGTAGCTCGCTAGCATACTGTACAACGTGTTTGAGGGAAAATCAAATTCAAACATTCTCGCTGACTCGAATTACATACTTTTGCAGACTGGCCTTAATAATGGATGGATTCAATGCTTATTTTCGTAGCATTTATCACATTTAATATGCAAATCCTTTGTCTTTTTTCTTTCGTCCATCTGTCCATCGTTTCTTTCGTTTGGTTTGTTTTGCTTACCCTCTTTGTTGTTTCTTTTCTTGTATTTTCCTTTTTCTTTCTTTACTTCAGTTCTTAATTTCCCCTAGTTTTAATTTAAGGTTATTTCGTTTTGTTTGCTTGTTCACGTATACACGTGTAGGGATTCAAAACCATTTTAGTTTCTTTGGCTGTTTCGTTCAACAATCTGTCTAGCTCCGTATCGAATTTCCATCTCTCTCTCTCTCTCTCTCTCTCTCTCTCTCTCTCTCTCTCTCTCTCTCTCTCTCTCTCTCTCTTTCTCTCTCTCTCTCTCTCTCTCTCTCTCTCTTTCTCTCTGTTTTCCTCACCTATTCACACACATAAGTACACACATACAAACATGTATATATATATATCCTTCCTATCCTGACCTATCCTGTCCCATAACTCAAAAGTCGTTGAGGTACCACAGATGATCGTTTAACCAGCGTACTCCAACTTTCTCTGTCCTCTGCAACCTTCATGGCTTCGCTCAGTGTCAAGCCAGTCCATTTTCGAATGTTGTCCTCCCATCTCCTTTTCTGCCTATCTCCTTTTCTGCCTCCTTCCATCGTGCCTTGCAGGATGGTCTTTGCAAGACCTGATGCTCTGGTGATGTAGCCATACCATCGGAGTTTCTGTATCTTCCCCACTTTGAGCCTATCATCGTGTTGTCCAATGACATGTGTGATGTGATGGTCTGTATTGGAACTTTGGAACTTTGTCAGTTTATTAAACGAACAATACAACAGCCAATATTAAATTAGGCTCGTAGCCCAGGGGTGGGCCGTATAGCCAGACAAGGGATAAATGGGGATAGGGATACACAATATATGCATAAAACAGCAAGAACGGCACTTCGTTGTTGGTGATGTGCTGGGTATAGGAAATGCCCAGAAATCTTCTGTAGCACTTCATCTCCATGCTTCGTATTATTCGTTGTAGGTTTGCTGTGAGGGTCCATGTTTCGCAAACGTATAGGGGGATGGAGGTGACAAGGGAGCGCAGCAGCCTTACCTTGGAACATATACTGATGGTCCTGTCTTTCCAAATCAGCTTCAACCTTGTCAGGACCGCAGAGGTTTGTGCGATCCTGGAGAGGATTTCTCGTCGGGGCCCATTGTCTGATACAATGGCTCCTAAATAGTTGAAGCGATGTACTGTGTTGAGGGATTGGCCTTGGACTTTGATGTCCATGTTGATGTCATTGGTGTTTTGGTCATCATTTTGGTCTTCTCTGCACGTATTTCCATTATATGGACTCTGGAATTGCGGAGGTGGTGTCGATCCTCTGTACCAGCTGTTCAATATCTTGTTCCTCTCCAGCGTCCAGCGAATCCATCAATGTCATCCGCAAAACGGTGGTTGGAGATTGCGCTACCCGCTATGCTGACTGTGCCTTCGTGATCTGCGATGTATTGAAACACACACATACTGATATACACACATACTTACAAACACCTACACACACATGCACAATGTGTGTACGCTCAAACATACACACACAACGTGTAGATTCGTGCACGTCCGAAACAAAAAAAGCAAAATCGATAGAGCAGACAATTCAATTAAAGTAAGTCTAGCTTGCCAGCGACTCTCTCTCTCTCTCTCTCTCTCTCTCTCTCTCTCTCTCTCTCTCTCTCTCTCTCTTTTCTCTATCTCTCTCTCATCGACAGGGTAGACAAATACTATACGGTCACAGACAAAGCAGGGCCAGCGCTAAAATGATTAGCACAATTATTGTTTGACTGACAAAAGTCTGGATCTTTAGTCCTTTTTTCTAACTAGCCGTTTTATTGATCAGATTGAAGAAAGTGCCTATGAAGGTAATATACAGACAAACGGACATATGCACGTACGCAAGCACGCATGCACCAATTCGAATATATACACAAACTCGCAAGCGAGCGAACACAAATCTGCACGCAAGCCAAATCGAAGATATGCACGAACTTACTCAGGCACACATGTGGAAAGGTGTGCTTGGGAGCGCTTTGAGCAGTATCTTTAGTTTGGAATTGTACTTTTATAATAATAATAGTAGTAGTAGTAGAAGTAGTAGTAGTAGTAGTAGTAGTAGTAGTAGTAGTAGTAGTAGTAGTAACGAACATTGAGATTTAACGTTTACACTCACCTTTGGCGATATGGCAGACGGGGATAACCATCACAGGTAACAACGGGTAGGGACCTAAATCAACACTGAACTCTTTTGTTGAGTTGTTGTTACTAATGTGGAAATACTTGTGAAGAGACTTCAGTAGTTGTTGAGAACCATTTCATTCTTTCTACTCTCTTACGTCATAAATTTCATTGGCGCATGCTATTACACAATACATCCCTGTCTTAACTATTGAACATCCGTTTCAAATACTTTAATGAAAGGACAATTATTAAAAATGTTACTTTATATTCTGTTTTATCTTAATTTTGTTTTCTGTTTCTGATGTCTGCAGATCGCCCTCTACTTTTAGCAATAACTTGAACATCTTCAGGAACCTCAAATGCTCCTGTGTCTCACAGTATAACACTAAACAATAAAACGCTGCTAAACACAGATGTTTAACAACAGGCTGCGTTGCTTTGGAGCAATGGTTATGACTGGAACACCTTGTTTCCAGCATAGCGTATTTACTTGATTGATTGGTTGGACCTCACTTGATGTTATCTTTCTTTGTTAGTTAATCTGGGTGACTTGCTTGTAACAGTTCTAACTTCTGTTCAACTTAATTAAAGCATAATTGTCCTATTTCGTTACCGAAGTAATAACTATAAAAATGACTACTTCACGTCACGTTGCCTAAACACCAAAACTTAAGTCTGGGTATCTGGCTGGTTTCACCACAGGGCGGCCTGAACGAGTAACGTACGGACGACTCGTTGGTTGTCCTACTGGAGATGACAACATCGGTCTCGGCAGACTCGGTATCGGACTTTCTCTCGTTGTCGGACTCGGTATTGGACTCCATGGGGGACTCGGCTCTACAGGCGGCTGTACTGTCGATGGTTGCTCTGGCTGTAACGACGCTTGTCTGGACGGCGCGCGCGATGTCTTCACTGGATCGTTGTTTCGCAAAAGTATCTCGGTTGCTCGCTCTCGCTGTTTTTGGTCTCAAATGTCGTCTGTTACGCCGTAACTCTCCCTCGGCAGTTTTGATGATGTAAGATCTGGGTGCGCACTGCTGTACTACCGTACCAGGACGCTTCAAGGTCTTCTCTCCACCCTCCTTCACAAGGATAGGATCACCTTCGTGAAGCTCCGCTGAGGCTTTGTTTGTTGATCAAAGTGCTTCTTCGTTTTCTTCTTGTATATTTCGTCACGCTGGCGCACTTGCTCAGGGTCAACACTGCCATATGCTAGAGTCTGTGGAAGGACTGGCAAGGTTGTTCTAAGTCGTCGGCCAAAAGCTAATTCAGCCGGACTCACTCCCAGAACTTGGATAGGTGTAGCGCGTTATGTGAGAAGCACTAAGACGTAATCAATGGCCTATGGATATCGAAGACTGGATGTCACGTGATAAAAATTCAATTCAAGATAAATTTGTTTGAACTCTTCTGATGAAAAGTTTGGACCATTGTCGGACATGACAGTTTTTGAAATGCCATGTGTGGCAAAATTGTTCTTCATCTTTTGGATAACTGCTGTCGTTGACAATGTACTCAGGGATGAGATATCAATCCACTTGGAGTAGTAGTCTACACCAGTGCTTTCCTTTTGTTTTCACAGAGGTCTACTGCGACTCTTTGGAATGGTCGTTCTGGCAGCGGCGACAATAGAAATGGTTGCTACGGCTATGAGGGTTGCTTCTCGAGGCAAAATCTACAAGCGACGCGACACGAGAGACACGATTCTGAATGTCTTTGGATATTCGAGGTCACCAGACGCATTGGTTAGCTGTCTCTCGGCCCTTATTTATGCCCATGTGACCATCATAGATTCTTTCAGAATTTCTTTTCTCAATGATAACGGGATTACAATGCGGCTACCCCGAATCAAGAGTCCGTCATGTACAGTGATTAAGCTTTTGATAGCGAAGAAGTCTCGTGCTGCTAATTTTATATCCTGCTTGTAGTCTGGCCATCCGCTAGTCATATACTGCGTGGCATACTTGACGTTGTCGTCTTATTGCGAACATCTGCAAATCTCGGCAAGCTTGGCATCACACTGGCTATGAAGATGAAATCATGCAGACGTAGTGCTCTACATCTTCTCGTTGCGGTGAATCATCACATCTTGGTAGTAGACTTCTTGACAAAGTAAATGAGATCACCATGGTTTTTCCAGGACAATAAACTGCACACGGATTGAACCGCATCAGGTGTATCCGTAGATATATACGCTGACATCTGAGTGGAGTCTCAGATAAGTCTCTGGAGTTGTGATCGGTTTGAAGCGTAAATCTTTCAAGTCCCATCAACTATCGATCAAAGCGCTCGCATGCCCACACTAAAGTAAGGCACTCTTTTTCGAGTTGTGCGTATCGCTGTTCCGCTTTGGACAGTGTTCTTGAACAAAACGCAATCGGCCGCAATTTGCCTTCATGATCTTGAGGGAGAACACCTCCAAGGCAGCAGCTACTCGCGTCTGCGGAAACTGTCGTCGGCTTGGTTGGGTCAAAATAGGGAAAGGTCAATGCTGTGGTCAGCATCTCCTTGATTCTCCTTGATTTTAATGCCTCTGCTCGAGAAGATACCATGTCCATGGGTTCGTTTCAGCCAGCAACTCGTTCAGTGGTCTCAGGGTCGCCGACAAGTTTGGTAAGTACCTACCACGGTAGTTTACCATGCCCAGGTATTTCCTCACCTCTGAAGGCTCTGCCAACTGCTGAATAGCGCTGATCTTGCTCGGATCACGTAATACGCCTTAAGCACTGACGATGTGACCTAGGAAAGTGATTTCGCTCTTCATGTGCTCGCACTTTTCTTCATTCAGTTGAAGACCCACTGCTTTCAGTCTTCGTGGAATCTCATGCTCTGTCTCTGTTTTACTGTGACACAAAATGTCATCAAAGTAGCAGATCACGCCTTCAATTTCAGAAATAAATGACAAAGTATTGAAGTTTGTAAGTTCCTGCGTGCATGCGTGTATGAGAGAGAGAGAGAGAGAGAGAGAGAGAGAGAGAGAGAGTGTGTGTGAGTGAGTGTGTGGGTGTATGCGTGTGTGTGTGTGTTTCATCTCTATCCCAAACAATTCGGTGCACCTAGATCCGATGGGTAATTAATTGCTTTATAAAAAATATCCTTTATTATTTTTTTTATTTTTTTAAAAATTATTATTATTAATTATTCATAAGAGAAAAGAAAAAAAATGTTATAGATACTCGAGTGGTGAAATTGTTAAATTGAGATTTACGTCTAAAGACATTATACGTATTGCAGGCAGAAAAAAAAATCAACGGCTGAAGAAATGATTAGTTACTTCCTCCACAGCGGTGATTGCATGCCAGTATTATTATTTCCCATGAATGATGACACTAATACCAGCTATAGCAAATACTTCCAGCTGGGACGAATCAATTTAATTAGTGTAGTGACATGTTGAAAGAGTGGCTGTCATGCATGACAAATTAAGTCCTTCTTCAGGTATTCCTTACCATAGTGACCCACGCACGCACGCACACACACACAAACACACACACACACACACACACACGCAAATCCACATAATGGAATTTCTTGTCGATGATACGCAGTGGGTGTTAATTAAAACGACAAACACTATTGTTGGGATCAAAATTTCGAGGGAAGTCATACATATTTTTGTCCTTCTGGTTTTCCCCTACTCGTCCTGTCTGTGTATGCATTATCCACGTTCCTTTTCCATAAAAATCAACAATAAGATAATTACAGATAAACACATTTGTTTAATTACAACTTTGATGATATGATCAGTTTAACATCAAAATTACAATGATATTTAAACGAGTTGATAATAAGAAAAAAGGTTATTTGGTGACAACCAAAAATGATTAAGCTTTCAGCTGAAAAAGAATGATACAAGACTAGGATTAACCCAAACAAATATGCACTTTCTAATTAATCCAGTATGAATCTATTTGTCAAAATCACAGACATTTATAGAGTACTTATAATACATCATCATAATGCGTCTTGATATTCAGGTATTAATCCTTACCTGCTTCTATTGCAAAACAAAACCTTGTCGGACAAGCCTAACGCCAATGACTGAGCATTTACAGTTCACATTACGGTAAATGTTAGTGTTCTGTTTTATTTTTCTGAAAATTAAACTTAAAATACACTTGTTTTTTATGAAGCCGTGTGCCTTACAAGATTTCAGTCTTCGGCATACTACATCCTGATGACTGACACGAAGTCCATATAATACATACTAATTTATTGCGGGCCATGTCAGCGATTAATAAATTGACTTTGATGACGAATGAAGCTGTTGCGTAATCAACGGTTCATGACTTGTTAATAGGATGATGATTATGGGAGGTTATACCACTAAGTATGTGATCGATAACTATGGTTTTAAATGCTCCAATTAATTATGCACCCCATGGGGTCATGAGCAATCTTGCCACTGTAAATTGTTCTAACCTATACAGGGAAAAGTAAAAGCCCCAGTTGAAAACCTGTCTTTCCTTTTTAGGCATGACAGATTCACTGCGGCAACAGTACCCCCGTTGGAGTGCCGGGGGTTTCAGTATAAATAGTACCCCCACTTTCAGGAAATTTAGTGCTTTAAATTCCCACTGTCGCTGTCTTTCTCATTTGCTCTTTCTCATTCCTGCTCTGTCCTATCAATCTGCTATACTATCTTCTTCTTCGCTAGATAGTGACCTACCTTTTTTCTTGAAAACTCTTCCTGGACAAGACTCCTTGTTTGTGTATGAGGTCTGTTGGATCAGCTTGGGAATGTTGGACGCTTTCTGCCGGGTGGTCACTAGGGCTTCCTATGATGTTATTATTTAGCAATATAGGCATTTTATATGTATGTGTTTTGTTGATAATTTATAATGATGTTTGTATTCTATTTTGTTTTTGTAACCGGGGGTTTGATTAGTTGGGGTAAAGCCTCAGCCGTCCCCTGCGTGGGATGTCTTTATTGTAAAGTGACTGGCCGGTGGAGGGCATTCAATTTTTCCACTAGGGTTGTTTCAGCAGATCTTTTATGCGGATCGGGGGTTGTCCGGTCCTGATTTGGCTCGGAAGAGTCCGCTGGACCTAAAGCAACAATCAATCAATCAATCAATCAATTAATTATGCCTATTGCCTCAATTACATACCTGGATGATTAACCATACAGAAAAACGAGTTTGTAGAATTCAAATATTCCAACTGTTAAAGCAAAGTCTCCACATAGACCGGATAATCTATGCACAACGACAGCATTTTACAAGTGTCGAGTTATATTCTTTCACATTAAAGGCTGGATTATTTGAAATTATTTCAATTGAGTTATCATTACTGCTGCCATGACAAGGTTGAAACCCATTTGGAAAGACGGGACCATCAGTCTGGATTCAAAGGTAAATGTAAGGCTGCTGCGCTCC
>CM072511.1:88094392-88296892 GCA_036898135.1 Oncomelania hupensis | reverse complement strand
AAGTGACTGGCCGATGGAGGGCATTCAATCTTCCC
Source organism: Oncomelania hupensis (assembly GCA_036898135.1). NCBI lineage: Eukaryota > Metazoa > Mollusca > Gastropoda > Littorinimorpha > Pomatiopsidae > Oncomelania > Oncomelania hupensis. The sequence continues at coordinate 88,296,857 of CM072511.1, read as the reverse complement.
ACTAGGGTTGTTTCGGCAGATCTTTTATGCGGATCGGGGGTTGTCCGGTCCTGATTTGGCTCGGAAGAGTCCGCTGGACCTAAAGCAACAATAAATCAATCAATCAATCAATCAATCCGTCGCTCCGATTTTCACATTTGTGTTAAAAACACAATTTTTCTTGCCTTATCCCAGGAATAACAACCGAAATCCATCAGGTTTATTTTGCGGACACCTTACCTACTGTTAAGCATGTTAGAACATTCGTATTTTAACTTATTCAAAGGTCAAGGTCATTGTGCTTCACCATTTTTAAAACACGTTTTGCAATGTTTTTTTGCTTGCAGATAGCTCAGGTAGTGGCCTATCACTTCATATTTTTTCTTCTGGTTGTTTAGGATAAACCCTAGTCACAGCACCGCCATGAGACACTTTTGAAAATGCTTACCTTCGGATATATGTGCGTGTCTGGAATATTGTTTGAATGGCGTACCGTCTTTTTTTATATTATTTTGTGTTTGCTTTTACTATTGCACTGTTCATACACGCACAGATTTACAGACAAATCAGTGCAGATACGCGAGCCTATGTAAATGTTTTGTGTACATATGACACACGAGCCCAATACATACATGCTGGCACACACACGCACGCGTTCACATGCACGCATTCACTGTCAAAATATGTGAACGGACAAACATAAAGCTTTGTAACTACTTTTAATTTTCTGCCAGAAGTTAATTTCACGGATGGAAAATATTTTGTGAACCCAAAACTTGTTGATGGTACACTAGTTTGTGGGTCTTTTATTACTTTCTTCACTTCACTTCTTCTTCTTCTTCTTCTTCTTCTACTTCTTCTTCTTAAGTTTTTTTTATTTATTGGAAAGTGAAAAATTCCTTCTTCTTCAAATTGAATTTGCAAGGCTTATTGATGTCTTCTTCTTCCTCTTCTTCTTTTGGAATTAAAAACAACAAAAAACCCATTTTACTTCTACCTTAGCTGGCATATTCTTGCAACTGCTGCCTATCATGTTCTTGTACTTAAAATGAAAACGTGCATCATCTGTTCTCCTTGAAATTAAATTGGCAAGGATGCGCTGTAATATTTGCAATCCACTTCCTTCTTCTCTCCTGCCTCCTTTTCTCCCACTCTCTCCCCTTCCCCCCCCCCCACACACAATCACACCCACACACACACTGTGTTCATAACTGTCCTATCCTATAACATCCAATGTTTATTTTGCTTATATCGCCAAGACAATCATTCTCTTGACCGTCAGCCCTACTAAGAACATTATCGCAATGTTTGTATTTCCAGACTTATCAGGACCAACTTTAAAATAGTCGGGAATCAGAACCAGCCAACGGTCTCTTCGTCCGTTGGGAATTCCGTATCGGTGCACGTCATACCTTTAAAACCACTAGACCAATTGTGTTCAAATCTCATAGGAATATTACATGTACCTGGGTCAGTAACAAGCAACACGTACCATCATATTTCCTTTATCTCAAAGGTTAAGGTCAAGATAGCTGGTAAGTTGCTGTTGTTGTTTTTTTGCTGAGCACGTTTTGTTCTATATCGGAAAAAAATATCAACATGATTTCTGATACACAGATACTTCACCTCATGACCTATTGGTCGGTCATTTGGTGGATCGATCAGTCGGTTTGTATTTCACACTTTTGTTCAAATACAACTTAACCGATTTTTTACTGAACAAATACTATTTAGTCTTTAATTGATTTATATTTGCACTTTCTTAAAGGTCCATACGGATGAAGTTCACCATTTTCTGTGGTTAGTTTTAATGTTAACATAAAAATGAAGAAAAAAAGCTTTTGTGCTGTGTTCACAAAATTGCTTGTTTAGATTTTGATACACTTTAGTTGCAGTTAGTTCAACGAATTGCATATCGTTCATGTTTTCATTTTGTTTCTTTAGGATAAAACTGAGACAGAATAGCTTCGAGAAAATTAACTCTTTTGAAAAATATTAATGCTTGTTTTCAGCTTTGTATTGAAGTGTCTGGAAAGAGTAGTAGCGTTGCATTTCGACGGTGTCAATAACATTGTCCGCAATAGGGGATGCCTACCCCACTTCTTGTTTTACAAATTGCCTTGTGGTGATTTTGTTGCCATCTTCTACAACTAATGATAAGTTTGTAGTCTACCTGATCTTGGAAGCCATAAACAAAACAAAACATGATGATCCGTCAGGTCTAGAGCTACTTGTTTAATTATACAAATAACCTAATTGATACCTAATGATTTTATTTCCATCTTCTGTAACTGATGCGATGGATGAGCAAGTTGACATTATCGTAGAATCCCCCCTCCCCTCTCTCCCTCCTCCCCCCTCCCACCCCCCCCCCAAAAAAAAAAAGAGAAAAGAAAAGAATTAAAAAAAAAAAACAAGAACGAAAGGCAGATCATAACGATCCAATGTTAAAAGTAGCTGAAGCTAGACAAACAGATATTTTATTGCTAGCATTTTGTGCAAGTCGACCTGATCTCGCAAGGCAAAAGGCCAAGAGCAACAATCTTGAGTATTAAAGACTGCCTGAGGCATACCTACGGCCGGATCGTATGGATGGACGCTCAGTTTGAAACGAACATTGACACAGATCATTATGATCCATCTGCTGAAGCATGAGCTAATTTATCTGCACATACAGTGGGGCGGTGCGGTTTTGACGACCCAAGCGTTTCGTGCTCCGAACAATAATCAATATATGTCTTTCCCTTATGTTTTGGCATCTGGTACGGGAAAGTTTCTGGTTTCTTAGTTCTGATGTTCTTAGACACTTGCCTGAAATACGCGAGGTAGAATATGGTCAAGTCAAGTTAACTGCAGGTTTCATCTCACGTCGGTACAATGTCAAAAGTCAAAGACATGCACGAGCTTGACTGTTAAAAAAATACATCTCAACATGGTAAAATGTATAACTGTAAGTACGCGTACAATACTGCACAAAAATGAAATATAATGTTATAACAGAAACGAATTTGTCTAGTGAACATTTTTCTTCGAAAACATTGCCATTCAAACATGGTCATAGTCACATTATTTCGTATCAGAATTGCACTATTACAAATCAGTTATGAACCGTTATGCTCCTTCGTTTACGCATGTCGACGATAGCGACAGAAAAATACATTAATGTTGTTTTTATTTTACTAAACTATTTTTTATTATTATTTATTTTCTTGGGTTTGTTCAGTCCTTTTAATTCAAACCACATTGTTTGTTTCCCTATCGCCAGACGTATTTATCATCTTCTAAACATAGTCACCTTTTCTTTTGTATCCTTTATCTCCTATTTATTTTACCCCCGTGGAAGTGCCGGGGGTTTCTGTGTAAATAGTATCCCCACTTTGTGGAAATTTAGTGTTTTAAATTATCACTGTTTCTGTCATTCTCATTTGTTCTTTCTGGTTCCTACTCTGTTCTATCAATCTACTATCTTCTTCGCTAGGCCAGTCACCTGCCTTTTTAATGTTCTTGAAAACTCTCCCAAGCCATCTCATTTGTTTATGGGGTCTGTTGGGTCAGCTTAGAATATTGGACTCTTTTTGCCAAATGGTCACTATGATATCATTATTTAGCAATTTAGGCATTTTAGATGTATGTGCTTTGTAAATATTTTATAATGATGTTTATATTCTATTTATATTGTAAAGTGATCGGCAATTGGAGTGCCTTCGGCGTTACCATAAAGGTTGTTTCAGCAAGTCTTGTATACAGATCGAGGGGTGAGTCCTTTTTCAACCAAGTTGTGGTCCTGATTCGGCTATTTGCAGTCCGCTGGACACTATAAACATTGACTAACAAACTAACCCTATTTTCTAAATAGACTTTTTATTATATAATTCGTCTTCATCTTTCACGCTATCTTGTGTTCTCAGTTATTCCTTTACTGAATTGACAAGTTGTGGTGAAATTGTTTTAGTTTAGTCTAAAATAGGATTGTAATAAATATAAATTTATAATGAAGCGGTTAATCAAACGTTTTTTTCACGTACAATTATGTCCACTTATTTATGTATTGATTCACTTGGTTTTTTTTTTTCTCTCTCTCTCTCTCTCTCTCTCTCTCTCTCTCTCTCTCTCTCTCTCTCTCTCTCTCTCTCTCTCTCTCTCTCTCTCTCTCTCATCTTCCAAGAGGGGCTATGGCCTTAAACGGAATAAACTCGTTCGTTCGTTCGTTCGTTTATCTCTTTTTTGTTTTTGTTTTTGCATTTCCATTAATTTTTCTTTTAACAACAGCATAACATCGATCAATATATAAAGGCGAACAGACTCAACAAATAAACAAACAAAGCAATGAATTAAACATATAAATTTGTGGAGAAAAAAAAGAAGAAGAGAAAAAAAAAGAAATATAAAGCGAGAATCGTATATTATACAACATTATTATATCAACTGCTTATAATAAAACCATGCAGCATCAAATTCAGATTCTTTCTGATTCAATTTAGCATTATACCTTTCGATATTATATCTCCATTTTAATTTAAACTTAAATGCCTCTACATTGGGTTTTACATTGCTATATCTACATCCATATATATATTGTTTCGCCAATAATAACATCAAATCAAATATAGGTTCTGTGTTCACATTCAGATAAATTCCAAACACTATTAAGCTTTCTGATAGAATTAGATTACATGCATTTTCACAAGTCTGTTTAATCCAGCGCTCAAAAAGGTTCCAGAAGTGTCTTACACAATCACAATTCCAGAAGAGGGGTGTGATATTCTCCCTCTCAACTTCACAAAAAGTACACCATTAAACCATTTCTTTTAAAATAATATTAGTTGCCAGAATGCGATGTACAATATACGCATCTGAAACCATCTCATTCCGATATCACCAATTTTTTGAATTTTATAAAAACACTTTTTCCATTGTATGACATAATTTTCTTTAGCATTCCATTTTTTTACAACAATTTGGCTCTACATTGTTTTCCATAAATATATCATAAAATTTCCTGCAACCATTTTCAGTGGAGAGGATCTTCTTTATTGGAACACAGATAGTTAAACGATTATTAACAGTTACTATTATTTTAGTTTTTTTAATATATTCTTTAATTGCTAGCTTACAACCAACATACGTAAGGAAGTCCACTCTTAAATTATATCTTCTGTTGAATTCAACCCAAGTAATGAAAGTTCCATCAACATTCAAAAAATCAGCAATACAATGTACACCACGCTCAATCCAATGAGTCTGTGAAATTGACCTTTGACCCACCTTTATCCTTTCATTAAAACATATTGGTTTTGCAAGTAATTCTCCTGACTGCTCTATATAATCCTTATAGAAAAAATGTTTATATCATGTAAATACATTTTCCCGAAAAGTATTTGTAGCTCTATATAATTTAGTAATTCCAGGTCCGTATAATTCAATTTATCTAGATATTCAAAATCTGTTTTAATAAAGTTTTTCCATTTGTGTTGATTAGTTTTTAATTTCCTAATCCAAGTCATTTTCAGAGCTACAATAAAATTTTTAATATCCACTTACCCCCATCTTTAACATTTTTAATTGCAGTTTTTCTACTAATTCTATCTGGTTTTTCCTTCCATACAAACTGATAATACATTGTTTGCAATTTTTTATAACATTATCTGGTGGGTTTGGTAGCAGCAGCCATAAGTGAAGCAACTTCGAGAGAATTAACGACTTCAATACTGCAACTCTACCAAGTGGTGTAATATTCATTTTAGACCAAATTAGAAATAATTTTCTAACTTCATAAAATTTGTCATTATAATTTAATTGAAAACAGTTATTAATTGAGTTTGTTAGCAATATTCTTAAAATTTTCATCTGTAAAGGATTCCATGTCATACCTAAATGCTGCATGTACTGAACATGACAGTTTGTCCTACTGCCCAACCACAGAGCACTAGATTTTTCTGCATTTAAACATAAACCAGATCTTCTGCAAAAGGTATCCAACAACTCAATACACTTTTCAAAAGATGTCTGATCCCCTTCAAGTAAAAATTCTGTGTCATCTGCGTATTGAGAAATTTTGTGTTCAACATTATTAACAATAATTCCTTTAATATCCTTATTTTCCGAATCATTGTAGCCAAGATTTCAACACACATTACGAATAAATATGGCGACACTGGGTCTCCTTGTCTACATTCTCTTTCAATATTAAACCAAGTTGAAGAATGCCCATTTACCAAAACTGTTGATTTAATATCACTATAAAAAAAATCATAATCCATCTTCTTAGATCTTGACCAAAACCAAACTCTGTTAATACCTTATGCATAAAAGACCAATCTAAAGAATCAAACGCCTTTTCAAAATCAACATTTAATAATAAACCAGGCAATTTTTTTCCATCTAAGTATTCAATCATGTCATATAATAACCTTATATTATCTCCTATATATCTACCACTTATGAAACCCGTTTGATCTTCATTTATGAGATTATCTAACACTTTCTTTAATCTTGAGGCAATACAAGCCGATCCAATCTTATATATCACATTAAACAGTGAAATAGGTCTCCAATTTTGAATTAAATCTCTGGATTTTTCACCCTTAGGAATACATATAATAATTCCTTCTCTCTGAACAGATGTTAATTTTCCATTTCTAAAGCCTTCATTAAGTGCCTTAACAATTAGATGACCCATTGTTTTCCAAAATACTTTATAAAATTCCACAGTAAAGCCGTCTGTACCTGGACTTTTATGATTTTTCATGTTCTTTAATACATAACATGCCTCCTCGAAATTAATTTCCCCTTCCAATTTATTTGACTCTTCATCACTCAAACGAGGCAGTTAATAATTAAATCAGTAATTTCTCCATCTTCAATATTCCCTTTTTTTATATAACTTTTCATAATTTTTTTTACCTTATTCAAAATGCCAGGATTATCAGTAATATATGTTTTGTCTTCTCCTTTTAATTTACTCATTACTTTACTGATAGAGTGACGTTTTTCTAAATTACAAAATTAATTGTTATTTTCTCTCCATCTGCAATCCACCTTGGCCGGGACTTTTTATCTCACCAGTTTAAAGAAAGCGCCAGCTAGACTGAGCATGACTGAGCGCCTCCTTCATCATACTGACTGAGTTGTGAAATCTTGGATGGATTTGATAAGAGCCTACGATGGCATTTAAGTGTGCACGCCTCTCCAGTCTCTAATTTGAAATCGTTATAAGTAATATCGCTAATAGGCTTGGCAATCTCAACCAGATAGTAAATTAACGGGGCCTTTTTGTGTTGGCGGTCTTGCTCAATCAGGAAAAGGGCGTGTAACAAAATTGTTCAAAGGACGTCCTTGTTCATGTTATTGGCATTTTTTAAAAGGTGAAGGGTTGGAGTATGGGGGGGGGGTGGTTTGGGAAAGAAATGAGGGAGGGAGTGGAGAGGGAGATGATTGCCATTAAAAAAAAGTAAGTGTTATATTGTTAAAAGGCTTTTGAAAGCGCTTTTTTTTACTTGAAGGATTGTGCATAATAACTGCAACCGTATTTAAAAGGCGGAGAAGGTGTGTGTGTGTGGGTGTGTGGGTGTGCGTGTGTGTGTGTGTTAAGGTAATTGTCTTCATCTGTTTTGCCATTTTTACTCAGTCTGAAATCATATACTTATATATCCCCTATCCTATCCCTTAACTCGAAGGTCGCAGGGGCACCACGTATGATCGATCGTTCAACGAGCGTACTCCGTCTTTCTCTGTCCTCAGCAACCCTCATGGCTTCGCTCAGTGCCAAGACAATCCATTCTCGAATGTTGTCCTCCCACCTCTTTTTCGGTCTCCCTCTTCTTCCGCCTCCTTGCACTGTGCCTTGCAGAATAGTCTTTGCAAGGCCTGATGATCTGGTGATGTGGCCATACCATCGGAGTTTCCGTTTCTTCACCACTGTGAGCATGTCATCGTGTTGTCCAATGGCTTGTGTGATGGTCTGTCGGGCTTCGTTGTTGGTGATGTGCTGGGTATAGGAAATGCCCAGACGTCTTCTGTAGCACCTCATCTCCGTGCTTTGTATTCTTCGTTGTAGATCTGCTGTAATAGTCCATGTGTCGCAAGCATATAGGAAGATGGAGATGATAAGGGAGCGCAGCAGCCTTACCTTGGGATACCGACCGATGGTTCTTTTCAAATGGGCTTCAACCTTGTCTGGGTAGCAGTTGTTTGTGCAATCCTGGAGAGGACTTCCTGTCGGGACCCATTGTCTGATACAATGGCTCCTAAATATTTGGAGCTATACACTGTGTTGAGGGATTGGCTTTGGACTTTAATGTCCATTTTGATGCCATTGGTGTTGTTGGTCATCATTTTGGTCTTTGCACTTATTTTCATTCAATAGGCTCTGGAGGTGGTGTCAAGCCTCTGTACCAGCTGTTCAAGTTCTTGTTCCTCTCCAGCCAGTCCATCAATGTCATCCGCAAAACGAAGATTGGAGATTGCTCTACCCCCTATGCTGACTGTGCCTTCGTGATCTGCAATAGCATCTGACATGATGTGCTCTAGGAAGATATTATAGAGTGTTGGAGAGAGGAGGCATCCTTGACGCACAGCGATTGTTGTTGTGGACCAGTTTCCGATGGCGCTGTTGTGAAGGCCTGCACTGGTAGCCTTGTCATGCAGGCTGTTGATGACTTCAAGAATAAATAAATGATATAATCACCCACCCCCTCGCCTTGTAAATGGAATGATGCGTCGAAAAGATTAGTTCTATTACTGGTGGTGCTTTTTATGTGTGGTTTTTGTATTTTTTCGACAGGGTATTTTTATCATTGTCTTTATCATACCGATAAAAAAAGAAAAGAAATAAAAACAACTGAAATAAACTGAACCACTGCGGACCTTTTTTCTCCAAAGTTTTCTAACAAGCTACATAAAAATTTGAAACACGGGCTACGAACTTGCTCCCAGTCACACAAAGCAACTTGCAGTTCTCGTTTCAATGATTCGAATCACGAATCAGTTTAATACTATTACTCAAAATTTGACGATTGTGACCACAATTCGATCTTTCACAAACTTGCTCCTTATTACAAACATTGCGACTATTTTTTTCTACACGCCTTGGCCTGACTTGAGGGTGCTTTCGCTATAGATCATGGCCTACATCAGACAGCTTCATTTTCTGAGAAACCTTACACATGCTCGACCCAGATGTCTGCGACCTTTTCAGCCTCTCCTCAGAAGTTTCATTCAATATCTTATTTCGCTTTGTGACACAACCAAAAGTTCTTTCAGTGCATGTTTTGTTTTAAAGTAAGAAAGAACCAACCAGTCGTTTTTTTTAATTCATGGTGTGAAATTGCAATGAAATAAGGGTACTATATATAGTTGGGCGTATGGGTGCGTCTGCCTGTTTGTCTGTAATGTCTGTCTCGTTTTCTATATCTGTCTCGTCTTTTTCTCTCTCAAACACTTTATGAGGTAGCAGCGCAGACAAATTGGGGATTCAGTTGGGTGATATATTTCTGTCTTTCTGTCTCTTTTGTGCATTATTGGATAGGAAGTTATTGTCTTGATGGTTTGGAGGCTTTGTTAATACTAAGGTAATAAAATATCCATTACATAACTTCTTGCGCCCCTCAGATACATTTTGAGAATTTGAGAAGACAAGACAGATTAGGTCAAGAAGAACCAGAAGAGGAGGAGGAGGAGGATGGTGATGGCGATTGAGGTTTTGGCGATGGCGGTGATAGTGATGATGATGATGATGATGATGATGATGATGATGATGATGATGATGATGATGGTGATGATGATGATGATGATGATGATGATGATGATGATGATGATGATGATGATAAAAGTTTCAATGCTCGTGGCTAAAGAGGAGAACGGACAGGAGTAAGAGTACAAAGCAAGTATAACAAGAAAATTAAAGCAACGAACTCGCTAAACAGCATCGTGATGCCTGGCTCCGAGAGCAGATTTTAAAAACAAAACACGGTGAAAATAGGTCTAGCAACGGGAAGAAACTGCTCCACAAGTCTACTAAAGAGTCAAATTATACCACATGGTGGTTGCTGCCTCCTCAAAGTACTGACTACGCTGTCGCTGGAACCGAGGAACGTGCTGCTTGCCATTCCCCTCATTTGCATTTTGATGGGCGCAACATCCCCCAGTATCCTGTCTTTGCGGAAGGATCTGTCTGGGAAGCCATGAGTTAACCGTCGTGGATTCTGCTCTACACGGCCTAGTCATGTAACAAGTACATTAGCGACGCAAAAGGGTTAAAGAGCAGTGGCTGTGGTTTGAAAAGTTTAAGGCCAAGATCTTAAAGGTCAAATGGTTGGATAATCTAGCTCTTACGCAAAGTAAGTCATTCACTAGCAACCACAGGCTGTAGAAAAAAAGACATAAAAGCATAACAGCCACATCTATGGCGTGGTGAACAAAGGAAAGCAAGTCAATTTGTTTTGTTGATTACACATGAAATTGTTCATTTCTAGGATAGACGCTTCTTCTAAATTAATGTTGAAATTCGGGTGTCCTTAGGTAGCGAGTCCAGACAAGCTAGTTATATACAAAAACGCATGTCACGAGACACAAAATGTCATTCTTTTTTTTCCAAATCCAGAGACGTATGGTTTGTTTTACGTGGGCACACACTGCAGAAAGAGGGACAAACTAGTCGACGTAAAAAAAACAACAACGATCCAATGGCTATTTTCCAAAAGCAAAGACTGAAAATCGTTTCAAAGTTTTTTTTTAAAGGCCGCTGCCTATGGCATTTCTCTATATGGTAGAAAACTGCATTAGAAACGCCAGGGAGCCATCGCTATTATATTTTTGGGTTTCAGCTTGGAAGTAAGGTCCAGCCCTTAGTCCAGCACATTGGTTGCTTCATATAGTTTTACATTAAATGTAACCTCTCGCCATAGCGCTGAGGAGCTACACACTAGATTGTTTGCCCTTGACGGTACGTAAAACATAAGACCTACAACACCATATCTGGGCGATAAAGAAGATCGATAGCAACAGCATTAACCTAATTTGTTGAGAAAAAAACCAGACTCCATTCGATACGAAACGATGCAGATGGTAATATTGAAAAACACCTGCTCGACGATTTAACATAAACAAAAAATGTCTGTCCTCTCGCAAGAAAGAAGGAGAATGCAGTAATTTACATATAGCCATTTTAAGCATTCAGCTGCTGTAGTTGTAGTTGTAGTGGTCATTGTTGTCGTCGTCGTATTCATTATATTCAGTTTAGTTAGTGAGGTAATGGCTGCTACTGTTGATGTTGTTATATTTATTGCTGTTTGTTGATGACAACACGAAGAAGGATGACGATGATGATGATGATGATGATGATGATGATGATGATGATGATGATGATGATGATGATGATGATGATGATAATGATGCTGATGATGACGACGACGATGATACTGTTGCTTGTTATTTTGTTATTGCTGAAATATAGCAGGCAGATGTCTTCTCTTTTAGGAAAGAGAATATAACCTGTGTTTTTTTGGAGAAAAAGACATTTAAAAAACTGCTGTAGCTCAATGCCCATGCAGCACTGAACGGGAATGGAAAGACGTCGGTTTGGAAATGTTTTCACTAGCGTTTTACTGTGGGTTTTTTCTTCTCTTTTTAGCTATCTCTCAATCATTTCACCCACGCGGGTCTTTGGAGTGGTGACATATTCGAGCTCGTTTATCTGAGGAAGAACGCAATGACAAAGTTTGTGGGCCTGTTTTGAAGAAGAAAAAGGAGGAGGAGAACGAAGAAGAAGGAAAGAAGGCTGAGGAGGACGAGGAAGAGAAGAAGACGAAAGAAGAGAAGAAGAAGAAAAAATAGAAGGGGAAGAAGAAATAGTAGTAGGAGGAAAACAGGTTAGTGAAAGGGAAGACGAGTGTGTGAGACTAATTTATTTCCATGTATATGTTTAAAAAGCAACGGGCGCTCGCCATTGCCTACTAGCCAAAAGAAGAACAAATCTAATTTTACGGGTTAAAGCAGTTAGTCTATCTGAAAGATAGCATTACAATAAATTTCGCATTTATATGTTTTTTTTAAATAAATCATATTTTTATAGCGCTTTTTCAGTTCAAGAGCTGCTTAAGGCACTGGACGATACAGGATCTAACTCAAGCCGCCCGAGCCGCCAACTTGCAGCCTTTGGGCGCATCATCTGACGCCCATACAAACTGAGCACAAATCCGTGGCGACCACATATGGGAGGAGAAAATGGATCATTGAAAGTTTTTCTTAAACACTGGAACATTTAATAGGACACAGATTTAAAGCTCGAAAGTCTTGCAGCCTGTCCTAATTAAAAAGGGCTCTAATGCATGCTGGGTGTATTTGTGTAGCCGGCACTAACCCGTCTAGCACATGAACGTCAGGATCTTTAAAGTCCCTGCGATAGACTACGTGCGCGCAAAGGCTATTTTTCAAGTCAGGTTGTACAATACCATACAATACAATACAATACCGAAAAAACAATCCAGTACAACACGGCCTTATTGGTCTCACACGGAGCAATGACAATGGTCATTGGTCAACCATTTACGTGGTACATTAATGCAACCTATTTTGCTCATTAGAAAGAACCAACGATTAGAGAAAGAAGAGGTAGCTCCATATGAACGCGCGTGAATGTTGCGCCTATTTGCACTAGGATGCTGCGAAGAACAAAAAGAGCAGAGGTGTAACTGAAATAACATTAGCAAGCACACTGGTGAAAAAGCGGAAGAAGTCGACGGAATAGAAAGAATAGAACTAGAAGAAAGAAGTGACATGACATGCAGTAAATCATCTATTCTTTTTCCGACACGATTCCTGTGTCTGCGATCTTTCAAACTGAAACAAGTTTTTGCCCACTTTCTTATCGTGTTTACATCTTTTTTTTTTTTTTTTTTTTTTTTTTTGGGGGGGGGGGGTTGCTTTTTTGGTGACAAATCCTATGGGAGACATGCTTCTGCAATTTCAAGGACTGCCCTTGCAATGCGCACTGCAACGACGAAGAAGGATTTTGTTGTTGTTGTATCAATTTTTATTCATCAGATTAACATATGTTGCACTGTCATAAACAATTTACCAAATCTACCACGCGCACATCATAGATATTTTCTGATTGAATGAATGAGTAAATTAATTAATCTAACCATACAAATTATCATAATACTGACGCACATACACATACACTTTTAACAACAATTGTAACAATTAATTCATATTAACAAACAAACTAAAGAAAAACAAATTGAACCTTTCAACTTCACCTGTGAAGGAAGTACTTATAAATGTCATTTTGGGTCTCCAGGCCCCTACCCACTTCACCATTCCTCACTCCCCATTAAAAAAAACTTAAAGAAAAATGATAAGATAATCAATCAAAATTAAAACGAATTAATAAATAATCCCCCTCTCACCCATCCCAAAAAATTTTTTATTGAAACTAATAATACTTAATAAAATAATTAGGTACAAATAACAAAATTGCTAGACTACTTGTTGGAAGTTAAAAAAGTGGGAATAATTCGTGACTTCTAATTAAATCTATGAGCATTATGCCCAATGACCAATCAGAATGTTCTTCTGGATATACAATACTTGAGATTGACATAGGTAGCTTTAATTTAATTAATCTAATGAGTAAAGGCTGAGAAATGTTATACTTGTGTTGACATTCAAATATTAAATGGTTTACATTCAAAATGACACCACACTTACAAAGTACTGGAGGATTTATGAAACGAGCACGCCAAGCATTTAGCCTTATTCTGTGAAATAAACTGTTCATATCAAAAGATTGTGAAGTAGATATAACATTTTTTAATACTGGTGAATTATCCAAATAATGTTTTTCAATGACCTCTTGTATTTCTCATTCCACTGATTCCAAGCACATTACTTTATTTGATTATTAATTTCATCTGTTGTAAAGTTGAAAAATAATGTAAATGATTCGTCTGAAGATGCAGCACTCTTTGCTATGTGGGCAACAATTACATTTCCTAATATATTTTAATGACTAGGTACCCAAAATAATAAAATATCCGATCCAATGGTAATGATTTGATGACGTAACATCTTTATTTCTGTTAGCAGTTCCTGTCTCTCTTTACTAACCCGAGATGACAAAGCCGATAATGCTGATTTTGAATAAAAAAATATTGCTATTTTGTTATTTTTAAAGAATTACTAGTCAAATTAGTTATGAAAGATAGAATCAATAATATTGCAATTAGTTCAGCTGTAAAAATTGTACTACCTTCCTGTAAAAATTATTGTCGGGATATTTTAAAATCGGGAATATAAAATGCTGCTCCAATATTTCCGTTTTCTAAAACTGATCCATCGGTATATATATATATATATATATATATATATATATATATATATATATATATATATATATATATATATATATATATATATATATATATATATATATATATATATATATATATATATATATATATATATATGCAACGAATTTTGAGAATACAAATGAATATGTTCTTGTGCAATTGTTGCCAATAATAAAGTATTTTCTTTATTTAGAAATATCTCCATAATCCAAATTTATCTCCGGAGCTAAAGTCAGCCAAGGCGGATATGGGCTGCATGGAATAACACATGGTGACGAAGTATCAATTGGCGTGGATTCTGTTAAAGGAAATATATATTCATTATTTGACATAAAAACACTTTTATTTTTAAATCCTTTGTTAATTTCAGTATTTTCACCTAGCTCAATTGTTGTAGAATCTACAACTGATTTTGCCCGTTAACATAATCTGCCGTTTGTTACCTGTTTTGGTCAAGAAATGGTAGTACCCCTGCTTCTTTATATGTTTTTGACGTTGAAGACCCCTGGGGTATGCCAAGAACTATTTGTAAAGACATAGAACCAGTGCTAGTCAACCTAATGGTGATTTTGATGCTGTAAAATAGACTTCTTTTTCCATAACTTAATATAGATCTAATAGTTGCAATAGCTATTTAGATGAACCATGAAGAGTTGTTTGTCCAAGGTTGTTTAGATAGCTCTTTTAATAAACTTATTGTTTTCTTTCTTTGTTAATTAAATGTTGAATATGACAATTCCACATAAGCTTGTAATGCAAAACGATTCCATGAAATTAAAAAAATGTACTTGGAGAAACATTTGTATTATTTATCTTGATTGATAAAAATGTATTACTATTAAAATCAATAAATGTTTTTGTAAATATCATACAATTAGTTTTTTTTTTCCCGATAAACAGAATCCATTTTCAAACATATATTTTATAATAATATTAACAATGTATTAATACTACTTTAAAATACATTTTGTTCTTCTATTTGTTTATGAAACTTACATGAAACCGTTTTTGCATAATGCAATATCGTCAGCAAAAAGTGATATTATGAAATCTTTGGAATCAATATTTTTCATATCATTAATCATAATAGAAAATAAAATACGAGCTATAACACTTCCTTGTGGAACACCCATATTTACTGGTTTTGACTCTGATAACGAAACTTTGACGCGTACTTGAAAAGTTCTGTTTCATAAATTACATTTAACACAATTATTTTAAAAAAATTCAACAATAATTTGAAGTGCCACACTGAATCATTTGCTATATGTATAAAAAAAAAGTAGCTAAGGCTGATTTTCGCTTAGCAAAGTTTTTTTTTTTTAAATATGTGATGATAATCGAACAGAATGCTCAGTTGTAGTTCGACCTTTTCTAAATCCTGCTTGAAAAATTGGAAAAACATTTGTACTTTTTACAATAATATTCTAATCGAAACTTTATCACCTTTATGACTTTTATTTTTTTTAAATTATGAACCCTTTACAAAGATGGATAAGGAGGACGAGAGAATAAAGAAGAAGAGGATGAGTAAAAGAAGAAAAGGAAAAGGAAGAAAATTAAGGTATGATCACGTGGTGAAATAACACCAACAGCAACAACAACAATAACAAAAAATAAGTAGAGAAGAAGAAAGTGATGAATCCCAAATAAGAAGGATAGGGATTGGAAGGGGTCGCTAAAAGTATACATTGTGCTCTAATAGAAAAGAAAGAAGGAGGAGGAGGAGAAGAAGAAGAAGAAGAAGAAGAAGAAGAAGAAGACATGGACATGACAGTCACGATGAAAAGGAGTGGCTGCAGAATTTCTGCAAGTGAGGGCGGACTGCTGTGACAAGAGTTCTAATCCCTCGGGACCTACTGTCTACTTACTACCTCGTGTACGATTGAGTATCAGAGACAGGCAGGATGATCTGGGCTGTAGGAGTTGGCTTTATAGACCTCAGATAATGCAGTGGTTGCATGCTTTGACTTTCAATACTTTCCTTGCTCTGTACCAGAGCACTGCAATGACGAAGTAGGATAGGCAGACCTGTTTACATTACGATTTGAGCGTAATAAATTCCGTTTTTTGATATCTCATTCCGCCATTCCGCTTTGCCTCTTCAAATTCCGCTTTGCCAGCTGGTAAAATTACGTTTTCAGCAAATGCTGCTTGAGAAAAAAAAAAGTATAATTTTCGGTTATTAGACAGCCCGAGTTTAGTCGTATAAATGTTTCCGGTTGCGTTTCCGTTCGAGGTTATTCAGGACTATCGCGCGGATTAGATCTATTTTGTGGTAGCAAGAGATAATCATTTGCCTATTAAAAGAAATGTACACGCCCGTATCCCCATATATTCAATACTCGAAACGTTTTTATAGTCTCGTGACCTCCGTAGGAAATCGGAGTTCCGTGTAAAGAGAGTCATGCAGAAATTTAAACATTCTTATACTGAGAAGTATGCTTGCATCATAAAGTCGAGAAAAGGTGCTAATTTTGCACACTGCACTTTGTGCAAAATTTAATGAGATTTCAGTATTGCTCATGGTGGCATGAATGATTGCACGAAATACGTTGTGACAATTTCTCATAAGCAATTTCAAGATGCCAAACAGAAGTCGCTTGAGGATTATTTCGTTCAAAGACAGAATGGTCAAGGAAAGGCAATAGTATTTTAAATTATTTAGTTTTAAGTGGAAACCTGACTTGATATATTGAACCTGCAATTTTCATTATAACTTAAGAAGCTTCTCTGAGATATCAACTTATAGGAGACATGTCATATGTCACCCAACTGAGTTTGTGCTTCAGTACTAGCTTGCATAGGAGCAGTAAAGCAGACAAGGTATTTGTTAGTTTATTTATTTTATTTTTGTATGTTTATGATGTGTTACTGATGATTTAAAAGAAGTAAAAACCAACTTAAACTAAAGTGATTATCTTTTCTGGAGCTATTATTTGATTCCTATTTAGACCAAAATTGCGCGACAAAGAGATTCCTCTTTGGACTCTCAAAATTCCTCTTTTTGGCCTTCTGGATTCCTCTTGGTTCTGCTTGGGTGTAAACAGGTCTGGATAGGGCTGCAAACCTTTTGTTACCTGTCAACAACTTAGCCCACTGAGAGGGCTTTCTTTTCGAAGGCCGGGTTTTATCTCCTTCATCAAGCTGTTTTGCCACCTCACCACCTTTTCTTGGTACCAGTTTTATTCCTCTGTACTAGCGGTGTTCACAGATTTCCAGGTTTTCATCTGTCCCAACGGTCAAGAACGGTTTGGAACTGGGGATGGTGTTATGTGTTATTTCTCACGTATTCTCCTTAGATAACCCTCCAGTTTTGTTCATGGCATGTAATAATAATAATAATAATAATAATAATAATAATAATAATAATAATAATAATAATAATAATGGGATTTATACTGCGCACATTTCCAACAAAGTTCATGGTGCGAAGAAAAAGAGCTAAAAGAGCACACACAGCTCTTAAATAGCACACACAGAACAAACGACAGTACATCAACTGGGACACACGTTAATAGTCTACAGAGCGCTCTTGGAAATGACTAGTTCAGTAGGGAGTAACATTTGCGAAAAATGTGTGTCTTAAGCTGGGCCTTGAAGGCGGGGTGAGATGAGAGCGATCGGAGCTCGAGGGGAAGATTGTTCCATGCTGAAGGGCCGGTGTACGTGAAGGCTCTTTCGCCAGCGGTGGTAAGTTTGGTTCGAGGAATTCTGCACAACCGTGTGTCGGCAGCAGATCGGAGGGAGCGAGACGGGGTGTAGAGGTGAAGACATTGGCTGAGATAGGCAGGGGCAGAGTTTGAAAGGCATTTATGACAGAGGCAGCACAGTTCGTAGTTGATTCGCTCTTCAATGGGTAACCAGTGAAGAGAATGGAGGAGAGGAGTTACGTGGTCAGTCTTTCTTTTGTTGAGGATCAGGCGGGCAGCGTTGTTTTGGACACATGTGTCACTCACTAGACCTTTGCGTTGTTGGCTGACCATCCACCACATTCACCACGTACGCGTGCACACTTCTGAAGTATATCCTCATGGTCAGTTCTATGTTACGTGCAGGCAGCGACCAAGACCAGACACAGCGGTGATTGTCGTTTTACTCCTCTGGCTTCCAATGCTTTCCAAGATACGTGCCTAGAGTTGAAGGCCTGATATACCGGTTAGCCCTCCCCCTCTCCAGGTCTCCGATAGTCCGACTATTTGCTGATGGGTCAGTTCCCATAACCTTACGTCCTGTCCATTGTTATGAGCCAGCGACCAACTATCGTTACAGTTCGGGTTAACCTTTATCCCCATTCCTGAGGGCCAGTAATGCCACGCACTTGCAACCTACACATTTACGTTGGCGCTGAACTTTCACCCTTCCGGAAATTGGTTAGCTAGGAGCTGACATTTACCATGCACACTTCCGGATGGTCAGTTCCCGGGACTTTCATTCTGTCCATGCTACATGTATGTGCCAGCGATCAAAACCTATACCATTAGCGCTGAACTTCCACTCCATCCCATCCCCATTAAAGGCATATAAGGCTGGTCACCCCTAACGTGTTGTCTCAGTTTATGCGCCTAGCTTTACTGGTTAGCTCCTTTGTCTTAACTTTTGTCATTGTCTTATCCGTATTATCGTACCAATAACCAGTTAATTAGACCTGGGGTAATGGTAGAGCGTCTTACTAGTAACCGAAAGTTATCTGGTTCGAATTCCGGATTGGCCAACGTTTGACCGTATTATTTTCCCATTAACATCAACTGGTTCGCTGGTGTCAGAATAATGTGACCAGTAAGTCGCCTATACACACGGTGTCGTGTGACTATAATCCACGATTATCCTAATGGTAACACTGAAGGCCCTCAACCGGCCGGTCAGTTTACAATAAAGGCATCCCATGCAGGGGACGCTGAGGCTGTATTCTCATTTATCGAACCCCGTTTACAAAAACAAAATAGAATATAAACATCATTATAAAATATTACAGAACACATACATATAAAATGCCAACCTTGCTAAGTAAGAATACCATAGGAAACCCTAGTGATCATTTGGCAGAAAGCATCCAATATACCCAAGCTGACCCAACAGACCTCATACACCAATGAAGAGATGTGGGAGAATTTTCAAGAAAAAAGGTTGGTGACTGGTCTAGCGAAGGAGATAGTAGATTGATGTTCTATTAAGAATGAGAAATAACAAATGAGAATGCCAGAAACAGTGGTAATTTAAAGCACACAATTTCCACTTAGTGGGGATACAATTTATACAGAAAATCCCGGCATCCCAACGGGGTGTTCTCACCAAATGGAATTCGGAACAATAAAAAGAAAACTATAATAAAGAAATTTTGATACAGAAGAGAAGGAAGAAATGTGTGGGCCGAGGGAAGATGCAGGCAAAGAATAGATCAAAAGTTGTTCGAAATAATGAAAATCAAAGCTATATTATTAAAGAAAATATTACTAGGAACATTAAATTAAATGGAAGAGGGGAAAAGTGGCAGAAATCTTTCAAAGGATAAGGGATAAAGAAGTAACATAATTCATTCACGGAAAAAAAAGGTAGGATAACTTATTCTGTTTATAGAATCAAGTCTTCTACAGATTATAAATACAGTTGAGCACGCTTACAACGAAGTCTAGGGAAAACGTTTTCCCTTCGTTAAAGTATGAGTGCTTGTGCTGTTTTCTGTGGAAGTGTTTATTGAGAGAGGGAGAGAGAGAGTGAGTGAGTGAGTGAGTGAGTGAGTGAGTGAGATGGATGGAGAGAAGAGAGGTTTTCTTTGTATGGTGATGTGCACTTTTATTCATATAGATGTTTCTTGAGTTCTCTCATTGCAAAAGTTTTTTTTAAAATAAACATTGATGTTTACCTTTTTCTATTAATCTGAATGGCAATTAGCTTGTCTACGATATGCACGTAATTATGTTCATTTTTGTATTTTTTGTGTCTTGTTTGATTGTGTCCAGTGTTGCAATATGGTGTCTTTTAGATTTGGAAGTTATACGTGTTTTGTGTGTGAGAGATATTTACTGTACTAATGATATTTCCCTGTGGTGTGAATGAATATTTACTGTACTAATGATATTTCCCTGTGGTGTGAATGTATGACTGTTTACCAACACTGGGGCAATTTTCAATATGCAATGTAACTGTTGTCATTTCGCTGAATAGTCTGCATTCTGTATTCTAACAGAAGAAGCTTAGCGCCGATGGTGGAATTTCAAATTCCTTGGCTATATCAGTTTTTGTTTCTTTTGTGTGGATGAGCTCCCAAATGCAATACTATTTCAGGTTCTCTTTTAGAGTGAGTGGAATTCATTTTCATTTTGTTGTCATGATCTTAACTCTTATGAGACGATAGGGCCGCGCTTTCGGCCCTGCCTGTCTGTGCGAAAAAAACAACAAAGGGGCCTATCTGGGGACGAGGGTATGAGAATCATCTCGGATTGGATCTCAAAGAATGAAACTGGTTATCAGATGCTTTTTGTCTAAGAACAAGCTTCTTGCCTTGCAATTGTTAGTGGTATTCATACAGTTTTAAGTAATAAATAAGAACAATTCTGGCAGAGAATTGTTTTTCTTTCGGTTAGAGCGTTGTTCGTTGAAAGCGTGTTCGTTGTACGCGTGTTTGGCTGTAATTTGTTCCGTTTGCTATAAAAGTAATCAATTCAAAGAAAAAATAGATAAAACGTTGTTTGCTATAAAATGTTATTCCTTCACAGAAAAATAGGTAATCTATTTTGTTTGCTTCAGATGCAATAATTCATTTATGGAAAACAGGTAATCTGTTTTCTTTCCCATAAATATAATTTCTTCATAGAAAATACCTATGTAATATATTAAGTTTGCAATATAAGTAATTAATTCCTCCACAGAAAATGGGTAATCTATTCGGTTGGCTTTAGACGAAATAGATAGTCTAGCACATCGTTTGTCATCATCTGTTTTGTGAGATTTGGAGGCAGCTTGAGAGGAAAACGAACACAGAAATCGGATATCTCCTTGGCGAAAGGGGTGTTCTCGTCAGACGAATCGCACAAACAGCTAAAGGGACGCGCTTTTACCACGCCTCCTCGATTGATCATTTTTTTAACATTCACAGTGAGTGTCGCCCCACTGCGAAAATGAGCTTACCACAACAAAGCAAAAACCTTTTTTTTCAAAAGTATACGTACCATAGTTATTTTTAAACTTAATATTCCGTAGTTTTTTTTAAATCTATTAATAGAGCTAACGCTAGCCAGGGTTCTAGCGCTAAAACAAATAGCACCTACCAAAGCGTCTACCCAAAGCCTGTAAGAGGCTGAACCCATGTCAGGGTTGCTCGGTAAGGTTTTCCGTGTAAGCCTGATTCAATAGACCCTACTCAACACTACCCCAGACACCAAAGAGGGTGCACTCTTCAAGCAGCCTTAGTTAGTTAGTTAGTTATTCAATTCTTACAAGGTCCAGCGGACTGCAAAGAGCCGAATCAGGACCACAAAATCAAGAACACAACTTCGCTGAAAGAGGAGGACTCACTCACCCCTGATCCGTATAAAAGATCTGCCGAAACAACCTAGTGGTAACACTGAATGCACTCCACCAGCCGGTTACTTTACAATAAAGACATCCCAAGCAGGGGACGCTGAGATTATACTCTAATTTATCGAACCCTCGTTTACAAAAAAAACATAGAATACAAATCATTATAAAATATCAACAAAGCACATACATGTAAAATGCCTACATTGCCAAATAATAACATCAAAGGAAGCCCCAGTGACCATTTGGCAGAAAGCGTCCAATATTTCCAAACTGATCCAACAGACCTCACACACAAATGAAAAGTTTTGTCCCGGAAGAGTTTTCAAGAAAGAAGGTAGGTGACTGGTCTAGCGAAGAAAGAAGATAGTATATTAGATGATAGAACAGAGTAGGAATGAAAAAGAACAAAGGAGAAAGACAGCGACAGTGGAAATATAAAGCACTACATTTCCAGAAAGTGGGGAAACTATTTATTCTGAAACCCCCGTGGTGTACCCAGAAATAGGGTTAAAGGTCACACTGCTATGGTACTGGTGTACCGTCAAACAGAGGACATCCTTCATTGTCAGAACAGAAATGGAAAATTCAAACTTCAGCCGTTGGTTTGAGCAACAAAAGCCCTGTTTATCATTGTTTAATGTAATGAAAATTCAAATTTTAGGATAAACCCGATTTCCTTAAATATATAGAAATCCTTCGAAATGGTACCCTTTTAGGTAATACTGAACAAAAAAAACCATCACGCTTATATTTGACATTATATAAGGAAATATATGGATATTGTATTAGTACATATGTTATAGCTTGTTTGTTTGTTTGATTGTTGCTTTAGGTCCAGCGGAATGTTATAGCTGACACTGTTAATATTAATATAAAAACTAAATTGTATAAATTGTTAAATGGTTTTAAAATGATTTTATTTAGTCATTTTGAGTTGTATCATAACACTTTGAAGTGAAAAGACGCAACATTAAAGAATTGATTTTGAAATTGTGTGAATTGCATCGCACTTTCTCGTGTGTTGTAAACCATGTGTCTAAATGTGGAGCTTCAATATCTCTTGGTCGCTGTGTTCCTACGATTCTTTATATCTCTGTAAGAAGTGTACACTGGAGCGTCCTTTATACCTTCAAGACAATCCTCAGCTTATTATACATTTTTAACAAAAAGAACGTTGCTTCCTTAGTATTTATTTTTCCTTTTTCATAATAACACTAGAAGCCATTACTTAAAGGTTAGTCATTAGGTAGATCTTTCCATTGGACTTTATTAAGCTTGAGAAACGGATACTGCATTTTCCTGCATTCTCCTGACAACAAACTGCAGCCCGTAACAAATTTCCGACGACCTTTGTATCCTCCCTTTTAGCTCGAGGATTTCCCCCACACATAAAAACATAAAGAAAAAAGAATGAAACTTATTTTCCCCATGTTGTGTCGACGTCCATATCTTGACAAGCGAGGAACAAGCGAGGATTGAAAATTGAGCCAGCTTTTTTGTTTTTTCATTTTCTTTGAAACTCGTTTTTTCTTCTCTCATTTCTTAGTATTCTTCTTCCATCACCTTCTTCTGTCTTTCGTTTTGCTCTCTTCTATCTGCCTTTCTGTCTGCATGTCTTTCCTCCTACTTCTTCCTTTGATTTTTTCTTCTTCCCGACTCCGTAGAGCCATTGACATTGAAGCCATGAAAGCGAGAACGACGCTCTGGGTTTCTGTCATTGCTGGTTTGATACATACACAAGATTTCAAAATGCTTTCAGCCAAGCCGGACCGAGTTCATTTTTTCTTGAGTTTTACTACCTCTTCATTTAATATACCCTGGATCTAAGCGTTTTCAATCTATAGACTTTGATTCAGATCGGTTTTGATTCTCAGCCATCGTTGTTCGAGGAACCACGGTTTTGAGACTTTGATTCAAAGAATCTAGAATCTCTCGAGTTGTTCTTTTAGAATATAAACTATTAGCGCATAACAGAATGAAGTATTTGGATGTGCTTTGAAAATTTGTACGTCTCTACACAAACACACACACACACATGCACGCACACACACACGCACACAAACACACTCTCTCTTTGAATCTTTACCTCTCTCTCTCTCTCTCTCTCTCTCTCTCTCTCTCTCTCTTGCTTTCATTCAGTATTTTTGTTGTTCTGTCTGCTTCTCTCGTTTCTTTCGTTCCTCTTCCTTTCATCTTCTATTTTCTTCTGTAACCCTTTCGTTCGTTTTCGTATGCCAATTAAACACAAATGACCACGCTACCAAACATGAACGCACAAGTGAAATGGGATATATGCCCCTACTCCTTCGGATGAGAGTATAAACCGAGGTCTAGTCTGTGGACGCACGCATTCCACCACATGGACTATTACGATCCTGACGCTCGTCCTAAACGGGTGAGTATCGGCTACACAAATACATACACCCAGCACGCACTAGGTCCTTCCTTCTCATCCCCGGTCGCCCAGGATTTCGCTCGGTCGTTTTGGCGCCAGACTATGCGCCCAAAGGTTGCAAGTGGTCACCTCGGGCGGCTTGAGTTAGATCCTGTATCGGCCAATGCCTTCAGGGAGTTATATGAGAACAATGAAATAAATAAATAAAATAACATAAATAAGATATTTAAGATAGGAAAGGATAAAATACAGAGAGAGAGAGAGAGAGGGGGGGGAGATAGAGAAGCTAAAATACAGAGAGAGAGAGAGAGAGAGAGAGAGAGAGAGAGAGAGAGAGAGAGAGAGAGAGAGACATTTGGACATTTGGACATCGTCCGTTTAATTCTCAAAAGCATAACATACAATAAATTAGCACAATCTTCGGGCCACCAGCCCATAGATATAGGTATAGTTGGTCACTTGATTTACTTATTACAGTCTGACAATTTACAGATAACAGCAAAATTATTCCTGGGATTACGTCGTAAAAGCAGCATGCTCATAATATTCTGTTCTTATTTTTAAAGCGTGAAAAGTAAACAAACATATTCTCCATATGTGAAATTGGGATCCATATTGTAGCAAATTTACACAGGATTGAAAAGGAAAAGTTATATATTTAACTCTCAATTCATTGTATAATGTACATTTAGTTAGAAAATGGTCCTCATCTTCTGGTACATTACAACATTTGCACAGAATATCTCCAGTGGCATTAAACATCAATCTAAAGTGGGATGCTCTTACCGGCAAAACACCAAGCCGTAGCTTTATAAGACAGTCTCTAAAACATTTTACATGCAAACTCTCAAAATACGCTTCCGTCTCAAACACGTTTTTGAACATTCTGTATCTTTGATATTTGTCTTTTACTAAGACAGAACTGTCCCATTCTTGAATATAAATATCTTTCATTCTTTGTTTAAGCACAGAAATAAAGGCATTTTCATTACCTACACCTTGTTGTAGCCAAACATATCCAAAACCTAACGTGTTCAAAGTGTTTTCTAGCCTTGTCACCCAACATTTCTTTCCACTGTCGTTTAAGATCATCAACATTTGGTAAGCCTGTCTGGGCAGCCTAGAGTAGTC
Organism: Oncomelania hupensis; assembly: GCA_036898135.1. Classification (NCBI taxonomy): domain Eukaryota; kingdom Metazoa; phylum Mollusca; class Gastropoda; order Littorinimorpha; family Pomatiopsidae; genus Oncomelania; species Oncomelania hupensis. The sequence goes on along the minus strand of CM072511.1, from coordinate 88,271,480 downwards.
TAACTTAAGCAATTTCAGCCAGTAACGAATACATCTTACAGTACTATTAATATACAAGGGGTATCTTCCTGTTTCTCCATAAATAAACTTGGTTGGAACTCCCAATGGCACATTCAAAAATCTCTTACAAACCAGAGTGTGCACTCTTTCAATGTTAGTTAGTCTTTGCAGCCCCCATAATTCAGAAGCATACAACAGCACTGGCTGAACCTGTAAGCAATGGTGCAAGCGTTTTCTCAATTGACTCCGCGTGCGAGTGTGAGTGTGTGGGTATGTGTGTGTGGGGGGGGATGGGTGGGTGAGAATGTGTGTGCATGGTGGATAATATTTATCCTCTGTATGTGATGATGTCATTGTTGACAAGTTTTAAGTTAATCACTGAAAATCTTAACATCGTTATTTATTTTAATGTTATGTTGCTATGATAATTTAATTTCATTGTTATGGATTGTGTATGCAGATGGACACTGCACTGAAAATGTCCTTGTCATATGTATATGGATAATGAAAGAATTCTTTATTGTGTATTCAGTCTTGTATTTAGTCATTGTTTAAAGGGTCTTTATCCGTACAAAGATCTGCCGAAACAACCCTATTGTAACACTGAAGGCCGGTCACTTTATAATTCATGCATACCATGTAGGGGACGCTGAGGCTGTAGACTCTACTCAAATTTATCGAACCTCCATTTCCAAAAACAAAATTGAATATAAACATCATTAACATTTTAACAAAACCCATACAAATGCAGTGCTTCAGATTGTTGGAGCGCCCGCGCCATTGGCGCATATTTTATCAGAATGGCGCGTAACAGTCAACGTGAATGCGCCAGCCTGGCGCGTCATAAAAATCAAGAAGGACTAGGTGAACATACGATACGAATACCTTCGATTGTCAGTGACCCATCTTTTTCAAAATTGACCCATCATTTTGCATGGCCATGGGTCATTGGGCCCATGATGTCTGAAAACAATCTGAAGCACTGCAAATGCCTACATGCTAAATAATAATAACATAGAAAGTTCTAATGACCATTTAGCAGAAAGCGTTCAATATCCCCAAGTTGATCGAACAGATCCATACACAAATGAAGAGTTTATGGAGAGTTTTCAAAAAAAAAGGTAATGACTGGTCTAGCACAGAAGATAGTAGATTGATAGAACCGATTAGGAACGAGAAAGAACAAATGAAAATGACAGAAACAGTGGTAATTTAAAGCAATAAATTTCCAAAAAGTGGGAGACTATTTAAATAGAAAACCCCGGCACCCCAACTGGGGTTCAATCTTGTAAAGAAATGGGAAACGAGAAAGGCTAAAAGGAAACTAAGATAAAAGCAAAACAAAAAGTGTGAACAAAGTTCAATAAAACACTGTCAAAAATCTTTTGTTTCACATGTTCATTCTACGACTTACTTTATACAGGAATTTGCTAAAAGAATACCTCTCAAAATCAATGAAATAGTAATAAATGTTTTAAAAAAAAAAAAAAAAAAAAAAAAACCACTTATTTTAACACGAACGAATAAAAATGTGAAAGTGTAAAGCCATGGCATATGAACCATGAGGGAAAGGGACAAAAATACAACAAAAGACAGTCGTGTAAAAATGAAAGCTATTTCAAAATAATAAATGCAGACTGCAATCTTTTTTTTTTAAATGTTGGCTATTCCGAATTCAAGATGGTCATTAAGATAGAAAAAAAGAAAGAAACAAAGATAGAAAAGAAGGAGGAAGGAAATCAGAGGTGGGTATTTGAAGACAGAGTTCTGATCTTTTAACGTGTGTGTCTGCTTACGCCTTCAAAAAAGAATGTAAGAAAGATAGAAAAGAAGGAAAGAAAGAAAAAAAGAGAGAAATGATTTGAAAAAATAAAATAGAAAGGAAAGGAAAGACAGACCGACAGACAGATAGAAAAACAAAAACGCGAAAATGTGAAGAAAGAATGCGAAGAAAGGAAAACAAATAAAAGAAAGAACGAAAGAATGTGGAAAAGAGAAATAAAGAAAGAAAGGAAAGAAAGAAGACAAATAAAGTCAGTGATTTGGGTGTCCCATATGTCCGAAATTACATTTTGGAAAGAAAAACAATGTCTGAAACAAATTTGGACGTAAAAACAGAAAGAATTAGGAACGTATAGCAAACATAAGACCGACATACCTTGTACAAAAACCAAAAGACAGTAATTATGTTTTCCTACATGTACAGGTACCCTATTATGCCTTAAAATGGAATCCGGCTAATGATGAATATGACAAAAAGGATGAAAGAAAGAGGAAAAGAAAGAAAAAGAAAAAAAAGATAACGCCCAACGGTTGAAAGTGGGCGTCTGAGGCGGCTTGAGTTAGATCCTGTATCTATCAGCGCCTTGAGCAGCTCTTGAGCTGGAAGAGTGCTATATAAGAATAATGAATGCATGAATGAATTAAAATGAAAATAACGTATATTTGAAAATATACAATAACAGCGATTCGGTTTTCTCACATGTCCGCAATTATGCCTTCAAAAGAGAAAAAAAGAAGAAGAAACAAAATGTTATGAAAGGAACAAAGAGAAAAGTAAGAAAAATAATCAAACAGAAAGAGAAAGACAGCCATAGATAAACAGGCAAAAACCATGAGTGATCTACTTTTCCCACGGGTCCGCAATTAGGCTTTCAAAGAGGGATCTACTGGTATGGCAGAAAAAAAGAAATGATGAAAGTAGAAAAAAGGAACTATCAAAAGAAAGTACAGAAAAGAAAGAAAGACATGAAGCAATCAAGAAGAAGGAAGCGAGGGAAAAACATCAGTACAAGAACCCCTTTAAAGGAAAGAAACACAGAAAGATAGTCATCAGTAGATGTAGGCGTTTTTGTATATTGACCTCCCAAGCGGGTCTTATCAAGGGGGAAGGATTCGTCGGAGAGGAAGGAAGAAAGAGAGGGTGCGAAAGAGGGGAGGGGGTGGTGGTGTAGATATTGAGTTTGTGTGCGGTGGGGGGAGGGGGATTAAGAGGTGTTTATGGAGGGGGGGAGAGGGAGAGAGGTAGAGTTCCTATCAATAAGGAGAGTTTGGAGGAGAGGTTGTCCACTGACCTCTCTAGTCTCAGACAGGAAGCAAAACATCATCAAAAAGACCAGCTTTGACTACATTGAGCGTTTATCGGCGCTCTGTCCAAATTGTTTGAAACTCCAGTGGCTTTCTAGAGCTGTATGATCCTCCGATGAAATGTAGACCGAAAGCTGTCGAAAATGTTTGTCCGCCGGATGATTGGGGGTGTGGTTGTGGTAGGGCGAGGTAGGGTTGAGTGACTAGAGACGTGTTGATAAGTGGACATGGATGTTTTGGTGTATAGTGTGGAAGATACGATCTTCGTCGGTCACTCTGAATGTGGAAAAGGTATTGTAAAACTGTGTCAGATTTGTGTTGTTGTTATTGTTGTTGTTGTTGTTACCTTTATTGTGGGTGGAAGCGTTGCATAAAATGCTAAAAGGAAAGATGTTAAAGTCATATAGCAATGGAAGTTCCAGGTGTGAAAATAATTATGGTACTCTGCACTACGGAACTACTGAAAGGGAATGTAGTAACTGCTAAAGTCTGTATAGCCTACACGACGGGAATTTAGATTGCGCGATCACACACATACACATACACACACACACACACTCACGCACCCACCCACACGCACACAATGGCTTTCTGTGATTTGCATCTCTTGAGCCTTAAGCATAGCTTAAATGGCTATAGCGAAAGGGTCAAATCACAGTTCAAAGACTTAAAGTCTGTCTGGTGACGGATGAAATGATGAGTTCAAAGTCTTTAGAAGTAACTTAAGTGCTTAAAGTTAAAATACACAATTTCATTTGAAGTACAGATTATTGTAACCTCATATTTTAAGCACGGTACGCAACTAATGTTGGCTGGTTTTTTGAAGAGTCTTAATCATTCGTGGCGCGCATTCAACAGTGCCCAAGTTTGCAGGAAGATGGTGATGTAGGTTACATCCAAATTTCAACAAACTATTTCTGCACATCATGTCAATGGCCAACAATTCGATCAGCTCTTCTGTTTTTTAGCTGGATACGTGCTTTAGGACCTCGTATAACTCATTCGGATAAGAGTATAAACCGAGGTCTAGTCTGTGCACGCACGCATTTTATGGCATGAGCTTTCAAGATCCTGACGCTCATGTCCTAAACGGGTAAGTGCCTGCTACCCAAATACAACCAGCACACACTAGGTTTCTTCTTCCATCCCCGGTTATCCAATCATCTAGGCGTCAGACTATGCGCTCAAAGGTCTCTGGTGGGCGCCTCGATTTAGATCCTGTATCGACCAGCGCCTTGAGCAGCTCTTGAGCTTGGGAAACGCTATATAAAATGGATTAAATAAATATAAATAAATAAATAAATTGTGCTCAGTCGTCTGGCCGTCAGATTGTGCGTGCGCCCAAAGGTTGCAGGTGGGCGCCTTGAGTTAAATCTGGTATCGACCAGCGCCTTGAGCAGCTCTGAAGTTGTTGTTTTTTTTCATTCGTACTACTAGTGAATAATGTAGCGTTTCAAAATCCTTAAGTTATTACTATTACTATGTCTAAAAACCAGATAGATGCGCTGCCCTTTCCGGAGGACTGAAGATGCCCATAGAGGCGATTGTAAATTGTTCTCTTTGTGAATAATGGATTTAGTCTTAGTGAGGCCTTTGCCATGTAAATACGTCATAGGCCGTGTAGATACAGCTATGTAACTGGAATGGAACCAAAGCTCGTTGGCGTAAATTTGACGTAAATGTATGCATTACACCATCATCATTATTGCTTTAGGTCCAGCGGACTCTTCCGAGCCAAATCAGGACCGGACGTAAATGTCTACACAAACTGAGGTTTTAAATATCAGGGACAAGAGTAGTTACTGTTATTTTTGTTCTCCTGAATGTGACTGCGAACTAGATTGAAACCCCTGTTACATAAAATCAAGTACTGGTCATTGATAGCATTGTACTTTAGTAATAATTTTAGATTGACCGTCTATTTCGACGTTTTTACTACGTGTGGATTTGCATGTGAAATGGGCATGATTCTGTATTTATTCATATTCAGCCATTGACCGATTTAGTAATATTTCTAGGTTCTCATTTGCAAAACAATAATTGTTTTGCTCAGTTTGCGACAAAGTTCGTTTACCATACTATAATTATCATACGGTATTATCTTACTTTACAACCACAATTAATTTTCAAATTCAATGTTCGCGTACCCTTGTTGTTTTTTCGACATCGCCTGTGCTTCTTGTTGCAGCTAAGCGAGCCACACCTGTAAGTTTTGTCATGTTATAAGTGTGCGTCACTGAACAATGGATAACTTTTCCGTTCACCAATGGACAAGAAAAAAGTACCATTCAAATGTCTCCCCATTTTATCACGCGCACCGTTGAACAAGTAAGCGTCATCTGTATCGTGCTGAACAATACTGAGCAAAAAAATACCCTGCAAACATAGCGAACATAGAATAAAACAAGAAAATGCTGTCCGTTATGTGTCCATGATAAACGTATGACCATCTTAAGTTTGGTCAATGATATTATCAGGCATGTCATTAAATATGGATATATCATTAGTAACTTCTCCATGATAACAATGTACACCATTGCATATAGTATAAGCAAGCAATAAATATTTATAGTTTGGGTCCACGATAGCCTACACACCATTGAAGATGACGTCACAACATACACTTTGTCCCATTGGATTATTTCCCTTGACAGAAGCATTGCTCTAGCGCATTCCGTTGTTCGTATTGCTCGTAGTACACGCAGACTCGCGCTATTCCGAGATCTGATCAGACCGTACCGTCCATATTTGTTGTCCATGAGACCATGCACAGGCTGAACAACAAAACACCCCGTTCACTTTCTCATAAATACATCCGGTCTCAGTGTTATTTTTCCGGGTAGGAATTCCTTTCCCGTCTCATGAGGACCAGCAGGCTGAATCACTCTTTCTGGATATCTTTGCAACACCACACGAGCTCGACTTGCTATGCATGGCATGTCTGTCAAGAACTAATTACATTACATAATTATTGCTTTAGGTCCAGCGGACTCTTCCGAGCCAAATCAGGACCGGACAACCCCTGATCCGCATGAAAGATCTGCTGAAACAACCCTAGTGGTAAAACTGAAAGCTCTCCAACAGCCAGTTACTTTACAATAAAGACACCCCACGTAGGGGACGCTGAGGCTGTACTCTAATTTATCGAACCCCCGTTTACAAAAACAAAATAGAATACAATCATTATAAAATATCAACAAAGCACATACATATAAAATGCCTACATTGCTAAATAATAACATCATAGGAAGTCCTAGTGACCACCTGGCAGAAAGCGTCCAATATTCCCAAGCTGATCCAACAGACCTCATACACAAATAAAGAGTCTTGTCCCGGAAGACTTTTCAAGAAAAAAGGTAGGTGACTGGTCTAGCGAAGAAGAAGATAGTATAGCAGATTGATAGAACAGAGCAGGGATGAGAAAGAGCAAATGAGAAAGACAGCGACAGTGGGAATTTAAAGCACTAAATTTCCAGAAAGTGGGAAAACTATTTATACTGAAACCCCCGGCACCCCAACGGGGGTCAAGAACTAATACAAATCAGTGGATATCATGTCACTCAAATCGTTTTTGTGTCTCCGCGTACTCGATGTCCTACCCCCATCCTTCATTTGAAGGTCGATCTAGTTGCATGCAATTAACGTCTGAAGTCTAAAAAGGCATACCATACAGCATTAGGAGACCGGCAGTTACTCTCTTTTAGCCATAGATGGAATTTGTCCTGGTGTCGTACTGCAGGCAGTACCTTGTTTTTGTTGCGGATGATCGGAAAGCCTTCAGCCTTCGTCCCCGCAGGGAAGCTTGTGAGTCAGGGGCTCTTGATGCCTCTCAGGGCTTCTTAGGCCTCTTTGGCTTATCGGCTTGCTTAGCGGCGTGTGAGTGAGTGAGCATGGCGGGTCGTAAACTAAATTAGGGGGCCGTGTTAATCGTTAGTAAGCTACTTCTGATCTGTTGTTTGGTCATCAGATTTTCCCGTAAGTGCTCACACGCCTTCAGTTAATTTGCCTGCCAACTTTTATTTATCTCGATCGACTTCTTAATGATTTGTGGAGTTTTGCTCTTTGAATGCCAAGTTTTATCGTTGCCTATATTCCTGTCCGCCTTTTTGCCTTATTAAAAGGTATTTTTGAAAGGATACTTCATTGTAAAACTAGTTTTTACAGTTGTATCTATTTATCTTAAAAACAGAGTATCTTAGAGGATGAGGTAAATTTTACCCTGAGAATTGCATTAAATTTGCATCTGTATATGCTCTGATACTCAGTGTGTATGGACATAAACCAGGACTGACAGGTGTTCAGTACACTTGTAGAATAGCACTAGATGTGTAGTTAGGTTATCAGACTCGTGTGTCAAAATATATCATAGTGTTACGTTGAAACGCGCACGATAGTTCGTGTGTGATGCGCGCGATAGATCTGATCGTTTTATTTGGCAAAGCATGCAATAACAGTGTATTTACCTTTGATTTGATTTTGCGTTGTTGTTGTTAAAAGAAGCTTTGTATAACGTTGATAATTTTATTTGGTCGATATTATTTGAGAATTTTCTAGAGTTGGTTGTTTACTATCGATCGAAGCGTGTGGATAATTCTAGTGGTAACTAGAGACGCTTCCATTCTAAATATGGTTGTATGACGTGAGACAGTGATGATGAAATTTGTCCTGATTGGTTTAAATTGTGTCTTGCCCGAATGCTCTTCCTTACTCTGGAGTTAGAGAGACTATATAAGTGCCGCACTGTTTCAAATAATTGTCTCTGAAAATCCTTAACGGGAAGAGAGGGGACTATAAACTGAGGGGAGTGGGGCCGGGTAGCTCAGCTAATAGAGCGTCTTACTAGTAACCGAAAGGTACCTGGTTCGAATCCCGGATTGGCCAATGTGTGACCATATTAATTTCCCCTTACCATCAACTGGTTCGCTGGTGTCAGAATAATGTGACCAGTAGTCGCCTATACGCTTCGGTGTCGTGTGACTATAATCTACAGTTACACATTTTTACAAAAGAGGGGTTGTGTTGAAAGTGAAAAGTTGAGAGAGGAAAAAGCGATTGTATGCAGTTGTTGATGTTTGCTGAATAAAGTTGGAAAACTACATACGACGACTTCTGCCTTGTTGATGAGTGAGCAGGCTGCGTGGATAAACGAATCTGAGTTACACTTATCAGATTTCAAACATCGGGGCTGAATCAACTGATAAACAAAACCAACATCGCGTATAACACATAGCAATATCATGAATATGCTGCTCTCAAATGTATACAGGTGATAAAGGGCCCGTTTAGAATGTTACTTGGTGCACGAGTGGTCAAAATATCATACAGTTAGAAAGAAACAGCAAATCTACACAGGTTGTTTTCGCATAAGTATGATTAAACGCCTTTAAACTAAAGAAGTCGAGTATTTATTTCAAAAGACATGCCAAAGGCACATGGATACATAAAAAGGACAATTAAAAGAAGAGATAGCTAATTCTAATAGAATTACTACAATAGTAACACTAATAACTATATTAATAATTACATATAACCCTGATACTCAGAATGCATGCCTAGTAGTCACAATCACTCAATCTATTTACGTTTTCAAGCTGCACACACTAAAGAAAAAAAGAACATGAAAAAAAAACAGGTACGAGAGGAAAATTTTTAAAGTTTCAAACGTTATATACAATAAATGTATGGAGGAGTTAAGTAACAATTTCTACTAAAAGCGACAGAACAGAAAAGCACCAAAAACCAACAACACACATATTTAATTATTAGTCCCAACTGTGCACAAATACGCTGTCTTACATGTTACTCATTATTTCCCTATTTCCAATTTCCCTATATTCTTTCAAAACGGCACACGGAGAATGCTACTTGTGGAGAAGTGGTCAAGAGAGTCTCCTTTGTGAAGAAAACAGCGAATGCAAAGTGTATATCGTTTGATGTACTACATTACATTACATTACATGATTATTGCTTTAGGTCCAGCGGACTCTTCCGAGCCAAATCAGGACCGGACAACCCCTAATCCGCATAAAAGATCTGCTGAAACAACCCTAGTGGTAAAACTGAAAGCTCTCCACCAGCAAGTCACTTTACAATAAAGACATCCCACGCAGGGGACGATGAGGCTGTACTCTAATATATCGAACCCCCGTTTACAAAAAACAAAATAGAATACAAACATCAGTATAAAATATCAACAAAACACATACATATAAAATGCCTACATTGCTAAATAATAACATCATAGGAAGCCCTAGTGACCACCTGGCAGAAAGCGTCCAATATTCCCAAGCTGATCCAACAGACCTCATACACAAATAAGGAATCTTGTCCCAGAAGTGTTTTCAAGAAAAAAGGTAGGTGACTGGTCTAGCGAAGAAGAAGATAGTACAGCAGATTGATAGAACAGAGCAGGAATGAGAAAGAGCAAATGAGAAAGACAGCGACAGTGGGAATTTAAAGCACTAAATTTACAGAAAGTGTGGATACTATTTATACTGAAACCCCCGGCACCCCAACGGGGGTGTTTGATGTAACTGTACATTACACAATGTCAAAGGGCACAAGTGAATATACTACGAGTTCTGTCTATTAGTTTATAAACAAATATTCCTTTAACCACACTACATGAAATACAACATCAGAATTAAAGGTATGGTCGTTAAATTAACAAAATAAGCTCTGCTGATGAATAAATACAAGTGTTGCCCTGTCATATAAGCTACAATACTGATGACAAGATGTAAAATGCTTCTTGGTTAACAGAACATTCTTTAAGAATAATATAGCAAATGCAAGATTTTGTAAATAGCTCTTACATTTAAAAAAAAGTTAACTGATGGATCTATAAGTTGCATTGTCTGTTGTACATTTAACGTACAGTGCCAAAGGACACATTTAGAATGCTACTTTGTGAGCGGGTGACCAAGATATCTTCCTTCAATAAATCCGTAAATTTGTACAGATCTTGCCTTGACATGTAGGTTTAATATAGCTGTTTTTCTTAAGGGCGCGTGTATAATGTAATGTTATTTGGTCAACACTGGTCAAACAAATCCACCTTCAATAAGCAAACAGCCAATAAATATACTTCCTATCCTATCCAATCCTATACTATCCTATCCTATCCTATCCTATCTTATCCCGTAGCTCGAAAGTCGTTGGGGCACCACAGATGATCGCTTAGCTAGCGTACTCCATCTTTCTGTTTTCAGCAACCCTCTTGGCTTCGCTCAGTGTCAAACCAGTCCATTCTCGAATGTTGTCTCCCACCTACTTTTCTGTCTCCTCTCCTTCTTCCTCTTTGCACCGTGCCTTGCAAGATGATCTTTGCAAGGCCTGATTTTCTGTTGACGTGGCCATACCATCGAAGTTTCCGTTTCTTCATCACTGTGAGCATGTGATCGTGTTGTCCAAAGGCTTGTGTGATGGTGTGTCGGACTTCGATGTTGGTGATGTGTTGGGTATAGGAAATGCCCAGAAGTCTTCTGTAGCACCTCATCTCTATGTTTTGTATTCTTCGTTGTAGGTCTGCTGTGAAGGTCCATGTTTTGCAAGCTTACAGGAAGATGGAGATGACAAGGGAGTAATCCGCCTTATGTTAAAATGGCGAGTGCGAACACGGGTTGCCCTCACCTGTATACAAGTTTGAAAAGGGTACGTGTAGAATGCAACGACGTTGACTAGTCATCAAATCTACCAGACACACATAACAATAAGTATACACAATAGTAAAGGCTGCGAGCATTTAGAATGCTATTGGTGAGCCCTTTGGTCAACCTATCCTGTTTCAAGAACAACACATGTTCACAGGCGTAGGTGTGACGACACGAGTTTTCAGATAGCAGGGAGAATTATACTTTTTACGAAGTTACACTTCTTTGTATGTAGTGTACATAGGGTAGCGTGACCGATTTACTTTTTTGCGTATGAAAGTGCAGTTTCGTAAAGTCCGTGCGTAACGAAGAAGACAGGGGGTAGGCCAAATTCAGAACAGGGATACGCGTAATAAAGAATGTGCATACTGACGAGAGCTCGACGTTTTGCTTGTGGCCGGTGCGGTTTTGGTAGGGCAGAGTGGTTTGAGATGCTTTTGCGAGAAGGACGAATCTAACCAGGCAGCAACCCTGTGACAGAGGTCATTGTAGTGTAGGGTACTGTTGGAAGGGTGTGTTTATTGTCTATATAGCCACCCAAGGTCTTATGCCCTCGTCGGGATAAGGATGTTTAGAGTTCGAGAGGAAGAATATTAACTGCCATTTGTCAATGAATGTAGAGTTGTATTCTTAAGGTGTGTGTTGTTCTCGATTGAACACCCACCAAGAATTAGTGTCTGTTACAGCACTAAGGTGACCTCATCCTCAGTTATAAGTGTTATTTGGGAAGTGAAATAACCAGCAATAGCAAGACAAAGTGACTCTCAAAAGACTAACCATTTGTGTACTGTGACAGTGCTGTGTTGTGTTGTGGTGTTGGGGGAAAGGTGTATCACGAGCCGGGGCCTAAAAGGTGAGCAAACCCTGTTATTTAATTCTTTAGTGGCGCACTCCGAGAACTGAGTACGCGTATGAGTGGTGATGAGTGTGGGGAAGGGGATGTATTTTAGGATGCATAATGAATTTTGTTGATTTTATATGATTTTCTTATGATTTTCTTATTGTATATGTGATGGGGAAATGTCGTTGCTGCTGTTGTTATAAAAGTGGGTCAAAGGCGACGATGGAAAATGTAGAGAGGGAGAGAGAGAGTGGGGGTGTATGTATGGAGAGAGCGATAGAATGTATTATACTGAAGAAAGATGAAGTGATGATTATGAAGGAAGCATGTTTATAGTATAGTATGGCAAGGTAGTATGGATGAAGGGAGATAATCGTGATGTGTTATAACCGTTGGGGGTGATGGTGGTGATAGAGGGAGGGGGAATGAATCAGGACTGTGTGATTGAAGTGTGGTTGCAATAATTATGTATATTTATATAACCATTTGTGTTTAAAGAAGATGTGAATTATTAAGCATCAAAGGTTGATTTATATTATTGAAATGTGTGTATAGCATCTTGTATTATTATCATGGTATTCATACACAGGTCAGGATGGTGGACGGAGGACGGCGTGCTATATTAGATTATATAGTGTTTATTGTTTTGTGGGCAGGCTGTTAAGACTGTGTATATGCTTACAGGTTTGGGCTGTTGCTTCTGATGTTGCTTCTGATGTTACTTCTTATGCTGCTTCTTATGTTGCTGTTGACGTTTTGTTGCCGTTGTTGGCGCTGATTGGTTTCTAGCCAGCCTGGGGTGTGCCTTTGCCTCTACAACAGAGAGGTGTTGTGGTGGCCTCTGCCACTGCTGCGTGTTTGCCTATGTGTCGAGGCGACACTATTACAGGAGGTTTTCACACCTAATTCACGCACACACAGACTCACACTGCACCACACCTAAAAACATATTCATTTAGTTAGAAGAATCATCCGCTTATTGTGAAAGAGACTGTTTAGCTCTCTGAGCTACTTGACAAAAACGTTGGAACAGTGCTTCTGTGCTACAGCTTCACCTAGATAGTAGTTTTTGATTAAAGATTCAAACGCCATCGCTTATTATTTGAAGATTTACATTTTGAATTGATTTATTGATTGTGATTTTGTTGTACACATTTTGTAAAGAAACTGTTGTTGCTTAGTTCTATTTGGGGTTGTACAAGGGGAGGTAATTGTTAGTTAATATTGGGACGGGGGTCTTGAATAGGGGTTGAGGGTGGTTAGCTTCCCATTTGTCCTGTGTTTGCCTGTTAGTTGTTGAATAAAAGAGTGTGTTTGTATTCTGGCATTTTTGTGTTAGTTTATTTTGTTTGAGTTGTATTCCTGTCACTCGCTTTATGTGCTGAAGTCACGGAACCCGCTCGGGGGCCGTGACAGTAGGTCACGCAAGGTTTACAGTATACTAAAAGGGCGCCCACGTCTTCAGGTAAGCAGATAAAACGCGAATCCGTATCTATAGTTTGGAACTTCAGGTGGGTTTATTTGGTACTAAAATAACACATCTGACTGCTGCATGATGCTTCGCTATAAGCCATCAGATTTTGCTATAAGTCGAAAGCAGCCAATGGATTTCGAATTAGTTAAAATATTGGGTTTCATATATGGGCTCAATTAATAACACAAAAGGTCACCCGTCTAAAAGTGTTATTTTAAAAAAGTACACCATAATTCATAAAGGTTCCATGCTGGTTATAATATCTGCAATAATTATTGAAAAAATATAATCCTCACTTCATGTACAGATTGACAAATAGACGTTCCTGTAAATGTAAGGAGATACCTTTGAATCAGTAGCCGAAACGAACCAAATACACGCAGCCGTAGTCATGACAGGTGTTTCCTGCTAGAAAGCACCTGGAGTTCGCTGCTTGATGTGGTGTTTGATCAACACATCCACCTGTAGAACAGCCAATAGTTACATGTGAATCCACACACGGTGCCAGAGTCTGATGAGGCCTAATGTCTTAAGAAGTTCGACAAAGACAAGTCTACATAAGAAACCAGGGCTGGCGTGCATGAACGAACTTAAAAGCCGACTTAGACTTAACGCTTCGCTGAAACATGCTACTTAAGTCTAAGTCGGCTTTTAAGTTCGTTCATGCACGCCAGCCCAGGAAACAGTTCCCTCACATCTTATAGAGAAGGTGAGGAGGAGGTGACGGGGTGTGTTTGTGATAGGTGAGAGGGGCACACTTCGAGTACTACTTAAGTCGGCGTTGCTTGACTATCAAAAATATATAGGTGTGTGAACAGGTCTAATAGGTCGACTGTATGTGGGTCTTTCTTCACAACAGCTTAAGTATTTATTGAAGGATATTTCATTTCTTATTCCTTTATCCAACAACAAAAACGGGGCGATTGGTGTTCACATTATAGACAGTTTTCTCTGTAATTCTCTTCTTCTCATTGTATTCCTTGTTCAAGTTGCTGCCTTTCTTCTTCTTCGTCAGTTGTTGTTCTTGGTCTTCTTCTCAAGAATATACTTTACAAGACGTAGATGTTATCTTTTTTTCTTCGTTCTACTCTTCCTCCTGAATCTAATTTAATGTTGTTGTTTTTTTTTTGTTTTCTTCCGGCTTTCTGCGATAATGTTTCTTACGATTCAGCTAAACAGTTTGCATTAAAGATTATTTCTATTATACTGTAGATGCATATCTCATGATGATAACAAGTGTCTCCATATCAAGTGCGTGCGTGTGTGTGTGTGTGTGTGTGTGTAGGTGGGTGTGTGTGTAGGTGGGTGTGTGTGTAGGTGGGTGTGTGTGGTCTTTACAAATACGTAATCGTATGCTTGGTCAACGAACACCAACAGAAAATTGTCAACAAGGAAGTACAATTCAAACAATCATGGAGCCGGAGGTATAAAAACATAATTATTGTCATACAACCACGCGCAAATCGAAGCTATTAAGCCATCTGTTAGGGCTTCACTGGGTCGACATTTATAAACCAATTTGCAAAACACTCGCTCTTTTTCGTGTGCGCTGTTGGCTTCAACGTGCAAAGAAGAATCTGTGTTCAAAGTTCAATGTATTTGTTTTTCTTCCTTTTTACCTTGTTTGCCTAGGGAAGTTTCCTGAAAGGGCGGTAAAGGGGGAGAGGGGAGGAGGGAGAGATACGATGAATCACCGGCATGTTGCCACGATCTCTTTACACAAGTTGGTTTTCCTTCTCTTGCATTTTTAACAGCATTGCTTCTCTGTTTAGCCTCTTTTTTTTCTTTTTTTTTGTTTGTTTGTTTTTTGTGTTTCTCCTAACTTCGGTGAACCCTCGCCCGCTACCGGAAAACCAAGATGACTTCCAAGGGAAATCGCCTTGCTGTTGATGAAACGCGTCTGCAGTTCCCAACCCCACTGATGCCGCAAATGTGTTTCTTGTTGTTCTTTT
Source organism: Oncomelania hupensis (assembly GCA_036898135.1). Taxonomy (NCBI): domain Eukaryota; kingdom Metazoa; phylum Mollusca; class Gastropoda; order Littorinimorpha; family Pomatiopsidae; genus Oncomelania; species Oncomelania hupensis. Next base: position 88,256,474 of record CM072511.1, on the reverse strand, counting down.
TGCCGTGTTTTCAATACAGACGATTTAAGCAAACACCAAAGCAAACAACGACAACGACGACTATGACAAACAAGAAGAACAACACCAACAGTGAAATCAAAAATTAGTTTACTAATAGTTTTGTACAGTTTCCTTCGCGGGCATTATTCTAGACAGATTTGTTTTCCTGTCGTTCTTTGCGATACTGTTTTTTTCTTTCTTTTCTTTTATTTTATTTCGTTGTGATATTTTTTTAAAATAAATATCTTCTTCTTCTGTCTCTTTATTCATTCTTTTTTTTCTTTCTTTCTTTACTATATATGCTGGAAGAGTTGGGGTAAGAAGGGGTCCCCTCGTGTGTTTGGATGCATAGAGTGGCAGGTGAGATGAGGATTCAAATAACTCTGTTAAAGCGTATTCTGCAACATTAGCTTTAAACATGCAGTGACCATTTTTTTTAAAAACGTGTTCAAAATGCTATCAATGATTTCTTAATATTGAAAAAAATCAACTATTGCTATCAGAATGGCACATTTGTTTAAAAAACGAATGGACAAAAACATGTTATCTTGCCTAAAAAACTATGACATTAGAGCAGTGTGTTATGCAATATCTATACAATGACGAAGTCAAATACCTATGTCATTAGTTTTAGGAAAACTGACTCTACGATTCCAACTCACCAGAGCTTGCATTCTGTATTACTTCTAGTAATTTCGTCACATACGTCATATTAACCTTCCACTCTGGCTGGTTAGCTTGACCAAAGAATTGTTTTTAAATGTTATTTATTGATTGTATTCTATCTATTGTACTGTGCGTGTGACTGTGTTTGATGTGCCTTGAGCAGACTAATGTTTGATAATGCGCTTTATAAATACAATTATTATTATTATTATTATTATTATTATTATTATTATTATTATGATTATTATTATTATGATTATTATTATTATTATTATTATTATTATTATTATTATTATTATTATTATTATTATTATTATGGGGCGAGGTACCACTGAGCATATTTTCAAACTCAGAATAATCTTCGAGAAATACCTACAGCACAAACAACATCTATATAATGTGTTCGTAGACTTCAAAAAGGCGCTTGGCCGAGTCTGGCATGCAGCTCTGTGGGCAAACATCAGACCTGAAATTATTGAAGTAATCAAAAGCCTGTATGACAAGGCTACCAGTGCAGTACTCCACAACAGCGCCATCGGAAACTGGTTCAGAACAACAATCGGTGTGCTTCAGGGATGCATAATCTCTCCAACACTCTTCAACATCTTCATTGAGCGCATCATGTCAAATGCCCTTGCAGATCACGAAGGCACAGTCAGCATAGGGGGAAGAGCAATCTCCAACCTTCGTTTTGCGGATGACATTGATGGACTGGCTGGAGAGGAACAAGAACTTGAACAGCTGGTACAGAGGCTTGACACCACCTCCAGAGCCTATGGAATGGAAATAAGTGCAGAGAAGACCAAAATGATGACCAACAACACCAATGGCATCAACACGGACATCAAAGTCCAAGGCCAATCCCTCAACACACTGCATAGCTTCAAATATTTAGGAGCCATTGTATCAGACAATGGGTCCCGACAGGAAGTCCTCTACATAATCGCACAAACAACTGCTGCCCTGGCGGCGAACTTGTTTTTTCCAACCTAGTTCCAGTCACTTTCCCGAAAAAGGCAATTACCGAAGTCGAACGAAGCTCTCCGAGTCGAGCGAAGCTATCCGATGTTTTACGAACGAATGCTGGCAGGACTACGTGAAACCACAGGCTTGGAAGTCTCGTCTTTCGTAGGCCTCAATTACATACTATACTACGTACGTATTTAGGAGTTTACAAAGACAAAAGAAAAGACTTCAGAGCCTGTGGTGAAACATCCGTGCATAAAAATAGCCGCTGCTAGATCTAATTCTATTTCGATCTGCACAGCTTCAAGCTCAAGTCGATATTTGCATTTTGAAGCAGTTAGTATTATTATTATTATTATTTTATGATGAATAATATACTGACACAATTAGTAATAAGGAGTAAAAGTAATACATAACACATAAAGCACACATACAACGATTTCAAATCTATATCAACAATAAAACCATGACAAAACTTCAAAGCGCTATGGATACGTTGATGTCACTTCAGCACAACAAGGCAAAGCAAGTTTATAATGGTCTAAAAAAACCAGTGATATTTTTATTGCAAGCACCAAAGCAATTATTTATTTAACTAATATTATTCTTTTTAACTGATACAGTAAATTTGTTATATGTAGGCCTATTTCAATTATATGTATTTTAATGAGAAACACGTATTAAAAAATGTTGCGTGGCGGGAGGAAATTTCTATAAATCATCTGAAAACTTTGGTAAATCTATAAGAAACAATAACCAGTAACACCATCTGAATATTTCGGGTTACACCCAACTTCAGCAAAAACAAACAAAACGTCACTGACCATATTTACACCATTGAGCACGCACACGCTATTTTTTTTTTAAAGTAGGAATAATAATAATAATACTAATACTACTAATAATAATAATACTAATACTAATACTAATACTAATAATAATAATAATAATAATAATAATAAAAAGAAACAAGCAATAATAATAATAATAATAATAATAATAATAATAATAATAATAATAATAATAATAATAATAATAATAATAATATAACAACACACAAACAAAACAAATAAATAAATTAAAGATTTAACTAAATAACTATACTACTATTACAACTACTACTACTACTACTACTACTACTTGCGAAGTTGTGGTCTCAATTTTGTGGTCCTGATTCGGCTCTTTGCAGTCCGCTGGACTCGGTAAGCAATGAATAACTAATAAGCTTTTAATTTAACTCTGATCTCGAGTTGTCTTGATTTTGTGGTTCTGATTCGACTCTTTGCAGTCCGCTGGACCCTGTAAGCAATGAATAACTAACTATTAATTTAACTCTGATCTCGAGTTATTAAAAAAAATTCGCTTAGCCTACCCGTCCTTCTCCGGAAATTTCAAGATTCGAATATTATAAAGTATAGGCCTAAATATTATCAATTAGAATAGATATAGTTTATACATTTTTTACGTGTAAAACAAACAATACATGTCTAATAATTATATTCAGCTAGTGAGCTTCTTCGCTGCGCGGAGACTGACTTATAATATAATAATGTAGATTAAGCCTATGTATACTCATGTATAACAGTGTCTACTTGGTTCTAGGCAGGAAATGGGCAATGCTATTATTAGCCTTTACTGCTGAGAACTAACAAAATGCAAATCAAGGAACGCAACTATTAAATATGGTCAATAATAAATATGCTCATATTATGCTCATATTAACAAAGTATACCGTTGCGAAATGCTAAATCTGTGTAAATCGAACAGAATTAGAAGCAACAGCGATCATTTTTAATGTCAGCTAGTCGTAGTCATGTAACACATCGGAGAGCTTCGTTCGACTTCGGTGATTGCCTTTTTGGGCGAATGACTGGAACTAGGTTGGAAAAAACAAGTTTGCGCCCTGGCGAGGTTGAAGCCAATTTGGAAAGACAGGACCATCAGTCTACATCCCAAGGTAAGACTGCTGCGCTCCCTTGTCATCTCCATCTTCCTATATGCTTGCGAAACATGGACCCTCACAGCAGATCTCCAACGAAGAATACAAAGCATGGAGAGGAGGTGCTACAGAAGACTTTTGGGCATTTCCTATACCCAGCACATCACCAACGACGAATTCCGATAGACCATCACACAAGCCATTGAACAACACGATGGCCTGCTCACAGTGGTGAAAAAACGGAAACTCCGATGGTATGGCCACGTCACCAAATCATCAGGTCTTGCAAAGACCATCCTGCAAGGCACAGTGCAAAGAGGTAGAAGAAGAGGGAGACCGAAAAAGAGGTGGGAGGACAACATTTGAGAATGGACTGGTTTGACACTGAGCGAATCAATCAGGGTTGCTGATTACAGGGAAAGATAGAGTACGCTGGTTAAACGATCATCTGTGGTGCCCCTACGACCTCTGAGTTACGGGGTAGGATAGGGATGGGATAGAATATTATGTTCCAGCTGGGTAGTGATCGGGGGTGAGGGTGGGTGGGGAGGGTCTCCTTTCTCGTCTACTGCAGCGTTCCGGCTGCTGTTCTTCTTCTGACTCAGCCCCTGACTCCGGCTCTGGTTCTGTCGTAGCTTTTGTCAGCGTCAGACTCGGTACCGCTCTCTGCCTCTTCTTCTCCATCAGCTTCATCAGTGTGCTGGTCCGGCTGACCTACCTCGGATCGATGGTCGTCCCAATCATGGCCGGATGCCCCGTCACCAACCGGCGCCTCGGGCCGCCGCCAAGAGGGTCGGATGGTGGCACGCTGATGTAAATATCAGCTCGTGACTCAGCTCTCTCCGTCCTGTCTGTATTGGGTGGGGCTGCAACTGGAGCTGGCTGTACCACGATGGCTGCCACTTCTTCCTCTGAGCTGGAACTGGTAGTGGTGTCTTCACGCGGCTCTGAGGATGCATTCTTCACAAGTTGTAGCAGTGGGGGGGGGGGAGAGTGGAGGGGCGGGGCTGGCCTCGTGAACGCGTGCGGCTGGTCTTGTCCTCAGTAGCGTCTGTCACATGATCTCTGGTACGCAGGAACGCACCGACCGGTAACAGATAGCTGCGGTGCAGCATACGACATCGGATGGGCTCGTCTTCTCTGTGGACCACGTAGACTGGGATGTTGGGGTTAGGCTGGGACGCCACGACATAGGCATCATCCTCCCAACGGTTGGCCAACTTGTGCGTTCCTTCAAAGGCCAACACCCTCACCAGCAGACGGTTTCCTGTCTCAAGTATCGCTCCCCTCATCCTACTCTCATATGCTGATTTCCTTCGGCTTTGCGCTTGCTCTGACGCTTCAGTCGCCTTCTTGAACGCCTATTCGAGACGCTTTTTCAACTCTGCTGCGTACGCAGTGCATAACTTGCTGTCAGGGTTGCGCTCGAACCGAACACCATGTTGCGGACCCAATCGTCAACGTCCTTGGTCATTTCAGACCACCAAAAACGTTCTTTGGCCAGTGCCATTGTTCTTTCTCGTCCCAGGTGACCGATGTCATCGTGGAAGCCTCTCAGCGTCTCTTTTAGCATGGAGAGAGGTAGGACCACCTGGGAAACAATCTCATGGTCACTCGCAACTTCACGCTACATGTCCCCTCTCTTCAGCTTGAAATTATTAAAGCTGCCTAACATGGCGACGTATTCTAGCTTGTTGCAGAGGCGATAGTCCGGCCTCTTCCCACTTTGGAGATAGGTCATCCAATTGCAGATGAGAGGATCGGAGTTTTGATCCAGCCCGACGTCCTGCACGCGGTACTGGGTCAGATCCTCGTCATCCACCTGAAGCAATTCTTCAGCTGACAGCTGTCTCCACAACAGGGCTATAGATGTTGCTGCAGATTCTGTGGACTGCTTCAGCCGTTATCTCCTGCTCCTGTTCACGGGTCAGCTGTGTATTGTGGGTCAGTCTTGACGGGCTTGTACTTCAGCGTGAAGTCGTAGGCCAAAAGTGCAGCAATATAACGGTGACCAGTGGCGTCGAGCTTGAGGTAGTCAGCACCTACGTCAAAGGGTTGTTGTCCGTGTGAACTGCAAACATCGCGCCGTACATGTAGTCCCGGAACTTGTCGGTCACGGCCCAATTGATTGCCAGGAACTCTAGCTTGTGAGCTGGATAGTTGCCTTCTCGAGAGACCTGCAGGCGTACGCGATGACTCGCTGGGCTCCATCCTGCACTTGGTACAGTATCGCACCAAGGCCCAGTGCTGAAGCGTCCGTGTGAAACTCCAACGGCTTGGTAAAGTCCGCGTAACCAAGGACAGGCGGCGATGACAAAGCGGTCTTCAAAGCGTCGAACGCCGTCTGCTCTGCAGTGCCCCAAGTCCACGGCTTAGACTTCACGTCAGTCTTCTTGGGCCCTCCTTTTTTCTGGGCGAGTGTAGACATCAGGACTGACAACGGCGCTGCAGTCTAGGTGAAATCCTTAACTAATTGGCGGTAGTACACCGCAAACCCAAAGGAACCGCCGCACATCTTTATGGGTCTTCGGCGCCGGCCAGTTGCGAATGCAGGCAGTCTTCTCCGGATCGGGTGAAACGCAGTTATGGGAAACATGATGGCCCACGTACACCACTCGCTCATGTAAAAACTTGCACTTCTTAGGCGCGAGCTTCAGTCCGGCGTCCTTTATATCGTCTTGCAGACTTGCTGCAAGCGCTCAGATGCTCTTCGTAGGTACGCGCAAAGATAATGTCATCAAGATAGATCAGACATATCTTAATGTGTAAGTCTCCGAGAATGTCTTCCATCAGTCTCTTGTAGGTTTTTGGCCTGTTGGTAAGATCGAAGGGTATGCGGTTATACTCATGTGTCAAGCCTCTGTACCAGCTGTTCAAGTTCTTGTTCTTCTCCAACCAATCCATCAATGTTATCCGCAAAACAGAGGTTGGAGATTGCTTTATCCCCTATGTTGACTATGCCTTCATGGTCTGCAAGGACATCTGACATGATAAGCTCCAAAAAGATGTTGAAGAGTGTTGAGGAGAGTAAGCATCCTTGACGCACGCCGATTGTTGTTCTAAACCAGTTCCTGATGGCGCTGTTGTGGAGGATTGCACTGGTAGCCTTGTCATACAGGCTTTTGGTGACTCCAATAATGTTAGGGCTTATGTTGTACACTCTCATGGTTGCCCACAGAGCTGCATGCCATACGTGGTCAAACGCTTTCTTGAAGTCTACAAACACATCAAATAGATGTTGTTTCTGTAGGTATTTATCGCAGATTAGTCTGTGGTTGAAAATCTGCTAAATGGTACTTCGCCTTGCCTTGAATCTTGCTTGGTATTCAGCTATGATTTGTTCAGCTTGGGGTTTCAACCAGTTGATTATTATTTTCAGGAGGATTTTGCTTGGATTTCTGATGAGGTTGATGGTACGGTAGTTTTCACACTCCTGAAGGTTACCCTTTTGGGAAGAGTGATGGCAAGCGACTGGGTCCATGGTGTAGGCCACTCCACATTCTGCCGTATATTGTTACCATAATGTCGAGAGCGTCAATCGTCGCATCTCCTCCTACTTGAATCAATTATGCGGGTATGTTGTCCACTCCCGCTGACTTCCCCTTTTTCAGCGATTTCATTGCTGCCTCAACTTCTTCTCTGAGAATTGGGAGGGTTTCTTCTTTTTCTCTGTTCTGGGGACATGCTAGAACTGCTAGGTCTCCGTTTGAAGTGCCCATCTATCCAAGACATCTTGTTCTTCTATAAGGCACAAACGATTCCTGCTTTTGATCGCGGAGAATCTTGGGCTATTTAACACTGGTTAGCCGCTGCATAGTCTGGCAGGACTTCTTGCTGTTGTTCATGTTCAGATTGTTCTCTATTTCCAGGCATTGATCTTCTGCCCAGCTCTTCTTTGCTGTGCGCATGCCTTTTAGAATGTCACGGTTGACTCTTCGGTAGGCATCAGCTCCCTGTAAGGTGTTCTGTTTCCTTTTCATCTCTCTTCGTTTGTCAAACAGGTCCAAACGTTTAGGTGTGATCCCGGTTTCTTCTTTGGGCGGTGCTTGCCAGGGATCTCGGTGGCAGCAACTGTCACTATTGAGATGAAGATGGTGGTCATGATGTTCATATCTATTTTGCTAGATCCCAAAGTTAGCAGTGGTGCAAATTTCCCTCCAGTTGTGGCTTGGAATACTTCTGCCACCTCCGCCTGGCTTTTCTTTGCTTAATCTTTTCAAGTGAAACCGGAAATAAATCATCAGGAGATCGTTGTCACTTTTGATGTCTGCTCGTGGAAATGTGCGTTTCTTGCCAATGTTGACGCTTGATCCGAAGCGTTTCTTGACCACGATTTATTCAATGGTTGTGATGCTCCCCGCTGAGACTGTGCCAGGTCCATCGTGTAGATGTTTTACGGGGACCAATTGTGTTTGCCAGTATCAGATTATTGTATCTGGCAAACTCCAAGAGTCTCAGACCCCTGTCATTTGTCTCGTTGTTGCAGTGGGGTCCACATTTTGTCTCCCCAGTTGTGGTACGCATCTCGGCCAATCTTGGCATTCCAATCACCTTGGACTATATGTCCTTCCTCGGCACTTGATCAAGGACAGCCTGCATTTGTGCATACAAATCTTCGAATCGCTGTTGTTATAGTCTGATGTTGGGGCGTAGACCTGGATCCGGGTGATGTTGAAAGCTGCTCCCAGACGGATGGTAATGAGTCTACTAGAGACTGGGCGGCAACCCATGACAGTTACCAGAATGCCTTTGTGGATCTAAACTCCAACGCCGTGTTCGTGCCTGTCATCTCTCCCGCTGAAATTAAGCTTGGGCCTTTGTCGGTCGTTGTTTCACCTAGGCCTTTCTTGCAGTTTGTTATACCTAAAATGTTCCATCGATAGTTGCCCAGCTCTTGGGCCAGTTCTTCTAATTTTCTCTCCGCAGTTATGGTCCTGACATTCAAGGTTCCTATAACCAAGTTGTCTCTCGTGTGGTCCGGCTAAGTTGTCCATCAGTAACCCACTTATAACTGGTGGCCAACGGAAGGCGCGGTCCTTGGTGACCCGGGCGACGACCGATCCAGTATGGAGTGAGCGGTTCTTTTCATGATACGGAGTGACTTGGGCAAGAAAGACCAGGCGGGGCCCAATCCTTTCTAGGCTGTTGGACGCATCCGATATCTACGAGTCCAGTGTGGCTCACCTTGGACCCGAGCACGTGGTCTTTGAACCCATAGTAACATGAGGTTCAACCGCCCTGGCCGGTGACTTCTGTATAGAAGACGTTCGCCCAGTGATGTCGCGCTGACATCACCCCTGTTAATCGCCTCTTACGACACGCTGGGAAACGTTGGGTCTATTCTATTCAGTGCCGAACCCACAGGAAACTTGTTTTGTGTAAACAAAACGATGTCTGCAAATTTTAACGAAGGAGCCCCCTAAAAGTTGTGTACTAACAGAGGTTGGTAAGCTAGCTTTAAGGGAAATAAGAGAAAAACAATCACAGTATCTGAGACAACACTATTAATAGGGGTAATTCTACCACGGTACAGGGAGGTATCGATTACTGTGACGAGGTCAAGACACCCATTGGTGCGTGTTGTCTTTCCCAAGAAACCATTGTGTAAAAACGCAGAGGATCAGTAGAAAGTCAAACAGAGGAATGTTACAAAGAAGGAAACGTGTAATTATCTTCCTGCCTATATCTGGCGGCTATCTATCTATAGATCTATCATTTCACATGTGTTGAACTTGCTCAAAAGTTCAGACACGAGTCAGAGAAATACATTAAGTATTAAATCAGTATATGCATTAGAAATGCCCGTGTTTGTGTGTGTGTGTAGGTGTGTGTGTGTGTATGTGAGAGTGTGTGTGGGTGTGTGTGTGTGTGTATGTATGTGAGTGTGGGCGCGTTTGAACTCTATTTCCTAACGCAGCTTGCCACTTTTTAAATTAATACATAAATTAAATATGAACGCATGTAATACTAAGTACTCCGCAGATGTTCAATGTGTATGGAATGCCAGTCTAGCAGTACATCACCTTTCTTTTTGAATGCTCAGTTTTAAAAGACATATTTAAAGTAAATGGTCAAAACATAACTGAATTTAGTTATTCTGTAGTCATGGTTCTGTATCATCCAAATGTTATAGATGTTGTGAAAATTATTGCAAAATCTCCTGTTGGTAGACTTTTATAGACTATTTTGAAATTATATTTGTAAATAGTTAAAGTGTTGTAAAAGTTCAATTTTCACTAGTTTAATATGAACTAAAAGTGTAAAAAGACATTCTATTAAAGATTGAGTGATTGATTGATTCGCAGGTTGCCATGATTAATAAACCTCCGGGAGAAACTCTTAGCATGTTTCGCATTTACACTTTTTAAACCTGCATTTCGACTGGTTGCATATCCACACACAAACACGCACACACACACACACACACAAACACACACGTCCGCGCGCTTGCATTCACAACACAAAACATGCAAACAACCCGTTTTGACAAATCACTTTGGTTTCTGAGTATGTGGAAGAAATATGGGGTGGCCTCGTGGCGCAGTGGATAAGTCGCCGGTTTCCTATGCAGAAGGTAGCGGGTTCGATTCCCGCAAGGGGCGAACGTATATGACTTAGGTACGAGACTATTGAGGTCACCGAGGGTTTTCTCCGGGCACTCCGGTTTCCTCCCTCCCTTCAATAATGGTACAGGACGCAGTCAATATAAAAATTTCAAAAATAAAAATTCGATTTTCTTTCCGTCTTCTAATAGCGATTTCCCTGCCTTTACACCACCCGTTTGAGTGATGGATGTGTATTTGGTGTGTGTGTGAGGGTGGATGAGACAGGTGAGCGTGTATGTTGGTATAGATCGCCGCGCCTTGAGCCTGATTGATTTGGGGAAAGGCGCGTATATAGCATCCTGTTTTATTATTATTATTATTATTATTATTATTATTATTATTATTATTATTATTATTAAATCAACTGAAAATTATTGAATATTATTATCTGCTATTCCGTCTTATTTATTTAAAGTTAATTTAATTGTATGTTTATTTCGTGATGGAAGAAAAAGATCCGTTCGTTTCTGAACAATATTTTCATTTCATTTCAATTCCCCAGCACGGTTTAATTTCCAAACCTATTTTTAACTCCGTCCCATGTTGTTTTTCAGTTGTTTCTTTTATTCTGTTTTCCACTTTCCTTTGTTTTCGATTTTTCACTTTTCCATCTTCCTTGCTTCAGTCGTCCTTCCCTCCACTACTTTTCTCTGTTCTGTTTGTCTTTGTTTTTCCTGCTCAATTATTCTTTGATCCATATGCTCAACCTCCTTCTTCTTGTTCTTAGTGTTGGTCTTCGAATTCTGCTCCTATTTTTCCTCCTCCTCTTGGTCTTCCTCCTCGTCTTCTTCTTCTTTCTCTTCCTCATACTTTTCTTCGACCTCCTTCTCCCCACTACTTCTTTATCGTTGCCCTCTCTTCGTCTTCTTTCTTCTTCTTCTTCTTCTTCTTCGTCTTCTTCTTCTTCTTCTTCTTCTTCTTCTTCTTCTTCTTCTTCTTCTTCTTCTTCTTCTTCTTCTTCTTCTTCTTCTTGCGGTAAATCTTTCCACTGGCTGTCTAAGCTTGAGGTTGAGATCCCACATCTTGGGAAGCTCGGATTACTGCTGTGGAATTATGTCGCAGAGTTTTCATCTCAAGGGAAATTATGTATGACGCATTTTAATACGATTGTGTTTTGTTGTTGTTGTTGTCGAGGAGATAGTTACATTTAATATTAAGTCGCAGCCAACACATTTTTAACGTGATCAAAATGTAATGTGTCTCCAACGATTACCTGTTCGTAATTGTTCATGTACAGAAGCAATAGCCTGACAGTGACAGTGACTTTCCATTACCATCATGGTTATCGTACCCAGGAACTATTACTGCTTTTTTTCGTTTCATCGTGTTCGTCATTTGTTTGTTATTCCTCTTCGCCGTCAACATTGAGAGTAACGATTTATTTATGTGTCAGTGTGTCATTGATTTATTTAAAAAAAACTAAAAAAAAAACAACAACAACACCACCAACAACAAAACAGTATTTTACTTTCTGTCTGTCCGTCTTTCTAAAAAAAGACAAATACAAACAACAACAACATAAACAGTAATTTCCTTTCTGTCTGTCCGTCTTTCTTACCCTGTAAGCTTCTCTCTCTCTCTCTCTCTCTCTCTCTCTCTCTCTCTCTCTCTCTCTCTCTCTCTCTCTCTCTCTCTCTCTCTCTCTCTCTCTCTCTCTCTCTCTCTCTCTCTTTCTCTCTCTTTTGTATTTTTCTTTTCTTTTCCTTTATTCTTCTGCTCAGTTCTTTCTTTCTCCCTAGGTTACTCCTCGTTATTTTCGTTTTTCTCAACGTTCTCCTCCACATTAAATATTATAATTCGTCTTCGCTTCATCTTGCTTTAGCTGCTCCTTCTCCTTCTCCTCCTTCCTATCCATTTTAGTCTTTCTTGTCGCACCCCCACCCTACCCACCAAACCCCTGGAGCCCCCTTTTCCAGATCTTACTCGGCATTCATGAAAGTAGCAATGGGAAGACATTGCTAAGCGGAGAGTAGATGCAGTGTTATCTGTGGGGGATAAGGTTCTATGAATAATAAATACACAGTTGTCAGTTCGAAATGTAGACAGAGCCGTCCAGCTTGGCCAGTCGTTTGGGTCAAGCACCACTCCGGAAGGTCAGCATGTCGCGGTTTTAAACACACAATGGCATTGTTTTGTGTGGTTATGTTTGATTTTGGTTGGTTTAGAGGTTCTAGATCTACATGATGTATATGTGTGTGTCGAGGGAAAGAGGGGGTAATGTGTTGTATTGTATTGTGGTGGTGGTAGTGGTGGAGGTGGTGGTGGTGGTGGTGGTGTGTGTGTGTGTGTTTGTGTGTGTTGTCTGTATGTATGTTTCATTCGTTCTTCCTTTTGGATTTTTCGTTTTATTCCTTTTGTTAATCACTCTTGTTCTCTCTCTCTCTCTCTCTCTCTCTCTCTCTCTCTCTCTCTCTCTCTCTCTCTCTCTCTCTCTCTCTCTCTCTTTCTTTCTTTCTTTCTTTCTCTCTCTTACATCGTCTCTCTCTCTAAGCTTCGTTCTTTCTTCCGTTGTTTTTTCTTCTTCCTCCTTGCTTGTTTTCTTGTTCCCTTTGTTTGTTTCCTTTTTAAACTTCTTCATTTATCTTTTCCTGCTGTCTGCGTGCATTTGTTAACATCATTCTTTTCTTCTGTTTGTATTTGCTCCATTCTTTGTGAATTTCTTTATCTCCCGTTCCATTTGTTTTTTTTGTTTGCGTTTGTGTATTGGTGGGGGAGGGGACGGGGGTATGGGTGTGTTTATGTTCTCTCGTGTGTTTATATATTTTCCTTGGGTATCTAGATTGTCAGTGCTAATCTTCTGCATCAGTTTGTCTGTTGGTTATTTCCGACCACGTTGCTGGGATTAGATGTAAGAATGTTTGACCAAAACAATTAGTTGTTCACCTTTCCGTCATCACGGGTGGTCTTGACGCTTTTTGTTTAGAAAGCTGTCAAATTATTTTCTGAAATATTACGTAAATTGGTATGGCGCCTTGCGTCTAATTCGATAAAGCCGGCACGCGCGCGCGCGCCAACACACACACACACACACACACACACACACACCTACGCACACACACAAACTAATTCTCTCTCTGCTCCTCCCTCTCTCTCTCTCTCTCTCTCTCTCTCTCTCTCTCTCTCTCTCTCTCTCTCTCTTGTCTTGCAAACGTTAAGCATAAACATACAGAGGGCCTAGGGGAACAAAGTAATCTACTTCAAACCTGCGCACAACTCGGAAAACAACTCAGAAGCTGTATAAGAGAGAGAGAGAGAGAGAGAGAGAGAGAGAGAGAGAGAGAGAGAGAGAGAATTGGAGGAGATGGAGGTGTTTGGAAGGGGAGGGGGGTGTGAGCGAAGAATCTAGAACAAAATTGTTACAAAGAAATACGAACAAATAGAACGGGAAAGCCAGGCATGTAAATTATCATTGCTCATGTGTCTTGCCTAATGATCTGCATCAAGAATTACTTCAAGAACTGACTCCTGTTTTGTGTAGACTCGCTTTGATTACATCCCACAGTGATGTATCTGTTGTCTAGAGCGATAGATGGTGCGCATTTGAGGGCTTGAGTTAGCTCTTGTTGTCGACCAGTGCCTTGAGCAGCTCTTTAAGCTACAATACGCTAAATATAAGAACAATTCAGTTCGCTTCAATGTACGATTGAGGTCTCCAGTTTAACATTCTGACCTCTGCAAGGGTGGTGATACATATCTTTGTGAAGCTAACTGGATTGGCTGCTGTTTTGGTACGCTGGTAGTAAAGTAATTGATGGAAGCAACTGGACACTTTTTTTTTTCGGTCAAAAGGTCAGACCACTGAGTATGGGCAAAACGTTATTGTCTGCTGTAGGGTAAGATGCGGAAATATGTAAATGAATGACACTTACATTGCTGTATTGAATAAAATCGAGAGTCAGGGGTACACATAAACGTTGGCACTGGCGTGCACAAATTCATGTAAATGTAAGTATTAGAATAATTTCCAGAAGTGGTGAAAAAACGTAAACTCCGATGGTATGGCCACGTCGCCAGATCATCAGGTCTTGCAAAGACCATCCTGCAAGGCACAGTGCAAGGAGGTAGAAGAAGAGGGAGACCGAAAAAGAGGAGGGAGGACAACATTCGAGATTTTGACTGGTTTGACACTGAGCGAAACAATCAGGGTTGCTGAGGACAGGGAAAGATGGAGTACGCTGGTTAAACGATAATCTGTGGTGCCCCTACGATCTTCGAGTTATGGGATAGGATATGACTGAATAATTTCGTACTCTGCGTACATGCGTGCGTTTGGTAGAGAGAATGGGCGTTTCTACGTTTCATCTTTGACAACCATTTGCTTAATTGCATTTAAATATACTTGGGTTCAAAGGTGAACAGGATTAATGAAAATCCTCTCAACCTAATGTAAAATGCCGGTGTATTTTGTTAGTGCAATGATACAGCATAATTGCGTAAGATCCTATAAAAAAGAATAGTAGAGGTAAGAGAGTTGGTGTATACCGCTGAATACATGATCAATAACCAAATGTTATTCCAGCTATGCTTTCTCTTGGTGTCACACCAAATATTGGAACAGTGCTACCGTGCCTACATTGAGTCGGTACTGCCATTTTCATTTATTTGCTGGTCTCAGTCCCTGAACATACAAAAGCAGAAAACCCTTGAATAATGTAACCAGTATTTGCAGTAAAATTATTGGCAAACCTCAGATTTCCATGTACACAATTTTACAGAAAATGGCCCCTAGTAAAGCCATAAGCATCAAAGACGATCCTACCCACCCTCTGTCGGCTCTGTTTGAGACTGTGCCTTCAGGAGGGCGTCTCCGTAGTTTAAAGTACCGCACTGTTCATTTCCGTTAAAGTTTCATTCCGACTGCAGTGACCCTGATCAATTTTGCTGATTTAGATATTTGTTTGGCAGTGGCTGTGTTTGTGAAGGGGATGCGTTCTGGATGTACTATTGTTTATGACACGAATCTTATACTGTAATATACATGTTTACATGTTTTGCACTTTTTTGTGTGTTAAATAATGTTAGTTTTATAATGAAAAATGAAACGTGTTTAAGGGGAGATGAGAGTGCGTTAGATTTGAAGAGTGTTATGTGGGCATGCATGTTATACCTTACGTTTTGTCAAGTCTGAATGTCTTTTATTTACTCGGTAAAGGTAAAGGTAAAAAAAAAGGTTAAGGTAGGCCCATAGCCTTGTGGCCGTAGGGGAGCGTGATGTTGGAGATCACACTTCTTGGGCCAGCGTAATGAGGGTGACGCCCATCTCTCTCCCTCGCTGCTTTACCTTCCCGAGAGTAGGTACTCAGTCACAGTTGAGTCAACTGGGGGCGTTGTTATTTGTCGCTTCACGTTTTGCGGTCACCCATCCAAGTGCTAACCGCACTGGACGGTGCTTAACTTGCGACACAGTAGCGAGTGCTCCAACCACTGCGCTAGCCGACACCCGCAATGTTTAAAGCCTGTAAGAGGTTATAAAGGCTGGTTGCATTGAATTCAATTGAAATTTACACTGTTAACACTACACTTAAACTGTAATGATAGGCACAGATGCCCCAGTTATAATGAACTCGCTGGATGCGAAGGAGAAGGAAGGGGAGGCAGGGTGACACACGGATAGGAACTAAAGCATGAATACGGACAATATTATAAATAACAGTCATTATCAATACTACTGTACTATGAACGTAAGAGAATACTGGGGTGTGGCGTGTGTGGACGATAATTCCGTTGTCAGTGGAGGGTCCCAAGTAAGGGGGCAGCATGGTAACTTGCCCTGACCACATTGTTCTTGTTATTGGTGTAATTTACTACTTGAGGTATTGCCATGTCCGAGGAAGACGCAACTTTAGCTTTCACGCAGCCTGTAGATACTGGTACCGCATGAAAATGTTTGCTTGTTGGTATATCTTCTGAGGCCTTAATTAAGGTGATTTATGCTGCTCCTGGAAATCAATGAGCTGTCCTTTGACCACAACACAGCTGCGATAGAAAAGAAATGGCGACCTCGACTGTACTGCCTTCAGAAACTCCGTTCTTTGAACATCAGCCGACCCATTCTTTCTTCTTTTTATCGCTGTTTTATTGAATCAGTTTTGACTTTTGGTTTTATCTGCTGGTTTGGAGGGCTAAGTGTAAAGAACAAGAGGGTGCTTGACAGATTGGTGAGAGTGTGTGCGAGAGTGACGGGTGAAAGACAAAACAGTTTGAGAGAACTCAGTCTGCATGAATACCGTGTGGTGAGGAAGGCGGGAGTGGTTATGAAAGACACTTCACACGTTTTAGCAAAGCATTATGAAATGTTGCCCTCAGGTCGCAGACTGCGTGTGCCTAAATGTTCTCTTGTAAGAACAAAAAACAGTTTTATTCCAAAATCTATTGAGTTTTTAAATAAGCGCTTAGTAATATTTTTTTATATAAGATTTTGATGTTTGTGATGATGTTTGAGAAGTCATTTCATACTGGAAATATACTATAGATGTAGTCTACTGTGTACTTGTTTTATCTATGTATTGTTTTCATGTTTCATACCAATCAGCAATTGTATGTCATAATTTCTCTGTTGAGATAATAAAGTATTCTTGAACTTGAACTTGATTTTCAGCAAGCTCAACCGATACACTGACTACCTGAGAACATTATGAAGTTACCTTCAGTACCTATGGCACAATTCCACAAACTCTAACTGGTAGCAAGAAAGATCTTCTCTGTCATCCTCTTATTCCCCGGAGGATAGTATTTAATATATTCAAGATACTGTCATTTACCTCCAGTTCCATTGTTTTTAAGGCAATGCCATACTGCCTTTTGTTTTGTACAAACCTTTTGTCTCTCTCCTTTTAGCTTTTTTCAGAGTAGACAGAAGGCATACGCCTTCCTGTTTATTAAAACAGAAAAGACAAGGACTCATCACACTTACCTTACCCTCTACTCCCAGGCCCTCGTCTCGCTCGCTCCCCTCTCCACCTCACTTCCACAAAATCAATCTTGGCATCAGTACTACCAAAGAGCTTAAAGCTCTTTGGTACTACTTAATACTGGAACAAACTTTTGTAAACGCACCCAAAACCAGAGTGTTTTGCGCAGAAACAAGTAGATACAATCTGATCTTCGGAGAAAACTCACCACTGCGGCTAAATCTTTTCTCCGAAGGTTACGTTTAATCTACATTGTTCAGTAATACCATTTTATAGCATATAGTATTTCTTAAAAGTACCGTTTATTTAATTGAACCCATCTATTGTCTGTGTAACTTCCACATGAAGTCAATAGTAGGCCTACCGCATGTTCACTAACTTGCTCTAAGTCTGAACGTTTCCGATGGCAATGTGTGGATCTAACCCGAATGTGATGAGGGTCATGCCCGCAACACAGCTGGGGTGATCATCCTAGGCCTACGGGCACTCCCACGAGGCGTGCGCAATTAACACAGATAGGTCAACAGGGAATGGATTACGCGGGCAGAGTTGAATAAATGCATCGCACGCCATTGTATTTGGAACACCACATTATATTGTGTACGCAGTTATTTCACCTCATACGCATGTTTGGATAAACAAACAGTTGGCTGACATGACTGCTCGCACAATCATACGCACACACACACACACATATACACACACGTACACGCGCGCACATATACATGCACACACATGCGTGTACGAGGTTAAAATGGGGTAATTTGACCTACTTCGCGCCCCTTAGGCGGCGAATTAGGTCAAGTTTGTTCAAAAACACAGCTAGGATAAGCAATTTTCCTCGACGACTAGGTTAAGAGCGCACCCTTTTCGCAAAAAGTTTGACCTAATTTGTCGCCTCTAAGAGACGAATTAGGTCAAGTTTGTTCAAAACACAGCTAGGATAAGGAACTTTCCTCGACGATTAGGGTAAGGCACCCGCCTCGACGATTAGGGTAAGGCACCCGTTCAAGAAAAGGGTTAGGGTCAGGGCTAGTTGCAGCGTCGAGGAAAGTTCCTTATCCTACCCGTCTGGAAGATGCACTACAACTACACTTGGTCAAGTGTACTTGTAGTGCATGTGCACTACAACTACACTTGACCTGGTGTAGTTGTAGTGCACATGCACTACAACTACACTTGGCCAAGTGTAGTTTTAGTGCCCATGCACTTAAAGTACACTTCGTCAAGTGTACCTGTAGTGCAGATGCACTACAACTACACTTGCATGTACTTAGAACAACTGAGGAACGCCAGACGAACGGGGAACGACAAAATTACCTCATTTTGTACTAAAAAAGGCAAATTCCGTTCCTCAAAAGTGACGTTTTACAACTACACACACACACACACACACACACCTACACACACACACACGCACACACCCAGATTTCTACTAGTTCATTGCTAAATCCGTACAGTGAGCAGGAAGCGCAATACGTGGTGGTTTCTACACTACACTGGCAGCACAGGATAATAACAACGATCAGGACATCTCGGAACACCAAAGAAACGGACTTCATATTTCGTGTACAAATGTAACGTGATTTACGCACACACAAGCACTCACGCACACAATCACACACACACACACACCCACCCACACACACACACCCCTACATACATACATACACACACACCAAGTAAATAAGAGCAATTGATCCATATACAGGAATATCAACAGAAACTTCGTCAGCACTTACAACTTCTACAGCAGCAGCAACAACTTCAACTGCAAGAGCAGCAACTAAAACAGCAGCAACAAATTCAGCAGCATTCCCATACGGCGCAAGAAGAGTGTCAAACGTGTTATCATATGCAACAGCCAAATTCCTATTACTGAAAACGTCCAATCGCGTCTACAGCCTGCATCTATGCCACATGCCTTGTTTCATCAGAATAATGCATCCACGTTATCTAGCAGCAACATTATTTCTCAAATAACGCAGTTACTGCAGCAATTGGTTAGACAGTAATTGATACTGATTCTTATGTCTGGATAGGAAGGGATGGGAGGGGAGTAAAGGGAAAGGGGGAGAAGTGGTAAAATGATTGATGATAGAAGGTGAAGGGGATATCGTCTTTCTGCCATATATAGCAATTATGCAGGAACCCAGCTAGTACTGCTGTTTGGTTTGACTGTTTTTCAGACATGGTGTACCAAATATAATTCTAAGCCTAACGCTGATGTTCTTATTGTTGGTGATTTTTTAAATTGATCTTTTGGGACTGCCTAATATCTTCTCTGGGTCCTAATCAGTTAATAATTTAACCTACTAGGGTAACCTCATCGACATCTTTAATTGATCATATCAATGCACCCACAACAATTGATAATGCTTCTCTTTTGCATTCCTCAATATATTGTACAGTTTTTTTACTGCCCAAATCAAACACTAAAGGTCACACTCATATAACATACACGTCCTTCAAACACTTTGATCATTGAGCCTTTTTTATGGACCTGTTTGATGCATCATTTGACGACGTTTATAGTTAGTTATAATGACCCTAATGATGCACTTGGTTGGTATACTATTTATTTATACATCCTTAACAGACATGTGCCAATTAAAAAGACAAGAGTTAATAACAACTAGACAAATGCATCAGCGGGCTCCGATTTCTCTTGATTTAGTATGAATGGAAAAAATATCAAACAGGTTAAAAGTCATAAACTTTTAGGCGTAATGGGGTGGCCTTGTGGCGCAGTGGATAAGTCGCCGGTTTCCTATGCCGAAGGTCGCGGGTTCGATTCAAGCAAGGGGCGAACGTATGTGAATTAGGTACGAGACTATTGAGGTCACCGAGGGTTTTCTCGGGGCACTCCGGTTTCCTCCCTCCCTTCAATAATGGTACAGGATGCAGTCAATATAAAAATTTCAAAAATAAAATTTTTTCTTCCGTCTTCTAATAGCGATCTCCCTGCCTTTACACCACCTGTTTGAGTGATGTATGTGTATTTGGTGTGTGTGATGGTAAATGAGACAGGTGAGCGTGCATGTTGGTATAGATCGCCGCGCTTTGAGCCTTGGGGAAAGGCGCGTACATAGCATCCTGTATTCTTCTTCTTCTTCTTCTTCTTCTTCTTCTTCTTCTTCTTCTTCTTCTTCTTCTTCTTCTTCTTCTTCTTCTTCTTCTTATTATTATTATTATTATTATTATTATTATTATTATTATTATTATTATTATTGTTGTTGTTAATCATAGATTGTTATGAGTTTTCAGTTGGCATTCACATATTGAAAGTCTTTGTAAAACTCTCAACGAACTTATTTATGTTTTCTAAGCTTCAACCTATCATTCCTGCAGATGCTAAAAAAAATTTAATAATAAATTATGCACATATCAAACCTCACATTGATTATGAATCAACAATATGGGACGGCTGGACTCATGCCTTGTGAAAAAAAAATCTATTCTCTGCAGAGCTGCAACATTAGCTATTCCCAACGCTTCCATCACAACCGATTCAAAACTAAAAATAGCTAGCATGCTCTCCCGTAACAAAAACCTGAATTACAATAAAGCCGTTTTAATGTACAAAATAACTAACAATAGAGCTCATGCTTAATTTAAAACACTTTCTAACAAATCATCATCTCGTTGTTCGTCTTTCTGACATAACTTGACATTTCTAAGACCCCGCTTAGACATATTTAAAACATATCTGTCCTATTCTGGTTCAAGAGTGTGGAATTCTCTACCAGTAGAGGTCAAGAAGAGTAAATCATTACCATCTTTTAAAACAAGGCCCCATAAATATTTAAACTCCATTTGTGTCACAAAGAAAGGGGTTGGGGGGAATGAGGGTAAGCTCTTAACCTCTCGCACTGTATTGCCTCCCTTGTATAGGCCAATGTTGTGATGACATTCAAGAGATTAATGCTAGGAGTTACTAAATAAATGAGAGACAGTCAAAGGGCAGACGAGAAAGATGGTAGGCTAAACTAGTTAAGAAATTCAAGCAAGGGCCAGTCAAGTTGATACCGTTTCTAACTCGTCAATTTTATTAAATAGAATTAGGTCGTCTGTGTTGAATAATCTAGGGGTGAGTCACTGGATATTGTCAATACTAGTTGGGAGTATCTTGGAGATATTCTGGGTGGGCGCTTTCAGGAATACTAGGGCTACTGTGGACTGCTATCATCACTGAGCAGGAGGATATCTGGATTGTTCAGGGTAGTTGGCCAGAGTCTCTGCGAATTGTGATGCTCGTGGGGTGAGAACTTAGCTCGGTTTGCGAAGGGCGGTTGTTGGTCCAGGATAGTCTGGGCGGTCAGCAGATTAATAGCGTGGGTTGCCAATGCGGGTCAGTCGGTCAGATTCTTGAGTAATCGACCGATTGTGCAACTTTCTGGTGCAGGCACAGGCGTGGTTTTCAGCTTACGTTGCTAGCTGGCTGGGGAGTGATGCAACTGGGTAGATACGCTTCGCGTTGACTCCCTGGGTTGTCAGGGGCCTGCAGCGGGTCGGCGACTTATAGCTGGTACAGGGCCGGGGTATTCGCCCTGCACAGGAGCCCGTCTGTAAAGCAATACAGACTCTGTATCAGCTGGGTATGTGTATCCTGGGTTCAGCGCCTGTTGGCGCGCTTGCCCATCAGATTTCAAATTGGCCGGACCGGTCAAGGGTTGACTGGCCCGTACCAACAGTCCAACAATTGCAGCCAGGGTTATGGGGCTATTGTGGAGTTTACCGGCAGCCGCTAATATATAATAACTTCGGCGCCTTAAGATGGGGTGGCGGACAACAGGGGCAGATATTTATACAGTGGAAACATGGGAGAAAAGCAAATGGGGTAGATACAGGACAATGGGGGTTGTAGGCAAGGGCTGTACTGGGGGACTTTAATCTATGTGGAGGGACAGCATGGCATGGGATATTTACACATGGGGCTAACAGGGAGCATACAAGTATAAATTCAACCATGGCATGAGTCATAAGCAAGGCAGATAATATATACAAGGAAATAATGCATGTCACAGCAACACATCAAGACAAGGCTACAAACACGAACGTACATATCAACAGGACATACGAACATGTTGGGCGATCGACGAGTGATGGGTAAGCTACATGACATAGAGTAAGTTTCCTCTCTTACCTTGACTAAGACGGGTCGAATCACAAGAGTACTGCCGTAGCTCAGAGGTCGCCGGTTGATGGGACGTGTCTAGGACAGGTTGTTGTGGCTTCGAAGATTTGAGGCTTGCGTCTGACGACGAATCTGGCTGTGTGCGAGGTTTTAACGGTGATCCCCGAGGGGCGGGGCTTAGGCGGATTAGCCAGCGTGCGTGGTAGGGATGACTGGATGCGTGGAAGGGATGACTGTGTGCAGCCTGCGTCAGAGGCTCGATTGTCCGCTCGTCACAGAGGCCCCCCCAAGGAAAAAGGCGAGGTCGTACGCCTCGACTGAGACGCGGCCAATCAGCTCTGAGGTCTGCTGCTGGATGAGACGATGGTTGCGATGATCCGGGTGATGCGGGGCGATGCGGGGTTCCTGGTGGTAGATGGCGGATGCCCAAGGCAGGGGTCCGCGGAGCTGCCGGGTTTCGGCTACGGTTAGTGGGCGGCGGCGGGTACAAAGGCTGGGGCGTCGGCCCTCAGTGGGGACTCGATGGAGTCGGTTGCGGGATGGCGGCTGACGATGATCTGCGCGGGGGCGATGCTTTCTGCTGGGCTTGCGTGGAGGCGCGATGTCGGAGACGTAGGGAGAAAGGGGTGGAGCGATGGCTCCGGCTGGTGGCGGAGTATGGTTTCTGGCGGACGGGTGTGGGGTCCGTCAGGGTTAGTTGGACTTCTTCTAGGTCCGTCCTCCCAGGTATGTCGGTGAGGACTTCCTTGTACTCGGCTACGATGGCGCGTAGTTGGCGTTGCTGGCCGGCGGGGAGTGAGGGGTCCAGAGATACGTCCCGGAAGGATTCCTTCCCTTGTAGCGGAAATTCGGCGACGCCGGTCTCTGTTCCATCCACTTCGACGGCCAGCGCGACCGTGAGTAGCGAGTGAGTGTCCGGGGCGGTTGCGGGTTGCTCCAGGTACCGCTTGAGCAAGTTGATGTGGTGGGTCCTGGGCTTTCCGCCTACCTCGATGCGATAGGTGGTACGGGAGAGTTTCTCCAGCACCGGGTAGGGTCCTTGCCAAGCTATGTCTAGCTTGTTCGTGCCGCTGGGGAGAAGCAGTAGGACCTGGTCTCCTACTTGCAGTTCTCGGTCGCGGGCGCGGCGATTATGGTAGCGGGCTTGTCTCTCTCTCGCCTTCTTCAGGTTGGCGGAGGCGGCTTTCCATGTGGCCTTGAGAGTCTCCTGGAGCTTGGTGACGTATTTCGTGGCGTCGACCGGTGCCTCGTCCAGTTTGGCGTCGGTCCAGCTACGTTGTAAGGCGGCTAGAGGTCCAGAGAGGGGTCTCCCAAAAAGCAACGTGGAAGGGGTGTATCCGGTGGAGGTGTGCGGGGTCTCTCGATAGGCGAAGAGCGCTGACGTGACGTAGGTGTCCCACGCTTCCGGTTGTTCGTCGGCGATCTTGCGGATGATCGAGATGAGAGTCCCATTCAGGCGCTCGACCTGTCCGTTGCTAGCGGGGTGGTAGGGTGGAGTACGGATATGACGAATGCGAAGTAGGTGGAAAACTTCCTGCATGAGTTTTCCTGTGAACTGGGACCCGTTGTCGGTCATGATGTTGTCCGGGAATCCGACTCGTGTGAATATAGTGACGAGCGCGTCGGCGACTCGGGCGGCGTCAATCTTCGGCAGTGGAACGGCCTCACACCACATAGAGCAAGCGTCGACAAGGGTAAGCAGATACTGGTTCCGCTTCTTGGTCCGCGGAAGGGGTCCTACTATGTCGACGGCTACTCGTTGGAAGGGCGTTCCGACGACGACGGTGGGGCTGATGGTAACCGGCACGGTGTGGTGGCGGGGCGAGAATCGTTGGCACTGGCGGCAGGACTTGACGTAGCGCTTCACGTCTTCTGTCATCCCGGGCCAGTGGTACTGCGCGCTGATTCGTAGGGTGGTTGCTCCTATGCCCATATGTCCACTTAGGGGCATGCTTTGGCCAAGTTCCAGGACTTGGGGGCGAAGGGTCGCAGGTACGACGAGTTGCGAATGGTCGTCCTTCTGACGGAACAGGAGTCCGTCCTCGACGAAAAAGTCCCCGGACTTGGGTGGAGTGCGTGCGGCGGGTAGCTTTCCGTAGCACTTGCGGAGGGTGACGTCTTCTTCTTGGGCCTTCCGGATCTGTTCCGGCATCTGGTTGGGTATCGGTGGTGGGGTCGCGGCTGTTTTCGCCTGGGCGCGCGTCTGGACGGCGGCCATCGACTCCACAGGCTGGGGCGGCATACCCAAGAATACGTAACGACATCCTAAGATCAAATCATACAGGGGCTGGTCCATCACGGCCGCTTGGATGGATCCCGTGACGTATCGGCTGGTGACTTTGATCCGGGCTATAGGGAGCGTGGTGCTGGGCTGTGACGCGTCGGCCAACTTCAGGGTGATAGTTTTGCCGGTCAGGTCTTGTTCCCTGATGAGCGAGCGGCGGACGACGGCGTCGAACGTGAGTCCGGTGTCGTATAGACAGTGTGCTGGGTGATCGTTGACAGTCACCTGCTCGGTGACGGCCGGTCGGTCGGTGGGAGTGGCGACGGGGGTTACCGGGTTCCCGTCGGGGGTGACTTGGCGTAGGGCCAATACCGTTCCTTGTTTGCGACGCTGGTCGCTGAGGCGACGAAAACACTTCTCGCGGGTGTGTCCTCGGCGCTGGCAGTAGCCGCAGTAGAGCTCTCCGCTCCGCTTCCCAGGCTCTGCTCCGGGGTTTGGGCGTCCTTTAGGCGGGGATGGACGGTGGTTCGCTGGCGGGACGGGCCGGCGAGGCTGGTGGCGGGTATCTGGTGACGAGGGTGCGGGGGGATCCCGGCGAGGCTGTCGGTCGTCGGGGTGGGCGGTAAGGTAGCGGTCCGCGACTATGATAAGGTCCTCTAGTCGGGCGGCTCCCTGTTCGGCGGCGAAAGTCCGAAGTTCCGCTGGCATTGTCCCTCTGAGTTGCTCGGCTAGCATCAATTCGAGCAGTCCGTCGTACGTCTTAGGTTCGTCCGTCTGCTCTATCCATTTGTCCCGTAGAGTGGCTAGCCGGTCGGCGAATTGCGTAAACTTCTCCCCCTTCTCTCTCCGGGAGTTCCGGAAGTTCTTCCGGTAGTGCTCACCTGAGAGTTCAAATCCATGAAGTAGAGCTTTCTTGAGGGCGGGGTAGTCGCCCTCCTCGGCAGTCGGCGTCTTGGCTAGAATTTCATAGGCCTTCCCCTTAAGGCCATGACTAAGCTTGCTGTACCAGTACTGGGGGTCGAGGCTGTTCTCTCCCGCGACTCGTTCGAATCGGGCGAGATAAACTTCTATCGATTCGTCTCGTTCGACGAATGGGTCCAGGGGGAAGTTCATCCCCGGAATCGGCGGGGGGATGGCGGATATTCCGGCGCTGGCGGTGAAGCTGGGGGCGATGAGAGAGAAGTCCTCGCTCACGGGCGATGCGATGCCTAGCTCGCGGCGATCGCGCTCAAGCTGGAAGAGTGCTTGGCGCCGTTCAAGTTCCTTGTCATTCCTCTTCTCCTCAAGTGCCGCGACCCTCTCGTCCTCCTCCTTCTTCCGTGCGGCGGCCCTCTCCTCCTCTGCAATCCTATCTTTCGCCTCCTCTCTTCTCCGCTCGGCGGCTCTCTCCTCCTCGGCTATCTTCCGGGCGGCGGCTCTCTCCTCCTCTGCAACTCTCTCTTTCTCCTCCGCTCTCCTCTCCTTCTCCTCCTCTCGCTTCCGAGCGGCGGCTCTTTCCTCCGCGGCGATGCGCTCCTTCTCCTCCTCCTTCTTCCGGGCGGCGGCTCGTTCTTCCGCGGCGATGCGCTCTTTCTCCTCCTCTTTCTTCCGTGCCGCTGCTCTTTCTTCCTCCTCCCTCTTCGCCTCTCGCTCTTTAGCCCTCTCCTCCCTCTTCGACTTCTCCTCGGCCACGTCCGCATCTACGTTGGCCAGGACGTAGTCCTTGAGTTCAGTGCCGGCGAGCCCTAAGCTCTCGCCAATACTCTTGTATTTGAGCGCAAGCTCTCCCCGGTCGGCCATGGTAAGGGAGGTGACTTACCTTAAAAAGTCCTAACCGTGATGAGGGGCGCACACAAGGGGGTACACTGACAGAAAACCAGGGGGTGGGCTGAAATGAACTACGATGAAATTGCACAGGGGCGAATACAACACAACACAACCACAGAGAGACAAAATGCAATCAATCAAAGTATGAAAAAAATGAATGCAAAAAAAAACCCTCGCGAAACACCACAATTCGGGAGAGCCAGTAAGGGACCTATGGGGCTATGCTATACACTACTAGGCTTAGGGGGCTAGGTCCTATCTCTACTGGGCTGGGGTGGAAATTGAGCTAAGTCCTTTGTCTCGTCGAGTTGGGATGGGAAACCTAAGTCTTTTGTCTCGTCGGGGTCGCCAAAGTTAATGTCACAAAGAAAGGGGTTGAGGGGAATGAGGGTAAGCTCTTAACCTCTCGCACTGTATTGCCTCCCTTGTATAGGCCAATGTTGTGATGACATTCAAGAGATTAATGCTAGGAGTTACTAAATAAATGAGAGACAGTCAAAGGGCAGACGAGAAAGATGGTAGGCTAAACTAGTTAAGAAATTCAAGCAAGGGCCAGTCAAGTTGATACCGTTTCTAACTCGTCAATTTTATTAAATAGAATTAGGTCGTCTGTGTTGAATAAATCTAGGGGTGAGTCACTGGATATTGTCAATAATAGTTGGGAGTATCTTGGAGATATTCTGGGTGGGCGCTTTCAGGAATACTAGGGCTACTGTGGACTGCTATCATCACTGAGCAGGAGGATATCTGGATTGTTCAGGGTAGTTGGCCAGAGTCTCTGCGAATTGTGATGCTCGTGGGGTGAGAACTTAGCTCGGTTTGCGAAGGGCGGTGGTTGGTCCAGGATAGTCTGGGCGGTCAGCAGATTAATAGCGTGGGTTGCCAATGCGGGTCAGTCGGTCAGATTCTTGAGTAATCGACCGATGGTGCAACTTTCTGGTGCAGGCACAGGCGTGGTTTTCAGCTTACGTTGCTAGCTGGCTGGGGAGTGATGAAACTGGGTAGATACGCTTCGCGTTGACTCCCTGGGTTGTCAGGGGCCTGCAGCGGGTCGGCGACTTATAGCTGGTACAGGGCCGGGGTATTCGCCCTGCACAGGAGCCTGTCTGTAAAGCAATACAGACTCTGTATCAGCTGGGTATGTGTATCCTGGGTTCAGCGCCTGTTGGCGCGCTTGCCCATCAGATTTCAAATTGGCCGGACTGGTCAAGGGTTGACTGGCCCGTACCAACAGTCCAACAATTGCAGCCAGGGTTATGGGGCTATTGTGGAGTTTACCGGCAGCCGCTAATATATAATAACTTCGGCGCCTTAAGATGGGGTGGCGGACAACAGGGGCAGATATTTATACAGTGGAAACATGGGAGAAAAGCAAATGGGGTAGATACAGGACAATTGGGGTTGTAGGCAAGGGCTGTACTGGGGGATTTTAATCTATGTGGAGGGACAGCATGGCATGGGATATTTACACATGGGGCTAACAGGGAGCATACAAGTATAAATTCAACCATGGCATGAGTCATAAGCAAGGCAGATAATATATACAAGGAAATAATGCATGTCACAGCAACACATCAAGACAAGGCTACAAACACGAACGTACATATCAACAGGACATACGAACATGTTGGGCGATCGACGGGTGATGGGTAAGCTACATGACATAGAGTAAGTTTCCTCTCTTACCTTGACTAAGACGGGTCGAATCACAAGAGTACTGCCGTAGCTCAGAGGTCGCCGGTTGATGGGACGTGTCTAGGACAGGTTGTTGTGGCTTCGAAGATTTGAGGCTTGCGTCTGACGACGAATCTGGCTGTGTGCGAGGTTTTAACGGTGATCCCCGAGGGGCGGGGCTTAGGCGGATTAGCCTTCGTGCGTGGTAGGGATGACTGGATGCGTGGAAGGGATGACTGTGTGCAGCCTGCGTCAGAGGCTCGATTGTCCGCTCGTCACAATTTGCTCCTAATATTTCAGATGATTGTATACCTCTTTGTTCTTCCCTACCCTGCGACAATTTTAGTTACTGCGAATGTGTGAATTTGCATGTGTGTGTGCGGGTACGCGCGCGCGAGCACGCGTTTGTGTGCGAAGGGAGGAAAGGGATGGGGAAGACAATCAATCTTTAATTTAATGTCTGTTCACACATTTAGGTGATATTAGACACTGAAAATGTAACTTTTAAAAAACTTCAACTATTTCAAAACATAATTTTAAAACAAGCAGTCTATAAGAGTCTACCAAAAGGGGATTTAGCAATAACTTAACTTAGGGATGGGGAAGGGAAAACGTGGGAGTACGTGTGTAATATGCTTAGTGATTTAAGAAAAGAAACGTAGTTAAGGTATAATTAGTCATTGTTTATATAATTATGTTCGTTTTAAATTATTTTATGTAAACTATTTGTTTATTTTGGTTGTTCTGAATTATTTATTAAGGACTAGCTGTAAGACGGTACATAGGATCTAATGCTATTATCATATAAAAGTTTCGACTTCGACTTCTCTCTCTCTCTCTCTCTCTCTCTCTCTCTCTCTCTCTCTCTCTCTCTCTCTCTCTCTCTCTCTCTCTCTCTGAGCTGTGTGCCTATATGTATGCGTGTGTCTAAGTTTAGGGATGTTTGTGGGGGTGGTCGTTTGAAGATAAGTTAGAGTGAAAGGTGAAAGACACAACGACAGTTATAAGATGATGCTTGCTACTGACTGAAAACCACCACTCTTTTAAATAAGAAACTCTCTCTCTCTCTCTCTCTCTCTCTCTCTCTCTCTCTCTCTCTCTCTCTCTCTCTCTCTCTCTCTCTCTCTCTTACTCTCTCTTTCTCTCTCTCTCATGCGCGGTCATCAACATTATTACGTACAGACTATCTGAGATTACGCAGCAAAGCTAATAGCTGTAATGTAATGTAGCCCTTAAAGCTATGGAATAACGATTATAATTTACAGGTGCTAGATACTCATCGATCATCGGATGTCACTAAATACATATGACGCTTTGATTTTCGTTGTTCTCTGAAGTTAGCCTTAAAAATGTGTTGATCATTATTCTTGTATACTGCATACTAGTAACTAACATGGAAGCCAGACGGACCAGATCGCACAAAAACAGACGGGTGATTTTCAATACAGAAGAAAATTTTTCATACTCTAAAAAAAAAAGGGAGCCACTGCTCGATATTGATTCCCGGAATGTTGTAAGCTTACTCTTGTTATAGCTTTTGGGATATTCCATTGCCCGCCAGACACACCAGATGTCTCAAAATACACAGATAATTTCAGAAAAATAGGACGTTTAAAACCCTTGTGACCACATACGGACTGTGCCACAGACCAAATAGACAGATAATCTTCTACGGCCATTTCAAAGCATTCTAACCCAGTGCCAAAACGGGGTGTGATCTTAATTCGATACAGCCATTGAGCGAAGATTTATAATGTATGTGCGCAACGGTATGGATATACAGGCGATCAACACGTAAGGGTACTCAGAGTGTAACCTGAATTATACATTTTGCCATCGCGCAAACCTATCCCAGTGACGAAAGGAGTGGGAACCCAAAACGTCAGCACTGAACCTACCTCAGCAATCACACTGCTAAGAGAGAGTATATATATTGACACCACCTCCAGAGCCTGGAATGGAAATAAGTGCAGAGAAGACCAAAATGATGACTAACAACACCAATGGCATCAACACGGACATCAAAGTCCAATGCCAATCCCTCAACACAGTGCATAGCTTCAAATAATTAGGAGCCATTGTATCAGACAATGGGACCCGACAGGAAGTCCTCTCCAGGATCGCACAAACAACTGCTGCCCTGACAAGGTTGAAGCCCATTTGGAAAGACAGGACCATCAGTCTACATTCCAAAGAAAGACTGCTGCGCTCCCTTGTCATCTCCATCTTCCTATAGGCTTGCGAAGCATGGACCCTCACAGCAGATCTACAACAAAGAATACAAAGCATGGAGATGAAGTGCTACAGAAGACTTCTGGGCATTTCCTATACCCAACACATCACCAACGACGAAGTCCGACAGACCATCACACAAGCCATTGGACAACAGAACCTGCTCACAGTGGTGAAGAAACGGAAACTCCGATGGTATGGCCACGTCACCAGATCATCAGGCCTTGCAAAGACCATTCTGCAAGGCACAGTGCAAGGAGGTAGAAGAAGAGGGAGACCGAAAAAGAGGTGGGATGACAACATTCGAGAATGGACTGGTATGACACTGAGCGAAGTCGTCAGGGCTGCTGAGGACAGAGAAAGATGGAGTATGCTGGTTAAACGGTCATCTGTGGTGCCCCCACGACCTCCGGGTTACATATATACATATATGTCTGTATGTTGGGCAAACATCACAGCGTGTGAAAAGGTAGATTAAAAGATAGTATGAGGAGTTACAGTATGAGTAAAGATAATGACATCTGATATGTAGAAAAGTGAAAGTGATGTATGTTACACGGAGACAAAGTATAACTGCAGAAAACCCCACAAATGACCTTATAGCTTGGAATTTGATTTAAATTTAGGCGACAATGACGACGACGACGACGACGTCGAAGAAGAAGAAGGAGAAGAAGATGATGATGATGATGATGATGATGATGATGATGATGATGATGATGATGATTATGATAATGATGATGATGATGATGATGATGATGATGATGATGATGATGATGATGATGATGATGATGATGATGATGAAGAAAAAAAAGATGAAAAAGAAGATGAAGAAATAGAAAAAGATGAAGAAGATGAAGAAGAAGAAGAAGAAGAAGAAAAAGAAGAAGAAGAAGAAGAAGAAGAAGAAGAAGAAGAAGAAGAAGAAGAAGAAGAAGAAGAAGGAGGAGAAAGAAGAATAGAGGGGGAAGTGGAGGAAAAGAACAAGAACAAGGAGAAGAAAGAATAGAAAGAAAGACAACAACAATTACAAAAAGTTTACACTAACGTTACTGTTACTGTCACAAACAGACCCGTTTACCCCGCACTATTTGAGCTTTTGCTTGTTTAGCAGTAGTAAAACTTAGAAGGTTACTGTAGTCTATAGCAGACGATTAAGGTATAACTGATGTGTACACACACACTGCGGCTGACGCGAGCCGTTTAGTGACATCATCGCAGCCTACGAGGGTGTTTCGAACTTTATAGCCACTTAGATTGCTTCATCCAATCGGGACACAGGTAGAGCGGTTAGGACCAGTTCTGGCTGATACAGTCAAAGCTAAGTAGGAGGTCAGTTGTTTGGAAAGCTCTGAGCAGTACACAGTTACACTCGAGCAGAGAAATATGTCCACTGATAGAACAGGGAAGCAGTGCTTATTGAATATTTGAATTCAATCAAGTAGCCACGGGCCTGACATTGTCGAACAGACGAGCAGGCAGGATATCGTGAGCCCAACTCTACAGAAGAGCAGAACCTAATTTACGATTCGAGATGGCTGCCAAGGCATCTACAGCATCGTGCGCAGATAGCCCCAAACGTCGTACCAAAAGTCAAAGACTACACGACGACCCGGCGTTTACCAGGTGCTACCTCAACGCAGCACTTCACCTACGCATCCATTCAGTTAAGTGCCCAGGAAACAGTGCACTAAAACAGTATCAAAAGGGCCACAGTAGTCCACTCTTCATGAACGCTAATAGCCAGTGCCCTATGAAGAAAAAATAGCTGCCTAGATGATCAGCAAGCGACCATTTGCATTGACAATTGAACTTTTAAGTTAGATTCATACTTCGAAGATCGTGTATAGAGTAGAAGAAATAAATGTGTGATTTTGACTGTTATCAAGTGGCTGGACTACATATGATTCATAGCCGTGTGAAAGCTAGTGTGACAGTAATCTTTTACCATTTTTCTATCTATCTCTGTACCCCAGCCTTAGCACAGACCGAGCTAAACAAATAAATGTATTAAAGTATTTCACAGGGTGACTCACTAGCGGTTCCCATAGAATAGACGTGAGGGTTACAGCATTCTATTGTGCAGAGCCCAGCAACAATAAAACCCCACGTTACAGTTACCAATGATAATAATGAGCTGGAGGAGGAGGTTGAGGAAAAGGGGAAGGGGAACGATATGTACCCGTTGTTTATTACCCTTCTGAAGTGTTCAGTAATGTACACTAATTAATAAGTTAAACTTGCTTCAGTAAACAGTGCGTGGTTTTAGGCCTAAGTGGTGTGTGTTTGTGTGTGTGTGTGTGTGTGCGTTTTTGTGTGTGTTTTGGTGTGTGTGTGTGTGATATTTAAAAAAAATTAACCGGGTTTACAATGGCATTCCGACTTTGGCACAACAGTATTGCTGCCAGCGTTTTGTTCGCAAAACCGTTTTCCCTGCAAAAAATCTTGTAAAGTAATTATTACACAGCGTCAGACCTGTTTATTTGTTTTTCCTGTCGCCCCGATGTGAGTTCCATGCATGCGTAAAACGTACACAGGTTGTCGAGTGCATGTACCGTACACACACACCCACACACACACAAACACATTCTTCTTCTTTTTCTTCTTTTTCTTTTTTTTCTTCTGCAGGAAACTGAGTAAAGATGTACGCAGAGGAATGGGCGAATTTGTTTGTTTAATTTTATGTATGTATTTATTTTGTGTGCAAATAGTGTGCATGTGTTCATGTTTATTTCCCTTCTTCTTCTTCTTCTTCTTCTTCTTCTTCTTCTTCTTCTTCTTCTTCTTCTTCTTCTTCTTCTTCTTCTTCTTCTTCTTCTTCAGGTATGTCCCACCGCCGTAGCTCAATTGGTAGAGCGTTCGCCTGGCACGCCGATGACCCAGGTTCGAATCCCGTAGTGGGCGATATAAAATGTGGCCATTTTCAATGTCTATTTTAGCAGTATAATTGCTTTGGTGGTTCAGTGTTGATTCAGGTCCCTACCCCTCTTTCCCTGAGATGGTTATCCCCGTCTGCCATATCGCCAATGGTGGGTGTAGACGTTAAACCTCAATGTTCATCATTTCAGGTATCAGTCATGCCGTCGCGAAGAAGGCAACCCGATTTCTACCCGCTCGGGAACCCCTTGGGGTCATGAGCATTCTTGCCACTGTAGATTGTTCTAACCTATAAAGGGAAAAGTGAAAGCCCCAGTTGAAACCAATTCACTGCGGCAACAGTACCCCCGTTGGGGTGCCGGGGGTTTCAGTATAAATAGTATCCCCACTTTCTGGAAATTTAGTGCTTTAAATTCCCACTGTCGCTGTCTTCCTCATTTACTCTTTCCCATTCCTGCTCTGTCCTATCACTCTGCTATACTATCTTCTTCTTCGCTAGATCAATAACCTACCTTTTTTCTTGAAAACTCTTCCTGGACAAGACTCCTTGTTTGTGTATGAGGTCTGTTGGATCAGCTTGGGAGCGTTGGACGCTTTCTGCCGGGTGGTCACTAGGGCTTCCTATGATGTTATTATTTAGCAATATAGGCATTTTATATGTATATGTTTTGTTGATAATTTATAATGATGTTTGTATTCTAGTTTGTTTTTGTAACCGGGGGTTCGAGTAGTTGGGGTAAAGCCTCAGCCGTCCCTTGCGTGGGATGTCTTTATTGTAAAGTGACTGGCCGGTGGAGGGCGTTCAATTTTCCCACTAGGGTTGTTTCAGCAGATCTTTTATGCGGATCGGGGGTTGTCCGGTCCTGATTTGGCTCGGAAGAGTCCGCTGGACCTAAAGCAACAATCAATCAATCTATCAATCAACCCGCTCGGGAGTTTATAATAATGTTTCCAATTCTAAAATCCCCACCCCCATCTTGCCCCCTTTTCACCTCCTACCTTATATACTTATATTTCAAATTGTAAAATCAACTCTCACCCCCCTACCCCGCCCCTATCTCCACCTTTCCCCCACCTTCCTCCCTTTGTCTTCCTACCTCCTTTTCGAAGTATTGCTTTTTTTTCCCCTTGCGCATTTGCGGATTGCCGTGTTCTATTTTCTGTCGCTCCGACGTCTTCCGCTTGGACGTGCATGACAAGTTAGGAAACCTTTCTTCTGTTCTTCTGCCATGCAGTCTCCGTAAAAGCCACCGTGTCGTTCCATGCAGAATTGTGCATACGTGCGGAAGTCTGTTATGGAAAGTTGTCACAGTCAGTTTGATCGCTTTCTTCCCTTGGAAACAGAAGTGTATATAGTATTTGAACATTTCTTTGCTCCAGACCCATCTGCAAGTCTATTAATAATGGCACTTTAGAGCGTTAGATCCTGTAGACCCTCAGACGTCGCAATTCCCAAACACTTAATTTTCTGCAGTGTGTGTGTTCGCTTGTTTCATTTAACGTCTTTTAACCAAAAGTGATTTTAGACTGATGTTCTTGTTTATATTGTGTTTTGACGCTAATGAAATACTACTGCGGATCATACAATTACCGGGGAACAAGCAGGGAAAGGGGAAGAGATAGATATATCAGTACAGGTATGTCTCTGCATGTTTATCAATATTTATAATAATAATAATAATAATAATAATAATAATAATAATAATAATAATAATAATAATAATAATAATAATAATAAATAAATAAATAAATAAATAAATAAATAAATAAATAAATAAATAAATAAATAATACAGGTTGCTATCAAGCGCTCTTTCTTCAATCAAACTCAAAGACCGGCGATCTGAAGATATAATATATAACACATACAAGCATACATGTGTTAATTTAACAATACTACAAAACCGAAATATTGTAATCGAACACTATTAGCGAGCTCATCATTTATAATGCACTGAAACCAAACGTGGTGCACCATGCTGTACGCATAGTTGGTAGATGAATCGAAGCGAAAAATACGGAACCGAACATTCGCCTCCCAGAACGCTGATGGATGTGTCATTATCACTTAGCTATCGCAGCAAGCGCTTTTAAATAGCCCCCAAACCACATTCGCATCTGCTCCCAGTGGAAGTGTGGAAACTAGCTTAATAGAGCAGCGTGGAGTAGCACCTGTACTACTTACTGTACGGAATAATGGTCAAAGACATGAAAAGGTGCAAGTGAACTGGTGAGATATTTGGTGCACGTTAAATAAATCTGAAACTAGTAAGTAGACTAACGCATTTTGATGTCTCATATTAGGCCTATGCTTGTCCCGGTAAAATGACTATAAAATCCCTTTATTTGTTAAGTGTTCATGTAGCGTTGGTTTCATTAACCAGGTTGTTTCCTTTTGTTTCTGCTGGTGTGCTTATTGCGTACCACGGTCTAATGTAGCGAATAATCGTCGAGAGAATCCCCCGTGCTTCCAGAATTTGGAACATACACTTTGGCACATGGTGTATATTACACGATGTACCGTGCTTTCTCTATCTGTCTCTGTGTCTTTCTGTCCGTCTGTCTGTCTGTCTTTCACTGTATCCCTCTGTATCTTTCTCTCTTCCTCATCACTTCCGTCTTTTATTTAAAATTGGCTTCTCCGGGCAATAAGCCGCTATTGAGCTGGTAAAGCACTATCAAATAACAGCAACAATAAAAAAAAAATAAAAAAATTAAGCAAACAAACTTGCTGAACAATGCAACAAAGGGTTAAGGGCTATACATCCCTGACCTACTACCCAAGCGGAAAAAAAAGTGTGACAGACTTGAGGTATTAATGATACTATTCAACGACAATTTAGTCACAGCTGTATTGGAAGCTTGTCTACGGTATTATGTTATAAACTGTGGTCTAAGATGGTGCAGCTCACCAATCGCACGTGAGGTAGAAGGTGGCGGGGTTGTTGCAGAGTCTGAGAGAGAGAGAGAGAGAGAGAGAGAGAGAGAGAGAGAGAGACAGAGAGACAGAGAGAGACAGAGAAGCACACACACACATGATGTATACGCGCACTCACCACCACCATCACAAATCAAGACATGCACACAAAATTTATAATTATAAAGGCCTTGTATCTAAAGCTCCCAAATAATAGGAACGAGGGGGAAAAAAAGATGGCAAGCCATTCAGATGTATTTCCAGGCATTCAAACAATAAATAATTTTTATTTTTTTCATTAAAGGTCTGTAAACATCGTGATTTTAGACCAACGAAAATAATAATTAAAATACTAGAAAATTTTTAAAAAACAAAAACAAAATAAATACTTATTAATAAGATAACAATCTGAACAAGAAAAAAAAACTATTAGCTAAAACTCCTATTCTATTAATACACAGTAGCACTCATTCATATTTTTTTAACATTATTTCAAAATGCACAAAGTATACATATTGAATTCGCTCATTACGAACCCATCAAATCAATCCACCCCCGCCGAACCCACACAGAGTCGCCGATTCTGCACATTTACAAATTTGACAAACGATCCAACCATCTCACAAGATCATATGAGAATCAGAACATACCTACACACACACAGCGACACCCACACACACACACA
This sequence comes from Oncomelania hupensis, assembly GCA_036898135.1. NCBI lineage: Eukaryota > Metazoa > Mollusca > Gastropoda > Littorinimorpha > Pomatiopsidae > Oncomelania > Oncomelania hupensis. The sequence continues at coordinate 88,219,836 of CM072511.1, read as the reverse complement.
CACATGCGTGTACGAGGTATAAAATGGGGTAATTTGACCTACTTCGCGCTCCTTAGGAGGCGAATTAGGTCAAGTTTGTTCAAAAACACGGTTAGGATAAGGAATTTTCCTCGACGATTAGGGTAAGGCACCCGCCTCGACGATTAGGGTAAGGCACCCCTTCAAGAAAAGGGTTAGGGTCAGGGCTAGTTGCAGCGGCGCTGCAACTAGCCCTGGCCCTAACCCTTTTCTTAAACAGGTGCCTTAACCTACCCGTCGAGGCGGGTGCCTTATCCTAGCCGTGTTGGCAGAACTTGACCTACATCGTCTCTTAGAGGCCACGAATTAGGTCAAACTTTTTGAGAAAACGGTGTTCTAAAACCTACCCGTCTGGAGCAAAACTTGACCTACTTCGCGCTCTATGGCAGAGGAAGTTCGAAAACGGGATGGAAGTTCTCCGTCCCGGATAGAGCACTCCCTTGCCCTAAAAACACTCCCACGCACTACAACTGCACTCCCATGTACTACAACTACCCTCCCATGCACTAAAAGAGCCCTTCCGTGCACTACAACTGTAGTGCACATGTACTTAAAAGCACTCCCATGCACTACAACTGCACTCTTATGCACTACAACTGCACTCCCATGCACTAAAAGAGCACTCCCCGTGTACTTAGAACAAATGAGGAACGGCAGACAAACGGGGAACGACAACCTCATTTTGTACTAAAAAAGGCAAATTTCGTTCCTCATTCGTGCCGTTTTACAGGTACACACATACACACACCCACACACACCCACACACCCACACACCCACACACACACACACACTGCATTCTCTTAGCTGAACGGCCGACTCCGCCAAATCATCCTCCGGATCAGCTAAATCAGTATCGCAACAAAATCACCGCAAATATATTCCTATCCTATCCTATCCTGTCCCGTAACCCGAAGGTCGTAGGGGCACCACAGATGACCGTTTAACCAGCATACTCCATCTTTCTCTGTCCTCAGCAGCCCTGATGGCTTCGCTCAGTGTCAAACCAGTCCATTCTCGAATGTTGTCCTCCCACCTCTTTTTCGGTCTCCCTTTTCTTCTACCTCCTTGCACTGTGCCTTGCAGAATAGTCTTTGCAAGGCCTGATGATCTGGTGACGTGGCCATACCACCGAAGTTTCCGTTTCTTCACCACTGTTAGCAGGTCATCATGTTGTCCAATAGCTTGTGTGATGGTCTGTCGGACTTCGTCGTTGGTGATGTGTTGGGTATAGGAAATGCCCAGAAGTCTTCTGTAGCACCTCATCTCCATGCTTTGTATTCTTCGTTGGAGATCTGCTGTGAGGGTCCATGCTTCGCAAGCATATAGGAAGATGGAGATGACCAGAGAGCGCAGCAGTCTTACTTTGGAATGTAGACTGATGGTTCTGTCTTTCCAAATGGGCTTCAACCTTGTCAGGGCAGCAGTTGTTTGTGCGATCCTGGAGAGGACTTCCTGTCGGGACCCATTGTCTGATACAATGGCTCCTAAATATTTGAAGCTATGCACTGTGTCGAGGGATTGGCCTTGGACTTTGATGTCCGTATTGATGCCATTGGTGTTGTTGGTCATCATTTTGGTCTTCTCTGCACTTATTTCCATTCCATAGGCTTTGGAGGTGGTGTCAAGCCTCTGTACCAGCTGTTCAAGTTCTTGTTCCTCTCCAGCCAATCCATCAATGTCATCTGCAAAACGAAGATTGGAGATTGCTCTACCCCCTATGCTGACTGTGCCTTCATGGTCTGCAAGAGCATCCGACATGATGCGCTCTAGGAAGATGTTGAAGAGTGTTGGAGAGAGTAGGCATCCTTGACGCACACCGATTGTTGTTCTGAACCAATTCCCGATGGCTCTGTTGTGGAGGACTGCACTGGTAGCCTTGTCATACAGGCTTTTGATGACTTCAATAATTTTTGGGCTGATGTTGTACACTTTCATTGTTGCCCATAGAGCTGCATGCCAGACTCGGTCAAACGCCTTCTTGAAGTCTATGAACACATGATATAGATGTTGTTGGTGCTGTAGGTATTTCTCACAGATTATTCTGAGGTTGAAAATCTGCTCAGTGGTACTTCGCCCTGCCCTGAATCCTGCTTGTTCTTCAGCTATGATTTGTTCAGCTTGGGGTTTCAACCTGTTGAGTATTATTTTCAGGAGGACCTTGCTGGGATGGCTGATGAGGCTGATGGTGCGGTAATTTTCACACTCCTGAAGGTTACCTTTTTTGGGAAGAGTGATGACAAGCGACTGGGTCCATGGTATAGGCCACTCCCCACTCTGCCAGATCTTGTTACAGATAATGGTGAGGGCATCAATCATCGCTTCTCCTCCTGCTTGTAGCAGTTCCGCGGGTATGTTGTCCACTCCTGCTGACTTCCCTTTCTTTAGCGCTTGCACTGCTGCCTCAACTTCTTCCCGGAGAATTGGGAGGATTTCTTCTTCTTCTCTGTTCTCTGGACATGCTAGAACTGATGGGTCTCCATTTGGTGTATGGTTGTAAAGGTCAGAGCAGTACTCTGTCCATCTATCCAAGACTTCTTGTTCTTCTGTAAGGCATATGCCAGACTTGCTTTGGATAGTGGAGACTTTGGGCTGTTTGACACTTGTCAGTCGCTTCACAGTCTGGTAGGCCTTCTTGCTGTTGTTCTTGTTCAGACTGTTCTCTATTTCCCTGGCATTGATCTTCTATCCAGTTCTCCTTTGCTGTGAGCATGCCTTTTCGGATGTCATTGTTGATTTTTCGGTAGACATCAGCTCCCTGTGAGGTGTTCTTTTTCTTTTTCATCTCTCTTCGTTTATCACACAGATCCAAAAGTTCAGGTGTGATCCACAGCTTCTTCTTTGGTCGGTGCTTGCCAAGGATCTCAGTGGCGGCATCTGTCACAGCTGAGTTGAAGGTGGTGGTCATGGTGTTGACATCTACTTCACCAGCCCCCAAAATGAGCAGTGGTGCAAATTTCCCTCCAATTGTGGCCTGAAATAGTTCTGCCACCTCCGGGTCTTGCAGTTTGTCCAGGTCAAACTGCAAGACCCGGGCAAATATATTGCGAATTGTTTTAAAGAACATCGACATCAGCAGCCAAACACGAACCTTACGGCAATCTCAACAACTCCGGCAAACCAGCATACACCGCAATGCAAATCAGGATGAGACACATGCATTTGATTGTTCAGTTAATTGTCTTTTTTCATCGTCACTGTCATTTGTCAATATCAATCATACATTCCGCAGCGTCAAAAACATATTAATTATTTATAATAATCTTATTAACTCATGTCACTTTCGATGTCTGTTGTCATAGTTGTATTGCAATATCAGTCACAATAAATTATATTAATTACGTTCTTAATTAAATCTCCCTCTGCCTCTCTCTCTCTCTCTCTCTCTCTCTTTCTCTCTCTCTCTCTCTCTCTCTCAATTGCCATCACGCGCGCGAGCGCACGCACACACACACACACACAAACATCATACTCACCGTTTACAGCAATCTCTTAAGATTCAACTATCACACAAAACTGATTATTACAAAATTTGTCTGATTTGACAGTAGATCAAAGTAGCTGATATCTAATAATAATAATAATAATAATAATAATAATAATAATAATAATAATAATAATAATAATAATAATAATAATAATAACAGGTAATATATACAGCGCTTTCCAAAATCACAAAGCGCTTTACACAAACAAATGTAAATACAACATGCGTACATTGGTCAATAACACGCAGCCACATACACGTCCCATCACCAAAAATAACAAACAACACTCACTCATGGCGCCTAGGAAAAGCCTCTCTAAAAGGATGCGTCTTCAAGTTCATTTTAAAAGACGCTAGTGAAGGACTGTGAAGGACGGACCGAGGTAGCGAGTTCCAGCCTGAACGGAGAAGAAACTGAAAGCTCGACCACCATGTCGCACACTGTGGTATTCTGGTACATGGAACATCCTTTCATCTGCAGACGAGCGGAGAGACCGAGAAGGAACATAGACAGTCAAAAGTTCAGAAAGATGGCTAGGAGCAGTTCCAGAGATGATGTGGTAGCAAAGACAGGAGGTTTTATATTTAATTCGTTGTTCAACTGGGAGCCAGTGTAGTTCTTGAAAGAGAGGCGTACAATGCTGTGATCTCCGTGCTTTGAAGATGAGTTTAGCTGCAGAGTTTTGGACCTAAAGGTTGAAGACTGATCACATTTTGTAATTCAGCAGGAAGCAAACGTTGAACTTCTATATATTTTGTAAGAATGTGTTGTATTCTAATTTTTTTGTCCGCAAATCCAATTAGTATTACTACAGTATTTAGTTATCCACGCATTTAAAAATAATCTATGTGCAAAACTACTTTGTCTTCTGATAAAACAGGAAGTTTGTACACGTTTCTTTGTTTTCGAATATATTGCTTTCGATTACATGTATGTTGACAATTTCATTTTTTGATGAGCATAATGAAATATTTTCAGCTCGAATATTTTTAGCACTACGTTTAGCTGCTCTGTCAGCCATGTCATTGTATTTAAAACCACAATATGATGGAATAAAGCAGAAGTTAATTTCCGTGCCTTTTAATTTAACTGTTTATTTAGTATTTAATTTTTATTTATTTTTTTTATTTAATCACTTTTTATATAGCGCTTTACCAACTCAAGAACCGCTCAAAATACAAAATACTATAGGAACATGACCACTTCCTAAAGAATCACTTTCTAAGTTCCGTGCATAATCCTCCGAAAGGTCAGAGTTAAGTCTATTGCATAAGGCTTATGATGAAGAGAGTCTGGTATTCGTGTAGAACGACAATCATTCCAAAGTATTAATCCCGAGTTCAAAATGTTATCAACAAATGCTTTGTTGGTATAGTGATCAAACCGTTTATCCCGAAGTGGAGAATGACAATTAAAATCACCGGTTATTATCCATTTTCTTCCTTTGGTCAAGCTTTTTATAATACAATCTGAATTAAAATCAGACGGTCCTTTAGGATAATACACAGTCACGACGTTAATATTCAACTGGTCTTTTTTAAATGTAAAGCTGAATGTACATTTTCCACATCCTTCGGAATAAGAGATGCACATGGAATGTAGTCTAAATCACTACTAATATAAATCGCAGCACTCACTTTAATATTTCGTTTCGTGTACTTGATAACTAATAGGAGTACTTCCTAAATAGCTGTCAACATGTATTTTGTACCGCTTTTCAGGGGAAGCAACTCTCATTGACCTACTTTCGGTTTATTTAGGATAGCTGTCAACATGTATTGTGTACCGCATTTCAGGGGAAGCAACTCTACTTTCAGTTTATTTAGGGATAATGCCTATTCTGAGTCCTTCACCAGTGCAATTTTGCTCACGATGATTTTTTATTTTGGAAAATTAGTTTGAATGCTTTTGACTGTTTTGACGACGGCATGATGACATCTTTGGCCTCTTTTTGGTTCATGTCATTGATACCAGTATGAATCAAAATACCTTCTACAGGGCGCTCCATTTTCTCTGTAGTGGACTGCAGATTCTCTTGTATGTTATCAGTGGTGTACGTTCTCTTGAAGACCACAGATATTTTAAAAAAATTAATTCGGAGCGACGGACCGACGATTGTCCTAATGACCGATAACCGCTATTGAAGAACGGCCAATGACCTGTATATCAAAGCTCAAGAAAATCGCTTCACCCGTTTTTGAGATCTTGAGCAAAACGTGTTTAACAATAAAATTATTCCAGTGAACTTTCTCTTTGCTGTAGAGCAAATATATGTATGATGGCTCGGGAGCAGACCACTAATCTAAGTAATGTTCCTTTGAAATGTGATCCAAATCCGTTCAGTGATTCTTGAGATATGACTTCCAAAGGACCTACGGACCGATAGATTGACCGACCGACAGCCCGACATTTGGCTTGTTCGGACCCCCCTCCCCCCTCCAACCCTGGCTATTTTAAAGTATTTCTAGATATGTCTGGAAATACAAAAATGCGACATGAATAGAAAGGAAGAAGGGAAAGAAGAGCCAGAGACGGATGACTTTTTAATGTTTCTGTAACCAAATCGACGTGCGGTCTTGGGAGGTTCGGAGTACACGTCGGATCTTGATGGCTTTGGATCTGTGGGTTGCGGGAAAAAGCATTGGAAAATGAATCCTTACTCCACCTCTTCCCTTTCTCCCTCCCCCTACACCCACTTTCTTCTCCGCACACATCCACAATTATCCATCCACCCCTCCCCACCCCCACTCCAACCGCCTGTTTCCTTTTCTTTTTTGGAGTGGCAGAATAGCCTAGTGGTAGTGCGCCATGCTCGGGTAGTGTTTTTCATTCACGCTTAGCCGTGACTAGCCGTATAGCGAATGCAAGTCTCAGCTACGCAGTGTGTTTATCTTCTTTTTTTTTAAGGATGACAGACTACAGCTCAGTGGGCAGAGTGACAAAATCTTATAACAGAGACCTCGTGGGTTCAATCTTGGTTGGCAGTGAGGACTGCCGATCATCCAGCTGAGTGCATCGACAATTAAACAATTCATTTGTAAAAGTCTTTATAGTTTGAATATTAGTTCACATAGTTCGCCCGGACTGTAAAGATCCTGACACTCATGTCCTAAACAAATACACCCAATAAGCACTAGGTCCTTTCTCCCCGTTAGTTAATACCGTCCCCGGTCGACCAGTGGTGTAAGCGCAGCGTCAGACGATCGGATGCGCTTAAAGGCAGCAATGGGCACGTCGGCCGGCTTGAGTTAGATCCTATATCGGCCAGCGCCATAAGCAGCTCTTGAGTTTGGAAAAGCGCTATATAAGAACTTTTAAATAAATTTATTTATTTTAAAAAAAACAACCAATGTGATCGCTGTCCTTGAAAACTGCTTGAGCTTTAGAGCCAAAATCTCGACCTCCGACTTACTATAATTAGGACTGTCTTGTTTGTTGTTTCCTTCGCGCATACACATTATACGAGCACACACATATACACACGGACATACACACACAGGCATACACACACAAAAACGGACACACATACAGACACATAAACACATACACAGACAGAGGCGCATATACACAGACGAAAACGCACACACACACACACACGCACACACCCACACACACATACATGTGTGTGATATGCTAATTGTTTGTATGGTTTAATTGTTAATGTTGTTTAATTGTCTTGCTCTGATTATGTTGTACTATGATTTGCTTGTATGTTTAGTGTTTTTGTCTTTATGACCCTGTTGTTTGTATTGCTGTGGTTTAACTGTGTGCTTGTATATCCTTTTACGCTTTGTATGTATGGCTATGTTGTTGAGGTCTTGCTTGGTATGCTTTGCTTGTTTGCTGATGTTGTTTTTAAATATTGTGCTTTCTATGTGTAGCATGTTTGTGTAAATGGCTGTTATTGTAAAGCGCGTTGAGCATTTATATGAAAACGCGCTATATTAAATATACATTATTATTATTATTATTATTATTATTATTATTATTATTATTATTATTATTATTATTATTATTATTACATACACAGATGGACGTACACACACATATATCGCGACAACAAAGGAAAAAGACAAGACGAACAGTTGTAAAAATGCAACTACAACTACAAACCAGAGTTTTGACATCATCCACAGGAGAGAGAGAGAGAGAGAGAGAGAGAGAGAGAGAGAGAGAGAGAGAGAGAGAGAGAGAGAGAGAGAGAGAGAGACAGAGACAGAGACAGAGACAGAGACAGAGAGACAGAGACAGAGAGAAAGAGAGACAGACAGAGAGAAACAGACAGAGAGGAGATGCATTTTCTGATGGAGAAGCTGCTGTGATGACGGCCAGCTCTCTACGGACCTTACAGACCCGATCCTTTGGTCAATAGCTGCTGTCGCGCGGATGGGGGGATTGGGAGACAATCAGAGCACAAAAGCCCGCTATCAATGTGCTTGTTTATCCTCCTACTTTACCGTTTTGGTCTCCTCTCGCTACCTTCATTAACGCCTTTCTTGTGTGTGTGTGTGTGTGTGTTAGTGCGTTTACCTCTCATTTCTGCTGCATTATGTATGTGAGAGCAATACACCTTTGTCGCAATACTTATTTATGAATATTTCAGTAGTTTCTATTGTATCCGCATCGCGTACACCCCACCCCCTCCCCTCTCCCGCCCTCCTGCTCCTGATGTCAGTGTTTGTACTCACTGTTTCTATAGCCTCGACGTTAACAACGTTGTTCACCCCCTCCCCCCCCCTTCCCGATGATGTCAACGATGATGTCAACATTGTGCTCCTCCCACCCCCCATCCCCTCCATCTCCGCAAAAATGTCTGGGTGCTTGTACGTGTACGCTCCACTTTTGTAGCCTTAACGTTATCAACATGAGTTTTCTTCATGATACTCATGTCCTCATTTCATTTTAGGAATATTTTTTTTTTATTTTTTTTTATTTTAACAACTTTATGATCACCGAGGTGAAATTTGGGCACTTTCATTTTCGAAAGTACAACAGCCCCAAGTGAAACGCTTTACTCAAGATACATGCTGGGTGTGTTCTTGTCACCGGCACTCACCCGTCTAGGACATGAAGGTCAGGATCTTTAAAGTCCGTTATGATGGAATGCATGCGACACAGACTAGACCTCGGTTTATACTGTCATCCGAAGGAGTAGTAGAGGGGAGTATGTGGAATGGGAGTAGGTAGGTATGTCTCTGCTGTACATAGTCTTTATTGACATATAACAAAGGCTCAGTACAAGTCGAGTGAAACGAAGATAGCTGTTACACGTAGTTTTTTTTTTTTAATTTTTAAAATCATTCAACCCTTATGCTTGGATCTTTGTTAAGTGTAACTCGAATTCGTTTATCCACGCAGCCTGTTCACTCAGCAATAAGGCAGGACTCGTCGTATAACTTTGTTCAGCAAACGTCAACAACTGCATACGAGAATCTTTTTTTCCAAAAACAAGCAGACAGTGCCTTACTCATATAACCTCTCTGCAATGGAAAAAAAACATTCCAGCATGGCGCAATAACACCCAATCAAAGTAAAACTCGTCACCGGAACTATGCACAGTCTTACGTCATAGAATGTACTTTAGGTTACAAGAATTACTTAGCTATTATCAGATCTATCTGAAGCTTCGGTCGATAATAAACAAGTAATTCCAGAAATTTATCAACAATATCGACCGACGAAAATTATCAACATTATACAAAGCTTCTTCTAGCAACAACGCAAAATCAAATCAAAGGTAAATACACTCTGCTATTGCAAAATGATCGGATCTATCATGCGCCTCTCACTATAGTAAGAATAGCATTCCATTATACAGTTAAGTCCTGTTGCTAAACTTTGTATGAATTTTGATAACCCACTCCCCCCCCCCTCCAACCCACTTTCCCCCTACATTTTTTAATCCTATCCTATCCTATCCCGTAACTCGGAGGCCGTAGGGGCACCACAGATGATTGTTTCACCAGCGTACTCCATTTTTCCCTGTCCTCAGCAACCCTGATTGTTTCGCTCAGTGTCAAACCAGTCCTTTCTTGAATGTTGTCCTCTTACCTCTTTTTCGGTCTCCCTCTTCTTCTACCTCCTTGCACTGTGCCTTGCAGGATGGTCTTTGCAAGACCTGATGATCTGGTGACGTGGCCGTACCATCGGAGTTTCCGTTTTTTCACCACTGTGAGCAGGCCATTTTTGTATGCCTGTCTTTTTCTGTCGTTACATTAAAACCTGCTGGGCGGTTTGTCTTAATTGTTTTCGTGACGACTGTACGACGATAAATGCACATGCTGACGAAAAAATTATGGTGTTGCAAGATGACTTGATTAAATCTAGATTTTTAAGTTATAGCTAGAACGGATAATTAATATACTTTAAGTACACAAAAAAGAAGTCTAATAAGAATAAAAATTGAAGTTGATGATGCTTTCCGTTGAAGCTGACTTTACAAGAACTGCACAGCAACAAGGACAATGTATAGCTTTTGTGAAACGTCAAGCATAAAACCTCTACCAATGTAAAGAAAATCCCAATATTTAAGCACCGATTTACCAATAACAAGAAAATGATGTGGATAAATGTAATTCTTGCTTGACTTGATAAGAACTTTACAACAACGACATTCGATGAGGTTTACTATCGTTAGGACCTTTATTTTTGTAAACCAATGATTTGTTTTATTTACAAATTATGTTTATAACTTTTGTTTTACACTTGTCACGTGTAGCAGACGACTCGTTAAGATTTAAACAGCAATAACACAGAGGGGTTACAAATGTTACAAGGTCGTTGTATGGATCCGTCCTAAACACATTTTCCTTGACTAATAAAAGTTGTTCAACTTCCAAGTCGGCTTGTAAAAGCTGCTTTTTTGGGGTCCCAGGTTTACTGCCAATGTTCTTGTTTTCTCAGTTTATGCAACGCAATCCTGATAGTTTTGGCAGCTTTTGGGTGGAATAGGAGCGAGACTGCAGACAATGTAGTTGCGCACACCGGTTGCAAAAGCAGGCTGGCACGTTAAGCCCATGCTAATGATTACTATCAACGAGGATTGCCATCACTTCAAAACCAAACCTGACACCTCTAACAAACTAAGCTCAGTGTATTTGGTGAAGTTTCAAGTTACAAAAGTTGGACGCTTTGTACTTTGGCGAGGTTTCAAGGTATCAAGTTTGACGTGATGTGATGGTTTGTTCATGATCGATCGCTAATCTTTATTCTAGATGTTGTCCTGGTGTGAATGCTTGTCTCATGCCCGCTTGGCAATAATTGAATGAAAGATTTGGTAACAATTAGATTGTGTAGATATATCGTTTTGCTAAATCAGTAAATATCTCTAGCCAAACATAGAACGACAATTCCAGGACATGTACATCCATTTTTTTAAAATTGTATCTTGGAGAATGGATAACGAAACTGGCTCTATATAATTATGTGATGTACATAATTATATGAAGTTCTATTTAATGCAATACTAGCTAATCGATAAGGCGGTTTCATGTGTCGTAGCTCTGATAATTCTCGATAATATTGTGCTTTTAAAATGAAACTTTATTTTCTGGGTGTCGTGCTAATGCTAGTGTTGTTGGTATTGTTTTTTTTAATTGTTCTTTAAGATTCGCGAAACAAAACAAAACAAAACAATACAAAAACAAAACAAAAGTCAATGATTCGATTGATGAGTATATATATATATATATATATATATATATATATATATATATATATATATATATATATATATATATATATATATATATATATATATCTATTGTGTGTGTGTGTGTGTGTGTGTGTGTGGGTGTGTGTGTGTGTGTGTGTGTGTGTTTAAATGCATACAAACATGATCATTCTTCTTGTGAAACGCTCTTAGTAACCTTTCACCGTAAAGAGGTTTAAAGTCGGTGTACATTTTCTGTAAAAGGTTGCGATGAAACCCCTAAGCTGCTAATGCGTTTGGGTGGTTCTCTAGATGAGATATATTTTGGTTTTGAATATTTTCGTACACACATTAAAAGAAAACACCATAATAAACACAATATCTCGGTACAAACGTAATGCCTCTCTCTCTCTCTCTCTCTCTCTCTCTCTCTCTCTCTCTCTCTCTCTCTCTCTCTCTCTCTCTCTCTTCCCCCTCCCTTCTCCCCACTCCACTTTTTTCCCTCCGACGCTGATAGTTATATACATTATGCTGTGTTGCTAAATGTGATGACAAAGAGATCTATATTTTAAGTCTTATCTTCTAAAATCCTTCCTTGATTACGTAAATGCTTTTGTGGTGCTGATCCGAACGTTTGTATTGGACTTTGTGGAATGTTTAACAAGGTCATTTTTAATGCCCCAAGTCGAAGGCTTTGTTTACTTTTGGCGAGAATGGGTTTACCCTAAAGTTCGCATTGTTATTACAATGATAAAGTGGGCTTTCGTTGCTCAAACAAACTGCCACCGTTTGAATTTTTCATTTTGGTTCTGACAGGTAGTGATTTCCCATATTTTTAACGGTACATCGATACCTTTGACACTATTTCTGAGAGAACCACGCGGCTTGAAGAATGCGTTTTGGGTGTCTGGGGTAGGGTAGGATTATTTTATTAACCTAAAATGCAACACAAACCTGTACGAGCCATTTTTTTACGGGTTCTCGCTCTTACCGGCTTTGGTAAATTGTATGACAATTGAATGTCCGAAGATCGAACGACAGTTGATGGAAAATATATGATCGGAACGTCTATAGATCGAAGTGGTCTTTGATCAAAGCGTCTTTAGATTGAACCAACAAATGATTAAAACTTCTTTAAATCGAACCAACACATAATCGAAGCGTCTCAAAATCGAATCGTCAATATATATCGAATACAGTTAACATTGATCAAAGCGTCATTGGTTCGAAAGACGGGATATTGAACGACAGAAGATCGAAATGACACTTGATCGAACGTTACATGATCGAAAAGACAGTAGATAGAACGTCATTGTATTGAAAAATAATATTGAATATTGTATATTATCGAATGGACAAATTATCGATAAATAATTTGGACTCATAGAAATATATAACTGACTCCATTGATTGCAAAATATGCGAAAATATCGAAACACCAAAATATCAAACACGTTCGATTAAATGACGCTTTGATTTTGGGCCAATCGACATGTTTTCCATTCGATATTTGCATCGTTCGATGCATTGACGCTGCGATCAGTTGTCGTTTCGATCCAATGCGGTTCGTTTTTTTTATGACGTTTTGGTCATACGTCGGTTCGATCCATAGACGTTTTGATTATATGTCGGTTTGATTTTAAGACGTTTCTGTCATATGTCGGTTCAATTTAAAGACGTTTCGATAAAATGTCGGTTCGATGTACATACGTCTCGATCTTTTGTGTTTGCATATAATGTCGGTTCACCCTTCGGTAGATGTTATTTTTAGCTCCAGAATGTTGGCTGACTAGTCAACGGCTGTTGCTGTTAAATAGGCACAAAAACCACGGAATCTATTCATTTAAAAATAAATTTTAAATTGTATAAATTGTATTAAATATATCTAAAGCACTGATATATTCTCCCATTGGTCAATTCTTATAATAATAGTAATAACAACAACAACAACAATAATAATAATGATGGTAATAATAATAATAATAATAATAATAATAATAATAATAATAATAATAATAATAATAATAATAATAATAATTTATTCATGCGTCTATTATCACCAAATGCTTAAAAAGCATGATTGTCAATTGTATGCAAAGTATGACGTCAAATATAGATTTGCTTAAAAAGGACAATTTTTAATACGTCAATTAAACAAAAAAAGCATAAGTTCTAATGAAGATGTCATTTACAAGATGGTAATCATTTAAATGTTCACCATTAATCATTGAAAGTAAATTTATAAAATATGCTGATTATTTAAAACGATCCGTAGAATTCAAATTTAAGTTTTAACAGAGGTTTCATCATAACAGCTTATGCTCAAAGAATTAGTTTAAATAGTTATATTTATCATTACATTTTTTTAAATTCATAGATTAATCAGTAAGTACTTCGCAATTAATACATTTTAAAATACATGATGATTGAAATAAGCATATATGTTGCCATATTGCTTTTTTATTCATTCATACATCATAAACAAGCAATAACAACAGATTTTCTTTTATATAATTATGTCGTTATATTAATTTTTGTTCATATTAACTCCTTTATTTTAATTGTAATTAATTTGTTTATAATTTAATATGTTGTCTAATATCACAGATGTGAATAGACGTTAGATTAAATTAAAAAAAACAACAAAAAACTATACGTTCGAAAGAGTTGTAATCTTATTTTTGTTCAGTGAGGCAACACTCACTGTGAATGACGTCAAACAATGGATGTCCGAAAACCGTCTAAAGCTCAATGATGACAAAACTGAAGCGCTCTTGATAAAAAAAAAATCCGACAAATCTGATTTACCAAATAGCATCACAGTAGGAACCTCATCCATTTCATTTTCTGACCATGCCCGCAACTTAGGTTTCATTCTGTCTTCTGACATGTCACTTGACCAACACATTTCCAACATATGCCGCTCTGCCTATTTCGAAATTCACCGCATTAGCTCCATCCGACAATATCTTACAACTGAAACAATCAACACTCTTGTCTGTGCATTTGTTCTATCTAAACTTGACTACTGCAACTCTCTTCTCTCTGGCTCCCCTCTCTACCTTCTTGAAAAACTTCAGAAAGTCCAAAACTCAGCCGCTCGCCTTGTTCTTAAAGCTAAAAAACGAGACCATGCCACCCCTCTACTCCGATCTCTTCATTGGCTCCCTGTTCGAGCTCGCATCTTGTACAAACTCTCAACTATTGTTTTCAAATTCTTCACTGGTTTTGCCCCCTCATACTTTACTGACCTTCTCTCTGTCTACTCTCCTGCAAGACAACTCCGCTCTTCTTCTGATACAAGACTGCTTTCTATCCCCCGTGTTCACTCAAAGACCTATGGTGAACGATCTTTCTCTTTCTCTGCTGCAACTGCTTGGAACTCACTACCGATGCAACTCCGACATGCTCCTTCACTTTCTTCCTTCAAGCGCCAATTAAAGACCCACCTTTTTAACATGCAAACTCAATAATTTTCACTCCCCCTCCCTTCCATCCCCATATATGTAATCTTTTACCAAGTCACGTCATGTGTTCATGGATGGTCGCGGCACCGGCTCGGTTCTTGGTATTCATATTATCTGTTGTTTTGCATGGCCATGTACTGTAATTATTTAACCATTTGATAAGTGTATACGTGTTCTGTGTGCGTGTGTATGTGTGTGGGTGTGTGTGTGTGTGTGTGATTGCACGTGTGTTGTCAAGCGCGGCGAGCTCGCTTTCCTTACCGTTTGCGAGGTACCGCGCGATATAAATGTGCTGTATTAAAAGGATTTGTCGAAGGGGCGTGGTTAAAGACATCAACACATTGCATTTCCCGTAAAACTCAAGTATAGTGGAATTTGGAATGTAAAAGAAATATTATTCTGTAGCCAATATGTATATGAAAAATGATCGATGTGCACACTTGCAGAGGCCGTGTTTTCTTAAAATGTCTGTGTACAGTATTTTGAAGGTTTTGGACGAAAAGCCGCCTTAATTAGATTTTGTTTGATGGCAGAAATATTGGATTGCTAAATGTCAAAACTAAGATTAGTCAGTCTTCAAAACTGCAGATTGCTTCTTTGGTTAAGTTTTAAAAGAAATTATGCGAATGTGCAGCTAGAGGGAGAGAGAGAGAGAGAGAGAGAGAGAGAGAGAGAGAGAGAGAGAGAGAGAGAGAGAGAGAGAGGGGTTCGTCATTAGCAGCAGCAGCAACAGAAAGTGCACCAGCAGCAGCAGCAAGCGCTGCAACAGCAGCAGCAGCAACCTCTACAACAGCAAACAGCGGCAGAGGCGACAACATAGTGATCAGCTTAGTCTTAAACAGCAATACAAAATCATAATCATTGTCATCGTCTCCAGCACCATGTACCAGCATCATCGTCATCCCCGTATTATTCGATATTTAGAATACAACGACAATTCTCAAACTCGTGTTGCCTTTAATCATGATCGTGGTCATTAGGCATGACCACAATCAATAATTATCCTAAAGGGCTCAATTTGCCAGATCAAGTCATACAACAACATATTATTGTTCCGCAAAGGCGCGCGTCGTTTAGGTCGCAGGTTTTCTATCAATAACGCAACTTGCTAGTCTGGAATGAACATTGAAAGTGGGTTTAGCAGTTCACTTAGTTTTACAGCAGTATGGATTACAAGCTAATATCGGGATCCATCAGGTAACCGCACACTCTCCCCCCCCCCCTCACTCACACACACACACACACACTTAAGTGTCTGGAAGGTAATACGGAGGCTTCCCATTGCCTGCAATAACTGTCATCTTAAACGATAATGTTTGTGATTTTTTTGGCCAGGTTTATTTGGATGCAAATGTAGTTTGCGTAGCGTTATACGTCTGTAAGCTTATTCCCTTCTTTCTTTGATGTTTACAGTTTTTAAACGTTAAAGCTGTTAAAATTAATGAAGGCAATGGCTGGGCTCTTTGACACCCACAAATGAATATCTGGAAATACTTTATATATATATATTTGTTTTGCTCAGTGTCAAACCAGTCCATTCTCGAATGTTGTCCTCCCACCTCTTTTTCGATCTCCCTCTTCTTCTACCGCACTGTGCCTTGCAGAATGGTTTTTGCTAGACCTGATGATCTGGTGACGTGGCCATACCATCGGAGTTTCCGTTTCTTCACCACTGTGGGCATGTCATCGTGTTGTCCAATGGCTTGTGTGATGGTCTGTCGGACTTCGTCGTTGGTGATGTGCTGGGTATAGGAAATGCCCAGAAGTCTTCTGTAGCACCTCATCTCCATGCTTTGTATTCTTCGTTGGATATCTGCTGTGAGGGTCCATGTTTCGCAAGCGTATAGGAAGATGGAGATGACAAGGCCACGTCATGGCCAATCATTTCCATTAGTGTTCGTTGAATAGTCAGTCGGTCAGTGTAACCTTCGGGCAGTATTTCACAATTTTTCAAAACACACGTTTTCGCCTTATCTAAATTAAGACAACCTAATTTGATTATTTGTACTTTACAGATAATTGTAACTACTAGTCAAGCTTTTAGTCAATCGTATTTGCACTTTCTCAAAGGTCAAGGTCGCTGATGTTAATGATGAAAACAAAATCACACACATATTGCATTATTTTTCAAACTAGGCTAAACAGGTTTTCACAATGTTTTTAGCTTGCAATTAGTTAAAATAATAACCAATAGTTCCATGTTGTCATTTCGCTTCTTACGGATTAAAACCGAGACATAACGTCAGCTTCTCGAAAATTTAACACTTTAGAACATGTTGTTTTTCAGAAATGTGTGTGAGTCTGGCAATACATTTACTATGGCCTGCCATCTTGTTCCAAATTTAAGAGGAAGGTGAGTGTATGCTCGGTGCATTGGGGCACGTTGAGTAAGAGGTAGGAATAAAAACCATATACTTGGCATTTTCTTCTGACAGTCCAAACACGCAGAGACGCTACCGATTAGTGTGCGTTGGTGTGGGTGGGACACTGTGGGTGTGTGGGGGTGTGTTTGTGTGTGTGTGTGTCCTTGTTTACACAGTGTTATCTGGACAAATCAGTGAACATCTACATAACTTGTATTGACATGCCTACTTGTTTTGACGTCAGAACAATGATGCGTTAGAGTTAGGGCTGGGTTAGGGTTAGGGTTCGAACACTTCAAAGTACTTAAAAATGGGGACAAAATATGACCCATTGTCAGCACAACGTAGGTGGCGTTTCGGGAAAGCCATGATAATACTGTGTAACCTCGGCTATGTGCATGAGTGTGTGTGCTGTGCGCGACGTTTGTTTGTGAGCGTGTGTTTGTGTGCGTGTGTGGAGGGGGTGGGGGGTGTTTGTGTGTGTGTGTGGAGAGAGAGAGAGATAGAGAGAGAGAGAGCTTTTACGATTTCTCACCAAGGCGATTTTAGACAGGAACATGAAATTAAGTTCGATGTCGGATGCGGTGTCATGCCATCACATGATCGCTCAGTTGTTAGGAGCTTTAAACGGTGCGCGTCCAGCAGCAAGTTGGCGTTCTATGCGCCTTCCCATAGACCCTTGGAACTTTGTCCTTTTATTAAATAAACAAATGATGAGACAGTCAATATCGTTAGGCTCCTAGCCCAAGTGGGCCGTGTAGCCAGTATATTCGGCCAGCGCCTTAAGCTGCTCTTTGAACTGTAATGCGCTTTATAAGAACAATGCAGAGATGATGTCCTAAGATATAATTTCCCATCTTTAAAAACAATGGATAGATTGAGTGATGATGATTGTGGTGATGATGATGGAGATGACCATGGTGATGGTGATCATAATGATCATGATGATGCTGATGAGTTGAAGGGCGAAGATCTCCAATGCCCCAAAGCCACGGTCAATGCCCACAATGGTAATTGGAGAACTTATTCAAGCACATATAATGCTAACATAAAGGGGGTGGGGGGGTGGGGTGTAGTAATATGTTAAACACATATTATTCATGTGGCCGTAGCCTTTACCAAGCATCACTTTGTTTTGGCTTGAGCTCGAGCGTAAATTTTGATTGCATTACGGAGTTGTTGTAAGTGTCGTTTTCAGTAGTGGCAATTGGTAAATAGCCAATGTCAACAAGAGGGCGAACTAGCTGCACTTAGCAAGACGAACCTTTGATAATATAGGAAAGATGATGGCTATGGTGTCGGTATCTGCTAAGGGGCAAACAACCAAGTTTCAGAGGAGTCAAAGAAATCTTTTGACTGCATCAGTTTTAGTTGGATATTAATGGTTTAAAATGAGTAATATCTAAATGTTGTTTCTAAAACAAAATAGCTTTCTCTTCTCTCTTCCCTCGGGTTTTTCTTTTCTCTTCTTGTTCTTATTGTTCTTGTTCTTGTTCTTGTTCTTCTTGTTCTTCTTCTTCTTGTTCTTCTTCTTCTTGTTCTTCTTCTTCTTCTTCTTCTTCTTCTTCTTCTTCTTCTTCTTCTTCTTCTTCTTCTTCTTCTTCTTCTTCTTCTTCTTCTTCCTCAAACAACAATCAAGTCGTCGTCGTCGTCTTCGAACAGCATCCAAAGCTGATTTTAAATTAGAGAGTTTGGGGTGAATCGCTTTGGTGTAAAGACTGTTCTGATTCTTTTTCAACAAACCTTCAGAGTTGGTTTCAAATTAGAATTTTGGACAAATCACTTGGGTTACGGGCGTGGGGGGTGGCGAATGCTGACTGTCCTTCCACAAACATAGAAAGTTTGTTTCAAATCAGTTTGGAAGAGAAATCTAGCTGGGGATTAAGGGAGGGTAAGGGAGTGCTGATTCTTCTTCAACCAACATATAAAAAGTTAGTTTGAAATTGGGACCAAAGAGGGCTGGGATCAGAGGGTGCCGTTTCTTCTTCAAGCAACATTCAAAGTTTGTTTCAACTTTGGAGTTGGGGGAAAAGAAGTAGGAAAGAAATTGCTATACACGGCATATACAGCTATGCGTCTGGCATGCTTTGTAGGGTGAGCAAGGGTCAGCCATGCTGTCAGTCCAGCACGAGGAATCGGTCATTGTTGAGGATCGATAAGCTTTCCTTGGCCCGGCTGTCTCCTTCGTACACTGTAGATTAGAAGGTGCAGCTCAATCACTTGCCGCCCTTCTTTCTTTCAGCGCATGTGTAATCATAAAACTACGCTTGCGTGCGTAGCATGTGTAATTACAAAACTACGCCTCCATGCCTCCAAACCAGACAGATTGTAAATTCCTTGCTAGCCTGCACGCATGCGTCAGTGCATGTGCGACCCAGGCGCCCGTGTAGGGATGTGAGAGTCATTTAATATATACTGTCGCACCCCTAGGGGATTTTTTTTCCACATCCAGATGTAGTCAGGCGTCTGTGATATTTAAGTACAATGTTCTTTGCTACCCAGAAATAACGAGTGTGTTTGTGTGTATTAGCTGAAGTAAACATCTCAAAGATGCAAGCACACACGCCTATATATGTTGGACTGTTTGAGAGGAGGCTGACCTTCTTTAATAGAACAGGTCCCAGTCTTTGTGTTGGATGATTACAAGCTAATTGTAGGTTGATTCATTTACAAGTGATCTATATGACTATGATTATACTGGACATACACAATAATGTATGAAAAATTCTGTGCATAGTGTGCACTCCCATCTTCAATATGTTTACCCATAAACGTTTGACCTTAAAATGAGTATTTAAGCAAACATTATGGCAATTTTCTGAAAAGAGCATTCACGCATAGACTCTCTCACTCTTTTTTTTTTTCTCTCTCTCTCTCTTTTAGGGATGCGTACTTTTGTGTTAGTACATTTATGAGGCGTTTCAGTGTAGTGTTTTAATGTGGCTTGAGGCCTTGAAATGAACACAGTGGATTGTTTATTCAATAAAACGTCTTCTCTCTCTCTCTCTCTCTCTCTCTCTCTCTCTCTCTCTCTCTCTCTCTCTCTCTCTCTCTCTCTCATTCTCTCTCTCATTCTCTCTCTCTCACTCTCTCTCTTCTAGCCACAGTAGCCACATCTTTTCCTGGTAGCACTATCCTGATTGAAAATGTACGTCTTGATTTCGACCTGTTCCACTCTCTTCCTCCGATTTCTTCTTTCGTTCTTGCCATGATATCCTGGCTCCTTTGCAACTCCCTGGCCGTTTAGACAGCACGAGGAAACCGCATACCACATGCTTACGTCAAACAATCTCCCCATCTACGTCAGCTCCGACTTGATCCACGTCACTCTGGCTTTCTGACCTTGACACCAAAGCTCATTAATCTAGCTTTCTTGCAGTTTTTTATTGGCGAGACTGTCTACCTTTGCCTGTTTCTTTCGTCTTCTTCCTTTTTATTTAATCACGCCGGAGTCCATTTTTCAGTTACTCAACCAGAGGGAGAGGGAGAGAGAGAGAGAGAGAGAGAGAGAGAGAGAGAGAGAGGCAGACAGTCAGAAAGACCAGACGGACTGACAGACAGAGACAGAAACAGAGAGACTGAGACAGAGATAGTCAAACAAACACAGCAGCTCACAGACAGACTTCATGTATACACGAACGATAACCCTCCTCATCAACTCGATTGTCTCATTTCTTACTTTCAATTTCAGAACAACCGCGTAATGAAATTTGTGCACTCACCTAAACCCCCTACACTTCCCTCCTCCCCCTTTGTCTTTGTCTTTTTCGACCCCCTTAACGAGATTTGGCCCAATTTGACTGGACAACCAGATGCAGTCATTAGTCTTCCTCTCTTCGGACAGGAAGGTTAGTGTGTGTGGAAAGGTTAGAGGGTGGGTGGTGGTAACTTGTGTGTGTGCGCGTGTGAGGGTGCGTGGGTGTGAGGGTGCGTGGGTGTGTATGTGTGTGTGTGTTGTGTTGTGTTAAGATTGCGTTTGTTTTGTTTGTTTTTTTACAAGTTGTATTATATTTCTGCATGTCTAGAAGCCTTCGTGCTTTGATGTTCTAGAGTGTTCTGATGGTTTCTACCCAGTGCTGCGTTGCCCTTCTATTGTTTGAACTACATATTGCGCTTCTGTTCTGTGTACGGTTTTAGCAATACAGTATTAGACACGGGTGTGGCTGTGAGTGCAGATGTGAGTGGATGGAGGTGAGGTGGGTTAATGTCTTCCGCACAGTGTTGTTTCAGCTTGAACCAGCTAAATTGTACAGCTGTTTCTTTTGATGTTAAGCATGAAGAGGAAGAGGAAGAAGAAGAAGAAGAAGAAGAAGAAGAAGAAGAAGAAGAAGAAGAAGAAGAAGAAGAAGATTAACAATGACAAGAAGAACAAAAAAAGCTTTAACTAATGATTCTAAGTAATGGGTACAGTCTTCAATGCTGAATGATTATTGTGTATGTATGTAAATGTATATCTTCCCTACGTAAGCAGACTACTACCTTAATTAACAAATCAGCTCATTTGAGTAATTGTCCCATGAATGCCTAGAGACTTCGTCTCCATTGTGACCCAGGCAAATGTACTAAATTTCCCTATATGGTAAATTGAGAACTCGCAGATCTAGCAGACTTAGTTACCTGTCGATTAATGAAGAGGTACTGTACCGACTACGTGGGTGTACCAGTTAAGTAACGTAGACGACTTTTGTTTCTACTAATTGGTAAGAGATTTAGTAATCTCGCAGCAAATTGTCGTCAGGCTGCAACCACTACACTAACGAACATTTATTGAATTGTACTCGAACATAACGATCTGCGTTTTTTAAGGTCTTGCATTGATAGTTCCACATGTTTTTCTAATCGTCTCGAAGAAAAGATTTCAGCCAAATCGCGCATTTGTTGTTTATACTGGGCCGAGTTCAATGTGCTGTTATAAAGGAGTACATTAGTAGTTTACAAACTATTTACGTTAAAGAGGATTTTTGCCCGTCGGTTAATGAACGGTTATTAAGAGTGGCGTACTGTATAAACTGTATATAAGATATACGTAGTCAAGGGTAAGTATAAGAAGTAATTAGGGAGTACTTAGGACTCGAGGCCACGCTATTTCCCAAAGAGTGCGAGAAAATGTGAGAAATGTGCTGCCGCCATTTCTCCGTGTGAGACAAATAAAGTCATATTGTATTGAAAGTATCAATATGGCGGACCGTCAAAATCGCTGGATTCGTCGCTTTCGTAGACCACAGCTATTTCGTGGCAGGACCAACCCTCAAATAAATGTAATAAATGAAATCAGCGCTACTATTCTTCCACATTGCGTATCTGAGTGGCCGTATCTTTGCTGCTCGTATAACCTAACTAACGTAGCTGACCCTACTGTCTGACACTGCGTAGCACCATGAGAGGTGACGTAAGCCTCGGCAGAGTGTGACATGTCACGAAGTGAACTGGTAAATATTTACTTTTGTGTGTACATCGCGAGTTTATAGCGTTAGTACACAAGCCACGGCTGTTGACATAGACACGCGGCGTATGTTTTCGCTTTGCGTTGGTACTATATTTCCTAGTTCATTAATATTTTGGTGATGAGACTCGGCTATATAAAGTCTGGAGAACAGAAGGCTTGCAAATCATATGCCCAGAGCTCAGGCCCTCGGCCTGGCCAAAAAACAGTCGGTACCTGCTTTGAGCAGGGTGTCGGACCCTGCGGTCGGTGTCTCTGTCGCCCCTGCTGTGGGCTGTTCTTCGGCTACTTCGGTTGGGGGCCACTCTTCTCGACGCCTGGCGCCGGGTGTGGCTACCGGAGGGCCTTCTCCGACGAACTCGGCCGACCTGGTCGGTTCCGAGCCGCCGGTTGTATCGGTGAGGGGTTCCGAGGCTCTTGCCCGTGATCCGTGGGAGGCCATTGAGCGATTGGAGACTTTGGTCGCCGGCCTTACCCGCTCTGTCTCTGACCTGGTCGAGATGGTGCGAGGTTTGCTTGTCGTGAAGGAGGGTGCTGCCGCTGCGGGCCTGGACCCGATGCGGTGTCACCCGCCTGAGTCCCGCTCTGTCAGCGCGGGATGTTCCGTTGAGACCCGTTCTGTTGGTACGGATTGCCCGTTCCCCACCTTGTTGGGGGGCGGACTCTCCGGGGCAACAGAGCGGCTCTTAGACCTTACGTCCGGCGTTACTCTCGCTTCTACGGACCGTCCCCTCAGTCCGGATACGTCTATGTTTACTCGTTTGTTGGCTTCGTATGTGCCCTCGCTGAGTAAGATTTAGCCACAGAGTGAGGTTGATCAATTTAGCCAAGCGCTTTTACTTGTGGCAGACCGGGTGGAATTATCCGATGTGACTGAATCCTCTTCTCCCCATTCTCGGGTTGGGGATGTGAGCGATCGGGGGCAGAAGCCCAAGAAGAAAAAGTCTTCTAGACGTTAGCACGTCTGGATTTTTATTATTGGCACTCGTTGTCATCGCCTCTATTGGCGTCTCTTATCAAATTTTTAACATTTTTTTTCTATTGGCCGTTTAGTAGGCCTTTATATCTTATAAAGTTAGGGCCAGTTGGCCTTTTTCTTGTTTCCATTTTATTTTGGGGGGCCCTCGTCCGCGGCTCACACGTCATTTTCATTTTAACTTTTTGTCCAGCGCTGCGCTGGTTTCCCGATAGTTCCTTTTCTCCAGACCTGGTCTGGCGATTGTTTGGGTGGCAGCGTTTTTGCCTTCCCTTTCCCCGACTACCATGGCTGTTGCCTATGAAATATTCCCCTATATATACATCCCACTGGTGTCTTCCTCGTGGTGCCTCTTGCTGAGCTACTTTCGTTTACGGATCCATGCCGCCTTCCACCTTGGCTGACTACTCCTGCTCCTCGCCACTTTTCCTGGACCTCTTCAATTTGATGTCGCCTAGAGCGCTCCGCTTCTACAAAACTCCTTATTATCTTCTTAATTTATATTTACGGCTGCTTGTCGGTCATATTCGTTGGTGAACTTTATAAACATTTAAAACTTCTTATTCACGTCTCTTATACGCCAAGGTGTCCAGAGACATAAATCTACCTAACAAACAACAACAAGGCTTGCCGTTCCGCGTCTTCCATCACTGCGGCGGTCTACAGGCCTGGCCCACACCTGCTCATGGAGTCGTTCAGAACCACAGTGTTCCGTATGCTGAGACGACGTCGCATTGTCGGTGTGGAGTGGGCAACCACCCGGCTTTTGCTCCACTGACTCGAAGCTACAGCTACATCTGTGGGAGATCCCGATACGTTCTTCCACCTCAACCTTCAACCTCCATTTTCTTCACTCTGGGCTACGTTGATGTCGCGGCGGTTGTACTACCTGGAAGGGCCCTCCTGGATAGGCTCCCGTTCGCCCCGTCTTCGGCAACCCTCCACCTTTCTCACACTTCTGGGCGCCGCGGGGTTCTCCGTGGAGAGTGGCGTCTCCGGACTACAGGTCTTTACCGCCGGGTCCCCGCGCCGCCTACCTGCTGCCCTCGCGTTTCACTGCTGATCACCCCTCAAGGCGCCGACGGTTTCCTGGGAGGGTGGCGTCCTCCGGATAAAGTTGTGTACAACGCCATGGACTCCTTCGTGTCGCCTATGCTCTCTTGGGGTCAGTGCATCTGGACCCACCTCATCACACCTCCGTCGAGCTGTTCGACGACCTTCCTCCACCTGCGAGTAGGCCTATCAACGTGACAGACCAAATGTTCTACACCAGCTTACCCAAGCATCGTATCTTCAAGTTATCACCGGTTTCCACGCGCCGAATAGGCTACTACTTTGGACTTCACCTCTACGTCTCCTATACGCTAACGTGTCCGGGGACAGGAAACCTAATATACAATACAATACAAGGCTATTAGGGGCCGGGTAGCTCAGTTGGTAAGAGCGTCTTGCTAGTAACCGAAAGGTCGCTGGTTCGAATCCCGGATTGGTCAACGTCTGATCATATTATTTTCCCCTTTACCAACAACTGGCCCGCTGGTGTCAGTATAAATCGGTCCAGTAGTCACCTATATGCGAAAGTGTCGTGTGACTATAATCTACATACAAACAAACAAGGCTATTATAAACCACGTCCCCTATATGCTCACGTGTCTGGGGACATTAATTTAGTCAACAAACAACAAACAAACAGGCTATTATTAGTCTGTCCCCTATTCGCTGAATGTGTTCGGAAACGTAAATTTTACTCAAACAACAACAAAAAAAGGCTATTATTTGGCCCCTATACGCACCAGTGTCCGGGGACTCTAATCTAAAAGAACGAAAGGCTATTATTTATCAATTTTACTCATATTCTATTAATGGCCACGTGCCGACCTTGCGATACGCGATGGCTCACACTGTGGGTCTACTATAAATGGGCTTTGTGCTGTGGGGTGATCTCAGTTGTGATTGCTAGGTCCTAGGCTAGGTTACAGCCTCCGTGCTGTACATAATTTTATCATTTTAACAATCATTTGTAGAAAAAAACAACTTATTTTTTTTAATCCATATTTAATTTTTAACCATTTAACTTAACTATATTTTAAATCTTATGCCTGTATATGTTTTAACATTAGCAATTACCACCATGTGGTTTTAACTATAGGCTATTAGTTATACTGTTCTTACCATTTTAATGCCGACAGCTCGTCGTGGGTGGGTGCCTTTTTTTTTTTTTTTTTTTTTTTTACCCGCCCAATACTTTTATCTCCGTCGCCTTGTTGACTCTGGATTTTCTTACTTATATGTGACTTTGAAGCTTGTTGTAGGTTTTTAATCTTATTTTATTTCCTAGCTCCCATCGGGACCTCTCATCCCGCCCTATCTTAATTACAGTCTCCTATATGCACCAGTGTCCGGGGACTCTAATCTAAAAGAAAGGCATCCAACCAACAGAAGGCTGGTCCCATCAAGTGGTAGAGCGTTCGCCTGACACGCCGATGACCCAGGTTCGAATCCCAGTGCGGGCGATATAAAAAGTAGCCATTTTTCACTGTCCATTTTAGCAGCATGATTGCACTGGTGGTTCAGTGTTGTTTTAGGTCCCTACCCCTTGTTCCCTGGGATGGTTATCCCGTCTGCCATATCGCCAATGGTAGGTGTAGAGGTTAAACCTTACTGTTGTTTGTTTGTTTGTTTGTTTGTTTGGATAGTCATATAAAAGCTGCCCAGTTGAGCGCAAATGATTTGGCTTGTTTGTTACCGGATCCCCGTTTGCTCGTCCCTGCCTCCTTAATAAGTTTGATATCGTTCGTTGCAGGATCCAGCAGAAGCATTCAAGACAAAGTTGTTTGTGGGTAATTTGGTTGCCTCGGTGACGAGTCATCAAACAGCCATTTTCAGACAAGTGGCTTCGTTGTGCGTGCACATGAATGGGTGGGTGAGAGTGTGGTGTTCAATCTGTTCTTGTATTGTATTGATGGTGTCAGATATTGTAGTGTCTTTCTTCCAATAGCAAGTTTTTATATTTGCTTGTAAACAATTATTTTCAGTCAGTAATTATACACGTATTGTTCTATCGTTCCTGGGCAAGGTGGTACTGTGACTTGCCAGAGGAAAGGATATATGTGCAGAATTTACGGTTAAATATTGTGCTCTCATGGTGAATTTCATCCACATCAGTAAACGGACACGAGCCTACATTCATTGTGAACCCACACTTTAAGTACCGTAGGTATCGCCACGACACCAAAGGCAGATTTAATTCATGATCGAAGCCACATCAAAATCGACTCAAGTGTATCATTTTAGTAGTCAATGTTTTATATCTGTGCATCTCTCCCAAGACTTGTGACACATTCTGTATTGAAAAAAGGCGAAGAACTATGTTAGAAGTGGTGACCAATTGCAAGTATATCTAGGAAAGAAAACAATTTCAATTTTCATGCGAGAATTCAGGTTGAGCCTGAATGGGGTTTGAAGTGGTCTTAATAGAGTATATCAAAGGAGTGACACAATTTTGCAATCATTTAAAAAAATAATAGCATTTTGACCACTTGCATTATGTCTGCTTTTGTCTTTGAAATGAAATCTCCTTTGGCAAAAACGCCTTCAAGAATACTTGGAATTTGAAAATGTAATCCAAGGCAGGCAGTTCTGGACGTTCTAAGTACCACCTCATTTTTTTTTTTGCATCTAATATTTCGTCTGTGAGAAGAGCGCCAAATGATACAAATAAACAATCATATTTTGTGTTCGTCAATCTGCATCGTCGAAATAAACTCCCAAATAATCTCTCAATATTGCCGAACTTGCGCGGATTTAATCTCCTTTTTTACCACTTTTTATGAAATGTTAATATTAAGTAGTACTGTCTTTTAAGGTTACTCCTATGAATTAGTGTGTTATTGATCCTGATAATTTTACCAAATAACTTAAAACCTTTAAAAGTAAATTTAAAAAACTTAAAAGAAACTTCCTACCCCGTCCTTTTCCTCACAAAAATAAGTAAATAAATAAATTAAATAAATAAATAAAATAAAAATAAAATGAAATAAAAAAAATAAAATATTGAAAAAATTATATATTATCAATTAGCTAATGGCCTCACATGTACTGATATAAATTATGCGATTTCATTATAACTTACCTTCTTGATTTAGCTTGTAAATAATAACATCAGTAATAAAGTCGTCAAATTAAACAAAACATTATATTTAAATAAGAAATGTGATTATTCGTTATATTGAAGAAAATAACACACACACACAAAAAGAAAAGAAGGACAATAAAATAAAAGAAAGAAAAACTATAAATAGAAACGAAATGAAAAAAACAAAAGCGCATAATAGCTTCGATATTTTGCTTCCACAGAAGAAAAAAAAAAACTGAAAAAAAATAACTTTTCTCCAAATCTTCAAATGAAACAATGCAAAACTATATTTGCTTTCAGTGCTATTAACTTTGGCAAAAACTTCACTCTAAGAACTTGCCTTAACTTTTTCCCACCAGATATATTATATGGCGGAAAAAAAGTTTCGGCAAGTTCTTTGAGCCATATATATTATTATATGCGGAAAAAAAGTTAAGGCAAGTTTTTTCCGCCTTATATATTATTATATGGCGGAAAAGTAAGTTTAGGCAATTTCTTAAAGTTTTTGCAGATGTTATTAACAGCAATGAAAGCAATATGGCGGAAAACAAAGTTTAGGCAAGTTCGTAGAGTGAAGTTTTTGCCGCTGTTATTAATAGCAATGAAAGCAATATGGTGGAAAAAAAAGTTAAGGCAAGTTCTTAGAGTGAAGCTTTTGCCAATGTTAATAGCCATGAAAGCAAATACAGTTTTGTATTGTTTCATTTAAAAATTCCGGAGAAAGTTCTTTTTTTTCCTTTTTTTTTTTTGGGTGGAAGGAAATCCCGAAGCTATTATTCGCTTTGTTTCCTTTCCTTTCCTGTCTTTTCTTAGCATTATATAATATAATAAAATAAAATAAAGAAAAGCAAGAAAAAGCAAAGCAAAGAAAAGGAAGGAAAGGAAAGGAAACACAGCGCATAATAGCTTATATATATATATATATATATATATATATATATATATATATATATATATATATATATATATATATATATATATATATATATATATATATATATATATATATGTGTATATATATACATATATATATATATATATATATATATATATATATATATAATATATATATATATATATATATATATATATATATATATATGTGTGTGTGTGTGTGTGTGTGTGTGTGTGTGTGTGTGTGTGTGTGTTATACAGGAAATCGGAAACAAAAACTTCAAATACAACGAACAAAAGCAATCACATCTTTTAGATTTGCTCATACTGCATAATAAAAATAAATTTAAGTAAAAAAAAAATTTAAAAGCTTGAAAACTGCGCCCACGAAGCTTGTCTGACATTTGCGGGAACATGTAAGAAAAAGCGAGATCGAGAAAGAATGGGTGACACACGCTCCAAGAACGCGATGACAGCTTTTGTATTACAAGCTGCTTTCCTCATTACTCGCTTCGTTTACCTCCCTGCCAGAAACAAATGCCAAACTTCCTTGTGCCGGGGACCTTCATGCAGGTTCCTCCAACCACTCCCCTCTCAAAATAAATTCAGCCTTCAGTACACAATGGAATGATTGCACGTGGCGCGGCCGTGGTGTAGTCAGATCGGAGTGGATGGTGTTTACCTTGTGGAAAAGTCTGTAACCAAAGATAAAGAGAGAGGTGTTATTTTCTATGAAAACCTCCTTTTAACCAAAAACAAGTTAGGTCAGAGTGAATGGCGTTTGTCTGTACGACAATCTGTAACCGAAGATAACAGTGTGTTGTTTGGATCTGAGTGATGGTAATTTGTGTATGGAAGAAAAAAAACCAAATGTTAAATAGATTTTGTATGGTTTTCTTTTGGCCATGAAGAAAACACTCTTAATTCCCTGTCTTAATTGGAAGATTTGTGGAGGGTTCGTGAAGGTTTTTCGAAGTTTTCAGAACCCGAACCTATGTTCCTGAACCTTTTTCTTTTGTCTAAACGGTTCAGGAACCAAGGATCAGGATTTGAGAATTTCGAAGAAAGGTTCATGAACCAAATGCAAAGGGCATTATAGGTCGGTGTGGTGTTATCTGTCTACGGAAGAAACTAACCAAAAGAGTGTTAACTATCAGTTTGGCGGTCATTGTCGACCATAACGAAGAGAGAGCATTAGATAGGCGTGCCGACTGTTTGCCTGGAAAACTGGACCGATTACAAAGGCGGTGTTAGGTCGGACGTGGATTATTTCACTAAGGAAAACCATTGGAAATGGTAAGTCGAAGTAGATGTTGTTCGTTACTGAAATTCCTTTAAAAGACACTGACATTGTTCGTCGGTTGTTCTTATCTAAAAAAAATTCTTATGTATAGATAATGTAACTTGCGCCTGTGTGTGTGTGTGTGTGTGTGTGTGTGTGTGTGTGTGTGTGTGTGTGTATTTGTGTTTATATGTGTGTGAAAATGATCAGAAACCCAGTGCAAAACTGTTTATTTATCCCTAGTCTCCATCACTCTGCTTTCAATTGTGCTTGCGTAAACACCAATCTTCTTCGTTTTTACATGCATCAATAACAGCGAGAGTTAAAAGCAATGTTGTTGTTATGGCTCATGTGCTGCTGTCGCTGTATGACATAGAAGCTTGCAGCACGTGCTTTTGATTTGTTTTATAAATATGAAACCTAGCTTAGGCAGTCTGGATTTCGGCGAGGATCGTCTTGAACAAACCTTTGTGCTGAGAAGTGCAATAAAAGGAGAACAGTCTGTAATTCGATCAGTTGTATACGGGTGAGTTTAGTTTGATTGGTTACTAGCGTGTTTTATAGTTACATAATTTTAGTGTCGCAAGAACAAACAGAAAATGTCTACAGTTCAGTTCAGTCCAAGTCAACACATCTTTATCACCATCAAAGGAATCGTGCACAGCCATCTGTGTTGAATTTAAAAAAAATAAAAGCATGCAAATAAACGAAAATTCTTTAAAATCAACACTTACATTAAAAAAGCTAAAACAAATAAATAAATACATTTTGAGATTCTTTCGTTTCCCTAACCTACACACATACACCTTATACAACCCTATAACACAGGTACGCCATAATTTAAAAAAAAAAACATACAACCACAATTCGTTATTAATACATAAATTAAAATACCATATGAAAAATACAGTAACTATTGCCAATCCATCAACACAGTGCATAGTTTCAAATATTTAGGAGCCATTGTATCATACAATGGGTCCCGACGGGAAGTCCTCTCCAGGATCGCACAAACAATTGCTGCCCTGGAAGGTTGAAGCCCATTAAGACAGGACCATCAGCCTACATTCCAAGGCAAGACTGCTGCGCTCCCTTGTCATCTCCATCTTCCTTTACGCTTGCGAAACATGGACCCCCACAGCAAATCTACAACGAAGAATATAAAGCATGGAGATGAGGTGCTACAGAAGACTTCTGGGCATTTCCTATACCCAGCATATCACCAACGACGATCATCGAAGTTCGACAGACCATCATACAAGCCATTATTGATTGATTGATTTATTATTGCTTTAGGTCCAGCGGACTCTTCCGAGCCAAATCAGGACAGGACAACCCCCGATCCGCATAAAAGATCTGCCGAAACAACCCCAGTGTGCCCCTTGTTCGTTGACGTTATATACCTTTGGTTTCCCACCAGAACTGGTATTACGGGTCTTGGCATCACAATCACGTCAGCTTCACCTTTAAAGAATGGTGTGTCTAGTTCAACTCTGGCTACTGGTACATCTTGAGTATCACTAGATGCAAACTTTACATTTCGTATATCTCCTGTGTACTTTTCTTTGGGTACAAGTTTAGTATCCACAACGCTGATTGTTGCTCCTGTGTCGCGCAGTCCTTGTGTTTCGACTCCCTCGACTCTCACTTGGCATAGCGGTTCATAAGTGATCTTGCTACACTCATCGCATAGTGGCTTGTTCACTACAGCTACGATGGGTTCTTCGCTGGTTGGTACACTGACTCGAAGTGCATGGTAATCGATGTGGTCTGAATCACTTTCCTCATCTCCACTACCGGATTCACTGCCGTTACGCGGTACGTAAACGCAAAATGCTCTGTGTTTCCTTTTCGGACAGTGTGCTATTCTGTGAGGTCCTCCACAGTTAAAACATTCTAGTCTAGTGTGCGAACGCGATCTTTCCGGTTTGTCGGCCGATCTATGCTCCGTTTTTTCAGCATCCACTGATGTAGATTGTTCCTTATGGTTATGTTTGTCATCTCTGCGCTGGTGGTGATCTTGATGTCTCGTTCTTAACTTGTCTTGGTGTCGCACTCGGAACTTGTCTTGATGTCTTTCTCCAGCTCTCGCTTGTTCATAAGCTTCCGCTGCGTCAACTGCTGTCTCTGATGTAGTAGGTCTCTTTTCCCTTACAAATCGGGCTTCATCTTGAGGTAAACCATCAAGAAAAATTTCTGTCACCAATTGGTCAAATAATTCGTCGAATGATTTTCTTCTCCCGGTCAAAGCAAACCATCTTTCCACCCACAACGACAATCTGCCAAACCAATCTTTTGCTGTTTCTTCTGGTTTCTTCTTAGCTGACTTGAATTTACGTCTGTACTCTTCTGACGTAAGTTGGAACTTTTTCATCAGCTCATGCTTTAAATCTTCATAATCCGCTAAATCGATCTGCTTCATTTGTGCCGTGGCTTCTCGAGCTTTGCCCTTCAATAATGAAAGTAGGCGTATGCCCCACTGATCTTCAGAATATCCTTCTGCTGCCATGATCTTCTCAAATTGCCACAAGTATGCTTCTAAATCATCTCCATCTTCGTAGTATGGCAATTTGATTTTTGCTCCTTTATTTCCACCTCCATTCATGGATGATCGCGATGAAGTAGCTGTCGCATTTTGTTCTCTTTGAGCGTACAATTCTAATTCACGCATTTTCAAGGCTAATTCTGCTTCATCTCTTCTTTGCTCTCTTTCTCTTTCTGCTGCTTCTCTTTCTCTTTCTACTTCTACTTCTAGTCTTTTGTCTTCTCTTTCTCTTTCTGCTTCTAGTCTTTTGTCTTCTCTTTCTCTTTCTGCTTCTAGTCTTTTGTCTTCTCTTTCTCTTTCTTCCTTCCTCCTCTCTTCAACATAATGGGCCAGGTCTTTCCCTGTGAAACCGAGGAGTTCGCCCTCCTCTTTCCATACCTGCATGTTTGATTTGGTTTTCTGAGTTGTATTTTCTACAGCTGAATTATTAGAATCTTGAGTTTGCTGAGCGTTACCATTTTTCTTTTTGCTAGGTGGTGCCATTCTTATTTTGGAAACGAACTATACGTCACGCTGTAAATTATTTACGCAAAGAAAAAAAATCGACGTCACTACTAGCTGACGTCATACGTTCTGTAAACACCGACACGTGTCTTTATGCCGCTCTCAAAAACATTAACTTCACTGAAAACCCTACGGATTATAAAACAACCGATCCTTCTTATCACGATTCCTTCTTGTGATAATTTCTGCCTCTACAGAAATCGGAGTTGTCTTATAAACTTTCAGTCAATTCATCATTATGAAGTTAATATCGCGAATCACTTACTACGTGTCCCCACTCCACGTGTACACGCTAGTGTTCGCTAATCGGCGTTACTAACCGATTTTATTGATCAACATCAATATGATACGCGAATACTAATAATCGCGTTTTGCTATACAACTATAGCTGGAAACGTTCCGGAACTCAAAAGAATTACGGACGACGGTGTCGATCTGAAAACAACAATGGGTCAGATGACTGTGGTCGGCTAATGTTCGCACAAAGCGTAGCGAGGTTATTATTCCGCCCAGATCTTATAAGCGCCCGCCAACCATCCACAATATCAGCAAAACGATGGTCAAGTAGAATTACGTGACCTTGATAGTACACAACTAGTGGGAAAGAATTGGACTACTCCAAGTTCGAATCCCTAGACGTGACTCATGCACTGTCTTTAGACTAGTTTATGTGTAAGGTAAGTACTGCTACTTATCTTAGAATTACGTAAATTTTTACGTGTTCTTATCCCGGCTTGGCCCCCAAATTATGTCACGTGACCCGTGCGATTTACGTGGAAAACATAAACACACAGACCTCAAGTACAACTACTCATAAATTTTACAAGACCACACCGTTTTGCTGAGTTTTTTTGTTGATGTTTCACTATTTCTGTTCTTTCATACACATATATACAACATGCACATCAATGAGGTGGAATGAATGATGTCAAATGGTATAATGCATGCACATATATATATTGATGCTACAAAGTATTACTTATTACTTATTTATCTTAATATGAACTATTACTTTATCATTTTTCCTCGACGATCCATTCAAGACATAATTAGCATTATGAATCTACTCACAGTTTGTCAGCTCCAGCTTCAACACGTAATAATAAAAGAATGAGTGTTTTCAGTCAGACAGTCAGGTCTTTGCATTTCCTTTCACACGTAGAATAGCTCCTTGTCGTAGATCTTCCGTGGATATGACTTCTCCGTAATGTCAATATGCAAACTCCTTTTAGAGCCCAGCTTCCACTCGTTTATAAAAGTTATTATATGTTGAACCTCAAAGTCGTAGATCTTTATAGTTCAATGTTATTCACACGACGGGTTATTAGTTGATATCAATAGTAATAGTCTTTATATAACACTGATGATATCACAGAATCTTCATAAGAATAGTCATGTCACTGTATCACACATGTAGATTCACAAAGTTCAGCATTTGTAATGATGTCTTTGAATGATGTTCATTTCAAATGATCGAGGATCGTAGAATTCATAAAATTGCAAATGTCCATATCGTCCTCGATAAATAGAACTAGATCTTAAACTAAAACTCGAACCCTTATAAAAAAAAATAACTTGAAAAGTAGTAAAAAGACAAAAATACTTGGAAAGTAGTCAAAACACTAAACACACCTGAAACATATGATACATACGGAAATGATAGTGAGACGCCGCCATTTTCGCGCGATGACGTCAATCAGTCTCACCATCACTTCCACCTACGCAATCCCCTAACCGCTAACGAAAGAATACACTTTTCTCGTTGCTGAAAAACCGAATTAATAAGCATGCAAACATGCACGAAACGATCGGATTTACGAACCGTACAAATCATTCATTCACTCATTCGCAACTGGAAACCAATGCCCCGCTCGCGCGATCATTGCCGACACAAATACCGACGAAACCGCATTTCGATTCCTCGTCCTATAGATAATCTATGACTTCGCGGACGTTTCCAGCCACGAATTGCACGCAACCGACGAATTACATACCCAAACGGTGTCTGAATAAACTGGCTATGACTCTCCTGCTATTACGGCTGCAGTACGCCTTTCACACAAATAATCTGTAGCATTGAATCGTTGCTTACATCGCCAACCATCTTATCGCTGCTGACAGAATTTGCCAAGATGGAATTGTAGCTACCTCAGCATACCAAATCTTCCAATGTTCGTGCCTAAATGCTCTTCACAGTTGTCCTATTTGAAACCAACATGTTTCCACATCAACATAGGCTGTGATCCATTTACAACACAACGCTTTTTTAGTGGTAAAAAAGTCGAAAAAACCGTTTGTTAGGCCAGCGCCTATTGCACGTGAGTCCTCCTCCTTCCAGAGTTTCCTGCAGACTGATTTTCAACCGTGAAAAATTTGCGTTCCTACGCGACAAGGCTTTTCTCTGCAAATCATTGGTCCTCGAATTGACACAATACAAAATGAAAACAAATGACGAAAGCTCCAAAATGACGCATCTGCTACGTCATTCAATATTTTGGTGTTTGTCTCGGTACTTTACGAAACAGAATAATTATTGAAAACTGTTACCTTCAACAATATCATTTTTAAACAGCGTTATAATATACAGCGTATGAACGTATCTCTATGGAGCTTGTATCGCGACATCAAGCCCCCCCTTTTGAAGCTAAAACTATCAGTTTTAGTTGACCTCATCGTGGTACATGCGACTGAGATAGTCCGCACCCACATTATCATTTCCTTTGATGACTTTCACCACGAAGTCATGCTGTTGCAATTGTAGCGCCCACCTCATCAATCGGCCGTTTTCCGTTCTTGACTTCTTGAGGTAATGCAACGGTTGGTGATCAGTTTCGAGAGTGAATTTTCGACCAAACAGATAAGGTTCGAATTTCTTGATTCCCCACACTGCACCAAGGCATTCCCGTTCAATTGTCGAGTAGTTTCCTTCTGCCTGACTCAGTTTTCTGCTTGCATATGCCACCGGTTGAAGTCCTTCACCGTGGTCTTGCATTAATACTGCTCCAACAGCTCTATCTGATGCATCCGTTCTCAACGTGTATGGGAGTGAGTTGTCCGGCAATAACATAACAGGTTTTGCAGTCAGATGTTCCTTCAGCGTGGAAAAGCTATTTTCTGCCTCTTCCGTCCACACTACCTTGTCAGGTTGCTTCGCTTTGGTCATGTCGGTCAGTGGTGTTGCTATCTTAGCAAAGTTTGGTACAAACTTTCTGTAATAGCCAGCCAAACCCAAAAATGCTCTGACTTCTTTTTTTGTTCTTGGTCTAGTTGCTTGCTGCAATTTCTTGATTTTATCATCTTCCGGTTTGATTTTCCCTTTTCCAATTTGATGTCCTAGATATTCAAGTTCATCAAACCCGATGAAACACTTGGAAGGTTTTGCCGTCAAGTTTACTTCCTCTAAGCGCTTTAGCACTGTTTCCAATGCTTCCAGATGTTGTTCCCATGTCTCTGTTGCAATCAGGATGTCATCCATGAAATTATCAACATCTTCTCTGTTCAGGGGTCCTAGCAGTTTTCTCATCATCCTTGAAAACACTGCTCCTGCAGTTTTCAATCCAAATGGCATTGTCACCCATTGGAATTGTCCTGAGGGTGTATGAAACGCTGTTTTGGGTCTGTCCTCTACCTTGACAGGTATTTGCCAATATCCTTTTGAAAGGTCTAGTTTTGAGAAATATTTTGCTTTCCCAAGTTTGGAAAATAGTTGTTCAATGTCAGGAATGGGTTCTGCGTCAAACTCAACTACATCGTTCAACTTGCGGTAGTCTATGCAGAATCTGACAGAATCGTCCTTCTTTTTCACTAATACAATAGGAGCACTGTATGCTGATACGCAGGGTTCAATCACTCCTAATTTTAGCATGTCTTGAACTTCTTCTTTTACTGTTTCAACTGCTGCATGCGGCAATGGATACTGACGCACGAAAACTGGTTCCTTTTTCGTTACGCGCAGTTCACACTCCTCTAATCTCGTCTTTCCAGGTAGTTCAGTGAGTACTGCTGATCTTTTCTTGCATAATTTGTTAACTTGGTCTCTCTGTTTTCCAGTTAGCTTGTCGCAGATTTGTACATCTTTCGTAGATTCCTTGGGTTTCAAGGACAATGTTGGTAAGCTTGTCAGCACTGGGTTGAATTCATCCCCTTGTTCGTCATTGTCTTCTTGAATTACTACTGCCACGCGTACAGTATCTGTTTCACGCTCAACATAGGGCTTTAGTAGGTTAGCGTGATATACTCTCTCCTTCCCCTTTATTGCAATTCGGTAGTCAAACTCGTTGAGTTTCTTTTGTACAACGAATGGTCCTTTCCAGATCAACTGTAGTTTGTTGTGTTTTTCGGGCAAAAGTAACAACACTTTTGACCCTTCCTGGATGTTTTTGGATTTTGCTTTCTTGTTGTACGCACGCGCGTATCTCTTGCTTGCCTTTTCCAACCGTTCTCTGGCTAGTTCACAAGTCTTTTCTATTCTGTTTCTCAAGTCGATGACGTACTCTGCAGTCGTTCGTACTTCTTGTTCAACTTCATCCTGTGTCCATAGTTGTTTCAGCACTTGCATAGGCCCTCGCACTGTTCTCCCAAACAACATTTCAAATGGTGAGAACATTGTTGACTCTTGTGGCACTTCTCTGTATGCAAACAGTAAAGCTGCAATCATCCTGTCCCACTCATTGGGTTGTTCTAAACACATTTTCTTTAGCATGTGTTTCAGTGTGCCGTTGAATTTCTCCACAAGTCCATTAGCTTGTGCATGATAGGGTGTTGTTTTGATTCCCTTGATGTTTAACAATTTGTTTACCTGCTGCATCATCTCACCTGTGAATTGAGCTCCTTGATCAGATACAACTTCTTCTGGTATTCCAAGTCTCGTCCACATGTTCCATAATGCCTCTGCTACTTCAGACGTTTGACACGTTTTCAACGCAACTGCTTCTGGATATCTCGTGGCATAATCTACCATTGTTAGGATGTATTTGTATCCTCTGGTTGATGCAGGAATAATAGGTCCAATCAAGTCTACCGCTACTTTTTGAAACGGTGTTTCTACCACTGGTACTCTCCCTAATGGTATTTTCCTGTTGTTTCCTTTGTTGGATGTTCGCTGGCATGTGTCGCACGAAGTGCAATATCGTCTGATATCTCCACATACTCCAGGCCAATAAAAATCTGCCCATACTCTCCCTCTGGTTTTTCTTGCGCCTAAGTGTCCGCCCATAGGTGTGTCATGTGCAAGTTTCAATACTTCATCACGGTATTGCTTGGGTACTACAACTTGGCTGAATTTGTTCCCATTTTCTTCAAACTCGCGTCGCAGAATTCCATTTTTCCACAAGTAGTGTGCTTTTCTCGCCTGCTTGGCTTTTCCATGTCCAACTTCATTCGCTTCTCGACGTACCTTTTCTAAAGTTTCGTCTGTAAGTTGCGCCTTCCTCAAATCGTCTTTTGACACGTTGATGATGTCTGCTTTAGTTGTTTTTAATTCTTTCATTTCCTTAGTCTTCGCTGCAGCCCTTGTTTTCACTTCTGCACAAATATCTCTTGTTGGATATACTGAGATGTGCCCCTTGTTCGTTGACGTTATATACCTTTGGTTTCCCACCAGAACTGGTATTACGGGTCTTGGCATCACAATCACGTCAGCTTCACCTTTAAAGAATGGTGTGTCTAGTTCAACTCTGGCTACTGGTACATCTTGAGTATCACTAGATGCAAACTTTACATTTCGTATATCTCCTGTGTACTTTTCTTTGGGTACAAGTTTAGTATCCACAACGCTGATTGTTGCTCCTGTGTCGCGCAGTCCTTGTGTTTCGACTCCCTCGACTCTCACTTGGCATAGCGGTTCATAAGTGATCTTGCTACACTCATCGCATAGTGGCTTGTTCACTACAGCTACGATGGGTTCTTCGCTGGTTGGTACACTGACTCGAAGTGCATGGTAATCGATGTGGTCTGAATCACTTTCCTCATCTCCACTACCGGATTCACTGCCGTTACGCGGTACGTAAACGCAAAATGCTCTGTGTTTCCTTTTCGGACAGTGTGCTATTCTGTGAGGTCCTCCACAGTTAAAACATTCTAGTCTAGTGTGCGAACGCGATCTTTCCGGTTTGTCGGCCGATCTATGCTCCGTTTTTTCAGCATCCACTGATGTAGATTGTTCCTTATGGTTATGTTTGTCATCTCTGCGCTGGTGGTGATCTTGATGTCTCGTTCTTAACTTGTCTTGGTGTCGCACTCGGAACTTGTCTTGATGTCTTTCTCCAGCTCTCGCTTGTTCATAAGCTTCCGCTGCGTCAACTGCTGTCTCTGATGTAGTAGGTCTCTTTTCCCTTACAAATCGGGCTTCATCTTGAGGTAAACCATCAAGAAAAATTTCTGTCACCAATTGGTCAAATAATTCGTCGAATGATTTTCTTCTCCCGGTCAAAGCAAACCATCTTTCCACCCACAACGACAATCTGCCAAACCAATCTTTTGCTGTTTCTTCTGGTTTCTTCTTAGCTGACTTGAATTTACGTCTGTACTCTTCTGACGTAAGTTGGAACTTTTTCATCAGCTCATGCTTTAAATCTTCATAATCCGCTAAATCGATCTGCTTCATTTGTGCCGTGGCTTCTCGAGCTTTGCCCTTCAATAATGAAAGTAGGCGTATGCCCCACTGATCTTCAGAATATCCTTCTGCTGCCATGATCTTCTCAAATTGCCACAAGTATGCTTCTAAATCATCTCCATCTTCGTAGTATGGCAATTTGATTTTTGCTCCTTTATTTCCACCTCCATTCATGGATGATCGCGATGAAGTAGCTGTCGCATTTTGTTCTCTTTGAGCGTACAATTCTAATTCACGCATTTTCAAGGCTAATTCTGCTTCATCTCTTCTTTGCTCTCTTTCTCTTTCTGCTGCTTCTCTTTCTCTTCTACTTCTACTTCTAGTCTTTTGTCTTCTCTTTCTCTTTCTGCTTCTAGTCTTTTGTCTTCTCTTTCTCTTTCTGCTTCTAGTCTTTTGTCTTCTCTTTCTCTTTCTTCCTTCCTCCTCTCTTCAACATAATGGGCCAGGTCTTTCCCTGTGAAACCGAGGAGTTCGCCCTCCTCTTTCCATACCTGCATGTTTGATTTGGTTTTCTGAGTTGTATTTTCTACAGCTGAATTATTAGAATCTTGAGTTTGCTGAGCGTTACCATTTTTCTTTTTGCTAGGTGGTGCCATTCTTATTTTGGAAACGAACTATACGTCACGCTGTAAATTATTTACGCAAAGAAAAAAAATCGACGTCACTACTAGCTGACGTCATACGTTCTGTAAACACCGACACGTGTCTTTATGCCGCTCTCAAAAACATTAACTTCACTGAAAACCCTACGGATTATAAAACAACCGATCCTTCTTATCACGATTCCTTCTTGTGATAATTTCTGCCTCTACAGAAATCGGAGTTGTCTTATAAACTTTCAGTCAATTCATCATTATGAAGTTAATATCGCGAATCACTTACTACGTGTCCCCACTCCACGTGTACACGCTAGTGTTCGCTAATCGGCGTTACTAACCGATTTTATTGATCAACATCAATATGATACGCGAATACTAATAATCGCGTTTTGCTATACAACTATAGCTGGAAACGTTCCGGAACTCAAAAGAATTACGGACGACGGTGTCGATCTGAAAACAACAATGGGTCAGATGACTGTGGTCGGCTAATGTTCGCACAAAGCGTAGCGAGGTTATTATTCCGCCCAGATCTTATAAGCGCCCGCCAACCATCCACAATATCAGCAAAACGATGGTCAAGTAGAATTACGTGACCTTGATAGTACACAACTAGTGGGAAAGAATTGGACTACTCCAAGTTCGAATCCCTAGACGTGACTCATGCACTGTCTTTAGACTAGTTTATGTGTAAGGTAAGTACTGCTACTTATCTTAGAATTACGTAAATTTTTACGTGTTCTTATCCCGGCTTGGCCCCCAAATTATGTCACGTGACCCGTGCGATTTACGTGGAAAACATAAACACACAGACCTCAAGTACAACTACTCATAAATTTTACAAGACCACACCGTTTTGCTGAGTTTTTTGTTGATGTTTCACTATTTCTGTTCTTTCATACACATATATACAACATGCACATCAATGAGGTGGAATGAATGATGTCAAATGGTATAATGCATGCACATATATATATTGATGCTACAAAGTATTACTTATTACTTATTTATCTTAATATGAACTATTACTTTATCATTTTTCCTCGACGATCCATTCAAGACATAATTAGCATTATGAATCTACTCACAGTTTGTCAGCTCCAGCTTCAACACGTAATAATAAAAGAATGAGTGTTTTCAGTCAGACAGTCAGGTCTTTGCATTTCCTTTCACACGTAGAATAGCTCCTTGTCGTAGATCTTCCGTGGATATGACTTCTCCGTAATGTCAATATGCAAACTCCTTTTAGAGCCCAGCTTCCACTCGTTTATAAAAGTTATTATATGTTGAACCTCAAAGTCGTAGATCTTTATAGTTCAATGTTATTCACACGACGGGTTATTAGTTGATATCAATAGTAATAGTCTTTATATAACACTGATGATATCACAGAATCTTCATAAGAATAGTCATGTCACTGTATCACACATGTAGATTCACAAAGTTCAGCATTTGTAATGATGTCTTTGAATGATGTTCATTTCAAATGATCGAGGATCGTAGAATTCATAAAATTGCAAATGTCCATATCGTCCTCGATAAATAGAACTAGATCTTAAACTAAAACTCGAACCCTTATAAAAAAAATAACTTGAAAAGTAGTAAAAAGACAAAAATACTTGGAAAGTAGTCAAAACACTAAAAACACCTGAAAATGATACATACGGAAATGATAGTGAGACGCCGCCATTTTCGCGCGATGACGTCAATCAGTCTCACCATCACTTCCACCTACGCAATCCCCTAACCGCTAACGAAAGAATACACTTTTCTCGTTGCTGAAAAACCGAATTAATAAGCATGCAAACATGCACGAAACGATCGGATTTACGAACCGTACAAATCATTCATTCACTCATTCGCAACTGGAAACCAATGCCCCGCTCGCGCGATCATTGCCGACACAAATACCGACGAAACCGCATTTCGATTCCTCGTCCTATAGATAATCTATGACTTCACGGACGTTTCCAGCCACGAATTGCACGCAACCGACGAATTACATACCCAAACGGTGTCTGAATAAACTGGCTATGACTCTCCTGCTATTACGGCTGCAGTACGCCTTTCACACAAATAATCTGTAGCATTGAATCGTTGCTTACATCGCCAACCATCTTATCGCTGCTGACAGAATTTGCCAAGATGGAATTGTAGCTACCTCAGCATACCAAATCTTCCAATGTTCGTGCCTAAATGCTCTTCACAGTTGTCCTATTTGAAACCAACATGTTTCCACATCAACATAGGCTGTGATCCATTTACAACACAACGCTTTTTTAGTGGTAAAAAAGTCGAAAAACCGTTTGTTAGGCCAGCGCCTATTGCACGTGAGTCCTCCTCCTTCCAGAGTTTCCTGCAGACTGATTTTCAACCGTGAAAAATTTGCGTTCCTACGCGACAAGGCTTTTCTCTGCAAATCATTGGTCCTCGAATTGACACAATACAAAATGAAAACAAATGACGAAAGCTCCAAAATGACGCATCTGCTACGTCATTCAATATTTTGGTGTTTGTCTCGGTACTTTACGAAACAGAATAATTATTGAAAACTGTTACCTTCAACAATATCATTTTTAAACAGCGTTATAATATACAGCGTATGAACGTATCTCTATGGAGCTTGTATCGCGACAGTGACCACCCGGCAGAAAGCGTCCAACACTCCCAAGCTGATCCAACAGACCTCATACACAAACAAGGAGTCTTGTCCAGGAAGAGTTTTCAAGAAAAAAGGTAGGTCATTGATCTAGCGAAGAAGAAGATAGTATAGCAGAGTGAAGGACAGAGCAGGAATAGGAAAGAGTAAATGAGGAAAACATACAAGCCATTAGACAACACGATGACCTGCTCACAGTGGTGAAGAAACGGAAACTCCGATGGTATGGCCACGTCACCAGGTTATCAGGCCTTGCAAAGACCATCATGCAAGGCACAGTGCAAGGAGGTAGAAGAAGAGGGAGACCGAAAAAGAGGTGGGAGGACAACATTTGAGAATGGACTGGTTTGACACTGAGCGAATCAATCAGGGTTGCTGATTACAGAGAAAGATGGAGTACGCTGGGTAAACGATCATCTGTGGTGCCCCTACGACCTCTAAGTTACGAGATAGGATACAGAACAAAGATGACAAAAAGACTGCGCATCGATGTATCAGGAACAAATTGCGACAAGCTGCAAGGCATTTTCTCCATTGCCAAAGGTTATGCGATGTGCTGTGTGTTGTGCTTGTTTTAACGACTTGACTCTGGGTAGTTTATCGTCCCCTCGACTGAGTTAGAAAGTTGTGCACTAAAATTACCTTAAAATTGTTGTTGTTACTCACTCGCCCCAAAACCTCGTTCTCCTCCAAGTATTACCATCAACAAGTTTTCGCATGCACGAGACCGAGGACAGACAAACTTTTGATTGGTTTAAAAGCAGGCTTTTAGCCTTTGTTTTCATTTATCCGTCTACTCTAGGGGCAGATTACTCTGTACCCTTACCGTAACGTTTGGGGTGAGAGTGGGGTGAGGGAGTAGGGGATCTCTTGTTTACCCTCAACAAGTAACAGCTCGCACTCGCTTACACACATGACCGACCTAAGGTAATTTCTTTTTAAAGTTAAGTTCAGCTTTGACTTCTTCTTACACACTATTTATCAATGTTTTGTGTACCTACTTTCTCGAAATGCTGCTATTACTGTTGTGTTGTTGGTTTTTTTCTTTCTGTTTTTGATTTGTGTATTTTGTTTCATGGTTGGTTTTAACGCCTAACAACTGTCTCGCTTACACGTGACTGATCGGACTTAATGTGTCTTCTGTTCAAGTGAGTCTGTGTTCATTTGTTTTCTCTCAAACGTTTACGCTAGACAGTATGATCATAGAAGAGTTCATTAA
Organism: Oncomelania hupensis; assembly: GCA_036898135.1. Lineage (NCBI taxonomy): Eukaryota > Metazoa > Mollusca > Gastropoda > Littorinimorpha > Pomatiopsidae > Oncomelania > Oncomelania hupensis. The sequence goes on along the minus strand of CM072511.1, from coordinate 88,175,982 downwards.
TGAGCAGTACTGAAGTGAAAGCTCTCCGACAGGCGTGTAAGGAACTCTCTAATAACGTCACGGGATTGTCCAGCAAAGAATGGGGGTGGTGGGTGGGTGAGGGTTTAGGAGGGGGTAAGGGGGATAGTGGCTAATGCTGTTATTGAACGTCCCCCCGGCACCCTACCCCCCCCCCCCCCCCAATCAAACTACACAATCGTTTGCCCTGCATGGTATCCACATGAACATATTTGTATTCAAGAAAACAAGTAAGCATTACATAACAATCGTTACTAACAGTGTGACCCAGGCTCAATTGTAGACCCCCGTTGGGGTGCCGATGGTTTCAGTATAAATAGTATCCCCACTTTCTGGAAATTTAGTGCTTTACATTCCCACTGTTGCTATCTTTTTGTTCTTTCTCATTCCTACTGTTCAATCAATCTACTGTACTATCTTTTTCTTCGCTAGACCAGTCACCTACCTTTTTTCTTGAAAACTCTTCTTGGGCAAAACTCTTCATTTGTGTATGAGGTCCATTTATTGGACGTTTCTAGCTGCCAGGTGGCCACTGGGACTTCCTATGATGTTATTATTTGGCAATGTAGGCATTTTATTATATGTATGTGTTTTGTTGATATTTTATAATGATGTTTGTATTCTATTTTGTTTTTGTAAATGGGGGTTCGATAAATTAGAGTATAGCCTCAGCGTCCACTGCGTGGGATGTCTTTATTGTAAAGTGACCGGCTGGTGGAGTGCCTTCAGTGTTACCACTTGGATTGTTTCGGCAGATCTTTTATGCGGATTAGGGGTGAGTCCTCTTTCAGCGAAGTTGTGGTTTTGATTTTGTGGTCCTGATTCGGCTCTTTGCAGTCGCGCGGAACCTGTAAGCAATGGATAACTAACTAACTCAATTGTAGCTAGCTCTACCGTCAAACCTATTCATTACTGCTTGTCGTTCTTTTCGTTGATCTGAAATCATTGATTTACGTTGTTACGTTGAAACGCGAACGAAAGTATGTCGGAAACGCGCACGATATATCTAATCGTTTCGTTTTGCAAAGTATTCAATAATGGAGTTTATTTACCTTTGATTCGAGTTTGCATTGTTGTTAGGAGAGGCTTTGTATAACGTTGATGATTTGCGTTAGTCGATATTACTGGAGAATTTTCTGGATCTGCGTGTTTTTTCTCGATAGAAATTTCCCGATACATGTCGAAGCAAGAGGACGTTCCAGAAGGAGAAATAATAATGTATGACGTAAGTCAGTGATGACGATCTTTTATTCGATTGGTGTTAGTGCGTCATTTCTACTTTGTTCGAAATTGTTCGGGAAGAGAGAGAGATTATAAAATTGTGTGCCGCACTGTTGTTGGGAGATAGTTGAAGTTGTTATTAGTTGGAAAGTAAATTTGAGAGTGGAAAGACGATTGAGCGATTGTATGCAGTTGTTGATGTGTGCTGAATAAAAAGTGGAAAACTTCATACGTCGACTTTGTGACTTGTATGCTGCTTGAGCGGGCTGCGTGGATAAACGAATCTGAGTTACACCCTATCAGGAATTCAGCATTGGGGCTGAATCAGATACTGATAGAAAACACCAACATCGAACTGAGTGTAACATACGTACATGCAATTACCTGAGATTCTTGCTCCTCTTGCATCCAAAAGTGTTAATCCATCGAAGCTACTAACTTTTCTATGTATTGTCCCTGAAACTGTTGTTACTAATACTCGTTGTTCCTCACGCGTTATTACCCATTCGCCTTTGAGTGTAACAGAGACCTTACAATAAAGATGTGGGTCAGTTTTATGAAAGGGTACATCTCTACGAACAGTCTTTGATCTTTCTATAAATATACATAACTTAGACATGAGCTTCTATAACTCTTGTCTATCCATTAAATTGTCTCTCCCATCCCCCACACCCTCATCCTGGTGTATTTTAATGTTAAGAATTCTTTTTTGAACAAAAAAACTATGCATCCCGATATTGACCAGATTCAAATAAATTCAATGTACCCGTGTCTTCACTGAACTTATATTCTGCTTTGGTGTTGTTGTTTTTGTTGCGGATGTCAGTTCTTCACAAGACATTACCATCCATTGTCTTTCTGTATTGCAGCCAAACAGTAAAGGGCGAGAAGTTAAACAGGGAATTGGGTAGATGAGAGTTTTGAGGTAGGTTTTATTTTCTTAGTATTTTTTTATTACTGGGGTTTCAACTTTTAGAATTATTCTGGTAACCTTCTTCTACATTTTGTTTTAGATTAGGCCTACATGTACCAACGGATTTTTACTGTAACCCGTGCCCTCGCTTTACCCTGTTTTTATTATTACTCGCTGTCCTCAAGGCAGTGTCATCATCCCCTTCTGCATGCAACAGCCCGCGAAGTCCGAGGACAGCGGAGAGCGTGGAACAACATTGACACACGCGGCTTTGATGGATCACACCATTCCCCGAAGACAGCAACTGATGAGGGGTTCGTCTTCGGAACGGACAGCTAACATGTCGTTTTCTCTGCCCTGATTGGCTGTTGGCTGCCACTAGCGCTAGAGAGGGGCTTCGCTTTCACGGTGTTCAAATAACTGGAGAAAGACGATTGAAGAAGAAGACGACGAAGAAGAAGATGATATTGAAAGAGGAAGTAAAGAGGATAATGATGATGGTGATAATAAAAACAGTGGAAGCACAAGAGGCAGAGAGAATGAACATCATGAAGAGAAGAGAAAATAAAAGAGAGAGAGAGAGAGAGAGAGAGAGAGAGAGAGAGAGAGAGAGAGAGAGAGAGAGAATACAAATGCGAATATGTATTCAATAAAGGGCCAAACCCCCTTAAGGGGTGTATGCAACATATTCACAAAATATTATACAATACAATAGCAGTCAAGTCAAACATACATCCAACCAATACAGTATTTCAAATCCTCCAAACATTCAAAACATACATCACGACAAAACAGTTTCTCTAATCTTGAACGCTCTGTACAAAAACATGCATAATCTCCTTACAACATTTCCATTATGAATGAACATTGAGGTTTAACGTCTACACCCACCATTGGCGATATAGCAGACGGGGATAACCATCCCAGGGAAAGAAGGGTAATGACATGAATCAACACTGAACCACCAAAGCAAACGTACTGCTAAAATGGACAGTTAAAATGGCCACATTTTATATTGCCCACCAACGGATTCGAACCTGGGTCATCCATTATTATACGACAATAATAAAGACAGCTTGATTGCATTTGGGTTTCTATAGTATTTGGGGGCAATATATCCTCTGGAGAAAGAAAGAAAGAGAGAGAGAGAGAGAGAGAGAGAGAGAGAGAGAGAGAGAGAGAGAGAGAGAGAGAGAGAGAGATTTGAGACAAGTCAAATACGATGGCACAGGAAGCTAGCCACTTACACAAAGGTCCTTAGAACTGTGCAGAGAAAATCGAGAGAGAGAGAGAGAGAGAGAGAGAGAGAGAGAGAGAGAGAGAGAGAGAGAGAGAGAGAGAGAGTTAGTTAGTTATTAATTGCTAACATGGTCCAGCGGACTGCAAAGCGCCGAATCAGGACCATAAAATCAAGACCACAACTTCGCTGAAAGAGGACTCACCCGGTACCCCTGATCCGCATAAAAGATTTGCCAAAACAACCGTAGTGATAACACTGAAGGCACTCCACCAGCCGGTCACTTTACAATAAAGACATTCCACGCAGTGGACGCTGAGGCTATACTCTAATTTATCGAACCCCAGTTTACAAAAACAAAATAGAATACAAACGTCATTATAAAATATCAACAAAATACATACATATAAAATGCCTACATTGCTAAATAGTAACATCACAGGAAGCCCCAGTGACCATTTGGCAGAAAGCGTCCAATATTCCCAAGCTGATCCAACAGACCTCGCACACAAATGAGGAGTTTTGTCTCGGAAAAGTTTTCAAGAAGGAAGGTAGGTGACTGGTCTAGCAAAGAAGAAGATAGTATAGTAGATTGATAGAACAGAGTAGGAATGAGAAAGAACAAAGGAGAAAGACAGCGACAGTGGGAATTTAAAGCACTAAATTTCCAGAAAGTGGGGATACTATTTATACTGGAAACCCCGGCACCCCAACGGACGGAAGAGTCGAAGTCGAAGTCGAAGTCGAAACCTTTAATAGGATAATAGCATTAGGTCCTTTGGACCTGTATTACAGCTAGTCCTTAATAAACAATGCAAAACAAACAAAATAATTAACATAAAAGAATTTGAAACAAACATATTCCTTAACTACGGTAACAAATCAATAAGCAAATTAATGCATTTTAATACACATACTCTTACCCTTATTCCCCTCCCCATCCATCTCCTCCTCTCTCCGCACACACAAGCACAACCACACACGCACACGCACACACATGTAAATTCACATCTTCTTAGTAACTTAAATTGTGGCAGGGTAGGTAAGAACAAAGAGGTATACAATCATCTTAAATATTAAGAGCAAAGGGAGCTTAAATATTTATGGAGCCTTGTTTTAAAAGATGGTAATGATTTACTTTTCTTGACCTCTTCTGGTAGAGGATTCCACACGGTTGGACCAGAATAGGACAGAGATGTTTTAAATATGTCTAAGCGTGGTCTTGGAAATGTTAAATTATGTCGTGAAGATGAATAACGAGATGATGACTTGCTAAAAAGTGCTTTCAAATAAGCAGGAGCTCTATTGTTAATTATTTTATACATTAAAACGGCTTTATTGTAATTTAGATGTTTGTTAAGGGGAAGCATGCCAGCTATTTTTAATTTTGAATCAGTTGTGATGGAAGCGTTGGGGATAACTAATTTTGCAGCTCTGCGGTGAATAGAATTAATTTTTTTGAACAAGGCTTCACTGCAGCCGTCCCATATTGTTGATGCATAATCAATGTGAGGTTTGATATGAGCATTATAAAAAAGTTTTTTAGCATCTGCAGTTATGATAGATTGAAGCTTAGACAACATAAATAATTTTGTTGAGAGAGTTTTACAAAGATGTTCAATTTGTGAATGCCAACTGAGTTTGTTATCTATGATTACGCCTAAAAGTTTGTGACTTTCAACCTGTTTGATATTTTTTCCATTCACTACTAAATCAAGAGAAAGCGGAGCCCGCTGATGCTTTTGTCTAGTTGTTATTAACATAGCTTTTGATTTAGCTGGATTCAGTGACATATGGTTTAAACTGCACCAGTCAGTAACACTGTTAAGGGCACATTGAAGAGATTGCTGAATTTCAGCTATGTTACTGCCTTGAGTTTGTAATGTTGAATCGTCGGCTAACATATGACACTCAACAGAATTATCTGCGAGATGTAAAGGTAAGTCGTTAATATAAACACAAAATAAAACAGGACCTAAAACAGATCCTTGAGGAACCCCATGCTTGATTTGGCCTACAGAGGAATTTTTACCATGGACATGTACGAACTGCGTTCGTTGACTAAGAAATGAATGAAAAAAATCCAAGGAAACAGAGCCATTGAGATACAGTTCAAGCTTTTGGAGCAGTATGTAGTGATTAACGAGATCAAACGCTTTGGAAAGATCTAGAAAAACAGCTCCTGACAACGTAGAGTTATTCATAGCAGAAAGCCATTTGTTAGTTAAAAGAGCTAATGCAGTGGAGCAAGAATGGTGACTACGGAAACCAGATTGTAAGGAATGAAAAAGATCAAAATCCTCTATATATTTTGTAAGGTGAGTGTGAATGTGATGCTCTAGTATCTTTGAAAGTGTAGACAGCAGAGATATCGGACGATAGTTATTAAGATCAGAACTTACTTTTGACTTAGGAAGGGGAATAACCTTAGCTTGTTTCCATGTGGTTGGAAATGTATTTTTAATAATGCATAAGTTGAAGATGTAAGAAATGGAATTCACAATATAAGGCAAAGAAAGTTTTAAGACTTTATTACTAATTTCATCAGGACCTGCCGACTTTGTATTTTTAAGTTTTAATATATATTTTACAACTTCATTTATGGTAATGGGTGGTATTTTAAATGGTGAAGAGGTACTTGTTCTCTGCTTACAAAATGTAATGAGACAATCTGAACAAGTGTATTGTGAATGTTTTGAGCAATCCGATTTCAGTACAGAAGTAGCGACTGAAAGAAAAATGGTTATTGAAGGCATTAGCAGATAAATTGGATGGAATTTCATGATGATTTAAAGATGAGCCCTTAATAAAAGAATTTAGGGCATGCCATAGGTGAGAAATGTCACTGTTATTTTCTATTAGTTTATTAAAATAATTTCTTTTGGAATCGCGCACCATGTTTTTGATTTTATTACGAGATTTTTTATACTCTTGAAACTGTTTAGCATGTTTAAGTTTGTCTCGCTGTGACATTGCTTCTATAATCTCCGGAGTCAGCCATGGTGGGAGCTTAGGATGTTTTACTCTTTTCTTTTTAATTGGTGCATGTCTGTTAAGTATAGATAAATAAATAGAATACCAACGTTCAAGTGCATCATTAGGGTCATTAGAAGTATAAACGTCATCAAATGATGCCTCAAAGAGGTCCATAAGAAAGGCTCCACGATCAAAGTGTTTGAAGGACCTGTATGTTATATGAGTGTGACCTTTAGTGTTTGATTTGGGTAGTTTAGAAAACTTTGTACAATATATGGGGGAATGATCACTTATGCCCAAAGCAGAAATGGAAGCATGATCAATTGTTGCGGGTTCAGTGGTGTATATATGATCAATTAAAGAAGATGTTGATGAGGTTACCCTAGTAGGTGAAGTTATCAACTGATTAAGACCCAGAGAAGATGTTAGGCAAGTCCCATCTATTTTGTGGTCTCAGAAGATCAATGTTAAAATCACCAAGAATGAGAACATCAGCATTAGGCTTATAATTGTATATTTGGTCCACCATGTCTGAAAAATAGTCAAACCAATCAGCAGTACTAGCTGGGTTCCTGTATAGGAAGCAGACAAAAACAGGTGAGGCTGTGGCTGAATATTTGAATTCAAGCCAAATGCATTCAACATTGGCGTGCTCAAAGTCTTGCCTTCTTATGGTGAAAGGATAAATAGAGGTGTGAATGTAAACAGCAACACCAGTTTCACCATACATTTGGGCATCACGTCTTATAATGATATAATCTGGAATATTTATGAAAGAGTCACATATATGAGAGCTTAGCCGCGACTCCGTAATACCATAGAGATGAAACTTCGGATCGGAAGACTGCAAAAACACTGACAGGTCTGGCACTTTAGTGTTCAGGCTGGCAATGTTGAGGTGACCGATCTTCAATAGCGGCATAGTTCAGTCTTCATATTGCTCATCAATTTACTATCGGAATAAGTCAAACTGATATTATTCCACTTGCGGCACAGAAGTTTGCTGTTCTGCACACAGCATATACAAAAGTTGGGTTTAAAAGTCTTAGTGCTTCTGGCACCAATACTGCAGTCTTTTATGTACAAAAAAAATCCACAATAAATAATCAACATATAGAATATTGCAAAGTCAGACAAATGTACGTGCAGCAAACTTATAAAACAATTGCTCAATATACCAGCAAGACGAGAACCCTTCACCCTCTCTCATCCTTCATATTTTCCCTTCTCCCCCTTTCCCTACACTCCCCACCCTTCCCCCTGGTAACACTTCAGTATCAATTACTGTCTAATCAACTGCTGCAGTAACTGTGTTATTTGAGAAATAATGTTGCTGCTAGATAAGGTGGATGCATTATGCTGATAAACAAAGGCATGTGGCATAGATGCATGGAGAGGCGAGTTGACGTTTTTCATTAATAGGAATTTGAGTCACACATTGTTGCATATGAAGATCAAACGGCTGACACTCATTTTGCGCCATATGTGAATGCTGCTGAAATTGTTGTTGCTGCTGTAGTTGCTGCTCTTGCAGCTGAAGTTGTTGCTGCTGTTGAAGTTGTAAATGCTGCTGAAGTTGCTGTTGCTGCTGCTGCTGCTGTAGTTGCTGCTGAACTTGCTGCTGCTGCAGAACCTTCTGCTGCTGATGGCATTGTTGCTCCAACTGAGGTTGTTCTTGCTGCTGCAATTGTTGAGGATGGAGATGAATACGATTCTGGAAAGGATGAAGCATCTGTGCATGGCTGTTTCTGTTTTCACTCTGATTCTGAACAGGAAAGCTCGACCACGAATATTTGAGGTTGCGAGCAAGTTTGAGAAGTCCTTTGAGGCTCGGGTGCAGCAAGTCTTCATATAGATCCTGTTTAGGTGCCTGGTTTCTGGTTAAGAAAGTGCTGTGATTGTTGACAAACATGCAGCCTTTATCAGAGCAAGCGATTTGCAAATTTTCATTAGATTTTCTGATGACAGCGTTGATGTTGTTTCTGCCTTTGGCGGGTATGATAGATGAAAGGATTAGTTGGGCTGAGGGAAAGACAGTGATCAGTGCATTAATAAGGGACAACCACTGGGCAAGCTCAATAATGCCCCCTTTACAGTCATTGACACCAACGTGGGTAACCACACGTGAGACGTGAGGACAGGGTTGTTGAGACTGTAGCCAAAAAGTCAGAGAACGTACACCGAGGGTTGAAGCAGAGACCTTCTGTACAGCAGAAAACTCGCCAGTATTCATCTTTTGAGGGTTCAGTTTGTTCAGCGTACTGTCTCCAAATATAATGTAGTCAGTAGATGGTTGGCCTAAAGTCCCCTGAGAGAGTTTGTCAGTGAAAGAGGATTTCTTGTCAGAATATGATTGGTCTTTTCCGATCTGTACTGGAATTTTTCTTGAAGAAGATGATGGGCAGGACCCTTGTACAACTGGACTCAATTCAGTCTGGGGAGATTTAGTTCGCTCAATGGCAAATGGTGGCATGGAGAGAACAGTTGTATCAACTGGAGCAGGCGACTTTGATGATGTCATTGGCGTATGTTTTGCATTGGCAGAACTGAGGCGTTCTGAAATCGGTGTACACTTTGATGCGCCTTGCACTTTAACATGAATTGGATGATGTGAAGCTGCTACTTCCAGGTAAGTGGGTTTGTAATGAGCGGATGCAATGTTAGTAGATGAAGAGGTAGTTGATGCAGCTGCAGAGTCAACGGAAGTTTTCAGTGATGGCTGTGAAGATGATGGTGACATAACACGATCAGGAACGGCAAAAAGGCTACAAGATGAAAGATCCTTTCGAAGCTCCTCAATAGTGTTACTTTGCTCCGAGACTCTAGATTTCAAATTTTCTATTTCGTTTTCCAATTCAGTTTTGACGATGGCCACATCACGAAGCTGTTTCTTTTGGTCACCAACAAGCGATGACAATTTGTGAATTTCAGCGTTGGCAGATTGTATAGAATTCTTTAGTTGTTCAGTTTCTTCTTTCAGGGTTGCAAAAGAATATGAAAGAGATACTTTAACTTCATTTTTAACTTGAGTTTTCATAGTATCCATATCAAACAGCAGACAGTCTTTTACGGCACCGTTGATTGCAGTTTGAAACAGCTCATGGTGAACAACCTGAGAGACAAGTAGGTGCATTTTATTCTTTTCCAACACTGGAATGGATGGGGACTCAGCTTGAGAGCAGCGTTTGTCCTTGCGAAACTGATGCTGGCAAGGTGTAGATTTCGGGGTGTGATATTTGGTGGTGGTTTTCAGAAAACGATATGATAATCGTTTTTTGTAGTTGCTTTTTATAGCAGGATCTACTATCAGCTTTGGCTCAAATGTTGAACTGTTGCGAATGTTTTGATCAGGACTGGAAGACTGCTCATAGTATTTTGTTTTGGGAACAGTGTCTTCAGTAATGTTACAATCAATGAATTTTTCATCATCACCAAAGATGAGAGGATCTGGAAAACCCCTTGATGCCATTGCTATTTTGGCTTCCTCCAAACAACTATAAGATTTGAATTCAGCCCCTCTATAACGATCAATTGACAAATGGCAATCATTCCACCGTTTAAAAATTCCTATTCTTCGTCCTGAAGATACGGCATAGCATTTTGAGTTTTTGACTTTGGGGGCATGGTTTGGGTGATGTGATGAAGGCAGAAAGGGATATTAAAGTTTAAAACATGCTGCTAGAAGAAAAAACACTCATGAGAAGCTTTACATCGTCATTTGTTCATTAGTTCAGTAGTTGAAGCGGAAAAAAAAAGTTTAAAAACAGATCCCATACGTGAAATAACACGTGGAAAATCCGGAAGTAAACAAGCTAGGTCATGTCTATAGTACGCTAAACAATCAATGAACGTATGATGTCATAATAGCTTGACAAAGGGAGACAAACGTCAGCTAGTCATTACGTCATTATCGCCGCAGACACGCGACGTAAAAGAGATAATTACGTCATGATGTTCCAGATGTCTGCTTTCAAGCAATTTACTGCATTTTAAACGCACTTTATAATGTTCGCTTAACACATGACACCTTCACATGTCAACAGCTATATATTTCATTCCATCATGATGAATAAAACAGTCTTGTTCACTTAGAACACAAAATTATTTGAGACGACGACACGGTCGCCATGATGAACAACGGAGATCTTCACAAGGCCGCAATGATCCCAAAGCGAAATAAACAAAATGACTGCATGATTAGCAGCATTAATGATCTAAAAAAATCCACTTTGTAGACACAAACATTTCTTGGTTCATGAAATTGTCACTGAGGAGCTAAAAATCCAAAAATTCAAATTCAAATTGGAGAGCATATTTCAGAGATGCTAATGCAACACAGGCACCTGAAAAAAAAAAAAAAAGAGAGAGAGAGAGAGAGAGAGAGAGAGAGAGAGAGAGAGAGAGAGAGAGAGAGAGAGAGGTCAAATACGATGACACCTGAAGCTAGCCACTTACATACTTTTCCTTAGAACTTTGGAGAAAATCTGTTCAATCAATGGTTCATGAGATGCAGTATGCAACGGACGAACTTACAGACTGACCGGCCGACTGACGGAAAGGCTGACAATTTACTCATTCTGATTCCTAACTACTTCAAAGTATTTTCATTAAGTATTTGGAAATACAAACAAAACAAAACAAATAAACAAACGAAAGAAAAACAAAAAGTATGGAGCTAGTTCTGGGATAAAACCATTGCTTATAACGCTAAATTAAAGTATAGGGAAAGTTTGATTAGGACTCGGCGGCATCGAGCCTCTAGCTGGACTCGAACTCTTTACATCCGAAACGCGACCTGGCGCTTTTCCGCATGTTCTGTCCTGTCACCTACGTTCTATCACCAATTCATTGTCCCACTCCTTCCAGTATAGTCAGCAGCGTGTTTGGTTGTCACAGACGTCAACATTGACAGTACTTGGCGGGTACAAAATTAAACGATTTTGGTGTGAGAAGAAAGAATTAATCTTTTTTCTTCACCCCGATCCTGTCCTGGAAGGCGGCTTGGCCTAGATTTTGAGCTAAAAACGCATTTCAATGATTACAAGCGAGCGAGTCCATGTTTGAACAGTCGTTTAAATTAAATATTGATTTGATTTGTCACACACGTGTGCACTGTCCACTGCCCTTCTTTCTTCGGTTTGCTCTGTTTGACCTCAGATCTGAAACACATGATCACGTCAAGTAAATATATATTTCATGCCTATCAATTCAATTTAAGAGGTAGGCCATATTTGCTGTTGGGCTAATTACTTGGCAATATATACACAATGATTTTCCGTCGTCCTGCTTGAGTGATAATTCACATAGGTAATCCATAGTATATAAGCTTACAGTGCAACTGTTCCCACAGATCAAACCTTTTTTTACTCCTGATTCTAAGCCATTTTTTTCTGATTGCTTGATCGCTCGATTGCTTGCCAGTCATTATGTTACATATTAAGTCCTTTCTTTCTTTCTTTCTTTCTTTCTTTCTTTCTTTCTTCTTCTTCTTCTTCTTCTTCTTCTTCTTCTTCTTCTTCTTCTTCTTCTTCTTCTTCTTCAAGTCCGTCCTCTGCTCTTTTTACAGGTGTTTTATTGACTCTGTTCTTACATTTGCTTTTATATTCTGGTATGGTGGCTTGAGTGTGAAGAACAAGAATGTTTTTAACAGAGTGGTGAAAGTGTTCGCAAACGTAGTAGGTGAGCAGCAGAAAAATCTGAATAAGTTGTATGAATTTCAACTCATGTTGTGCAAAAGGCTAGACCTAGTATGATTCCGTAAGATATTACAGATGTTCTGGCCAAACAGTATGACGTTCTCACATCTGGACGCCGTTTCCGTGTACCCAAGTGTTTCATTGTACGAGTTAGATCTAGCTTTGTCCCCAAATCCATCCAACTATAAATAATACTATTTCTCGCAGAACGAATAGAAATGTGTTCTGGTGTGTGTGTGTGTGTGTGTGTGTGTGTGTGTGTGTGTGTGTGTGAGAGTTTTTATAATGTGTGTGTGTGTTTGTTAGGTTGTCTTAGTTTTGTCTGCCCTCCAACTGTTTTGAATTGGGGACTTTATGCATTTCATTACTTTATTGGTGCCTGTTGCTACGTTATAGTCTATACATTTTTCAACCTTTACTGAGTGAATATTTGTAATTGCCTTTTCTTATACATGTAGTACGGTCAGCAAAGCATGTATTAAATTTTCTGTTTGACATAATAAAGTATTTTTGAATCTTGAATCATCCTCCTCCCTCTTCTTCTCGTTCTCCTTCTTGGTGGTCAAGAAATTCAGTAAACGTCTCAGAAGGTGGGCTTGTTGGGAAGCGGGGGATTTCGCGTAAAGTCGATCGACTGATCAAACAAAACTAACCCTTTCCTGCCGATGTTTGCGAAGAGTTCAGCTCGTGTTTGGTGACATGATCTTGAAAGCTTGTGTCGCCTTGTGAACCAGGATGTAAGAGAAAAGTTGGAGGCTCTAGGTGGGTGAGAAGACGAGCCAAGGATCAATTTTATTTAAAGCTCGAAGGAAACCCGAGCTTCAAAAAAAATCCAGCTTTTGTGTCAAGAAAAAAAGAAAGAAAGGTTAACATTTTCTAGATTTAGTGACGAAAGAGGTAAGAGGATATTGGCGAGAATTCCGTCTTTTAATGTATTTTAAAGCTGATAAAATAGAACAGGAACTTTGCTAGACACGAACGATCGAATTTCATTTCAATGAATGGTCGATTTTATTCTGAGAACTTAGATATAATACCCGACTATATTTATGTGGATCGGATGCCTTTCATGAAGCTCAGGGAATATGGTTGGTACTTTGATAATTCAGCTCAGCACTGAAATAAGAGATCATTTAAGTGATCGAGCATTTAAACTCAGAAATAAACTTGTGCGCACTCGTACGAACGCGCACGCGGGAGCACGTGCACAAACACACACACAACACACCCACATTTTGACAATGTATTCAGAAATTATGATAAAGCATTATATTACAACACATATAGTGTTCTGATAATAATTAAATGTAAGCATTGAAACCAACAGGCGCACGAAAACATGAACAAAGGAAACTCGCAATCAAAATGCACACAATCTTGGCACATATATAAGCCGTAAACTAGTCATTTTCCTTGGATATGAATCACTGGAAGTCACCATGGATGATTAACCAACCATTTTCAACAGTTCTGTGTTAATTTGATAAATACTAAATATAACAACTGCCAAATTTTGGAATTTTATGCTTTCTCTCTCTCTCTCTCTCTCTCTCTCTCTCTCTCTCTCTCTCTCTCTCTCTCTCTCTCTCTCTCACACACACACACACATAAACCAAAAATGCAGTCCTATCCTATCCTATCCTATCCTATACCGTAACTCGGGGCACCACGGATGATCGTTTAACCAGCGTACTCCATCTTTCCCTGTCCTCAGCAACCCTGACTGTTTCGCTCAGTGTCAAACCGGTCCATTCTCGAATGTTGTCCTCCCGTCTCTTTTTCGGTCTCCCTCTTCTTCTACCTCCTTGCACTGTGCCTTGCAGGATGGTCTTTGCAAGACCTGATTATCTGGTGACGTGGCCATACCATCGGAGTTTCCGTTTTTTTCACCACTGTGAGCCTACATTGCCAAATAATGACATCACAGGAAGCCCCAGTGACCATTTGGCAGAAAGCGTCCAACATTCCCAAGCTGATCCAACAGACTTCACACACGGAAGAGTTTTCAAGAAAAAAGGTAGGTGATTGGTCTAGCGAAGAAGAAGATAGTAGATTAATCGAACAGAGTAGGAATGAGAAAGAACAAAAGAGAAAGACAGCGGCAGTGGGGATGTAAAGCACTAAATTTCCAGAAAGTGGGGATACTATTTATACTAAACCCCCCAGCACCCCCCACGAGGGGCACAACGTATGAGACTTGCATATTTACAAGCTGCGTTACAAATAACATATGATCAAAGGAAACCACCAATAGAAAATGGAAATCGTGGTTCCTTACCGTTCCTTCCAGTTTTATTTGTCATCTTCAGGGTGCCTTCTTCCAGTCCCAAGGGTCAGTCTGCCTCTCTCGCTCTAAGAGAGAGAGAGAGAGAGAGAGAGAGAGAGAGAGAGAGAGAGAGAGAGAGAGAAGGAAAGAAAGAAAGAAAGAAAGAGGAAAGGTGAATAATGCTTAAGTCAATTTTATCGACATACACATTGTGAAATGAAGGTAATAGTGTGTTACTGAATATCAGGTACATCTGATTAAGTAATGTGCGGAGGTAAAATGTCCCTTTAGTTGATAGCTGAAGCCACAACATTCACCACCACCAACACCATCATCTTCTTTCTTTCTTAATCTTCCTCCTTCTCCATTCTCCACCTCCCATCTTCCTCCTCATAGTACTCCTAATCATCATTATTAACTACAAAAACCGTGCTGACTGAATTTTTAGATTTTTTTAATCAGTGCAATAATTTACAAATCCTGGCTTGGTGTATATTAATTATTACTCTACCTTCATTTTAAAATGGCGGCCGAAATGTTCCCCAATAACAGTGCTGTGATTTTGTAATACTTATCTTTTTACTCTTGTGTATATAACTTTTTTTTTAAATTAGGGATTATAATTATTATCGTATTATTGCCTATGGAATAGAAATAAATGCAGAGAAGACCAAAAGTTTGACCAGCAACACCAAAGGCATCAACGCGGATATCGTTTCTTTACCACTGTGAGCATGTCACCGTGTTGTCCAATGATTTGTGTGATGGTCTGTAGGACTTCGTCGTTGGTGATATGCTGGGTATAGGAAATGCCCAGAAGTCTTCTATAGCACCTCATTTCCATGCTTTGTATTCTTCGTTGTAAGTTTGCTGTAAGGGTCCATTTTTCGCAAGAGTATAGGAAGATGGAGATGACAAGAGAGCGCAGCACTTTTACCTTGGAGTGTAAGACTGATGGTCTGTCTTTCCAAATGGGCTTCAACTTTGTAAGGGCAGCGGTTTAGTTGTGCTATCCTGGAGAGAACTTCCTGTAAGGACCCATTGTCTGATACAATTGCTCCAAAATATTTGAAGCTTTGCACCGTGCTGAGGGATTTTCCTTGGATGTTTTACCACCATATCTGATACATGTAACTTACGTGTGTCTGTGAGCGTAGTAGGCTATCATTGTAAAGCGCTATATTAAACTGCCTGTAATAAAATAGTAAATAAATAAATAAGTAAATAAATGTACAGTCAGAGAAAGACATTTATTTTGCACCCGCAAGCCGCACTTTTATTAAAAGACGAGCTGCTTTTGTTTAGCATTTTATTTTGGTGACTTTTTTTTCTTTACTATCATCGCATTATTGTTTTGCTTTTATTTGTTTTATGTGGAAACAGGATCTCACATTACTTGTCGGTGGAATTTACAAATTGAAATCATCAATTCAATTATAGGGAACGAAATGGGGTGACGTGAATAGCAGCTGCCCTTGTTAATGTCATCTTACTTTCAGACGTCCCCTCTCTGTAACACATTGTTTTGCGTTTCCAGACGTAGGCGTATATTTAGAAATACCTTAAAGTCGTCGGGAATCAGAATGAGCCCAATTTCGGTTTGTTGGTCTGTCTATCGGGCGGTCCGTTGGAAGTGATATCTCAAGAACCACTGGACCGATTTTGACCAAACCTCATAGGACCATTATCTAGTTTAGTAGCTTGCCTCCCGTGCTATCATATTTTCTCTACCGCAAAGTTCAAGGTCACTTTAATCATTTTGTGGTTAAACACGCTGTGCTCAATATCTCAAATATCGCTGGAGCGATTTTATTGAGATTTGGTATACAGGTACTTTATATATCACTAGTGGTTTTGTACCCTGGCAAACCAGGGTACACAGTTTGCTGTTTAAGAGAGACAACTGTTGTCTGCGAGTTTCATTTGGACGATGATACCTCCCCATATCCCCCTTGATACCTCACCATACCCCCCCCCCCCCCACTGATATCTCCCCGTCCCCCCCATGATGCCTCACCATACCCCCTTGATACCTCCCCGAACCCACTTGATACCTCCCCATACCCCCTTGATACCTTCCGTACCCTCCTTGTAACCTACCTGTACCCTCCTTGATACTTCCCCGTTGATTGATTCGCAGGTATGGATGAAAGGAATCGACTTCAGTTCAAATAGATTAACGTCCCCGGACACATTAGCGTATAGGGGACCAAGGAATCGACATTCATTCATTTCATTAGGTAATTTAACGTCCCCGGACACATAGCGTATAAGGGACAAGATTATTAAGGAATCGACCATCACCATACCCCCTTATATATACCCGTATCCCCGTTATGCCTACCCATGCCCCTTTAAACCTACCCGTAGCCCCCTTTTACCTACACGTACCACCCCATCCCGATCGTTGGTAATAATAATAATAATAATAATAATAATAATAATAATAATAATAATAATAATAATAATAATAATAATAATAAATAAGTTAAAGGTAAAAAGCCTAAATTAAAAAGAAAAATATCCATATTGTAGTGTAAAAAAAAAAACACATTAAAAAATGGCCCGCCTTAGATTTGAACTTGGGTCGCCTGCACGGTAGGCGAATGTTTTACTAAGTGAGCTACCAAGGCTTCGTATAAAGACCATCAATTTTTTGGTCTATATGGGAAAACATGCTGAAACCTCAATTTGGTTTTTAATGGAAGCGCGCGGAATGAGGCTATTGCAGTTTGTGGACATTTTGTTTATTTATTTATCTCAGAAACGGTTAAACGTTCGGTAAGGAAATGTCGGCTATAACGATTTCGCTGGTTTTGAGCGCACAGCAGGCCGATCCGCAGCGCCCAGCACCTGCCCATATCAGCGTCCATACCGGACAAACTTTACAGTAGAGGCGAAGAAGGACTTCCGGCTAAGCAATTTATATATATATAGATGGGCCATCCTTCAGTGGCAGTCTGTTGTCGGTCAGTAGGTTAGTCGGCGGTACGTCGCTCCGAATGTCACCTTTTTGTTTAAAACACACCAGTTGCATTATCTGAAGATTAGGTCAATCCGAAATTCATCATTAATAATTTGCGGGTACATCAACTACTACTTAGCGTTCGTCATCATTCGTATTTGCTGTATTTTATTACTAATGTGTTATAAGACTGTTGCTACTGCACTGTATTATGTAATTGATTGTTGACTGTCATCTATGTAGGCCTATAGGTGAATGTAGAATGTTCTAGTCATGCCTCTACCTTTTAAGCACTGCCATGTATAGGCCGTGATATGTATAGTTTAAGACAACAACTTGTGCTGTCATTAGATTATTTTGTGTGTGGGTATGTGCGTGTGTGTGTGTTTGTGTGTAGGTGTGTGTGTGTGTGTGTGTGTGTGTGTGTGTGTGTGCTTTTTCTGCGTGAATGTAACATTATTAGTTATTATTGATGTGGGGTTTAGATTGTGAATGTCTGTATTGGATTGGAACTTATGGCTGCTGCTGTGCCATTAGAAATGAATGTGTCTCTGCTGTTTGTGTATATAAAATAGATATATTGCAGGATTTTTGTGGACGACGAGCCAAAGACAAATTTCTGTACGTGATGATCATCAGACAATAAAGTTACATTGTATTGTATTGTATTGTATTGTATTGTATTGTATTGTATTGTATTTGTACTTGCACTTTTTTAAATTAGGTCAAGATCAATGTGCTTCCCCATTTTCCAAAAAACAAGGGTTCCGCTGTATCTAAATATTGGCTCAGCCGATTTAGGTACTTTTTGGTTTGCAGATACTTTAGATCGTGGCCGAATATTTCTTGTTTTCCTTTAGTTTTTTCTTCTTCAGAAAAACGCCGTCACAAAACCGCCAAGAAAAGTAACTCTTTTTGAAAATGCGTAGTATGTTTGTGAATGTTCTGAAATATATATTTCAATGGCTTGCCATCTTGTTATATTTGTATTGCAATGGGCTGTATAACTGTACTTTATCTGGGTCATTGTTTGGCCGTTTGTTTTTTACATTCATCATCATCATCATCATCATCATCATCATCATCATCATCATCATCATCATCATCATCATCATCGTCATCCTCATCATCGTCGTCGTCATCATCTTCATCATCATCTTCATCATCATCATCATCTTCATTATCATCTTCATCATCATTATCACCATCATCATTATCTTCTTCTTATTATTTTTCTTTTTCCTCCTCCTAATCTTTCTTCCTTTTTCTTTTTCTGGAGTGTTTCTGTACTTCGAAGACACAGTCAGGATTTTTCGAGTTTCTTCTTTTATGAAGATTCTATTATTTATTCATACAATCTATAATGTTACTTGGTAACCTGAACAGAGCAGAGCAGAACAGAAAGCTGTTCAAACTCTTATGTTCTATAGTTTCCCTTTCAGCATCTATCGAAATGTTTGAATATAATACTCTCTTCGACCAACAGGACGTTTGATGTTCCAAAGGGTACTAAAGAAATGGTTAACCCACCCCCAGGTTTTTTTCTTTGCTTATTATATAATGTATTAGGTCCACCGGAGATTTACTTTAAGCCAATATAATATTGCAGAGAGAGAGAAAGAAAGAGAGAGAGAGAGAGAGAGAGAGAGAGAGAGAGAGAGAGAGAACACAATCACACACACATACTAACGCACTCGCGCGCGCGTTCATTGGTAATTAACACAGGAAGGACAGACTTGTCTAGCCACAGGGGGTGAAAGATCAGCGTAGTGGTTTTGTGATAGATCTGTCTTGAATACCGTGCTGTCTATGACGACATTGACTACCCTGAAAAACTACTTCTTCATTTTTTTTTATCGGTGAACTGTAGTTTAACTGAACAGGTATATACAGACTTGATGTGATGTTTTTAATACATGGCTTGATAAAGATTTGAATAAAAATGGAAATATTTCCTCGGACCTCAACTTGGGTGTTGCTGTTTGTTTTGTTCACCTCATATTCTTCTTTTTTTTTTGGTACATTGAAACTCTCTTGCTGTTCCAACACTCTCGAAAGTATAAACCTCTTCCTTCTTTCTCCTCCCCTTTGAAGAAATGGTTGGACTAAGTCTTGGACACTAAGTGTTCAGGCACTTTAAGATCTTAACATATTATTAATACCCAGGAAGTACATTTGCTTATGTAAAAATGGTGACAATAAATCATCTTGTATATTGTAATGTTTGAACGAAACTGTGTTTATATAATTATGAAGTAGACAGATTTTGCTATTAAATTGCGTAAGGTTAAATGTCTCCGTGAATGGTTTGGTACGGCATTCTGTGAAGCAAGTGTATAGATAAAACGCTTGGAGGTAGGTTTATACTTTTAACATTAAGGAACTAGTGTTTGATCCAATGTTGTTATACATGTAAATGTAGGCAAAGTTTGGATGACGTCTTACTGTAAGGTCGGTAGACATTTGTAACGTTCAGGATTTAATGTTTGTTCCAATTTTGTTATAATTAAGAAGTAGGTAATTACTATGCTGCTTCCCTGCGAAGTAATGTTTGGTCTAAATCCGGTTCTGAGAAGTATTGTTTGGTTTAAATCATATGCTAAGAATTTGTTCTTCTGTGAAGTAATATTTGGTCAACTTCTTGTTCAGTGAAGTCACCAGGTAGTGAAACCAAATTAATAGTTGGCTCTCTATGTAGCAATATTTCGTTGATGAAAATAAAAGAACAACAGCAACAACACATTTAGTTGTTTATTTCTTAATTTCTTTTGTTATTGAGCTATAGACTTTGTCATTTATTTAGCATTTTGAAAGTGACGTCAGATAATTTTAACTTTCTGGAAGTTCTACTCTCTGTACCAAGATCAATACTTAATCGATGTCTTGAATTTTTTTAAACGAAATGTTTGAGAGCTTTGAACTTAAGATCTCATCAGTAAGTGTTTGAAATATTTTGGAGGTAACTCCTAGAGAGTAGAGAGAGAGGGAGAGAGAAAGAGAGAGAGACAGACAGACAGACAGAGAGAGAGAGAGTGAGAGAGAGAGAGAGTTATTTTAAGCGCTTGTGTTTGGTTGTTTGGTTATTAGTAGGATTCAATGTTTGGCTTAAACCTTGCCCTTTGAGGTCGGAAGATATTTAAAACACTATGAAATTGTCTCACAATGATTTGTACAGTTTGTTCAGGAACTTTGAACTTCTGAAATTTGAAAAGATTGGCAAATGCTTGCAACACTCAAGATATGCCCTTACTGTGTGCTAATGTTTGCAGCTATGATACCCCACTAGAAGTGTGTGTGTGTGTGTGTGTGTGTGTGTGTGTGTGTGTGTGTGTGTGCGTGTATGGGTGCGCGTGTGAGCGTGCGCGTGTGATTGTGTGTGTGTGTGTGTGTTCATGTGTGCAGCATTTGAACTTCCTTGTTCTGTGATACTGACAATCGACAATCCCATTATCTATCTAATCAATCTATCTATCTATCTATCTATCTATCTATCTATCTATCTATCTATCTATCTATCTATCTATCTATCTATCTATCTATCTATCTATCTATCTATCTATCTATCTATCTATCTATCTATCTATCTATCTATCTATCTATCTATCTATCTATCTATCTATCTGTCTGTCTGTCTGTCTGTCTGTCTACCAACCTATCTATCTATATATCTATCTATCTATCTATCTATCTATCTATCTATCTATCTATCTATCTATCTATCTATCTATCTATCTATCTATCTATCTATCTATCTATCTATCTATCTATGATAGGAGGAAAACGCCATTGTACAGTTACTATAGTAGAATCAATTCAAACAAATCCAATACAATCCAAAGTTCATTGTATATAAATCTAATAAATTCACACGCTGCGTGGACGTGATAGCGAAACTGGGAAACAGGTACTGTTGGGAAACAGTGATGCGTGTTGAATTGTTTATACAAAAAAGACTGTACTTTGAGGATTTCAGTTATTTAAAGAGCGTGTTCTGAAGAGTAGGCCCGGCCCAACCTTTATAAATGACCGGTATCCAGATATTCTTGTTCTTTCTTTCTATACATCTTTCTTTCATTCGATCCTTTCTTTTTTTTATTTTCTTTCTGCGTCCGCAAAAACAAGGAAACCAAATTGATGATGATTAAAAGATGGAGAGAAAAAGCAAGTCGAACAAATTGGACAGAAACGTCGCTACAGGATATATGTGTGAGTGCGTGTGCGTATGTGTGGATGTGCGCACGCGTGCCTCCGTGCGTGTGTATGTCTGTTTCTGTGCCTATACGAGGTTTATTGCCGAATAGGTCTATATGTTTGGGCGCTGTTGGAATGCGGAGGTTCAATATTGGAAATACATTGCACAACCAGTTTAAGTCTCTTTAACCTTTGGAGACTTTTCAGGACAGAAACTAAGAGAAAATGTCCGAAGACGCCGCATGTGTGCTCTTTATTACATCGTGGTTCTAGTGTCCGTTCTTTTTAAACGCTGAATCGAAGTATTGATGTGCGGAGCAAGGGTGGTATTCAGTGATGTTGGAAAAGAGACAGCAGACATTGTTACTAAAGGACCCTGTTATTTGACACGTGAACAACATCTATCTCTTACTTAGTCTTTCTGCCTACTACCTCTCTCTCTCTCTCGCTCTCTCTCTCTCTCCTTCCCTCCCTTTCTCTTTCACTCTCTCTTTCCTTATATTTGTCTTTGTTTGTCTCCCTCTGTCTATCTTTGTCTCTCTCTCTCCCTCTCTCTCTATTTGTCTATGTCTGTCTGTTTATTTGTTTGTCTGTTTCTCTCTCTCTCTCTCTCTCTCTATCTTTTTTTTTTTGCTTTGTCTTTCTCTCTGACAAGATAGTATTTATTTTGGGGTCGGATATGTCTCTGTGGATTCCGGCACTGAACAGAATAGACCCAACGTTTCCCGGCGTGTCGAAAGAGGAGGCTAACAGGGGTGATGTCAGCACGGCATCACTGGGCAAAAGTCTTCTTCACAGAAGTCACCGGCCAGCGCGGAGAAATCGCACGTTACTACAGGTTCAACGACCAATGGCTCAGGTCCAAGGCGAGCCACACTGTACTCGTGGATTTCGGCTGTGATCAACAGTCTGGAGAGGATTGTACCCTGCCAGGTCTTTCTTGCCCAAGACACACCGTATGATGAAAAGAATCACTCACTTCATACCGGATCGGTCGTCACCCGGGTCAACAAGGACCGCGCCTTCCGTTGGCCATCGGAGGTGATAAGTGTGCTAGTGATGGACAGCTTAGCAGGATCCGCACGAGAGACAATATCGTCATAGGAACCTGGAATGTCAGGACCCTAACCGCGGAGCAAAAATTAGAAGAGCTGGCCTACGAGCTGGGCAAATATCGATGGAATATTTTAGGTATCAGCGAATTGAGCTGGAAATGACTATGTGAAATAGCGACCGACAAAGGCCACAAACTTTATTTCAGCGGGAGAGATGACAGGCACGAACACGGCGTTGGATTCTTGGACCACAAAAACATTGTAGCCACTGTCATGGGTTGCCGTCCAGTCTCCAGTAGACTCCTTACTGATGTCTGAGAGCAGCCCCTTTCGACATCACCATCATCCAGACCTCTGCCCCCTGCATCAGACTGTGACGACAGCAAAGTCGAGGATTTCTATGAACACCTGCAGGCTGTCCTTAACCAAGTGCCGAAGAAGGACATAGCCATAGTCGAAAGCGACTGGAATGCCAAGATTGGCCAAGATACGCACCACAACTGGGAAGACACATGTGGACCCCATTGCAATAACAAGACAAATGGCAGGGGTCTCAGACTCTTGGAGTTTGCCAGATACAACAATCTGATACTGGCAAACACGCTTGGTCTCCGCCAAAAATCTAGATGATGGACATTGCACAGTGCCGGCGGGGAGCATCACAACTATGACTACATCATGGTCAGGACACGCTTCAGATCAAGCATCGCCATTAGCATGACACCCACGTTTCCAGGAGCAGACATCGGAAGTGACCACGATCTCGTGATGATATCTTTCCGACTCTACTTGTTGAGAGTAAACACAACAAAGTGCACCAGACTGAAGTACGATCTGGACAAACTTTAAGACCCGGAGGTAGCAGAAATAATCCAAGCCACAATTTGAGGGAAATTTGCAACACTGCTCCTTTTGAGAGCTGGTGATTTAGATGCCAACAGCATGACCATCACCTTTAACTCAGCCATGACAGATGCCGCCACTAAGATCCTTGGCTAGCACCGCCCATGTGTTTGTAGAGTTACAAGAAAGCGTTTGACCGAGCTCAGATGCCCTTGCAGATCACGAAGGCGCAGCCAGCATAGAGGTTGGAGAAATCTCCAACCTCCGTTTTGCGGATGGCATTGATGGATTGGCTGGAGAGGAACAAGTACTTGAGCAGCTGGTACAGAGGCTTGATACCACCTCCAGAGCCTATGGAAAGGAAATAAGTGCACATAAAACCAAACTGATGACCAACAACACCAATGGCATGAACATGGACACCAAAGTCCAAGGCCAATCCCTCAACACAGTGCATAGCTTCAAATATTTAGGAGCCATTGTATACGTCCTCTCGAGGATAGCACAAAAAACTACTGCCCTGAGAAGGTTGAAGCCCATTTGGAAAGACAGGACCATCAGTCCACATTCCAAAGTAAGGCTGCTGCACCCCCTTGTCATCTCCATCTTCCAATACGCTTGCAAAACATGGACCCTCACGCAGATCTACAACGAAGAATAAAAAGCACGGAGATGAGGTGCTACAAAAGACTTCTGTACATCACCAACAACGAAGTCCGACATACCACAACACAAGCCATTGGACAGCACGATGACATCTTGACAGTGGCGAAGAAACGGAAACTCCGATGGTATGGCCACTTCACCAGAGCATCATGCCTGGCAAAGACCATCCTGCAAGGCACGGTGCAAAGAGACAGAAGAAGCGGGAGACAGAAAAATAGGTGGGAGGACAACATTCGAGAATAAACTGGCTTGACAAGGAGCGAAGAGAAAGATGGAGTATGCTGATTAAACGATCGACCTTCGAGTTACGGGATAGGATGGGATAGGATAGGATAGGATATGTCTCTTCTTCCTCATCAACTACCATTCTCATTCTAACTTTCTTCTTTCTCATTTGTGTCTTTGCTGGTGATGTCCTATAAACCAATTTTTCGTTTTATTGGAAACATTTGTTCTAAGTCATTGGAAGGAGAACATTCTTTATCAAAGACGGGTTTAGCACCTTCATTCCAAGACCCAGAATCTAAACAATATATTACCAACGATAGCACAATAAACACAACTACAAATCTTTCAAGATAAATCTACGACAATATAGCGGCTATTTATCGCTGATCAAAGGAAGCGCAAGTGTCTGGGTCCATTCTTCTTGCCCAGACTGTCTCCGTCAGTCTCATTATTATTAGTTTTGTTTTGTTGGTGCGTTCTTTCTCTTATTGTCTTGTAATTGATGGATACGCTATACATCACACCTCTTCTTTTTTTCACCTCTGCTGTATTAGCGATTCCACTTTAGAAAATACGTTGGAATCACTGTGGACAATGGTTTTGGTATTTGCCCAGGTTTCCTCAGATCGATATCAATTTATAAAGGGAAGACAGGCAGTGTAGTTGCAGTAGCGTTTGAAACGGGTGAATCGCTGTTGCATGCTGCATGTGATTTGTTATCGTTTGATGTAACCGTCCATTCCCATTTGATTGTGCGTTAGTTTGAAAGTTGAAGTAAGATAAATGTGTGTGTATGTGTGTGTGGGTGGGTGTGGGTTTGCCTGTGTGTTTTTAAAATGAACATTTTGTTGTTGATGTCGCTCTCTGTGATGTTGTTAATGATGATGTTATTGCTCCTGTTCGCATTATTGTTTTGCTGTGATATTGATGTTGTTTGTGAAATGGTGGAGGAGAAAAAAGAAAAATTGAGGGACAAGAGACGCGATGATGATGACGGCGGCGACGATGACTACGACGATGATGATGATGATGATGATGATGATGATGATGGTGATGATGATGATGATGATGATGATGGCGACGTCGACGGCTGAAACGATTCTGATAATAATAATCTGCGATAGCAGCAACCAAACAACAACAACAACAACATTAACACAAAAATTGTTGTCGCATCAGCTACCTCTCAATAAATTGGACGATAACATTTTAACAATAAATGTGTTGCTGCATGAGAAATCATGCTAAAATGTCAAATTTAGCAAATGTATTTATTTATATAACAAAATTTATAAAGTCATTAAAAGCAGTACAAAAAACTGGTTTAATTACCTATAATTATCTATAATTGTTTGCTATTATTTTTTAAAGTATTTAATTTTTACTGACAGTTTGATTCACTTTTGACTTTGTTTAGCTGTAGTAAGGAAGTGCTGGCAACTTTGGCCGGGTTATGTCGTGCAGCGTCGCAAATGGTGAAATACGAGAAGCAGGCCCAACACTGATCACTCTGCTGATATTGTTCCAGGAGGAAACGGACAGGTGCAAATCCCGAGTGGTTAGAAAAGACAGGGTCGAGCATCAGCAACTTCAGCAACCCAGAACACAGTAAGTTGATTTTCTGTCGTTTTTACTCCCTTGTTTGTCGCTCTCTCTCTCCCAATTTCAGTAATGGCAACACTTGTCTTGTGTTCTCTGAAGCGATACCATAATGTCTTTCTCCTTTCAAGTAATCATCATTACAAATGTGATTAAATGTATTAATATGTGTGGGTGGGTGTGTGTGGGTGTGTGTGTGTGAGTATGTGTGTGTGTTTCAGAAAATAGAAAGTGAACTTTCTTTTGTTCGTATGTGGACACTTAAATGATTTCTCTCTTGGATCTTGTATCGTTGAATTTTTGCCCGTGTCTGGTGTAATATACGTTATTCGCGTCTTGGTAAAATTGTCACATCGAGATCAGACAATATTCAAAGCGCGCGTGCAATTGTCCGATCGAGATGTGACAATTTTTTGGGTCATATTCCACGTGTAAGATGCTAATAACATTCATGTATCGATTTCTTCAATTGGAAAAAAATATAGAGGAATAGAAATTACACTAGAGGAGAGAGATGCGTGTGAACGGAACTTCTTTACGCATTGCTTTCCAATAATTCATCCAAAGGCGAAACCAAAAATAGTCAAAACATCGGGAGCGTTCCGTCACACAAGCATAAACGCACGCGCGCACACACGCCCCCCTCCTACTCCCCTCTCTCTCTCTCTCTCTCTCTCTCTCTCGCACACACACGCATACAGAGTAAAGAAAAATGAACATTAGAACGCGACACATAATGGTTGTCTTCAACCAAACTTTACCAGTGAAAATCAACGCCAGTTTCATTCATTCATTCGTCTCCGCTTCGTTCAAAACGTAGGCCTAATTTTGAGACTCGAATCTAACTTAGGCATCCAGTGAAAAATAATGTCAATTTCAATTGCTGACTAAATCGGTCCATTATAGGAATAGTATCTAGGTTAGTGGTCTGTCTCCCACGCCATCATATTTGCTCTACAGCAATTGTAAAGGATCAAGGTCACCGGAGTCATTTTATTTGTAAACACGTTTTGCTTTAAAAAAAACAAACAAACAAAAAAAAAAAAACTGAACCGATTTTGTTGAGTTCTGGTATACAGGTACTTCAAATCATGGGCCATCATTCAGTAGCAGCCCGGTTGCACGTTGTCGGTCAGTCAATCAGTCGATCAGCATCATTACTGTGCTTGCTTTGAAGGTCGCGCAGCAATCCTTTCTCTTTTATTTCATTTTTCAATTCTTTAATGTGTCAATGCCCTATTGTCCCTTGAGTGCCCTGTTCAATTTTTAGAAGATTGATTTTAATGAGTTATAGTTATTTTTACATTGAAGTTCTGGTAATGTCTACCAGGATGAACATTGTGGTGTTTTTTTCCTCGACTTATGATTTGTGCTCTTGTTGGTGCTGGTGGTGATGTTGTTGCTGCTACTGTTATTGCTGTTTTTGTTGTTATTCTTCTGCTGGCGCTGTTTCTTCTTTTTACATCCTCTGATTATTTTCATTAGAGCGCTGTGATCTGCTTTTCCGCTCCCTTGATATCTTCATGACAGCTTTTCTTTCGAGGTTTTATTTTTACCTCTCTCTCTCTCTCTCTCTCTCTCTCTCTCTCTCTCTCTCTCTCTCTCTCTCTCTCTCTCTCTCTCTCTCTCTCTCTCTCTCTCTCTCTCTCGCTCTCTCTCTCTCTCTCTCTCTCTCTCTCTCTCCCTCTCTACTTTTCTGTCTGTGTCTCTGACCCTCTCTGTCTCTCTCTATATCTCTCTGTCTCTCTTTATATCTCTCTTTCTCTCCGTCTCTCTCTGTATCTTTCTGTCTCTGACCCTTTCTGTCTCTCTCTCTATGTCTCTCTTTATCGCTCTCTCTCCGTCTCTCTCTGTATCTTTCTGTCTGTCTGTCTCTGACCCTCTCTGTCTCTCTTTCTATATATCTCTCTCGCTTTCTCTCTTTATCTCTCTCTGAATAGTGAGTGAACTAATCTGTGTTATGTTTCTTTTCTAGATGTGATCTTGGAACAACTATTACGAACACAAGATGTACTCCTATCTGATGATGATGATGGTAATGCTGATGGTGATGATGATGATGATGATGATGATGATGATGATGATGATGATGATGATGATGATGATGATGACGACGACGACGACCAAGGCGATACCGTATAAGAAACAATAGAGGCGACAAAAGTGGTAAAGTATTTTCCCGGGATTTATTCTAAAAGCAGGACGTGAACCGTTCATGGACAATTGCGCAGACCAACGAGGCAGCGGAGTGGTCTCCCCAGGCAACTGTCCCCTGATTAATGTCAAGTTAACACGGCCAGCCTTTCCTATTTTGTCACAATCACATTGCACTGTCAGAGGATGACAGGGAAGAGGTGGAGTAAAAGAGTGGAAGGGGCAGTGCGAGAGAGCGAGAGAGAGATAGAGAGAGGGAGGTTGGGGGGTGAGGGGGATGTGGGGAACAAAGGAGGAAGGAAATGAAAGACTTAAGGAAGGTAGAGGAGATGAATAATGTTCCTCTTTTGTCAAAATCACATGGCGTTGTCAAAGACTCCACACATCCACACACAAAACGGCGACAGGAAAGAGGAGGTATGAAGGAGGAATACAGGGAGGGAGAGGGATGGTGTGATGACGATGAAAGAGGAAAGGAAAGGGACAAAAAGCACAGAAAGGTAAGAAAAAAGTAGAATGACGGAAGAAACGATGGGAGAAAGAAGAAGAGGGATAAAACAAGGAGATTGGGAGGAGAAACTCTGTGAAAGAAAAAAAGAAAGAAAAGAAAAGAAAAAGAAAGAAAGAAAGTAAGAAAGAAAGACCGCAAATGGAGAATGTGATGACATTAAAAAAAACACTTTGCCTTGTCATATACGCAAACATGATGAAGAAGGAGGAGGATGAGAAGAAGAAGAGAAAGAAGAAGGAGAGGAATGAGAAGAAAGCAAGAAAAACGAGGACAAAACAAAGAAGAAAGGGCTCAGAATGAAACGGCAAAGATCGGCCAAAAAAAGAGGGGGAGAACGTGATGAAGCTATAAAATCACTTTATGCTGTCAAAGACACAAGAAAGAGGGGATGTGACCGTGAAAGAAAATGTGCGAGAAGAAAGAGGGATACGGACATTAAGAGAGAGGGAGAGAAAGAGAGAGAGAGAGAGAGAGAGGGAGAGAGAGAGAGAGAGAGAGAGAGAGAGAGAGAGAGAGAGAGAGAAGGAGAGGACTATGACTGAGGAGAAAAAGGAAGAACTCATGTAATTTATTAGGAAAACAATATGTTGAATACACAAGAAGAAGTAGCAGAAGAAGAAGAAGAAGAAGAAGAAGAAGAAGAAGAAGAAGAAGAAGAAGAAGAAGAAGAAGAAGAAGCAAAATGTACTGAAGGGTTAACAGGGCGTGGAAAAAGTATGAAGGGTGAAAATGGAGCTTAACAAAATGTATGTGCTCTTCCTACGAAGGAAGCCGTGTTTTACAGATATTAATGACACTATAAATCAGCAGCTTCAAGAAAACAAGGAAGCCGTGAAAAATATTATTGTGTTGGTTCCTGTTTTCTTTTCTTTTTCTTTTTGTTGTTTTTGTTAGAACAAAGAGTAATATGGGCGAAAATGTGGACAAAGAGGCCATATGGTCCAAGCCACAAATTATCCAGGTAGATTTTGTTTAGGAGGTCATCATCATCATCATCATCATCATCATCATCATCATCATCATCATCATCATCATCATCATCATCATCGTCGTCGTCGTCGTCAACAACAACAACACTTATTATTATTATTATCAATATCATTTTAGTATTCTTCTGGAGACCAATTAATAGAATGCAGATGTTTGAAGTATCTGAGTCCATGGCGCTTTGGATTTTAAGTACCTTATATTTGTAGTGTTTCTTCTTCTTCTTCCTCTTCTTCTTCTTCTTCTCCTCCTCCTCCTCCTGCTTTCTTCTTCTTCTTCTTCTTCTTAATCCGGACACATTTAACAATACTAATAAACATAAGTGAAAGAGGATAAAAGACACTGATTTCAGGAATGGAGCACGCGGCTGTCAAAGTAAACGTTTAACGATACGATTTCCGGTAAATAGCTTTAATTGAAAAGATCACACTACGGTCATGCACTTAGTTTCCAATGAAAAGAGATGTCAGGCACGCAACTGATTTCATACTAAAATATACTTCCTTCAGATTCATTGAAAACCAAGATACTTCAAATTAATTTTGTCAACAGAGGTTTGATGCGCTTCATTATTGCACGGAAATGTCCAAGCAAAATTATAAATCATAAAGAATCCTTGAACCATTAAGGCTCCCCCCCAAATAATATGTTTATTTACGGTAACATAAGACAAAAATAGGTTCGGTAGGTCGGCTGCTTTTTTTAAAGACCTTTTTTCACTTTGGGAACGCAAATCTTTTAGCTTTTTTTTCCCCAGACGGTCTCTCCAAAAGTTTAGAGCGGCTCAAAAAATTAGGACCGGTCGGGACACCGTAAATAAACATTTGGGGAGGAGGGGGTGGGGGTGGGTGGGTGGCTAAACGGCTTTGATGCTAACGTTACGTTTCTGGGTTACAGTTGTACGATTATTAAGAGAGTCTCTCTGATTAACTATTACATAGACTTTACACAATGATGTCCAAGAGGCCATACTTCGGCTTATGTAATAATAATCCAGCAAAATTAATGGCCGAATGTTTCACAACATCGAGAAGTTCTAGAAAAATCCCGAACATGGTACCTTCGTGCCAAAGTTAGGAATGGAAGCTAGTGCAAACGAAGGACAACTAATAGGGATTCTTTGTCAGCTGCATCCTTTATTGTGTACCTTTACCGAATTAAATAAGTACATAATAATCAATCAATGTAGGCTCGCGTTACACATTAGTGTGACTATGGGGAAAATGCCCTACAACGGTAATCATTGACAGTTCCAAGACTGGGCTGGAAAACCTTGCCTCTATATAAAATGCGAAGCACTGGACAAAGTTTATGTTGTCATCGTCGTTTATAAGTATCGTCCTGAGAATCAGGATATTCATCGTCAACGTCATTGCATTAACTGTCGTCTTCATCATTCTTCGTCGTCTTCTTCGTCCGCTTCTTCTTCAACTTCGACTTCAGATTAGCTAGCAAGCTATTCTTTGTTGTGCTATTTCGTTTTTTAAAAATCTCTCTCTCTCTCTCTCTCTCTCTCTCTCTCTCTCTCTCTCTCTCTCTCTCTCTCTCTCTCTCTCTCTCTCTTTGTTCTGGCATCAGCACCGGCATTCATTGCCATCGTATTCGTTCTTGTCGGTGTCCTCTTCTCTAATGGCCTCTGCATACGTATAAATACACGCGTAGAAAATGGATGGAAATGCGATGTAATGCGACGTACAACGGTGTATGACGGGTTCATCGCGTTGAAATGGTCTCGAATGAAAATAGAATTCTTTCCTAAGAAATGGTCTCGAACGGAAATAGAATTATATCATATTTTCCATATTGGTGAACGAAAGCTGCAATGCCCGCGTAGGCTGAAACTAATAGATTTGGGTTTTGTGTGTGTTTTGGTCTAAAAGGTAATTTTTGAACAAACGTTGTTTTCGTTTTCCGGTGGCATTCACTTTAATTACATTATAATGACTGTGCCTGCTGTTTCCAAGTCAAATCGACTTATTGGAGGCTGTCAGTCATCATTAGTTGCCTCGGCCACAACACAGAATACTAATGGTTGAATATGACAAATCCAGAGGTCATATGAATTCTTTAGGGTGTCACATTCGTTCAAAGCAGGAATGGTTGAAAGCATGTGAGGGAAAACACTCGTTTTATCCATGCTGATATGCGATGATGACGATGACGATGATGATGATGATGATGATGATGATGATGATGATGATGATGATGACGATGATGATGATGATGATGATGATGATGATGATGATGAAATGCGACGATACGTGTAATTAGGTCTTAGCATCATCATCTCTTTTTAAACAAACATCACCTTGTGAAAAATGTTTGCGGCAAAAAACATTACACAATGACGAATGATATAGAAAGGTGCAATGATGCACGTTTCTCCGGGCTCATATAACTGGACCGTTCGAGCGTACTCGGTGTCAACTCATCTATAGAGTGTGTGAATTGCAAAGAAGGGGATGAGCTGTGAATGAACGATGCTGTCTCCGAGGCTGACACTCTGATATTTACTATCCCTCTTATAACTACTCCTACCTCTGACACAATCTCTCTCTCTCTCTCTCTCTCTCTCTCTCTCTCTCCATCCCTTTGATCCATGGGCGGGACGGCCTATAGACAAAAGGAGGTAATCTGCACACACTGTGATCGACACTACAGAATTTCCGACGAATCTCTAGTAATCCTCGACGAATGAGGCAGTCCGGAGTTAGCTAAAAGATCCGGTGCTGTTTGTAGCGAGGCTCCTCAGTGTGTGTCAATAGTGTCCCTGCAGGCGGTTAAAATTGTATTCACCTTGTTGACGCTCATCACTGCTGTTCGTTCTTCTGATCTCTGTCTTTCAATTAGATCCAGGTTTGCAACTTTCGCGTTAACCAGGACTACAAGTAGTAAGCATTTTAATACCTTGGTTAACAACATAAATAAAATAAACATCGCCACCTTATTTTTCTCTGATATATCTCAGTTTTCTGTGGCAACCTGAGTTCTTCCGTGGTAAAACTAAGTCTTCAACCGTCATTTATATGATAGTAAAACCTGATTGATATACGCTTTGCAGCCGAAGCGTTCACTACCTAGCTGCGAGGCAAATTGCCAGTTTGTTTATACGTGTTCAGCTACAAGAGTTTTTCTCTTCTGGCGAGGGGGAGTTGTGTACTGTTCTCCGGCTTGCCTTCATTCTTTTCGTGACCGATAACGATAGGGAGAGTCCTCATTATATATTGTGTACGACTTGTGAAAAACGAGACCTTGTCAGGTCACGATGTAATGATCATGGTTTGTCACGCATACGCGAACACGTAACCCACATCCAAAGCTGCAACACGTGTCAATTACTTAACATTTATGAATGATGTGCGTGATTGTGTGTGCATGTGCGTGCGCGGGTGTATATGTGTGTTTGTATGTTGGATGAGACATAAAGAGAGCACTGTTCGTCGTTTTCTTGGTGCGCTAGAGTCAAGTGTATTTTATGTCTTATTTCCATGATGGGAATGACCAGACTGGCATTCTGGTTCTCTGGATATCTCAGACTAAGTTTCGCCTACAGCTACGAGCGAGAGCTGTATTTTAGAAATAATAATTCTGGCGCCAAAATTCTAGCGCTTCTGTGATGATGCTCATACTTATGACCATCAAAGTCTGGAATCACTCTGAAGCTTGGAAGTTCTCCTGATGGCCTGTAAGCAGACTAAAGACGAGTTATCACTATAAGAGATATTGCACACCAGAAAGAGAGTTCCGCTCTGAAAGTGATGGGTTTGAATGTTGGTGTGCTGCTGCACGAAATCTTCAACTTTACACTTGCTCTGCCTAAAGTCTTATCACAGGTTGGGATATATCGGGTGATATTTAAAAACTAGTTGGTCTCCTGTCGCATATAAAACAAAGGTTCCTCTGTGTAGCCTACCGAAGGTAGACCTAATATCTGGTGCTGAGTTTTACTGTAATCTAAAGCACTGTGTATGCGTTTGATAGGGATTGATATTCGCAGGTGTACAAGTCTCATCCTCATCATCATCATCATCATCATCATCATCATCATCATCATCATCATCATCATCATCATCATTTAAGGCAGCATCTATAACTGCATTCAGATGATAACACTGTGTATCAGAAACTATAATCATTAGATGAAAATGGGCCGTGTGCTGTAACAAACAAACTAATCGTTTTTCCTATTATTATCAGAGTTGCTATAGACAGCCCCGCTGCGTTTCTTTCCGACCAAAGTCTGATGTTTCTGGGTGTATCGAGAGGAGAGGGTGTTGTTACTACACTGAGCCTGTGGTGAGGCTGGTAAGCAGGGATGCAAAGCACAGCATGCATGGCAAGTGGCGATGACCCTGTGACTCTGCATCATCAATTACGACTTACTCTTCGATT
Source organism: Oncomelania hupensis (assembly GCA_036898135.1). Taxonomy (NCBI): domain Eukaryota; kingdom Metazoa; phylum Mollusca; class Gastropoda; order Littorinimorpha; family Pomatiopsidae; genus Oncomelania; species Oncomelania hupensis. Next base: position 88,142,064 of record CM072511.1, on the reverse strand, counting down.
CCGGGCACCGCGCTCCGACCTAGTTGCTGACACCACTCACCGCCGCTGACGTATGTGCCGTTGCGTTGCTGTTTTCGTCATCGCGAGGAAGTCTTTTTTTTCCCCCTTGTTAATGTTTTTTTATTTATTTATTTTTTAATTGGTAAAACTCACAGGATGTGGGATGAAAGGACTCGTTTGCGGCCGTTTTATGCATCAATAACAATCATGAAGTTTCGTTTTCAGGGTGACGGGTACCAGTACAATAATAGCCCTAGTGTGCCAGTCGTCGGAGTTGTTTCGTTCGTTCGTTCGTACGAGCTAAACGAAACCCTAATAATCTGATATTCCTAGTGTCGAAAACCGTGTGTGCTCTTTTCCGGGATGCATTCGTCGTCTAGTGCAGTTTAGTTCCTAAGATGATGAAAGCGATGGGGAAAGCGATGATCAATAAACTTTGTTAGTGCCGGATCCCAATCATCGTCAACTGTGACACTTCTGGCTAGCGGCATCGTAGATAGAACTTGGAAGTCTGAAGTTATCAATGGAACTAATTAGGCTACGGCGCAATTTGTAGCCACTTCAAATGAACAGTAGTGATTGATCGATTGATTGACCAATTGACTGATTGACTTATTCATTACTACAAAGGGAACTGATAACGCCAGTGTTCCAATGAAGAGTTGAGGTTCGATGCATGTAGCGGTCCCAAACAAATAGTCTTAGACAATCATCCTGTCCATCCGCCGATGTTGCTTTTTCATTTATTTAATTTAAAGTCTGTACACATAGTGATTTTAGACCAACAACAATTATTTTAATAAAAAAAAATAAAATAATTACTAAATTTTAAAAATTAACAATATTATTGTAACAATTTCACCAGCTTAAATTCCAACGTAAAATTTACAAAATTCTTGACATCAAACATTTTAATTCTTACACGTGAATATACTATTATGTACCATACTATGAACCGATGTTGCTGTGAAGTGAAAGCTCTCCGATCTTTGAAGATCAGATTGCTCAACAAAGAAAGTTGTCCCAGCTCAAACGCTTTGCAAAATAGATGGTTCATTCCCCAGACGTTATGTTTAAATCAGTCTGTGCATATTAGTACGGGTGTTGCGATTGTCGCAGTGCTTGTGGCAACCTTATTTCTCTACAGATATATTTATTTGTTTGCTTAATCCAACTGTCGAAGCTTTGCTGCTGAGTCCGACAGTGAAACTATGACTTTTAATTAGGCGTAAGCATACCCAATAGACTGACTATGCCAGCCAATAGTATGTGGTCACCTCAACAACCCACCACAATGCACCACACTAACAGTGGGTTGTATGGTACTGTTCAAAACAATTTGTTGTTGTGTGCTTTTTAGGACAAAATCAACTTTTCTTACATGCAAATGCGGTGTTCATTCATTAAAATTACAATAAAAAAGCAACTGTTCTTTCACAAATTATGTGATGCAAAAAATGACCCCCCCCCCTCCCACAAAAAAAAAAAAACAAAAAAAACACACCAACAACTAAATAATAAAATAAAATGAAATTTAAAAGAAAATATTAAAGTAAAAAACAACGATAACATTTAAAAAAACAAAACAAACAAAAACTTGCCTCAATCCTGTTACGAAAGGGTTTCCTGTAATTTGCATTATTTTCTTAGCCTGCCTTGTATCTATCTCGGCTGTCCTTTTCATTGAGACATCGCCTTTGCGTCTGAGATCACTGTGGCGTAAATTCTAATCATCTTTCAGGCTAGACCATCGCGGATTTCTACTCCTTCTCTTCCTCCTCCTCCTCCCCCGTCCTCCATCATTCCTGCCATACACAATAGTTTTGTTTTTTCCTTCTTCTACTACTTCTCTTCGTGTCTTGTTACCGATCCCTATCTGTTACGTTTCTATTCCGCCATCTTGCTTCCGTGAGTCTTAATACCTATTAACAAAAAAACAAACTATGGTCTAGAAGAAGGGTCGTTGATTCAAAAGAGACCTTCGAATCGAATTATAAATGTTGAAAGTGTGAAAAAACAAAACTTGTTTACGGTGTACACTCTCTTCCACAAAGATTTGAACTCGTGCTGCGTCATTCATGAAGACCCTGTCTTCTGCTTCATTTTTGGCAGCGTCCCTCTTAGAAAGTGTCTCCCTGTTTGGAAGTGCTTGCAAGAAAACTGGAAAGCAAATAACCGTTTTGGTTAAAACGTGATATATAGTGATGCCATTTCATATTCCCAATGTATTTTTCAAGTTACTATCTTTTAGAAATCAAACTCATATATCATTGTACATAAAAGCACCGACCCATAGTGGGTTCTTGGTGTAAAGCTTCAAGGCATTGTTGTTAAAATTTACAATAAGCTCGTTTGATCTGTCCAATAACGTTCTGAAAACGTTGCCATTAATGCAACAAAGGAAATGCCATTTCATAACAAGCTCATATTATATGCTCAGTGAGTACTGCTGTTCAAACGGTCAAGACAAATCGAAGTTTTTTTCTTTTGCAACACGATTTCCGGCCTGTAAAAATTTCTCTCAGTCGACTAGGGGGGATTTCTTCCGCTTGAACTTCAATTATTTCTGAGAGCTCGTCGATCAAGTTCAGCAAGCAAGACGGTGGAACTGGGTTATAGTTACTGCTGGTGGCTATATACCATCACTACCATCAGTCGTAGCGATAGTACAGATGGGTCTGTACTGCCCTTTTTCTTGGACTATCTGGGGGTTTAGTACTTGGCGAGCTCGCAATGCACCCGAATTTCTTGAATACTAGACAGACATTTAAAACCATTTTTTCCTTACTATGCATATGACACATTAGTTGCCCTTGTCAACCTGGTCCAGTCGCTCTTTTGGCAGACGTCTACTTTTCACGTAAAATACCAGAGCAGACGAAGTTCAATTAGGCTACTATATTATCATACACAATACAGAACCAGTCATGTATATTTCAATGTAAGTTCTCAAACTACGGAAGTATAATAATACTACGAAATAATACTGGATGCTATATATGTGCTTTTCCACGAATCACCAGGCAGGCTCAAAGACCGGCGATCTGTACCAACATGCGCACTCATATGTTGCACCTTCTCACACACACACACACCAAACACACACCTATCACTCAAACATGTGATGTAAAGGAATTAAAAAAAATATTGATTTATTTATCACTTTATTTATTGCTTTACGTATTTACTTGTTTATTTTTTTTGTGGTATTCTTTTTAATGGTTAGTTTAGATTAAATTGTCATCTACACACACTGGAGATATTAGACAAACTAGCATTATAGCGAAAGTGTAGGAAAGCCACAACTTGGCAGAGAGGGGAGACGAAGAGAGTTTTACAGCGGGTGGTCTCGGGAAATGGGGACTTGTGGCACTTAGCCACTATCGGAATAAAAGGGGGGTAAGTATAACTAGGAACTGCCAACTCGTTGAAGTAGAGGAAGTAGGTCGCTATCAGAAGACGGAAAGGATATCGAAATGTTTTTGTTGTTGAAATTTTAGATTTACAGCATCCAATACCATAATTGAAGAGAGGAAGGAAACCGGAGTACCCAGAAAAAACCTTCAGTGACCTGAATAGTCTCGTACGTGTTTGTTTCTTTAATGTAACGTCTTTTCACCCAAATGATTTTAGACTTGATGTGAGCAGGGGAAAATATTAAACAAATAAGGAATAGTCATAATGAAGGGAGAAAGGGATTAAACAAAGTACACAAATCTGAACAATTAACAAATCTAAATTGTAAAATAATGATAACTTATTGAAATGACGTCCAATATAACTATTAAACAATCTGTGTAAAATAATTTTAATTATGTCTCCCATTTTGTTAGTTAGTCATCACTCATGGTGTAATGGATCCAGCGGGCTGCAAAAGAGCCGAATCGAGACCATTATATGTCGTATATATACTATTCAATATTCTGAATTTATACATATATAATATTCTCGTACTTAAGTTACATAAATTCGCATCTTTCGACATAGGAAACCTGCGACTTACCCACTGCGCCACCCTAAATATTATATTGCATCACAAGTATATCAGCTAACAAGTTAGTATCTCGTATTGCCCCCAGTCGACGTGCGGTGGTCCCGTTGCCCTTGGTTTTAGCCACAAGCTGAGACGGGGGTATCCCAAACCTAAAAATAGAATAGAGAATTCTGGGAAATCTGATAACTAGCTACGGTTGCAGTCGTGGTCGCCATTTCTCGCGAAGATGTGCTGGCTGAAATTAAACGAAAGTTGGGAGAGGAACTGCATATTTCTGGTAGTGAACAAAGGCTTTGCTCAATTATTGAAGGAGAACACGATGGATTTATAGAAACATGCACACATGTATGCGAGCTCAGTGCAGGCCGTGAGTCTCAGTGAACGATTGATCGCCATTGTCATCGATTCAGCTGCTCAGATCGCTTCGGTGTGATGGTTCATTTATCGCTTGAATCACACTGTATAATGCACATGCATGTTCTGTCAAAGATATAATGATTTGAGCATAATTATGTTCGATTCCGTACCGATTGGAAGGTGGGGTGTAAAAATTCAATCATGGTGATGATCAATCCTATTTTGCAATGGTGGTTAGACCTACTTTATTGTGTATGGTCACGGGTACTTACCTTTTGTAGTTTGTGTGCTTTTTGTTCTGTCGGTTTTGAGTGTTTGCATCGCCTTGGCTCGTTGTACTTTGTTGTGGTCTCGCTCTCTTTTGATTTTTGAAAGCAAATTCAAATTGCATTGTTATCCAGCAGCATGCGAGGTCAAATTAGACGAATTCAGATCTAACCAATCTTCTTGCGCCATTTTGCGTGTGTCTCGTGTGCCATGCATCAATCGCGAAGAGTCCTGCCGACGTCCTTTCAGAAAAGGATTTACCTACTCATAATTCCCCTGGGTATTGAAGTTTCTACAAAATTATTTTAGGCCGACGACGCTCTATGGAGCACAAAGCATGTAAAGGGAAGCAACCGGTTGTACGCGCACGTCGACAGAGACATAGAAGGGAGATACTAACTTGTTAGTTGATATACTTGTGATTGCATTTATTATAAAACTGTGCAAGACCAACCTAGGATATAACCCCTTGGGGTCATGGGCAATCTTGCCACTGTAGATTGTTCTAACCTATAAAGGGAAAAGTGAAAGCCCCAGTTGAAAACCTGTCTTTCCTTTATAGGCAAGACCGATTCACTGCGGCAACAGTTCCCCTTGTTGGAGTGCCGGGGGTTTCAGTATAAATAGTATCCCCACTTTCTGGAAATTTAGTGCTTTAAATTCCCACTGTCGCTGTCTTCCTCATTTGCTCTTCTTCGCTAGATCAATGACCTACCTTTTTTCTTGAAAACTCTTCCTGGACAAGACTCCTTGTTTGTGTAGGAGGTCTGTTGGATCAGTTTGGGAGTGTTGGACGCTTTCTGCCGGGTGGTCACTAGGGCTTCCTATGATGTTATTATTTAGCAATGTAGGCATTTTATATGTATGTGTTTTGTTGATAATTTATAATGATGCTTGTATTCTATTTTGTTTTTGTAACCGGGGGTTCGAGTAGTTGGGGTAAAGCCTCAGCCGTCCCCTGCGTGGGATGTATTTATTGTAAAGTGACTGGCCGGTGGAGGGCATTCAAGTTTCCCACTAGGGTTGTTTCAGCAGATCTTTTATGCGGATCGGGGGTTGTCCGGTCCTGATTTGGCTCGTAAGAGTCCGCTGGACCTAAAGCAACAATCAATCAATCAATAAAAAACCTAGGATATTAATTCCGTTAACAAATGCATTTTAATATTAATCTATACAGACCCAACCATGTATATTGTATTTTAAGTGTCCAGCCTGTAAGAGGTACCATTTATTACCACACATCATATAGCATTGTAGACAAGGTTTTCAAGGAGAGACGAGTGTATATATAAGTAGGAGAGTTTTATACTATATTCTCCATCAATCATTTTGCTAAATCACAGGCCAGAAAAACTGAAAAGTTATCTATCAGGAAAACTCTCGCCTGCAGACGTAGTCCATCCAGTACTAGGTCTTGTTAACCCGCATGGCAAATTTCAAGGGAAATGTGTCTACGACATTTTCCTCCCTCTCCCCCCCTCCCCTCCCCCCTTCAATCATGTCGCTGAATCTTAAGTCAGAACGCTTTGAGACTTCTACTACGCTAGGAAAGACCTAGCGGGTGTTTCTAAATGATGATGTAACGGTGTATGTTGCGTTTTCTACAAGTAGATATAACTTCTTATCAGAAAAGATGTATAAATAAAGTACTTTCCCTTTCATGCAATATTCTATATTTATAACTGGCAGAAGATTTAACAAAGCTTCTGCTCGAGTATTATTAATGTGATTATGTCTCTATGAATGTTAATGTTAAAACTGTAACTGTTGATTATTATACTTCCACCTCTAAAATATATAAAGATAATAAAAAAGAATGTTATGTGTACTGAAAGCCGCACAGTAAATGTATTTAATGCAGTATTAATTTTGCTACCAAGATATAGAGAGAACGCATTAGCATTAAATGTCTGCATGCGCAAACTACTAGTGATATGCTGACAGGTCGAACGCCCTTGCAATCCTTTAAATATTCAGAAAATGTATGTATAAAACATAAGGCTGCATCAGGTGCATACAATTAGCATAGGTGGACGAGAGGACCCAGCAGACTGATGGTGTATATGTGCCAAAGAATACAGTACAATATAATATGTTTCTATTCAGTAATGCTCATACCAGGCAGTGGCTATACGTCAGACTCGAACACAAGCAGTCCGCGACCCACGACTACGCCAGCTATAACAGACAGCTGCGTACTGCTTATGGGTAACTCTCCACCTCCTCGACATACCTATGAATACCTACAAATACCTTTAACAGAATCAGAATCTAATTAAATATTTATGGACGGGTAATACAATTTGCCGCGGTTGCGATATTGGAGGAAGTAAACCCTCATATATAAAAACGTTATGTAGAAAGTTCGGCTCATATAAAATGACAAAGTTCATACTCGCTGTAATCAATAAAGTCGACTTCTTTAGTGGAGGTGATGGTGGTGCCCAAGACACACTGTATAATGAAAAGAACCACTCACTGCATACCGGATCGGTCGTCGCCTGGGTCACCAAGGACCGCGCCTTCCGTTGGCCACCAGGACGGAGGTGATAAACTTAGTAAGATCCGCACGAAAGACAACATCGTAATAGGAATCTAGAATGGCAGGACCCTAAATGCGGATGGAAAACTAGAATAACTTGCCCACTAGCTTGACCACTATTAATGGAACATTTTAGGTATCAGCGAACTGCGCTGGAACGGCCTACGTGAAACCAGGACCGACAAAGGCCACAAGTTTTATTTAAGCGGAAGAGATGACACGCACGAACACGGCGTTGGATTCTTGGTCCAGAAAAACATTATAGCCACTGTCATGGGTTGCCGCCCGGTCTACAGAAAACTCATTACCATCTCTCCGAGAGCAGCTCCTTTCAACATCACCATCATCCAGGCCTATGTCCCAACATCACACTATGACCACAGCGAAGTAGATGATCTCTGTGAACATCTGCAGGCTGTCCTGGACCAAGTGCCGAGGAAGGACATAGTCATAGTGGAAGACGACTAGAATGCCAAGATTGGCAAGATGCGCACCACAACTGGGGAGACACGTGGACTCCACTGCAAAAATAAGACAATTGACAGAGGTCTGAGACTCTTTGAGTTTGCCAGATACAACAATCTGATACAGGCAAACACGCTTGGTCCCCACAAAAAATCCAGACGATGGTCCCGGCACAGTCCCAGCAGGGAGCATCACAACCAGATTGACTACACCATGGTCAAAAACGCTTCAGATCAAGCGTTAACATCGGAAGGACACGCTCTTATCCATGAGCAGACATAGGAAATGACCACGATCTTGCGATGAAGTCTTTCCGGCTTCACTTGAAGAGAGTAAACACAGTATAGTGCACCAGATTGAAATTCGGCCTAAACAAACTGCAAGACCTGGAGGTGGCTGAAATATACAAAGCCACAATTGGAGGGAAATTTGCACCACTGCTCATTTTTGGAGCTGGGCAAGTACATGTCTACACCCCGTGACCAACATCTTCAACTCATTTGGGACACATATGTCGCCACTGAGATCATTGGCAAGCATGGAACAAAGAAGAAACCGTGGATCGCACCTATATTGTTAGATCTGTGTGACAAACAAAAAGAGTTGGGAAAGAAAATGAAAACCTCACAGAGGGCTGATGCCTACCGGAAAATAAACAGTGACATCCGAAAAGGAGAACTGACTAGAAGATAAATGCCAGGGAATAGAGACGAATCTGAACAAGAACAACAGCAAGAACGCCTACCAAACTTTGAAGCGGCTGAAAAGTGTTAAGCAGCCCAAGGTCTCCACGATCCAAAGCAAGTCCTGCATAGCCCTTAGAGAAGAACAAGAAGAAGTCTTGGATAGATGGACAGAGTACTGCTCTGACCTTTACAACCACACACCAAACGGAGACCCATCAGTTCTAGCGTGTCCCCAAAACAGAGAAGAAGAAGAAATCCTCCTGATCCTCCGAGAAGAAGTTGAGGCAGCGGTGCAATCGCTGAAGAAGGGGAAGTGAACGGGAGTGGACAACATACCCATATAATTGCTTCAAGCAAAGAGAAGAAGCGATGATTGACGCCCTCCGTAACAAGATCTGGCAGAGTCGGGAGGGGCCCACATCATGGACCCAGTAGCTTGTCATCACTCTTCCCAAAAGGGTAACCTTCAGGAGTGTGAACATTACCGCACCATCAGCCTCATCAGCCATCCCAGCAAGGTCCTCCCGAAAATAATATTCAACAGGTTGAAACCCCAAGCTGAACAAATCATAGCTGAAGAACAAGCAGGATTCAGAGCAGGGCGAAGCCCAAAGTGCCACTGAGTAGATTTTCTACCTCAGAATAATATGCGGGAAATACCTACAACGTCAACAACATCTATATCATTTGTTTGTAGACTTCAAGAAAGCGTTTGACCGAGTCTAACTTGCAGCCCTGTGGGCAACCATGAGAGCGTACAACATCAGCCCTAACATTATTGAAGTCATCAAAAGACTGTATGACACGCCTACCAGTGCAACACTCCACAACAGCGCCATCGGGAACTGGTTCAGAACAACAATCGGCGTGCTTCAAGGATGCCTACTCTCTCCAACACTCTTCAACATGTTTCTGGAGCGCATCATGTCAGAAGCCTTTGCAGATCACGACGGCACAGTCAGCATAGGGGGTAGAGCAATCTCCAACCTCAGTTTTCCGGACGGCATTGATGGATTGGCTGGAGAGGAATAGAACTTGAACAGAGGGTACACATGCTTGACACCACCTCCAGCGCCTTGGGAATGGAAATAAGTGCAGAGAAGACCAAAATGATGACAAACCACACCAATGGCATCAACACGGACATCAAAGTTAAAGACCCAATCCCTCAAAACACAGTGGATAGTTTGAAATATTTAGGAGCCATTGTATCAGACAATGGGTCCCGACGGGAAGTCCTCTCCAGGATCGCACAAACAATTGCTGCCCTGGCAAGGTTGAAGCCCATTTGGAAAGACGGGACCACCAGCCTACATTCCAAGGCAAGACTGCTGCGCTCCCTCGTCATCTCCATCTTCCCATACTCTTGCAAAACATGGACCCTCACAGCAGACTTACAACGTAGAATACAAAGCATGGAGATGAGGTGCTACCGGAGATTTCTAAGCATTTTTTAATACCCAGCACATCTCCACGAACAAACCATCACACAAGCCATAACACGATGTCTTACTCACAGTGGTGAAGAAACAAAAACTCCGTTGGTATGGCCACGTCACGAGAGCATCAGGCTTTGCAAAGACCATCCTGCAAAGCACTGTGAATGGAGGCAGAAGAAAGGGTGAGAGGAATGAGAACATTCAAGAATGAACTGGCTGGACACTGAGCGATGCCATGAGGGTTGCTGAGGAGTACGCTGGTTAAACGATAATCTGTGGCGCCCCAACGACCTTCGAGTCACGTGATAGGATAGAATGGGGTGGTGGTGGGGTTGGTGGTGGTGGTGGAGAAGATGACACTTGCCTCTTCCTAGTGGTGATGGAACCCGGGTTGCTTGTCGCTTATCCCAAAGACCTCCACATCACCCGAAATACAACACAAGCTAATATTAATGTATGTATTTATTTATTTGACTCTCTACATCACGTGAAGTATACAGCAGGCAGAAAACCTTTTTCTTTCTATTGTTTTTCTTCGAGTTTTATGTTATTTTATTTTGCCGTCTCATCATCACCACGCATAATAAATAAATAAATATTTATTTACGTATTTTGCGTGATATTGTGTCAGCCGAGATATAATAAAATAACATGAAACACGAAAAAAAACACAAGCAATTTTAGCTGCTATTTATTTATGTATTTAAAAATAGTAAAAATATTTTTTTATTTACTTAAAAAAAAATGATTTATTTATCACTTTATTTATTGCTTTACGTATTTACTTGTTTATTTTTTTTGGTGGTGTTCTTGTTTATGGTTAGTTTAGATTAAATTGTCGTCTACACACACTGGAGATATTAGACAAACTAGCATTATAGCGAAAGTGTAGGAAAGCCACAACTTGACAGAGAGGGAAGACGAAGAGAGTGTTACAGCGGGTGGTCTCGGGAAATGGGGACTTGTGGCACTTAGCCACTATCGGAAGAAAAGGGGGGTAAGTATAACTAGGACCTGCCAACTCGTTGAAGTAGAGGAAGTCTTCTTCTCACTCTCTCGCATGAGGGGGTAATAAGGAATGAGCGAGTCAACATGGTTGGGAGAAGGGACGGGCATAGATAAATTGATGGCGGTATACACGTGGGGAAGGTATAGGTATATTCATCTTGATTTTCACAAATCGAAGTGAGCTCTCCTCCTTAGGACAAGTCGACTCGTAGCTACCGGGATGGAAGTTTATATAACAAATTGCTGAAGGTGTGAGCGAAGGAGAGGAAGAGGGAGAGAGGTGGTTTTTTTTTTCAATGGGTGGCGATGGGGAGGTATAGTAATGAAGGCCAATAACAACTATTGAGGAGGAAGAGGGCAGAAGAAGAGATGGTTAAAGTGCTTGGGACGGGCAAGGGGTGTTGGGAGGAAGTGGGGAGGGGGGGAGGGAGAGGAAGAATTAAACAGCGTTGTAGTATTTAATGTTAAAGGAAGGAAAAGGGACGGAGATAAAGTAGAGTTGGAGAAGAAAGAAGAAGTGTGTACGGGAGGGAGAGGTGGTGTGTCAGGAGGAGGTTGTGGAGTGGGGGGTGCGGATGGCCATGGAGGAAGGTGTGGGGGTGCGGCGATGAGGGGGTCAGGGGGGGAGGGAAAGAGGTAAATAGCAACAAAGTGTTTCCATCGATTTTTGTGCAGTGAATTTAACGCTGCGTTTCCTGGCCACTCTGCCGCTTCTTTTGCCCGGATGCTGGCACATTACAGCGTCAGTGTGCGACTACTTCTGTGTTTGTCATATTGTGCGTACAAGCTTCCTGCGCAAGTTTATACAGACATTTGGGGAAGTTTTGATTATGAAAGACGAAGAATAAGAGGGGGCTGAGAAGGAAAAAGAAGAAGAAGAAATGAGGAGGATGAGAAAGAAGAAAGCAGAAGGTGAAAGGGTGAGGAGGAGGAGGAGGAGGAGAAGAAAGAAGAAAGAAAGAATGGGAACAAGGAAAAGAAGGTGGAAAGATGGAAAAGCAGTTTTAAAAAAAATGAGGGAGACGTAATGCGATGTTAAAAGGAATAATATAGATAATTATGATTGGATCTCATTTACCACTAATATCCGCACTACTATATGGTATGCCTAGCCTGCTCAGGAAAAGGATGCTCAAAACAATGAATTGGAATAGAAAAAAAAGAAGCAGGAGAGTGGAAAGATTAAGGGCGGGAGAGAGAGAGAGAGAGAGAGAGAGAGAGAGAGAGAGAGAGAGAGAGAGAGAGAGAGAGAGAGAGAGAGAGAGAGAGAGAGCAAGGATGGGATAAGGAGGAAGTAATAATGGCTTTGTTGTTGTTGTTGTTGTTGTTGTTGTTGTTGTTGAATCTAACTTGAGAGAAATGTTGCAAAATTCCTGTATGTAGGCCCTAATTGCTATTGTAATGACAACCGTCGACCAACTTACTTAAACCAACGGTATCCATTTCAGCTGGTTGTTTCCAAACATCATTATTACTCTATTTCCGCCGAACATTAAAAAATATTATATTTATTAACATACACACACACACACGCACACCTACACACACGCACGCACATATATACACACACACGTTTTCACGAGCCGTATTTTTGTATAAACACATTGCCGGTAATAGAGGCAATTTGGGGGGAATAATCTTACGTACACACTGGCGCTCGTAGTAAATATTGAGAAAATTGACCCAGGCCTGACTGTATTCTTAACGTGATTTGAGAAACCGGGGCGCGAATTTTGTAGTGTGTTTATTGTTTGAGCCACACAGACCCAGGAATTGATCCTAATACAAAAATACATCTCAATCTCAGAGAAAAAAACTATGTAAACAAAGAGGACGTTATCTGCGAGTTTCCTGTTGTTTTGTTTTTGTTGTTGTTATCGTTGTTGTTGTTGTTGCTATTGTTGTTGTTGTTGATGATGTTGTTGTTAACCTTTTGGTCACATATAATAATTACATGACCAAATACGGTATTTACATCAGTTACCGTACTTCCTTCAAACAATGGATTCTTCTGCGCTCCAATCACAATAATTCATAAAAAGCAATAACTGTCAATTTTCGTATGAATAGCTTCACAGGTTATTATAAATAACTAATAACAATAATAAATACCTGTATTCTAGATACAGCTACACTATTCCAATAGAGAAATCCCGATTTCCTAGAGCTTCAAAGAACAGGTCTTTCCCCTTCAACTGGTATGTACTCTCTGAATAAAATAGCTCACTCTATTACTTAAATTTCGACACGCGAACTTCCGGACTTACACTAGTACAGTACTAGTACACTAGTACTAATACATAACATCTATTTATACAAACGTATACGAAATGCGTTCGTTACATGTGTGTGTGTGTGTGTGTGTGTGTGTGTGTGTGTGTGTGTGTGTGTGTGTGTGTGTGTGTGTGTATTAGATGTCGTGATTATAGCTTCCTGTGATATAGTGCATACACATATCCAATTTTGTTATATTATATGTCCATTGTGATTGCACATCCGTGTGACGGTGGGTCTATTGTAACTGGACTCTGCACAATGGAATGCTATTACCCACTCGTCTTTGTCTGTGGGGATCGGCTAGTGTAATCACCCTATGACTAATCTTAATACATTTATAAGTTTAACTCTGTCTGTGTGCGGATAAGGTTACAAAGATATGGAGAAAAGTGTAATAGCTTCACTGACACACTAGCTCTCACTCGGCTATGAAACATAGGCAGTCCAGCCACTTGTTAACAGTAAATATCACACATTTATTTAATATACTCTATACATAATTCTCTAAACACTCTACACTAACTTAAATGTCCAAATTCACTTCGAATAGTTCGTTCCTTGATGGGTCTATGCTGCTACTGTTCTTGATATTTGCTACAGTCTCATCATTGGGCTCTTTGTTCTGGTTGGCCTAATGTTGGTTTCATGAGAGTGGACTACCGCACAGTCCTTCTATGTCAGTGTGGGTGCACGCTTTCGTTGTCACTTAAATGCAGTTTGAGGTGTGGTGATGGTGTCTCCTCCTTGGTGGTAGACTATTGGGCTATCGTAGCTCAGTGCTAGATGCTCCACTGCAGGCCGAATGTCAGGATTGACGCTTAGTGGTCTTCCTCCTGCCTCGGGCCAACGATGCCTGCTCGTCTTCAAAATATGAGACGAATTTCTGCAACACCGTGTTCACTAAGGGTGTGCAGAGCGTCTCACTGATAGCAGCAATATATATAAGCGACGAACAATCTTCTATGTCCGTGGTCCACTGGAATCTCCACTCTAATTCCTATACATATACACATCATGGCTAAACTAAACACATGGAGAAGTAATTACCAATATACATATTCTCCGGTACAGCCACTGGTCTGCAATAATACACAGCGTTAGCGTACACATGCTTAGCACACAACTGACTTGCGTCGTCTGCTTGGCATGGACTTTTATTTACAAAGGCTAAAGCAGGCTGAACTATTTAAGGCTAGAAATCTTAATGCAAGGTCACCGCCCCTATATGCCTAGTGTATCCGGGGACGTTACTCTAACTGCCTGCCTGCAGGGTCTAAATCTAGCCTTCTGTGACAATCTGTGTCTGCAAAATATTTTAACGTAAGTCTTAAAAACGTTTTGTGTGCTGTGGATGTGACAGTGTGTGACTTTTTAGCAACCTCGGGACAATTTCCACCTCTTTTAATCATGCTCTAAATAAAATTATAAATTGACATTGGGAAGGTAAGTTTTTTTATTGGGTGTTTAGGCATTCTTCTTCTAAGTCATTGGGTGTTGATAACACTCTTCAATAGGTCATTGGGTGTTGATGGCATTTCCCTAGGTCTTTGGGCATTGATGGCATTCTTTTATATCTTTAGGTGTTGATGGCATTCTTCACTAGGTCATTGAGTGTTGATGATACTCTTCTAAGTCATTGGATGTTGATGGCATACATTCTTCTCGGTCATTGGGTGTTGACTGCATTCTTCTTCCATCTTTGTTGTCGTTGTTGCGCATCAACTACATCTACGTTTCGTTTGGAGTCCAAATCTACCTCACATTGCTGTTGTCCCATGCCATTCGTTTGCCTCTCTGTGTCCACCGCCTTCTACAATATATAGTCACGTCAAATTATCCGCCTCGGCTTATGCTCCAAGAGGATCAGCTTCTCTGATCATTTTTCGTCTGCTTGTCCCTCCAGATGCAGAAGAATTGTGAGTTTTAAATCTCCCGAGAGCCTTATTTCCTTCAGTTTAAGCATTTTTGCCTTCTTGTTAGAACAGATTATTTTCTTGCGTTTCCAAAACCGTTAGCAGGGATTGACCTTTGCCAATCTTCTCTCTCTCCCTCTCTCTCCCCCCCCTCTCTCTCTCTCTCTCTCTCTCTCTCTCTCTCTTTTCCTCTTCGCTTTCTCTTTCTCGTTTTTTCTCTCTCTCCCTCTCTCTCTCTGTGCAAGAAGGAAGCCCCAAATAAATAAAGAAAAAATTTATAAAGAAAGTCTGGTGTACATAAGCCACAAATTGTGGCCATTTGTTTCCATCACATAGCGGGAACTCCAGATCCACTCATCAGCGTTCGTCGCACGGCGCTGCTCTGTCCCTTTCCTGAGTGTCTGGGTCTGAGGCTTGGCGAGTGTGTCTTCCTCAACCCCTTCTGTTGCATTATTTTGAGAAAAAGACCTGTGTAGATTCTCTGGCATCCAGGCCACGCTGTCTGCACGAGCTAATAATTCAGTCTCTTACTGATAGCACAGCACACGTGGCGCACAGAGTGAGGGACTCTTCTCTCCGAGAAAATGGGGACACCATCATTTAAGAGATCCTGTCTGGACAACGACGACGATGAAAAGAAACAAGGTGAGAGAGGTTATATGAGGCATAGCGAAGTAGAGTAAATAAATCAGTGAGTTAGGGAAATTGAGACGCCAGGAGAAATTTGGGTCATCTGTGACTATTACAGTGGAGAGCTATTGGAAATGGTACAAAGAGGACCACCGGAGGACAGTGGATGAGAGAGAGAGAGAGAGAGAGAGACGGAGAGAGAGAGAGCGAGCGAGAGAGAGAGAGAGAGAGAGAGAGAGAGAGAGGGGAGAGATGGGGTGCAAGAATTTTCAAAAGGAGAGATCAGCCGTTTTAGGAGCCACAGAGTTGATGGTAGAAACGATTGAGAAAAAAGGAAGAAAACGAAGAAGAAGGCGTATGAGGAAGCAGGTCGGAAAAAGGAGAAGTAGGAAGAAATTAAGATAAAATCTTGAGCAAATTTTAATTATCTACCATGGAGAATTCATTCGGCACCTTAGCAAAATCGATCTGAGAAAGGAAGGAAGAAGGTTCTTGATGTTCCGGTAATGCTCTGGAATTAGTTCTGCGGGAATCTTCAACAATGCTCTCTGGCTTTTAAAGTGGAATGGAATTAGTACGTGTCGAAAAACGACGTTTTAAATGGAAGCCTGGTGCGTAAATGCTACCACTGCTTAAGGCTATTCCACTGAAAGCCACTTTCATTTTAAGGACATTGCTCCACAACATAAGGAACAACGATTTCTGGCTGCTTTGTATGTGTGTGTTTTGTTTGATTTTGAATTTACATAATTGAATAAGGCCAGGGTACTAAGGATGAAATAAGTTACCATGGGCGGTGGTAATAAGGACACCTCTTTCTAGATGCCTATTTGCTTCTAGAGAATTTGGCAGGGTCTTCCATTTTTTAGCTGTTACATTTAGATTATAAAGCAGAGGCTTAATAAGAGCAAAGACTTTCGAATACCTTTCAGTTAAATTTGAACACAATAACAGTGGAGGACTTACATAGATTTTTAGTTTCATTCGCATGTAAATCGTTCTTTAGTTACCAAGTACAATGACTCGTCCACGCCTTAGTAAAACAGGGCAGACATACGAAGGATGAAGGTTTGTAGGCGGCTATTGCATTTAAATAATTTAAAAGAAAGACGATTCGTAGTATCCTTTTTCTTCTTATCTGTTTTACGGTTGACCGAAATTTGGTCTACCTTGCCCTGTAAATATTGCCCTTCGCACGCGCTCCGTTTAAGACTCAAAAGAGACTGGTTGCTCCGTTGATAGATGTGTTTGCTGGTTTCTCTGTGACTGAGATACTAGTGTTTGCTAAGTCAGATTATCTGGGATGAGCCTCTCTCTTTTCCTCTCTGCCTCTTTCTCTGTCTCTGTCTCTGTCTCTCTCTCTGTCTCTCTCTCTCTATCTCTCTCTCTTTCTCTCTCACCAACGCACACAACACTTACTCTCTTGCTCCTATTTTAATCCCCTTGACCGATTTAAAGATCGTTTGACTACTGCAGTTTTAATTAGGGCTGTCGATGAAGTATATATTCGTCCGTGACACGCAGTATTAGCTTTAAGTAGTTTGGTTGGAACTAGTTTAAGATTTTGCGAAAACAGCCCATTGGAGGTGACTAGAGAGAGTGAGGGCATAGGGTGAGTAGGAAGGTGGGGGTGAGGATTTGCAGGTGAGGGAAAATCAGAGTTCGTGACGCTCAGCTCTGTCTTCCCACTTCCTTCTTAATTATACTGTGTAGAAAGAAGGCCTTGCACTTCTCTCCAGGACGTTGAGCTAAGATTATTTCTCATAGAATAAAGAACACGTGCGCACAGAGTGAGGAAGTACTCTTTCTCACAGCTCTAAAAGCTCTCATCATTTAACAGATCCTCTCTACACAAGTACGAATCAAAAAAAGAGGGGGGTCATATGAGAGAGATGCGCGAAGTAGAGAGAAAAGATCACTAGAGTTTAGAGAGGTCATCTGTGACATTACAGTGGCTATAGAGAGAATAGCAGTGAGATTGGAATGTGGAGAGAGATGGAGAGAGAGAGAGAGAGAAGAAGAGAGAGTGAAGAGGCGAGGGAAGGGAGCAAAGAATTTTGAAAAAGAGATAAGACTTTCAAGACCACAGAGTTATATGGTGAACGATAGAGAGAAAGGAGAGAGGAGAGGAGATGGAGAGAAAGAGAGAGAGCGATAGAGAGAGAGATTGAGAATTTAATAAGATATCAGCCGTTACACAGGTTGTTGTAGAATGAGTTTATTAGCACAAGAATTAAAAAAAGGAAGAATGAAGGGTTTCGGTATTGAGGTGAAGTTAATGGAATGAGTAGCTCGATATGTATCTCTGATTTTATTAAATTGAGAATGGAATAAGATGGGTTCGAAAGTACATCTTTAAGGACAAGTGGTGCGTAAGATATGCTTAGAGTATAATCTGAAGCACTCTAGATATAAGGCACCATCCTTGAAAGCCACTTTCATCTTATAAGGAACAACACTCTGTTGTCGTCTGTTTTGTTTGATTTATTTACATAATTGAATAGGCCAGGGTACTAAGGATGAAATAGTTTACCAGTGGTATGGTATAGACATTTTTTAGAGAAGGCAGGGTCTTCCATTTTTTTAGCTGTTACATGTAGATTATAAAGCAGAGGCTTATAAGAGCAAAGATCGAAATATCTTTACAGTTAATTTGTGGAGGACTTACATAGATTTTTTAGCAGACATTTAAATCAGTGACAATAGAGACTGTTTCAAGTGGTGAAACAGGGTTTGCATACGAAGGATGAAGGTTTGTAGGGATGAGCTCTAAATAAAACTTCTCTCTCTTTTTCTTCTTCTCTGTCAGTGACCGAAATTTCTCTGTAAACTCTGACTTTGCTCTCTCTCTTGATTATTCGCTGGTTTCTCTATAAACTTGTTTCAGTCAATTTGATTTTGAGCTCTCCCTCTCTCTTTCCTCTCTGCTCTTTCTTCGTCTCTCTCTGTCTCTCTCTCTTTATCTCTCTCTCTTGACCAAACGCACACAACAAAACTAGAGAGAGTGACTTTTTGGTTTATTGTTTTGAGGTGAGGGATGTAGGAAGGATTAGTGTATAATTTTTTTTTTGTTTTTTAAGATTTTTTTTTATAGGGTGAGGGGTGGTGGTGAGGTGTGGTGAGTGGTTTCTCTTTCTTCTTCTTTCTCTTTTTTCTTCTTCTTCTTCTTTCTTCTTCTTCTCTACTTTCTTCTTTTCTTCTTTCTTCTTTCTTCTTCTTTCTTTCTTCTTCTTCTTCTTCTTCTTCTTCTTCTTTTCTCTTTTTCTTTTTTTTTTTTTCTTTTTTTTTTTTTTGTTTGTATTAATTAAATCATGTGTTCTACAACCGACTATACTGAAGGTCAGTTGATTTGAAGTAACCTACACAACCACTGATTTTAAATCGCCTTGTCGTTTTTGAGATATCAAAAACTGTTTTCAACAAACAAATGCATTAAAAAAAAAATTGATTCGTATAGTCTTTTTTGTTTGATGTTTTTTTTTTTTTTTGTTGTTTCTTGTTTTCTATAAAAAATATGATGGCACTGGAGGCGGGCCACTAACTTTGGTAATGTTCATATATAAATAAATAAATTTTCTGACAAGGCTAGCGATAAACGAACAGGACAACCCTAAATTTCTATCAAGTATTTATCAAACAAAAAATAAAATGAAATTTGGGGCACCATAGATGATCGTTTAACCAGCGTACTCAATCTTTCTCTGTCTCAACAACACTCATGACTTTGCTCAGTGTCAAGCCAGTCCATTATCAAATGTTGTCTTCCACCTCTTTTTCTGTCTCCCTTTTCTTCTGCCTCCTTGCAACATGACTTGCAGGATGGTCCTTGCAAGGCCTAATGCTCTGGTGACGTGGCCATATCATCAGAGTTTCCGTTTCTTCACCACTGTGAGCATGTCGTCGTGTTGTGTGATGGTCTGTCGGACCTCGTTGTTGGTGATGTGCTGGGTATAGGAAATGCTCTGTAGCACCTCATCTCCATACTTTGTATTCTTCGTTGTAGGTCTGCGATGAAGGTCCATGTTTATATCTATGTGTCTTTTTACGGTACCATAGGGAAAAAGATAAGGTCGATAAGTCGGCGTCTAAATGTTTTTTTAAACCTCTTGCACCTTGGGTTATTAGGAATTTTTCAATTGTTTTTCCAGACGAACCCCCCAAAAGTTTATGGTCGGGCCAAAAAATTAGGGTCGGTCGGGATACCGTAAACAGTACATTTTTCTACCTTATCTGAAAATACCAAAAAAGGATAACGCGCAGTAGACTAAAATGTTCAATAAATGTATTTTTGCTAAACATTCGTCCTCTGGATGTACAAGCCCACCGATTTTCTAAGCTATTTTAACTGATGTGTAATCAGATGAAGAAAAAAAAAACATAGCCCTTGAGACTATAAAATGTACATGCATTCCACCGTAGTTACTTAGTAGTGGCAGTATCAGGTCTCAGACTCTTTGAGGACTGTTTACTGTTCCCCTAGGCGCTGTTCTTCAGGGTGATCCTGTTTGTACAGAAGATGTCCCCATTCCGCAAAAGCTGCTCTTTTACTTCAACACTGCTTAACTACTCACATTTCCTTTAAAATGAAAGACGATCCTGCATGGCGTTATGAATTTAAAAATTAAAATTATTGTTGTAGCTACTAATTTTGTTGTTGATATTGTTTTATTTTTTTTTTTATTTGTCGATGGTGGTTGTGGTGATGGTGGTAATGATTTGCTGCTTTTAATGGTCTAAACAAAATTCAAGGAATCCTGCCTCAAATTATGTTCACACGCCGTTTACATTGTATGTGTTTTGCATTGTTCGCATTGAGTCTTATTTGTTTTAGGTGTGTGTGTTTGTGAGTGCGCGTGTGTGTGTTTGTAGGTGTGTGTTTGTGTGTGTGTGCGTATGTGTGTGTGTGTTTTATTAGCCTATGGATTTACTTGAAAAACGCTTTTAAATAAGTTGGAAAATGTGTAACTTTTATACAAAAAGTATTTGTTGTTTTGATCTCTTCATATTGTTTTAATTGTATATATTGCCCTTGGTCATCGCTCCGTTTAAGACTTAAAATATATATAACTGATATAACTGATTGTTTAGTATGTGTATATCTGTACATAGATATCCAGTTACCAAATCTTGGTCAGTAGGTCGCGGTAACCTTCTGGGCCATCGTAGATTAAGATGGAGTGAAAGCCAGCGACTTTTCTTGAGCTTGACTGGGATTGATGAGGTGCTTCTAAAACGTGACATATTGAAAACTGTTCAAAGATACTACAGGACAAAACACATTGAAGACGGCTCAAGAAATGGAAAGAGAATGAATTGAAGAACCTAGGGGGTATCGCGCAATGGACAAAAACGAGGACAAACAGCATTTATTTATTTATTTATTTATTTATTTTATATATTTATTTATTTTTATTTATTCATTGTATTTTGCTGTATTATAGATTATTAGGTTTTATTCAAAATCATACCACTATATTATCAACTCTCATGCTGCATGTTTTGCAGATCTTTGAGAATGAATGTGCACTGATATGTTGGCCCACCCCCCCCCCCTCACCCACCAAAATAAAAAAAATTAAAAAGAAATAAAATAAATTAAAAACAATTCTACATTAACAACAAAAGTGGATGCTTAGGTGCTTGTTTTAGCCGATTTTGACGTTATCATTATCAACATCAGCATCATCATTTTTTGTCATCGTCGTCAGGAGGTGGTTTGTTCTCATGCATTTAGACTGACTGTTCCAGGTGCTCATTTGCACGTAGACGTTAGAAGGGCTATTTTCCCGCTCGTCTTATTGGACTGTTCAGCCCGTTAAACACAACAGCCGAGACGAAAAAAGCGTACTCCATGGAACCAGGATTCTGAAGCTAAGTGTCTCAGTCTCACTCTCAGCTACGCTGCATTGTTGAAGACGTTGAACATGATGCACTTCTACTACCTCAGTATGAGACTCGGGGTTGTATGGGAAGATGGACGGGATGAGGCAGGCTGTGCGTGTGTGTGTGTGAGTGCGTGTGTGTGAATGTGTGTGTGAGTTTGCGCGTGTGTGTGCGCGCACCCTGCCTTGGGTTGAGGAGGACGAAGAAAGGGGACAGGGTGGAGAGACAGGATTGCTGAGGATGCTGAGTATGATCGTCGTTGCTGCTATACTATTAGTGTTACTAAAGTGGAAGAGCGTTGAGTGGGATTAGGGTTGTATAATTATATAATGCCATCTCCTATCCGAGAGATATATACCTATATACAGGCTAGGCTTATATTGTGATCTGGAAGGAAGAGGGAGGTTGAAGGCGCTGAGCTTGATACTACTAAGTACTCATTCTTGGCATACGTTAAAAAAGGGGGGGGGGGGTGGAGGGTGAGGGGGAGGGGGGCATTGCGGACGTTTACTTCTAAGTTAGTGGAATGGGTAGGAGGCTAGAGTTGGAGAATATGGGCTTACGTCTCCTGCCCATACGGATTGTCAGAGCTCGCTGAGGCATACGCCGTATTCAATCGTAAGACGTACGTACGTCGCAGCAATCTCAGACACTCTTGGTGTGCCTGCTGCTGCCTTGGGCTGAGCACAGAAAGAAGGGGGAGAGCTTGAAGAGCTGCCAGAACGTGACCAAAAGAAGACATTTGGGGATAGGAAAGTGGCGGCAACTATCATCAGTTACACTGGCCTCCTGACCCCGCGACGCGCCCTTTCTCGCTTTATTTATTGCGCGTGAAAAAATCGAAGAAACATTTAGTCCAGAGGTGCGAGAGGGAGGTTGGCCTATTTGGTCGAGGCATTTGGTTAACGGGGACTTTTTTCCCTAGTAAATTACCATGCAGTGCTCGTTGCGGAATTATACGGGAATGGTAGATCTGGATAGAAAACCTCACGGTGGGAAAATGAAAATTGCGTGCTTATGTCGCCAAAGAACTATTTTGTGTTGTCCATTATATTTATTGTAAATCACCGCGATGACGGTCTATTTGTATACGACATGTACATGCTTACCAATACTTTCTTTTTAATCTTCAATACTTTTTTTTGGGGGGTGGGGGTCTTTTTTTTTTAAACTGCCTTTCTATAGTAAGTTACTTTCTGATGTTGTCGTTTTGTACAGAATCAGGCTCAACAATGGTAATGACACCGGGGTCAGCCCAGTGAATACTCAGGTCTGCGTTCCACATTTTCATCCCCCTTATTCCCTCTCCTCCCCCCTCCCATTATCTAGGTCTGTTTTCTAGGTCTGTACTTGTTATCCCAGGTCTATGCCTTTAAGACTTTTACTACTACTACTACTACTACTACTACTACTACTACTACTACTACTACTACTACTACTACTACTACTACTACTACAGGATGCTATCCACGCGCTTTTTCTTCTGTCGAACTCAAAACGCGGCGATCTGAAGAGGATCTCTATTACAGAAGTCGGAATAGACATCCATTTTCGTTGTTGTTGTTGTTTTTGAAATTTTAGATTGATCCAGTACCAATATTGAAGGGAGGTAGGAAACCGGAGCACCCGGAGAAAACCCTCGGTGTCCTGAAAAATCTCGTACCCAAGTCACGTAGGTTTGCCCCAGGTAGCTACTAGGTTCGTCTCATTTTTCAGTCATACAGGGTGTTCCAAAAGTCTTGGGCACATTTTGACATTGAATATTTCCGAAACTATTAGGGATATAAAAACGCATCAGGTAAATTCAGAAAGCTTGTAATCTCAATTTTTACATGGAATGTTCAAAGATGTTCAATGTGAGCACCATTGGTCACACGACACACATCAAGCCGATAGTCAAATTCTTGCCAACAGCGTCCCAGCATTTTCTGGTTGAGTAAACGCCATTAATGGGTCTGAAAAAAATTAAAAAATCAACAGCTTTACAAAAAACTTAATGTAATTAGCTTTAAAATGGCACAACTTTTATCTTACTACCATTCATAGTAATTGAGATATGGGGACTTTAAATGTGCCCAAGACTTTTGGAACACCCTGTATGTTCCTCCAGGTCTATTATGTTCCTGCAGATCTGTATTGCCCAAGGCCGACGCCTACCAGATCTGTAACAAACATGGGGAGGGGGGGGGGCGGAACATAAACATTAGATCTGGGAGAACAGTAACATGGAGTTGGGAGTGAATGGGATGGGAATGTCGCCCTAAGATAACAGGCCAAGGAGGAATGGGAGGCGCGAGGGGTGGGGATGGGAAAAGAAGCATGTATGTGGGTGAACACAGATGTGGGGGTAAGAATGATTAAACTGGGGGAACATAGACCTCAGGGAACATATACCTGGAACCAAATATATATCCCTCTGTCATCCCATGGGCGGATAGTTTAAATTTCATTACAACAATGAACCGTTTTAGCTGATTAAGAGAAGGAAACATGATACTTGATAGTCTGTGGATGCTTTCAAGTTCAAGCCAGGATTTCTGTTATCGTCATACAATTTTATTTTGGTTATTACGACTCTTGATTACAATCACAATACGTCTGTGTGGGCAGTTTTGTTGAAAAAACTATGAGTGAGGTGGGCCAGAAAGTTACTTTGGTTATAGTAGTGCGTGCTTTTGTATTACAAAACTTATTTTGATCAAAGTTATTGTCTTCTTGTAAATTAATTAATTAACATTACATTACATGATTATTGCTTTAGGTCCAGCGGACTCTTCCGAGCCAAATCAGGACCGGACAACCCCCGATCCGCATAAAAGATCTGGTGAAACAACCCTAGTGGTAAAACTGAATGCTCTCCACCAGCTGGTCACTTTACAATAAAGACATCCCACGCAGGGGGCGCTTAGGCTATACTCTAATTTCTCGAACCCCCGTTTACAAAAACAAAATAGAATACAAACATCATTATAAATTATCAACAAAACACATACATATAAAATGCCTACATTGCTAAATAATAACATCATAGGAAGCCCTAATGACCACCTGGCAGAAAGCGTCCAATATTCCCAAGCTGATCCAACAGACCTCACACACAAATAAGGAATCTTATTCCGGAAGAGCTTTCAAGAAAAAAGGTAGGTGACTGGTCTGGCGAAGAAGAAGATAGTATAGCAGATTGATAGAACAGAGCAGGAATGAGAAAGAGCAAATTGAACAAGACAGCGACAGTGGGAATTTAAAGCACTAAATTTCCAGAAAGTGGGGATACTATTTATATTAAAAACCCCGGCACCCCAAAGGGGGTATAAATTAATTAACGTGATGTTTTTTTTAATGATTTCCAATAAAGATTCCGCTATGGTGTCAGATCGGGGACAAAAATAAAATTGCAATCTTCGTGTAAATTATGAAAGAAGTATTGTGTGCTGTATAACAAGAAAAAGGCATACGGAATACTGAAGACCTTTGTGTATGGTTTCAAATACGTGTTCTGCCTCTTCTTTCTACCCCTCCTTCCCCTACCCTAGCCGCACCCCATTCCATTATTTGCATATATGATTAACTTATACCTAGTCATACTGATATATTTTTACACGACCGTTTGAAGCAAGATTGTAAATGGCAGTTACTACTGATGTTAATTGTATTTCCTTGGTTTTTTTTTCTACGATATTATTATGATAGTATATTTAGTATCACAGGAGATAATTGGACGGTACAATCATATCCTACGTCAATTTAGACTTCTGTGATGAAACATTTTCAAACAGCCGTTTTAAAGGGAAACCCCGCTGAGGTGTATGATAGAATATTTACTCCAAATGCGCATTAATGGAGAGAGTTAAACAGTACGTATCGACTTATCTATCGACGTGAAATTCTGTGATGGAGCCATTTGCAAATAGCAGGATGTTTTTAGGGAAACTCCAGTACGGCACATGATAGAATATAATACTCTAAATGGACGTAGGTAAGGAGAGCTAATCTGGTACATGTGAGCATAATCAGTCAATGTGGAAATTTGTAACTGGACTTTTGGAAAACAGCTGTTTAAAAAGGGGAGAGGGGAGGGAAAGTCCAACTATAATAATATATTATTTAAAAAAAATCTTCTAGATACGTTTAGTTGAAGATTTAGGTATACAGTTTACGTATTAATCAAAGTAGAAACTAGAATGCTACGGGATTGGACCACTAACAGCCATTTTCAAGGGAATTACCCACTTGGGATAGAGACTATGATGAGCAATAAAAGAGTTAGACAGTAGTACGCGTCATCGTAAAATGCTCTGGCAGACCCTTTCAACCGCATTTTATTTATTGGAAAACCTACTACTCAACTATACTATAATTATTCAGCATAACAGAATGTTAGCTCTACATGAACATAATGCGATGATGGACACCTTGCAGAAGCTGTTTTAAGGGAAAATCCCACGACAGTCATACTCATGTTGTTTTTTTTCTCAGTAGGTTTCCTTATGACTGAATAATGTGATCAAGAAAAACTCACAAAGTCAGAGCTCAACCAAAGGTTGTAACTGCACCACGGTCCTATCGGATATATATCACATTACACTGCGTAGCAGAGACTTACGTCGCCTCTTTGAACTTTGAGTCAGCTGGAGGTTGGGACAAACTTCGATTCAAGGATAGATTCATGCAGTAGCTGTTTCCATACTTGTTAAACGAGGTTTTTATAGTTAGCTGGTACACTTGAACTACAGAACTTTAAGCGACCATCTTCTCTATGAGGAACACACACACACATACACACACACGCACAAACACACAAACACGCACACACAAATACAAAAACACACGCATGCACGCACGCACCCACACACCCAAACACAAACAGATTGAAAGAGAGAGAAATATACAGGAGAAAAAGATCCGTATAGAAAGGAAGGGAAGATTAGAGAAAGAGACAGAAAAAAGAAACATGACAGTCAACAGAATGAGCAAAAAGCAGCACAAACACGCACGAACGCGTGCGCTCACACACATACACACACAAACACACACACATACACATATTGAGGCACGAGCGCGCGCGCCCATACAAACACACACATACATATAATTATAAATCCATATAACACCGCCCACATAAACATAATAACATACTACACATGAATCTCCTACCTCCCCCTCCCCACCCCATCTCAAACACACACACAAAACACCCAAACACCCCCTCTCCTCCAGGCCCTCACTCGCACATTTCTTTCACACACTCACCCACACATTCTTACCTCCATCCACCTTCATCCCTTCTTTTTTGGCCCGCGAACCCATCCCACACCCACTCACGGTCCCTTTGCCCCAAGAGTACAGTATGAACTTGAGAAAAAAAAGAGAACTGTTTTGACTTAATTTCTTGTTGGCCCGAGACTTGACAAATGTTATAAAGGGACTTTTGGGGCTGTACAAGTGACAGATGATGATGTGTTTACTGCCCTTCGTCTCTCCCGGGACCCATAATTTATCATCGGTTCAGCGCCAGACTCGGCAAACCCGAACGGAGGCAGTCTCCCGAAGACCTCTGTGGAAGCTGTACCGCCGCACATCAGGCCACTAAGTCTACTAGGTACGTCTATATTCTGATAGTCAGAGATCGAAGAAGCTATAGATCTGTCCTTTGCATTTTCCTCTGTAATCTGAAAGAAGACTGCTGAGTAAAAGAAAAAAACTGCTGGTGAACTCCACAAGTTTCATATGACACAGAGTTTCTTGCTAGTTATCTAGTGCAATTTTTGTGTTATAGGAACATGGGATGGTTTCACTACGTTAGCGTGTGCGTATATATAGGGGACTGAGGGGGGAGAGAGAGAGAGAGAGAGAGAGAGAGAGAGAGAGAGAGAGAGAGAGAGAGAGAGAGAGAGAGAGAGAGAGAGAGAGAGAGAGAGAGAGAGATCATGTTTCTATTTGTTTTCTACTTTTTCTCCTTCTCCTCCGAGATTTACCGAACATGCTTAAATGTAGTATGAACTGAACACGCTATGCAACCTACCAACATCCAAATCAACAAGTACGGCTTTTTTTAAAATTATTGTTTGTCCAAGATTAGTGAACTGCGCAAAAAGGAAGTCGCACGAAGCAAGCCCGAAAAACAAATCTGGCCATCATCTGTTGTCTGCTGAAAAAACATATTTAGGCTTAATGGTGTGCTTTCTGCCATTTACCCGAAAACTTAAATCCAACAACAACAAGCCAACAAGTGCTCAGACTGCCCCTTAAAGATATATATCAATTCCCAAAGCAATTCCAAGTTCACTATAGACTAAATATCAGACGTTCATCGCATGTGGTGCTCTTTTGAAATGATCCTTGACTAAAGGAGCGCTAATGACTATGTTGCGAGATGGGAAAGACAAGACAATTTAGTTTGATGCTAAGTATATGATATGATATGATATAATATGATATGATATGATATGATATGATATGAAATGATATGATATGATATGATATGATATTATATGATATTATATTATATTATATTATATTATATTATATTATATTATATTATATTATATTATATTATATTATATTATGTTGATTTATTCAAATATTGATTATTTACAATGGTGCTGCTTATTTGTTTTTCTTTTTGAAAAAAAGTGATTAGATAAAGCGAATAATAAATTGACCCCTAGCGACCTTGAACTAGAGCCGAATTTTATTTTAATATTGCATGCGTCGTTTCGCAAATATAATTTATTTTTCCTCCAACGGAAGCTTTACATGCCATTATATCGTCAGTTGTAATATGTTTTTGGTTTTTTTGACGGAGCGTTTTATTGTTTTCCTTTAAAAGCTGTGTCGTCGTAGATATGATATGATCCTTTGGGAACAAAATTATAAAATTACAGTTTTAGAAAGCAAAATAATTATAAAGCTGTCCTCCCTCTGGCGACCGCCTACACTTATCATGTGCTTAATTTTGTTTTTCTTTCTTTCTTTATATCTTTAGTTCCTTCTTTTATTTTTGTTATTTTAAATCTGTCTTTCTTTCCTTTCTTTCCTTTTTATTTTCTCTCTGTCTGTCTTTGTTTCTTGTTTAATTTTAAAACTGTCTTTCGATATTTTGTTCTTCTACTTCTTTTTAAAAAAAAAGTATAATGTAACAAGTATTTTTTTCTCAGTTTTGATTTTGTTTGCTACGTAGACTACTTCTAAAACTTATTGCGAGTTCCAACGATTGGCAAAATTTGTCCAGACCTATGGTAACATCTCCTTGGAACTCGCATCCATTATGTTTTGGGATTTTGAGCCTGTATGTACTCTAGTGCTTTCATCTAAGCCTTATGAAATATGTGTAGTATAATTATGCGCGGGAACAACCTCGGAACCATTTTGCTAAACAAAGAATTAATTGTGCGAGCACTCAATACAAGTAGTATATGATTAGTCAAGTCTAGCTTTTTTGTTGTTGTTGTCCTGGAACACTATGTATGTACGTAGGACGAGACACCGAGGGAAGAAGAACGTTAGCTAATACGTGGTTTAGTTTCTCAATGGACTTAAAGACACGTCACTGCCATCCAAATCATACTCGTAATTTCCCTAACGCTCGATAAACACGTACGTGTCGAACGATCTAGCGCTGAAAGCTATCCTGTGAGCCACGATGATCAGACCCTTTAGCGCAGTTGAACCGGGGTGTGTGAAAGTATAAACAGCTAACATCCTGGCGGGCACGTCGCGTGCGCCCCGTTGAATAAGACGCTTCTCCTTGCGATCGCTGAGACATGTACGTGGGCCATAAACCCCCAAGGGAAAGGGTAATGAAAATGTTGCATTCAGCCTTGAACAATATCGTTCACTCTTCGGCAATACTGGGTTAGGGCTATTCAGCATCGCATTCTTCAATGCGTGGACGTCCTCGATCGGGGCTAAGCCTAAGTGGTTAGTGGGAGGGAAGGGGAGGAGGGGAAGCCTGAAGGTAGGGTAGAGGGTGGTATGAGAGGGGGTAAATGGCGTAGGGAGGGGGTGGGAGTAAGAAGACAATGATCCAGAATAACAGTCTACAAATGCTGCGTATACTTCGGGGTTGAGGGTGATTAAAGAGGGAAGGGCAGAGAAAAGCTTCCTAATTACGTTCAACAACAATGTTAGAGGCTGTGTTGTCTATAATACCTACAACTTGAAGAAGAGATGTTCATAGTTAAAACATTCTTGAAACAAAATTGTTGTCAATCTATATAGTTCAAATGAATTTAGAAAGGCCTGTTTTAACTGAATAATCTAGTATCACCCATTCAGCTTGACAGATTCTTGTCACATTCGCAGAGAGTGCGAGTGTGGGTCGGCCCCGTGTGACATCCTCACAGTTCCTAGTATCTTAGCTGGGCTGGGAGCGAATGGGAGCATTCTGATTGGTCGACGCGTTACAAAATTCGACGCATGCGCACAGTGCTATCATAGTCTTCGTAAGGTTTAGGGTTAAAGTTTGGGTTAGAGTTAAGAGTTTAGGGTTAGGGTTAGGGTTTGGGTTAGGGTTAGGGTTATGACGCCTAAGAACTTCGTGAAAAAGCCGGCACGACATGACCTGGCGCATGCGCAAATGCGCTCGGATAAACTAGGAGACCCGGAACTTGAAGGATGTGACACCCGTAACACATGCAGTTTTAACTGCGGGTTTGAACATTGCAAAATGGAATGAAACAGAGGACTGCAAGTATTAACAATTTACACTAATGAGAAACAAATGGATACCCAAAATAAAACAATGCTAATTTGGACACAAACAAGACAATGCACCTTTTGGAGCTCAGCTTTTGGCCAGGCGGAAAAAACCAACAAAACAAAACAACACTTCCCAACAGAACTCCCCCAAAAAATTGCTTTTGGTTTTAAACATTCTCTGTCTTTGTCGGTCTCTCTCTGTCTCTTTCTCTGTTTCTCTCTCTCTCTTTCTCTCTCTCTCTCTCTCTCTCTCTCTCTCTCTCTCTCTCTCTCTTTAACAGATACACACAAACAAACAAGCGCGCTTTCGCACATACACACAATTTGTAATAGATGTCTGTATTATTCTACTCCTTTCGTTGTTCTTCCACCTCCTCCACTGGTTAAGAAAAAGAAGAAGAACAAGGACAAGAGCACAAATGGATGCTATATACGATCGTTTCCCCAAATCACTATTCAGGCTCAAAGCTTGGTGATCTGTACCAACATACACGCTCTTATGTTTCACCCACTCTCACACAAATATAAAGAAGCACACATCTATCACTCAAACATGTTATGTAAAGGCAGGGAGATCACTATTATAAGGCGGACAGGAACTGGAATTTTTTTTTTTTTGAAATTTGAGATTGACTGCATCCAATACCATTATAGAAGGGAGGGAGGAAACCGTAGTACCGGGAGAAAACCATCGGGGTCCTCAACAGCCTCATACCTAAGTCACATTAAGTTCGCCCCTTGCGGGAAGCGAACCCGCGACCTTCGGCGTAGAAAACCGGCGACTACTCCACTGCGCCACGAGGTTTCCTCCTCCTCCTCCTTCTCTCCTCCTCCTCCCACCCATCCTTTCTATTCTCGTCCACTTGCTCACTTCCGCAATAACAACAACAACAACAACAACAACAACAACAAAATCTGTCTGGCCTTTTGGGAGCTACCTTATAGTTCCCTTATTCACGCGTTGAGGCGTGTGTCCCAATGTTGTCCCAGAAGAGTCCTATGTGGGAGATTTTTCAACCTTTTTTTTTTTTTAAGCAATTTCTTGTCGTATTTTGGGATCAGGCTAAACATTACGATCGCGTGTGTGAGCGCGCCTGGCCTCGTTGGCGGAACATTCAAAGAGTGGAGTGATTCCTTATACAAGGTTGTTGCAGCCGTGATGATTAACAATAGCAGAGAAATATCATAGAAAGACGGGGAAAAAGACGGACCACTGGTTCAATATTTTGGTGTTGTAGTCCCATGATTAAAGACTCCGACATCAGACATCTTTTGCGTCCCTATATATGCTGCAAGGACAATTTACGTGGCAGCGGACAACAAACACTATAACATCATGCTTATGATACATTTCCAATAGATTAACACAAAAATCAAGCTCAGTATCAATGTGCTTCAGCGTAAAGTGTTGTTTTTTGTCAACAACAACAAATCAATATATACATGCATCATACATAAATAATATATACCATTGCCTCAATTGTGACTGCAAACAAAGTTAAGGGAGTTGGGTAGGTTGAAGTCAAAGTGGATAGAATTTGCTGAAATTATAGTTATTTTAAATCAAACATAGGCTTACTAAGAATACATAAAGTGCAACAACAATCGCAAAAAAAAGGTCATGTAGTGCTACTTTTCAAGCATAATTTTTGAATTGAGCGGGTGACACATTTGAGGGAAATGTAGCATAACAGCAATTAGTTTCACAGATCCATGGAAAGAAGATGTAGATGTGAGGTAACAACCAACAGCAAAGTAGAAGGGTTTGCAAGCAAATTTTGAACAATCTTATCACTGAGAACTAGCTTTCAGTTTGACTGTAATATCTTTTTCGGCTAAAATAATGGGCAACGTTAATAGGTATTATTGCCTGAAACGTTGTAGGTACACTCATTATTATCATATTGCTAGTGGCTAAAAATATGAACGTAGGTGGCCGAGTATTTAGGAGCCATTGTATCAGACAGTGGGTCCCGACCGGAAGTCCTCTCCAGGGTCGCACAAACAACTGCTGCCTTGACAAGGTTGAAGCCCATTTGGAAAGACATGAGCATGTCGTCGTGTTGTCCAATGGCTTGTGTGATGGTCTGTCGGACTTCGTCGTTGGTGATGTGCTGGGTATAACAAATGCCCAGAAGTCTTCTATAGTACCTCATCTATATTCTTCGTTGTAGGTCTGCTGTGAGGGTCCATGTTTCGCAGGCGTATAGGAAGATGTAGATGAAAAGGGAGCGCAGCAGCCTTACCTTGGAGTGTAGACTGATGGTCCTATCTTTCTATCCTTTCCTGTAACTCGAAAGTCATTGGGACATCACAGAGGATCGTTTAACCAGCGTACTCCATCTTTTTCTATCCTCAGCAACTCTCATGGCTTCGTTCAAAGTCAAGTCAGTTCATTCTCGAATGTTTTCCTCCCACCTCTTTTTCTTTCTCCCTCTTCTTCTGCTTCTTTGCAACGTGCCTTGCAAGGCCCGATGCTCTGGCGATGTGGACGTACCATCGGCGTTTCCAGCCGTGACCAGTTAGTAATAAATAGATAAATACATAAATAAATATATGCAACAAAAAAATCGGCTACCAGCAAAATGAGATGCATAGGTTATGCCTGAGCTCCTCGTAATTAATTACGTATTGCTCATGACAAATGCACGGCAGACGAAATCTTGAGCGAAAGTAAATCCTCTTTTCAAGGAGACAAAGGTCAGTTTTATTAGATGTCAGAGCCTTATAAAAACAATAAACGTTTCAAATTACAAAGTACGCCCCAAAGAAGGGGCAAAGCATGTTTAGTCGTCGTTCCCACACGAAACGGAGAAAAGTATGATAGAGGAAACACTTGTTACCGAACTTTGAGCGATCATAACGGCAACACTCACATTAAGGTCATTCAGTTTTTCTGACACAACAGCGTAATCAGAAACAAACAAATAGGGCATACTTCTGACTGTTAATTGGAGATTTAAACACACACACACACACACACACACACACACACAAAACCATTACAAGTTTGATTATTAAACTCACATTGAACAAATGCACGAGACTCTCGATTGATCCTATGTAATGGTTAACAATCCCATTAGCATTCAAGTCCACACAAATAGGCAACAACGCATTCGGAAACGAACGAACCTATGACGTCAATAGAGGGGGGAAAGCAGTTTAGCTTATTAGATTCACCTGCGAACGAACTTATGATCTATCGTAAGGACGTACACTCCCATTATTATTCAGCCCGCATAGAGAGTCAACATCGAAATCAGAAAAGAACGAACATTATGCCCATTAATAGAGGTGAACTTCAGTTTTTCTTTTCAATCTTTGTATGGCTTTTTACTCCTGAAGAAACTTCTAACAAAACACATAATATACAGAATCTTTAATTTCATCTGGAACGAACTACAGGTCGGTCTGTCGTTCGGTCGGGTCTGTCTGTCCGTTGGAAGCAGTTTAACAATAACCGCTGAACGGATGTTGACTGTAGAAACGTTTTTGGAACACTACTTAGGTTTGTGGCCTACCTCCGTTGCCATCCTGTTTGCTCTATCGCAAAAGCCAAGGTCAGAGGAGCCTTTTTGTTGCTAAACACGCTTTGCTCAATATCTCAGAAAACGGCCGAAGCGATTTTGTGGAATTTTGGTTATAAATGTACTTCGAATCATTGGCCATCTTTTAGTAGAAGTCCAGTGGTTGGTCGGTCAGACCGTCGCTACGATTTTGTTCAAAACACACTTATTGTCTTATCTCAAGAATAACTGAGCCGAAATTCATCATGTTTTTATCTACTGCTAAGCATGTAGGATCATTCGTACTGTACTTTTTTAAAGGTCAAGGTCATTGTGCTTCTTTTTTTTTTTCAAACGTTTTACAAGGTATCTATCTATAAATTGGCTAAGTCGATTTTGACAATTTTTTTTTGGCTTGCACATAGTTTTATTTTATTTTTATTTTTATTTTAACAACTTTATTATCACCGAGTTGAAATTCGGGCACTTTCATTTTCGAAAGTACAGCAGCCACAAGTGAAGCGCTTTACCCAAGATACATGCTGGGTGTGTTCTTGTCACCGGCACTCACCCGTCTAAGACATGAGCGTCAATATTTTTAAAGTCCGTTATGATGGAATGCATGCGACACAGATTAGACCTCGGTTTATACTCTCATCCGAAGTTCAGATCGTGGCCTATCATTCCATGTTTTTCTTGTGCTTCGTTAGCATAAAGCCCAGTCGCAACGCCGGCGGAAAAATTAGCACTTTTGAAAATGCTTAAAATTTGTTTTAATATTTTATTTTATTATCTAAGTGTGTGAGTGTGTGGAAATACATTTGAATGGCCTGCCTTTTTTTTTTAAATTGACCAAACTACCATAAGGGTAAATATAATTAGTGGACCCCCACACAAAGACACAACAGCTTAATCAGAAAAAAAACGAACGAACTTGTATAAACGTTGATAGAAGAAACTTTCAGTTTTACTTCTCAATCTGTCATAACAACGATCATAAGGGCTATTAAAAAATGATTACTGTTCCGTTTCACGTGGAGAGATAGAAGAGGCAGATACGAACGCATCTATGACCGTTGTTAAGGTCTGATCTTTTTCAAAGAGCGCACCGAACATGTACGACGTAAGTATAGCAAAACCTGCACGCTTTATACAACGATTATTCTACTTTTAAAACTGCTGTATTTCACCACCATTTACACTTTACATCTTAGATGAGGCATTGTTGATCTGCCTCTTTTGGTATTAACGTCCCTCTCTTAAATTTTTTCTGTGAAATTATTCATTTATTTTATATAAGTTTATTGATTGATTGACTGATTTTATACTTTTATTTGTTGGTTTGTTACCTTTACTAGGTTTACATGTTGTCTTGTTTTTAAATGCAGAATAGATTTATTATGCGTGTGTATCTGTGTGTGGCTGCGTGTGATCAAGCGCATTGTGAAGCATTTTATGTTTGAATTGCGCTATACAAAATAAATTATTATTATTATTATTATTATTATTATTATTATTATTATACGTTAACTTCAGAAGCATCCACCTCAATCTTACAAAACAATATTATGTGGCTAGCATGACACAAGTGAAACGTTCATAGGGGCAAATATCAGTTTAATCAACAGTTCCACACCGCCAGACGTGTTTAAAAAAAAAGAATTATTAGAAAGATAAAATAAAATATTTTTTTATTTACCAAGGGTAAAAGAGTAAGCACTGAGCGTGTTTTTTTTACATCTTATCTTTGGGACTTTGAACAATAACAATTAGTAAAATAAAATAACTTTCTAACAACAACATCATAATGTTACAATAAAATCAAGATATGTGCACACACAAACACACACATGTAATACGCACGCAGCCACAATTTATTTAAAACAGTCTTATAAATGTTATTAAAGTAGAAGAAAAAAAACACCATGTAACTAGCGAAATATCCGTATAATGGTGCTTCACGCACACACCAAATTTAGAGAAAATAAAAAACAAAGAAGAGAAAGAAACCTTCAGCTATTCCAGCTTAAGATAGTTTAAAGAAGCGGACGAACGGACGTACGAACGCACGCACGATGTAAAAAAATCTCATCGTCAAAACCTGACGGAACACAATAATAGGCGAAATTCAGATTCAGATTCAGATTTTTTTATTTAAAGTCAATTCATTGTTAAAATGATATTAGACTTTCACAAACATATATATGCATAGACATACACACAAACACACATGCATAAACATAATCACATATTTCTGTACTTATTCAAAAAAATTTTGGGGTAGGGTCAGTATGTAAAATAATGTAAGCGATTTTTTCAATAAGTGTATGACTATATAAAATATCTGTCATACTAACGGTTTCATTGACCGAGACATTATTTGCCTTGTATAATGCTAATAATGTTGTACATTCAAATAATAAATGTTGTACAGACATTGGTTGCTGGCATATACAATGAATATCAGTAATGTATTTTGTGCTCCATGAATTCAAACGCATTTTATATATGATTTTTTGAAATATTTCTACTACATGATAAAATGTTGTGCTTGTTTACTGTTTTTTGAAAATGTCTTTCTACTAATGAAACCAATTCATGCCTAGATAATGTAATATTACAATTTGATTTCGAATTTGTATTTTTAGCTCCAATTTTGGCAAGTTTGTCCGACTGTTCATTCCAGTACAAGCCACAATGAGACGGAACCGAACAAAAATCAACATTTGTACCTCTGCTAATAATTTGATGTATTATATATTTAATTTCAAATATTAGATCTGGTCTAGTAGTATATTCCCAGTTTTGAATTGATTGTAAAACTGATTTTGGATCGACACAAATGAGCAAGTTAACTATATCCAGGGATGTTTCAAGAATATAGGCGAACTTATGACCGTTCGAAGCATGGACCCTCACAGCAGATCTCCAACGAAGAATACAAAGCATGGAGATGAGGTGCTACAGAAGACTTCTGTGCATTTCCTATACCCAACACATCACCAACGACGAAGTCCGACAGACCATCACACAAGCCATTGGACAACACGATGACCTGCTCACAGTGGTGAAGAAACGGAAACTCCGATGGTATGGCCACGTCACCAGATCATCAGGCCTTGCAAAGACCATTCTGCAAGGCACAGTGCAAGGAGGTAGAAGAAGGGGGAGACCGAAAAAGAGGTGGGAGGACAACATTCGAGAATGGACTGGTTTGACACTGAGCGAAGCCATGAGGGCTGCTGAGGACAGAGAAAGATGGAGTATGCTGGTTAAACGATCATCTGTGGTGCCCCTACGACCTTCGGGTTATGGGACAGGATAGGATAGGACAAATGAGCAAGTTAACTATATCCAGGGATGTTTCAAGAATATAGGCGAACTTATGACCGTTCAAAGGGCTATCATATGGGCTACATCGAAACATTATCAAATAATGAAAGGGACGAACTTCTGACCGATGACAGGATGTAGAAATGTATTCAATTTAAGAGCACAGTATAAATTCCGAACAAGCGGTGAGTTTACAAGCTACTGCAATGCATTTAGTATGCGGCTCAAGTCGTCAGTATTATCTGTATGTTGTCCAATATGAGTGGTGGTAATAGATGAACATTTTCTACTGACACACACAGCGAACGCGACCCTTGACATCATGGCAGATTGAGTGGACTTATTTTGCATGGAAACAATTTGCTAATCACTGCCAGGCATTGATCGATCACACAGTGGCTCGCCTGTCATATTCCATTGTAAACAGCGTGTGGGCTAGACTATATTCAAAATACATGTTAGACGATCTGCATTTGTCCAGCAGTTGTTGTTGTTGTTGTTGTTGTTGAAGTGATTGTTGGTGTTGCTGTTGTTGTTGGTGGTGGTGGTGGTTTGTTTTAACGTATAAGTGTTTTTTTTATTTATTAATTAATTAATTTATTTAGTGACAGGCTATTTTCAAGTACAAGCTGGATGAGCTGCTTTGTCCAGTAGTTGTTGATGTTGTTGTTGCCGTGAGTGTTGTAGTTGCTGCTGTTGTCGTGGTTGTGATTTATGTGTTTGGTGTATGTTGTTATTATTGTTATTGATGCTGTTGTTGTTGTAGATGGATCAAAAGGATATCTAACTATGCATTATGCTATCGACAGCACGTAGACTAGACTGTTCTTAGAAGACAAGATAGAAAGAACTAGTTTGTCAAGCAGTGTTGTTTTTGTTGTTGTTGTTGTTGGCTGTGGTGGTAATGGTGATGATGATAGTGGTTGGTGGTGAAGGGGGTAGTCACATTGTTGTTGTTTAATTGTTGTTATTTTATTGTTTTACTTCTGTTATTCTTGACGCAGTCATCGCCCTCGTCCTCATAATCGTCTCATCCTCCTTCTACTTCTCCTTCTCCTCCCCCATCAACAAACAATTACCCAAGCCGCAATAACCAGTAGAACAGCATTCATAGCGTTACAATAAATTCGATTTTGTTTTATTTATTTATTTATTTATTTATTTATTTATTTATTTATTTTTCGCAATCAGTTATTGTTTATTGTTTGTTTTACTTGAAATCCCTATAAACGAAACGACTGTGGACTGAGAGGCATGCAAAGATAACTAAAACAATGATTGAGCAAAAAAATAAATGATACTAATAAATAGAATAATAAAAATATAATAATGATAATAATAATAATAATAATAATAATAATAATAATAATAATAATAATAATAATAATAATAATAATAATAATAATAATAATAATAATAACGGTAGCTATGTACGCGCTTTTCCTCAAATCACCAGGCTCAATGCACCAACGTACAAGCTCACATGTTTCACGCACTCTCACAAACACACATCTATCGCTCACGGGCTTAAAGGCAAGGAGATCGCTATTAGAAGACATAAAGAAATCGAATATTTATTTTTGAAATTTTAGATTGACTGCATCTAATACCATTATTGAAGGGAGGGATGAAACCGGAGTACCCGAAGAAAACCCTTGGTGACCTGAATAGTCTCTTATCTAAGTCACACAAGTTTGACCCGGGCGTGAATCGAATCCGCGAACTTCGGCATAGGAAACCGGCGACTTACCCACTGCGCCATGAGGCCAACCCATAAATAAAATGTTAAAAATATAAATAAATAAATAAATAAGTAAATACATACATACATACATACATACATACATACATACATACATACATACATACATACACACATTACAACCCTATCATCTTCTTGGTAGCATGCAAAACCCACAACTGAAAATAAAAAGAAGCCTGACTTGCTTGGGATTATATAGTATATAATGACATAGTTGTTATCCTAATCGTTTGTAAATTCTAGACGGTGTTCTATATATATACCTAGAGTTGTACGTGTACATGTTATGCTGTTCGTTCGTGTTTAGATAATAATACAAGCCATACAATCGAATTTTATTTCAATAATGGTACAGGACGCAGTCAATATAAAAAATTTCAAAAATAAAAATTCGATTTTTATTTCCGTCTTCTAATAGCGATCTCCCTGCCTTTACACCACCTGTTTGATTGATGGATGTGTATTTGGAGTGTGCGAGGGTGGATGAGACAGATGAGCGTGTATGTTGGTATAGATCGCCGCGCTTTGAGCCTGATTGATTTGGGGAAAGGCGCGTATATAGCATCCTGTATTATTATTATTATTATTATTATTATTATTATTATTATTATTATTATTATTATTTAGTATTCCAGACCGTATCCTGTGAAAGAATGAAATACTGCAACTAGACGACGCTTTCAGATCTCCCTCAACTCAAGTTTAAAGGGAGGGAGAGGTCCTCGTCTGGTCTTGGCTACGCTGCACGTAGCCCTCGACCATTAACGAGCCAGCAGGTCTAACCTGCTAAGTGTTGTGGTAGCCTACGACACGCGCCCTGCAAGCATCACACTCGACAAAAGTGCTCGTGATGCAGTAATCCTCAATGACAGCCCCATCATCCGCATGCACACTATGACATCCTACTTATTGGATCTTGTTAGCCAGACTATATATAGACAAGCAGAGGCCCAATGAGAACATCAGCCGACCAAAAGCTGGTCAATGAAAGCAATCTCTTTCACCGATTTGTTGAGAGAAACGAACTAAAATCTCTCGATCTCCGAAGCTCGGTTGATTCCTGAATTCATGTCTGTAAAAAAAAAAACACCACTAAGAGAAAACGAATTGTTTGTATATGGCGCACTTGCCAGCTTAAAGAGTTGCTTACGGCACAGCATCGAAATCAAGCTACCCAAGATGGAGTTTGCTGCCTCACCAGAACGGGCGCCACAGACCCGAAACTATTACAACTGATGGATATTTTCGGTGCAGAGGCTGTCAGCAGTCTTCCTGTTTTTCAGCCTGTCTTCCTCTCCCCTTGTTACGACTGGGGCGCGCGCGATAATTAGAATATTGTGTTTAGGCAGTCGCAAATCGCACAAGGCGTGCGATAATAGCGTTTATTTACCTCTGATTCTATGTTGTTGCTGCAGGGGTTTTATCTAATATTTGTTTTCGTCGGTCGATATTGTTATGGCAATTGTAAAAACTTTGCGACTGACCGAAGTTTCCAGATCAATCTCGTAACAGATGATCCCATTTTCGAAGGCTGTAGAAGATTCTATAATGTAAGACGGGGCGTAATTCCCGTGACGTGTTTTAGTTTGATTGGTTGTTGATTGCGTAATTCTGGAACATTTTTGTGTAGATTTTGAGCAAAGTCTGCGTGTCATGGTTGTTGATGGTGTTGTTTTTTTTTGTTTTGTGTGTTTTTTTTTTTGTTTTTTTTTGGGGGGGAAAGATTTTTGGGGGGTGGGAGGGGGAGGATGGTGAAAGAGGGGGGAGGGGGGGGGGCATTTATTGATGATGTCTGCGTCTTTTGCTTACTAAAGTTGGCAAATTTTGTAACGACGACTTTTGCCTTGTTGAACAGCCTGCGTGGATGACGAATTCGAGTTACACAAGACTCGGGACTGAATCTACCTCTGCCGTGTAACAACACTCTTTCTCTGTATGTCTCTGTTTGTCTTTGTCTATCTGTCTCTGTCTGTCTGTCTGTCTGTCTGTCTGTCTGTCTGTCTGTCTCTGTCTCTGTCTCTCTCTCTTTCTCTCTCTCTCTCTCTCTCTCTCTCTCTCTCTCTCTCTCTCTCTCTCTCTCTCTCTCTTATTCTCTCTCTTTTATCCGTCCCAAAACTCTTACCGGGTTCGAGCCCAGGCCGGGGCATTGTGTTGTGTCCTTGGGAAAGACACTTTACTCCCGTTTCCCACTCCTTCGGATGAGAGTATAAACCGAGGTCTAGTCTGTGTCGCATACATTCCATCATAACGGACTTTAAAGATCCTGACGCTCATGTCCTAGACGGGTGAGTGCCGGTGACAAGAACACACCCAGCATGCACTTAGGTCCTTCTCCCCCATCCCTGGCTGCCCAGGATTGTGCTCAGTTGTACGGGCGTCAGACCATGCGCCCAAAGGCTGCGGGTGGGCGTCTCGGGCGACTTGAATTAGATCCTGTATCGGCCAGCGCCTTGAGCAGCTCTTGAGCTGGTAAAGCGCTATATAAGAACGATTAAATAAATAAATAAAATAAATAAATACCTGAGGTACTCTACCAACATCATTTTTAATAAAGTATAAATCCGCGGGGCGACAAAAAGCAGGAGATTGCTCTCCTCGACACACCAGGGGAGAAAGAAGAGCAACATTAAAGGAACATCGTGGACCGATCGCATATTGACCTTTATTTATTATGTACGACGCCTGTGAAATGCACTATTGATCTGGTTGTAGTCCTGGATACTCTGTTGCGCTTATGATATAATTATCCCCATCGAGGTTCCAGTTGTCTCTCCAGCTGACGTGGAGGACATGTCTTGGCGAGGATTTAAGGAAGCGGAAGAGTTATGCTCTTCGATTCTCCATTTAAAGTTTTTTTTTCCCTTGCACTGTTGATGCTTTTTTACCTCTGTGTGTGTGTTTGTGTGTGTATGGGTGTGTGCGCGCGTGTGTGTGTATGTGTGTACATAGTAAACGAAAAAGAATATGTTATGCAGCATATACATATTTATTTGTTATTGTTTCATGATGTTAATGTTATAAAATCTTTTTCTTTCCAAGGACCATTGATATGGAATAGCCTCCCAGCCGATGTACGCCATGCGACATCCTATAACTCCTTTAAGAAAATGTTGAAGACATACCTTTTTACTGCCACATACAATTAAAACGTTTTTTTTGTTGTTGTTGTTGTTTTTGCTGCTATTTGTGTGTGTGTCTGTGCAGTACACATGGTGTGTGTGGGTGTATGTGCGCGCTTTGATCTCTGCGAGGGAAAGCGCCTTATAAATAAATAAATAATAATAATAAATAAAATAATAACATTAATTTTTTTGTTGTATTTAATAGTTATTGTTAAAGCCCCAAGGGGAAGATGTATAAAAGCGCTCCCAGCGCTTTTTCTTTTACCCTTGCAAAATAACATTTTTATTGTATTGTATCTCTCCCTCCCTCTCTCTCTCTCTCCCTCTCTATGTTTCTCCCCCACTGTCTGTAAACATTGGCCTTGAGAAAATGCAATATGAGAAGTCCAGGGAAACGAATGTGTCTGCCCTAAACCAAGAAATCCACGTTGACCTCCATTTCATATAATAATTATAAATAACCTGGAATGGCATTTTGATCTGTGTCTGATGGTCGCATATGGTGCACGCACTCCCACGCACACATTCACAGAGTACG
Source organism: Oncomelania hupensis (assembly GCA_036898135.1). Taxonomy (NCBI): domain Eukaryota; kingdom Metazoa; phylum Mollusca; class Gastropoda; order Littorinimorpha; family Pomatiopsidae; genus Oncomelania; species Oncomelania hupensis. The sequence goes on along the minus strand of CM072511.1, from coordinate 88,099,639 downwards.
TACACCTACACACGAACACACACACAAACGCTCCCGCCCTCTCTCTCATACACATACACGAACACGAATACTGTGTACACGCGCTGTGAGGGTCCATGTTTCGCAAGCGTATAGGAAGATGGAGATGACAAAGGAGCGCAGCAGCCTTACCTTGGAGTGTAGACTGATGGTCCTATCTTTCTATCCTTTCCCGTAACTCGAAAGTCATTGGGACATCACAGAGGATCGTTTAACCAGCGTACTCCATCTTTCTCTATCCTCAGCAACTCTCATCGCTTCGTTCAAGGTCAAGTGAGTTCATTTTCGAATATTTTCCTCCCACCTCTTTTTCTTTTTTCGCTCTTCTTCTGCTCCCTTGCAATGTGCCTTGCAGGATGGTCTTTGCAAGGCCTGATTCTCTGGCGATGTGGCCGTACCATCGGAGTTTCCAGCGGTGACCAGCTAGTAATAAATAAATAAATAAATAAATAAATAAATATATGCAACAACAAAAAAAGCGGCTACCATCAAAATGAGATGCATAGGTTAAGCCTGAGCTCCTCGTAATTAATTACTTATTGCTCATGACAAATGCACGGCAGACGAAATCTTGAGCGAAAGTAAATCCCCTTTTCAAGGAGACAAAGGTCAGTTTTATTAGATGTCAGAGATTTATAAAAACGTTTGAAATTACGAAGTACGCCCCAAAGAAGGGGCAAAGCATGTTTAATCGTCGTTCCCAAACGAAACGGGGAAAAGTATGATAGAGGATACACTTGTTACCGTACTTTGAGCGATCATAACGGCAACACTCACATCAGTTTTTCTGACACAACAGCGTAATCAGAAATACTTCTGACCGTTAATTGGAGGTAAAAAAACAAAGCAAAACACACAAAAAAACAACAAAAAAAACACATTATAAGTTTGATTATTAAACTCACATTGAACATTGTATCGCGCTCACGCGTATACACGCCCACGCAAGGAACCAAGCACCAAAAGAGTCGTTCTTTCACACAGAGAATAAGATACAATAAATTCCACCATTATTTCCACCCACCATTCCACACACATATATTTTATTCAAGAATCAATATTTAAACCCATTACTCGCCACTTTTGGGGTGTGGAGGATATAAAAACATAAGCATAACAATCATAATTCAATAGTAAAACAAAAAAGTAACAATAATGTGATTATCATTGCAACTGTAACATTCAAAACAATAACATTCTGCCAATATTATTGTTAATACTATTGTTGTACGCCCTATCCTAATTTTATAAATTTACTCAATTTTAGTAACACCTGCTTTCTTTCCCGAAACACATTACATAAGTTAAACATTAACTTGCACGATACATAGTTCCTAGAAATAAATATTTACTTACTACAAGCTTACTACAAACACACAATTTTTACACACACAAACACACACACAGGCGCGCGCGCATGCATACATACACACAATTTCTCTCTCTTTCTCTCTTACACACACACACACTCTCACTAACACGCACCCACTCTTACGTACACTCACACAAACACACCCACACCCACACACTCTCTCTCTCACACACACACACACACACATTCTCTCTCTCACACACACATACACACACACGCACTACCACACATTCACGCCCACTGTCATCTGACGCGTTATATGTGAAGGTAGAATAATAACGTAATAACTAATTCCATTAAACTAAGGTGCACAACTTCCTCTTTGAACGTCTCCTGTTGAAATGAAGCCAGATAAGGTCAATGTGACATACAGCCAATAAACAGACTAGACAGGTAAATTCCATAATTACCGGTAGATAAACTTATGAATTTATTTATTATATTGGGCGGTGTACCACAACGACCTAAAGATTATGTGAACGCCTTTTACCTTTAACCTTGAAGCCAATTGGAATTATGTATTTCGTAATTCGTTTTGTAAGTGTTTTGCTTTGACTGATTTCATTGTGTGTGTAGGGGTGTGTGTGTGTGTGTGTGTGTGTGGATGTTTATGTTTATGTTTAGTATGTATATGTGAGAACTGCGCCTTGACAGTTCATCAGGAAAAATATGTAGTTAGGAAAAAGCGCTATATAAAAACCCTTCTTTATATTATTATTATTATTATTATTATTATTATTATTATTATTATTATTATTATTATTATTATTATTATTATTATTATTATTATTATACATTTCATCGATTGCGGAGGCTCAATATAAATCACGGTGGACAATGAGTAAACTTCAACTAATGAATGAAAGAACTGTAAAGCTTCCGTATACCCTTGCCATTGGCGATATGGCATATCGACGGTGATCGCCATTGCAGGGAAGAAATGGTAGGGACCAAATTCAACACTGATTACCAGAGCACTGATGCTGCTAAGACGGACAGTGAAAATGGCCAATATTATCTTGCCCAGCACGGGATTCGAACCTTGGTCATCGGTGTGCCAGACGAGGTCTCTTTCAATGAGCTTCGTCGCGCGCGTTAGGAACTTAATACATGAACTGGAGATGTATAATAACCTTTCCTTAACTATTAACTGACCGTTTTCAAATGTAAAATTGATTTTTATTTTTAAAAAGAATTCCTTAGAAACTCGGCTTTTTCGGTGGCCTCTTCCCATTCCGTCCATATTGATAGGGCCAGACTTGCTCTAACTGTTTTAACTAATACAAGATCCTTCGACCTTTTTAATAATTGTCCTTATCAAATTTTAACTTTGGACGTAAAACATCGCTTCGATCGGTAACATCTGTTTCAGCACTGCGTCAGATGGTTGCTTATACAAGCAGTTCGTAGCATTATCAATGATAATAATTATAGAATGTACAGGGCTTAGTTGGTTGACAGGAGGATTATATTTGAGTGTGAGTAATTATATAGGTGTAAATGCATTGTATGCGCAAGCTATTGTGTAAAATGGGTGTAGAATGAATAATTGTGTGTGTGTGTCGTATGGGGGTAGTGGGTGAGTGAGAGAGAGTGAGAGAAAGAGAGAGAGATGGAGGAGAGAGAGAATGCGTTTTCGGGGGTTATATACAATGATAAAACTGACCAGTTTCGTGGATGGCATAGTTATAATTTCATGTTATCTTTTTTTCATTGAATTTACGACTTTACGAACCTATCCTATCCTATCCCATAACTCGGAGGTCGTTTGGGCACCACAGATGATCGTTTAACCAGTGTACTCCATCTTTCTCTGTCCTCAGCAACCCTCGTGGCTTCGCTCAGTGTCAAGCCAGTCCATTCTCGAATGTTGTCTTCCCACCTCTTTTTCTGTCTCTTATATATACTATCAATCAACTTTTCGGTTAATCAGAAAAGGCCAGTGCTGTAAGCAATTTCTTGAACTGTAAGATTTGTGACAATCGGGTTTCTTTCTATTGCTGTTGTTGTTGCTGTTGTTATTTGTGACAATATGCATCAAGAGAGTTCAAAGTTTAAATTGCGGAGCAATCAAATTACAATTAAAAGTTATAAAGAAGCAGGAATATTATCTCTAAATGAACAATAAAGACAGTTTTCATGATCCGAATATGTAATTCTTTCAAGTTTTACTTTTGGATTGTATGCTATCGTAATGGCATTACAACACATTGTTGAAACATCTACAGATATATTTACCGTATTAATTTGTGTTGGTTCAAAAGAAGTTCTACAGTCCTAACAAACTTGGGAGACTAATACTAGATCCGATTTAGTATTTCAGATTAGATTATTAGCATTGGTATCGGTGTTGATTTTTGTTGGGTTCAGTCTCTTTCTGGATTGTACTGGATTGAACAGTCAGACAATCTTGCAAACAGAGGAGCTACAAACGTCAGTTCGATAAACAATTGTAACCGTAAACTATCTAGTCACGAATACATTTCCTTAGTAGAAACCTATTTTCAAAAATTAGTAAATAAGTAAAATATTATTTCCTGTGTAAGAAATATTTCAAAACAGATTCAAAATGCAATTGGATTCGTGGATTACAAAATATGTAAAAGGTATATTACTTGTAAATCATGTATTCTTTTTTATACATCATTGTTGCCATTATACACAAAAAAAGATGTAATGTAAAAAAACCCACTGATAATGTTAATAATAAATATATTGGACAACATGATAACAATAGACAAAATAGCCAGCAATATTCTTAGTACTGATTTTTTTTATTGTATAGTGCTTTATATATTATGTGTGTATGTGTGTCTGTGTGTGTATGTGTGATTATGTGTGTGTGTGATTAAGTGAATGTCTACAATTATTGAGAAAATGAATAGGCTTTAAATAAAAGAACTGTACTGAATTGTGACGATCGTGTCACTTTTTCTTGTTGTTGTAACTGTTGTTGATGTGGTGTTTTCGTTGTTGTTATAGTTGTTGTTCTTGCTGCTGTTGTTGTTGTTGTTGTTGTTGTTGTTGTTGTTGTTCTTCTTCTTCTTCTTTTTCTTCTTCTTCTTCTTCTTCTTCTTCTTCTTCTTCTTCTTCTTCTTCTTCTTCTTCTTCTTCTTCTTCTTCTTCTTTATGTTCTTCTTCTTGTTCTTCTTCTTCTCCTCCTCCTCCTCCTTCTTCTTATTCTTCTCTTCTTCTTCTTCTTCTTCTTCTTCTTCTTCTTCTTCTTCTTCTTCTCCTTCCAAAAACACTGGACGTGCCATTTATGATTTTCTTCGTCCAGGTTTGTACAGCCGCAATCAGTTCCCTGGTTCATTGAGTTATAATTTATAGTCTTTTGGGGGGACAATTATAATAATAAAAGAGTTTGCTAATGATGCATTTTTCTTTTGTCTTTTCTATGAGGTAAATATGTAGATGAGACTAATATTACGAAATTAATGTCGATGAATAATATTCTGGACTCCGGATCCTTAGAAATCACATTGAGGACCCGCCTACGCAGCATGCGAATCAGTTAATGACACAGACTGTTTATTGTCAACAACAGAGAAATTAGAGCGAGAGCGAGAGACTGAATGTGCGTGTGTGTGTGTGTGTGTGTGAGAGAGAGAGAGAGAGAGGGAGAGAGAGAGAGAGAGAGAGAGAGAGAGAGAGAGAGAGAGAGAGAGAGAGAGAAGAATGCGGGAAGACGGACAGGCAAATACATAAAGACGCACAGAAGGACAGACAAAGAAAGAGGGAGATGCGAGCTTTATATTCTTCTCTTATTCAGTATTAAATCTATGTCAGCCACTAATGCAGTCTTTTCTTCGGTTCTGTGCTGTTCACAGTTTCTTTTTTCCCTTCTGTGTATACAC